>CM060974.1:52960338-54160338 GCA_030765045.1 Tenodera sinensis | reverse complement strand
TAGGGCTAGCGCTACCATTTTGGTGTCAGAATGTCCCTACATTCAGTACGCATCCATCTGTGGTAGTGCAATGACTGTGCCTTCCTTACTTTGCCTTCTGTGAGTTGTAAAAGTGTATACTGCAATACAGAATCCTGCCATTCACGAAGTGCAGTCTGTGATTAAATTTTTTTTGGCTAACAACAACAAACCAGTTGAAGTTTGTCATCAACTTTGTGATGTTTACGCCAGGGAATAATGAGTGAAAGCTGAATCAGGTAATGGTGCATTTATTTTCAAAATGGCTGTACCATTGCAGCACACACTTTGACAACTCACAGAGAGCAAAGTAAGGAAGGCACAGTTCTCACGCCACCATTGATGGATGCATACTGAATGTAGGGACGTTCTGACACCAAAATGGCGGCCTAAGCCGTACTCATCACCGCGATAGACCAAAAAGTCTGGGACTTTCTGGACTGCCCTCGTATTTGTAGATAATCTTTCAAAAGATGTGACATCTTACAGAACTGTTGATATCTTACAATAATGATATAAAATACAGACACAAGATAAAAGGTGCAACAAAAGATGAAACAATGTAGGATTATGCTGTAATTTGTTTATATAAATCTGCAAGTGTCCAGTCCAGCATTGTGACTCTTACCCTGCTCTGGCTGGTGACGAAGAATAAGTGAATATCTAACTGTATCAGTTAATGCCCACAAGACACAGTAAGGTGGCTGACTGTACACATACAAAGATTTGGTTATTCTACTACATCAATGATACTTCAGATGTCATGTACTGTAAACAAAACACTGCACTGTTAATACTTAAAGCTTCATGGCAAACATTACTAATTATGGCTTCACACATGATCAGCTGTGTTACACTAATAAATGTTAAATTTTTGGCCATTGCAAACTTTGTGACAAAGCACAAGAATAACTATATGCACTATAATAATGAAACAGAATAATGATATGAAGCAATAGGTAAAGAAGGAGTGCAAAATGGCAAAACAGCTGATATTGTGAAAGAGAGAAGGTTAATCAGCAAGGAATCACTGGAAAATGAATCTATTCTCCATATTTTCATAAAGATTTCTAATATTTTTAATTAATATTGATTTTCTTTGTTGTTGTTGAAGAGGGTTGATCAATATACAATATTTTTTCTGTTCAGCAATGCTTTGTTCAAGAAGCAGCTTTGCCAATACACAATATTTTTTTTGTTCCTCAGGAATCTTATAATCTTTTAGTAAGGAACATATGATCCTTTGGTTCTAATTATTTATTACAGTAAGTGACAGCAGATCTGGAAACACACAAAGAAATTCCAACAGAGGTATAAACGAAGAGAGGCATACAAAATCCGAAACTACAAGAAAATATGAAATAACATTCACAAAACTCAATACTGGATATTCAAATGCAGTTACATTTAATTAAAGAAACTGATGTGTTACATTCACATGACTTTCTTTACTCTTGTACTAACTATTCTTAAAACTCTTATTGCTATATCTTCTTCGTGTTAGTTGAGATACACATTTGCAGAAATTACCTTATTATTTTCTTGTAGGTGCAAGAGAAATATAGGAATACATATACTTTGAGCGATAGCCACATCTTTTAAAGCTTAAAAATTCCATGCTCTTTCCATGGTTAACATATAAAAAATGAATAACGATGTTCCATTTGACAAAAGTATAAGTTCTCCGAAACTCGCACAAATAACAGGGAATATCTCTGAAATGGGTCACTCTACAAAAACATTTATTTAGACATAAATTGTGTAAATTATTATTTATTTATGCCAACAAGCTTACTGCTGGTGTTTTTTGAACACACAAGCTGTGTGTGGGAAATGTTTAAGAGGTTGAATCAGAAACTGAAAAATTCAATGCCATAGCCAGGATTTGAACCACAGATCTTCCGCTTATCAGTCATTTTTTGTATAGTAAGATTTGGTCTATTTCTTATGATTTACCAGTTATGCAAAACTCATACAGAGTAAATAGGACTACATGGGCTACAGCTAGAGAATTCAAGGTACACATTTATTTGTCGTAAAAGTATCTCAAAATCGTTAGCCATTTTCAAGAAAATCAAAATTTTCAAAAAATTTTTCATGTAAAGGGTAGTTTAGGATGGAGGAATTTTCTTCAAAATCTTTGTGTCACATCCTCAAATGACATTAAACTTAAATACTAACTTTGGTTTTTAACCGATCTTTCGTTTTTGAGTTATGCTGTCCACAGACTGACACACAAATATAATATATAGTTTGTTGCTTAACAATTCTGTTGATTGCCAGGGTCACATCAGCATCACCAGTGTGCCAGAATTTTGTCCTGCAGTAGTTCTTTTACATGCTAGTAAATCTACTGACATGGAGCTGTTGTTTTTAAGCAGACTTAAAAACCATTTGGATTTGAACCTGCGATCTTGGGATCAGTAGGCCAGCGTCTAACTGAGACATCCAGACTGATGACTGTCACATAGACAGGCACACACACACAGACCTTTTTCTAAAAAGGCTTTTTTTTTTTTTGGATTTAGGGGTCTCAAAACATATTTCCGGTGAAATCCCAACATCAAATTTTTGGGCAGAATACAATACTTCCTCTACTTTACTATCCATAGTAGAGAAGGTAAAATGGTGTTGTTTTGAAGGTTAATTTATTAAAGTTGAATTTAGTTTAAGGTGCATCAAATACCTAAAATAATTTTCAGTAGGTATTTAAAACTCGCATCTATTTAATAAAGATGCACAAGAACAATAATGCATTTCACAAAATAGTACAAGAAATAAGATAAAATAATTTAAAGAACTAAATAATTAAAAATGTAAGCAGATGTAAAATTCAGTGTTTAAGTATGGTAACCAGGCGAAGTAAACATATGATTCTTTTTCCAATTCACATACAAACATTAGTATTAAATCACTAAGGAGGTAATAAAATAACTAGACAAAAAATATATAATTATTTCACATTTTTTATAACTGTACAGAAAAAACTGATGTGTTGCACTCACATGACTTTCTCTACTCTTGTGCTAACCATTCTTACAAATTCTTATTCCTATATCTTCTTCGTGTTAGTTGAGATTAACGTTTGTACAAATTATCTTATTGCTCATTTCCTTGTAGGTGCAAGGGGAATATTAGAATACAGTAGGCTTTGTGCGATAGTAAAATCTTTTAAAGCTTTGAGATTCCATTCTCTTTGCATACTTAATATAAAAAAATGAACAATGATGTTTCATTTCACGAAAGTTTTAAGTTTTCCAAAACTCACACATAACAAGGAATATCTCCAAAATGGTTCACTCTACAAGAAAATTTATCTAGACATAAATTGTATATTTTAGCAAGATCTACATTTTTTTATAGTATGTCTTGGTCTACCTAAAACGGTTTACCAGTTATGCAAAAGTCATTTAGAGTAAATACGACTACAGGGGTTATAGCCACAAAATTCAAGATATACATTTCATTTGTCATAAAAATATCTCAAACATATGACATTTAAATCAAAATTATTAGTCATTATCAAGAAAATAAACATTTTTGAAAAATTTTCCATGTAAAGGGTAGTTTAGGGTGGGGCTGTTTTCTTCAAAATCTTCATGTTGCATCCTTGAAAGACATTAAACTTAAATACCAACTTTGGTTTTTAAACTACTTTTCGTTTTTGAGTTATGTTGTCCACAGACTGACACATACACACACACACCTTCTCCTAAAAATGCTTTTTTTGGATTCGGGGGGTCTCAAAACACATATTTCTGGTGTAATGTCAACATCAAATTTTGGGTGGAATACAATACTTCCCCTATTTACCAGTAGAGAAAGTCAAAAGAATCCTTTTTGGGTAATTAAACTACAGTATTTTATCTTATCTTCTTCAACAAACAGATTGTCCTCTGAGAAACACAAGCTATCTCACAATATTCCAACAGATTGCACAGGATGACATAAGTACGTATGATTTGAGGGAGGAGGTATACAGACTGCAATCAGTACAAAGACAATTACTGAATGTCAGCAGAGAAAGCAGAAGATCATTCGTCCTTAGCAATCTGCAGCGATGAAGCTTTAAGCTTCTTGAGCCATCAGCAGTAAATCGTATTACTGTAATTGTTGTAAATATGAACACATGAAAAGAAAATGGAAATGTATTTATGTAATATAACCATGAATAAGATAAGATGAATTTCTTTTTTACGGTACATATATCCATATTAAAATTCAGCTGACATTATTACACACTAGTTTGAGTATCTATTAAATAGGACAGCTCTTATTAACTGAATTTATAGTAATCTACCCTTGCAAGTTATTATTCTATTTATAAGCTTTAACAAGGTGGTTAAGTTGCTACAGGGCGACTGTACAAAAAGTATTTCTAATTTTTATAGAGTCTACTTCATTTTCCTTGGTTTCCAATATCCTTAATATTCTTGTCTGGGTTTAATTTTAACAATGTTTCTGCTTTATATCTCCTGATAAATTAGCCCATTTCTCAAACATTAATTACCTTCTCTATGTATGTGTTTACATTAAGTAGAGAAAACATTGTATTCCACCCAAATATTTGAGACTGAGATTTTACTGGTAATCTGTGTGAAGTAAAGTTTAAAAATGAAAGGTCAGTTAAATACCAAACTTGGTAGTTAAGTTCAGCATCTTCTAAGGGAGCGATAAAAACATTTTCAACAAAATCCACCAACCAACTATCCTTTACATGTAATATTTTCCTAGTTTTTATTTTCTCAAAAATTGCTCTGATTTTGATTAAAATACCATAAAGTATTTTCATGTCAAATGAACTTTATATCTTGAAGTTTTTGGGTATATCCTTGAAATTTCCTTTCACTCTGAATGCCTTTTCTGACTTCTAAACTGTAAGAGATAGACAAAATCTTAGTAGACAGCAATGTAGACTTCCTTTAACAGTAATTTATGTCGAATATAATTTTTTGTGGAGAAAACCATTTCTGAGATACTTCTTGTTATTTGATTGAATTTTCCAGTACTTATAAGCTTCTCATGCAAAGAAAATGGAAATTCAGTCATTACAAGCTGTGCTCCAAAATCATTTATTTATCGCTTAAAACATAGTATATTCCCATATTCCCCTTGAACCTGAAAGAACATGAGCAATAAGAGAATATCTGCAAATGTTTCTCTGAGTAACATGAACTGGATACAGGAATAAGCATATTTAAGAATAGTGAAAGTCATGCGAGTACAAAGATAATGTTTCTTTTCCCTCATTAATTTAGGTACATATTATGACAAATGACAAGTCCAGTTACTTTAAACATCACTTTATATCTTCTAAAACTTAATTATAAAACAGTTGTTTCATCGATAATTTACAACCTGCCATGACCTTGCAACCTACAATTATTCCGTTCTATCGTAACCTTGACACAAATACTGTTCACTGTCCACAGCTCACATGACAGTTCTACTCACTCTGATGATAAACTCACTAAAGCTGATCCCTTACCGAGAATTAGGTACTGGCGACTTTTCTGGAAATCGATATGTTGCTAATTTTCTCATAACAAGTGCAACATTTGAAGTGAAACTGTTCTCAGCCAACATTGTTACACATTGCCTAGCGATGTAGTAGTGTGAGGTGGCTGACCTTGAGTTTGCTTTGATATGCAGCCAGCGCCATACTGCTCCCGATCAGCACCCTCACAATGGGCCAGACAGTCCAAGTATGCTACCAGCATTTTCCTTCGCAGTAGCCTCTGAATGCTGTAGACTACCTAGTAGATCTTCTACTCCATATATTGCGATCCTTGTCATGGTTGTTAGACAGTGCCCCTTAGTCCAGGCAGAGCCATGTATGCCATTCTGCTTAAAGCTTCTGCTGTAGACTTGCTGATTGTGATGGGTCTTCATCCAGTTGCCCTTTGCCAGGCTGTGTTAACTGGTTACCCTGTGCACAATGTGAAGAAGGGCCCTTGGGATTCCATGATTGCTGATATTCTTGGTGCATCTTTGCAGCCATCTTGTGCTGGCAGGCTCAACTGGAATCTATGTCAGGGTTACCCTGCAATCCCTAACATGTTTCCTGAGACTTCAGTGTTATCTTGTCTTATCCAACTTGGACATTCCTGCTGATGTCGACCATCACCTCGTAGCTCCTGACGGCATCCAGTTCTGGTATCACTACCTCAACCACCCTTGTGACAAACACCCAGAGACTTACAATACTCCATACCAAGGTCAACTACACCTAGGCCTCCTCCTAGGCAAGTTGCCACCCGATGCCGACAGTATCTGATAAGGCTGATCTGGTTTCCTGGATGGCAAACCCTTTGCCACATCTGGTCAGATCACAGTAAAGGTTGCATCTGTATCCACTGACATGCAGCACAACTTTTCCTGTATAATGCTAAAAACAATAAATAGCATAACAGAGACTGATCGCCCAAAAATCACATTTTTTGGGGCAAATATCGCCCAATCTAACCACCCTGATGAAAGGGGAAATGGATGAATACTGAATGAACGAGGCAGGCTGACAGCTACCTTTTTATTTTAATTAGGCTCCACGTTCCAGATTAGTAATTTCTCTTTCTAAAACTCACATGTAGGGTTGGATTGCATTCAGCGAGTTCACTAGCAGCCACAAAGCCCATGAACATTCAACATGCCAAAGAAGTGTACAGTTTAATTGCATATGTATATAAGCATTAGATTTGAATAGAGATAATTCTGTAATTATGTACAGAAACAAAATGAATAACTTTTCTGCAGTTATAATAAGTAATATGTATATATAAGTACAAATTGAGCTTTGTTTTAACTTGTACTACCTTTTTAAAGTCAGAACATCTCATCATTTTGTTATTTGATTAGCACTGCATAGCACCTATTGTCAGTTCTTCCATACACATATGTTTAAGGAGCTTTTGAGCAGGCATCAAATGTAACTAGCAATGATTTTTTACCTGATGCTTCTAGAAAGAAACCCAAAACCTAGCTATTATGCTACTATATGATAATGTTAATTCTGCGACACATGAATTAGTTAATGGCACTGCCTTGCTAAACTTGACTTCCATTTATATTTTATTTATTCACCATTTGTAAAAATAGTGCATGGTATTGGCAACACATGATGTTATTTACAATGTATGATTAATTTGGCTGAATATTTACGAGGAATGATGGTCTTATATGGTACACAAATAATTGTCCTTACATATTTTGATAACATGAACTTTTAAATTCTTGAGTTGAGTAGAATCCGTTATCTATTAGGTATGACTTTGTTTCCTTTAGTTTCTGCTTATCTTCCAGACATTTGATTCTGTAAGCCAAATGATTGTACAGGTCCTTTGCACAATTTTGTATACTTTTATTGTTCAGTGAATCTTTTAGTCTATTTCTAAAGTAATCTGTTTTTCTGGTGTTGTATGCACGTATATTTATATTGTTTTCTTCTTTGTGGTTTTTAACTACATATTTAATATACTCATATATGTACATGCAAGGGACCACAGGATGTCTAGTTCCTTAAATACAGTTCTGCAACTTTCTCTAACATGTATTCTTTCAATTATTTTTATAGCTTTTTTCTGAAGCCCAAATAATTTCATAATTAGGTTTTCTGAGTGGCACCCATAGTATAATACCATATGTTAGATGTGAATGAATAAAAGCAAAATACACTTGCATACTGCTGTCCTCTTCCATCACCTGCCTAGTTTGTCTTAAAACATGAATGCTACAGTTTATTGCCAAGGATTGCTGGCAAATTCTCAGAACCCCAAATATATATGCATCTATTTGGTATTTTGAAACCTTACCTTGAACTGCACTAGTTGCTGACTCCAGCCTGAGTCACTAATTATTCCTACCTACCAAATTATTAATCTTTTCCTCGTTTCCAGTTTCAATTCTTACACAAAATGTTATGCAAGATTTAAATAATAATTACAGGTAAATACATACGGAGGAAAATCATACAAAGCTGCCGTCAGGTTCTCCGACAGCAGCACCAGTCCACCCTTGGATGAGTTTCGCAGCTGCCCTAAACAAGACAGAAGCCATTGTGCAGCAAGCAGAAGCTGTACAAAGTATTTGTGCCAGCTGCCAGTGTGGAGGAAGTGTACCGCCATGCCCCCCCTTGCGGAAAAAAGCAGAAGGCAGCCAGACAGCAGCTGGCCGCACTAGAATCAGTGGCTGCATCCTGTGCTGGATACAGAGGAGCGGACTTCTGGTTCAAACCTCCGATGCCCAACTGGCGTCTGCTATACCGATGGCTCCTTTGACTTCATTCGGAAATAGCATCAGATCTGAAGAATTCCGGTTCCTGTCCCAATGGTTCAGGGACCTGGATCAAGACCCACAATTAAACATACTGTCCTGCTATAGCAGCTGTTCCCAAGCTTAATGGGCTCCCGAATTGTCTTGAGACCTTTACGAGCCATGTTCTGGAACGCAAATGGTGTAAGGGAGCAATGTCCTGGCATCGAGTTTGTACAATCCTATGGAACTGATGATCAATGATGGTCAATGAAACACATCTAAATGCTGGTATAAGCTTTTCGCTGCCAAGCTACTTTGCCCATCGGTCAGATCGGGTCGACAAACAGGGTGGCGGTACAGCAATATTTATCAAGAACAATATCACCCACACAGCTTTTCCTCTCCCTGCCCTTCAGCAAGTGGAGGCCACTGCCATTAGCAGACTGGGCACATTGTTGATTGCGGCGTATGACCCACCAGATCACCGCTTCTATAAGCGGATTATATCATCTCGTGAGCCTAAAACCCACAGCTGTTCTATACTATCATAATGTTGACACAAATACTGCTAACTGTCCAGAGGTGACTGACAGTTTTACTCACTCACTGAAAACTGACTCTAAGCTGAGCCAATTCCCTTATATACCAGAGAATTAGGCACCGGCAACTTCTGGAAATCAATGTTTTGCAAAGTTTCTTTTAAGAAGCCGGCATTCAAACCTTCTTGAACTGTCCAGAAACTCCTTTTCCTTAGCTGACATTGTTGTGCATTGTCTAGCAATATGTGATCTTGATCCTCCTTAGCAGCTGGCACCACAATATAAAGAAAGTCTTCAATATACGAAGACCATAAGTAACAGTTTTCTTTGTTTTTTTTTTTTTGGGAACATATTAGAAACTAACTGGAATGGCTCAGGTGGCAGTCTGAGAGATTCAGATCATGAATTTGATTCTCAGGTTGACCTTCTGGACCCATGGGTCCTTTCGAGGGTTTCCCTGGGTCTGTCGGCAAATGCTGGGAAGCATAATTATATCCCCTAAATTTCCTGTCTCCATTTCGCTTTGCTTCTCATTTCATCTTCCATTCTGGTTGACTGTCTTAGAGTTTTAAGTGACAGCCGGAGGTAAACCACTGAAAAAGTGCTAATATTTATTGCCACATTTGGATTTGGTTGAAATCTGTGGAAAACTAAAGGTAGATAATGTAGAGGAACTCTTAACAATTTGAGTGGTAGAACTGGAACTTACAAATTTAATGCCACAGCTGGGATTTGAACCACAGACCTTCCGCTTACCAGGTGGCTGCTCTAACCATTGAGCTACTGTGATAAACTGCCAGAATAGCATTGAATTCTCAAACCAGTTCTTATTTTTGTTATTTGTGGTTCAAATCCCAGCTGTGGCATTGAATTTTTAAGTTCCAGTTCTACCACTCAAACATTGCCCACACACGGCTTGTGTGTTTAAAAACACCAACAGTAAATTTGTTGGCATAAATAAATAATAATTACCATCTTAACAATTTGTCAACTTAAGGCAAACTACTGCACAAACAAGCACGAGTATATAAATAATATATACATGTATTTTATCACAAATCATTATATTTCATCCATACAAATGTAAATACTAGTGCCTACGTAAACTTCAAGTTTTTGCTTCAGCTTTCTATACTGACATTTGGTAATTGTTGACTTTTTACTGATTGCTGTCATGACATCAAGTAGGAAAGATGAGCAGCAAACCAAAGAAATGACAAAGGTTGTAAGTTAAGGTAAACCACTTAAAGTAACTATCTTACAAAGCAAAAATCGTTGCTACCAGTTCCCAGTTCAAAGTAAGTGAGTTATCTTAAAGAAACAACTTTCCAATTCATGTTAATAACATTCCTGCAAATTTCAGTTTTCATGGAACCTATGCGTAAAAATATTGTTTAAATGCTGAACCTTTAAGTCCTAGCATTACAATGTAACAACTATTTTGAAACACAACTTCACCACAGCACCGTTTATATTGAAAAAAAAAACAACATAAGTGAAGTTCTGTTTCAAAATATGCATGAACTTGCAATACTTGATTTACTTCACCATCAATAGAATCAGTTTGCACATATTATCTATATTCTAGATTTATGAGTGGTGTCACAATACAGTAAATATTTTCATGGTTTTTGTAACTCTACCTAGAAACATTACATTACTGTGAGCTTTTGTTCTCATGAATCAATTTGTGTTTTTTCAGAGTTGACAACTGCGTAAATTTCTTGTTACAAATATTACATTTGTGGGGCTTTATGCCTTCATGAATCAGCTTGTGCATTTTTAAATGTTGCAGTTGAGTAAAAGCCTTGTTACAAGTGTAACATTTATGTGGCTTTATGCCTTCATGAATCAATTTGTGTGTTTTTAGATTTTGCAAATAAGTAAAGGCTTTGTTACAAATGTTACACTTGTGCAGTTTTAAACCCTCGTGAATCAATTTGTGTGTTTTCAAATATTGTGAATGAACAAAAGTCTTATTACAAATGTTACATTTGTATGGTCTTATGCCCTCGTGGATCAATTTGTGTCTTCTCAAAGTTGATAAATCAGCAAACGCCTTGTTACAGATGTCACAGTTGTGTGGCTTTATGCTTTCGTGAATCAATTTATGCCTTTTCAAACTTGATAAATCAGTAAAAGCCTTGTCACAACTATTACACTTGTATGGCTTTATACCGTTGTGAACCATTTTGTGTTGTTTCAAACGTGATAAGTCAGTAAAAGCCTTGTTGCAAATTTCACATCTGTGTGGTTTTATGCCCTCATGAGCTAATTTGTGTGTTTTCAGTCTTGACAACAGAGTAAAAGGCTTGTTACAAATATTACACTTGTGTGGTTTTATACCCTCATGAATGAACCTGTGCACTTTCAAATGTTGCAATTGAGTAAAAGCCTTGTTACAAATGCTACACTCGTGTGACTTTATGCCCTCATGAATTAATTTGTGCATTTTCAAATGTTGTAACTGAGTAAAAGCCTTGTTACAAATGTTACACATGTATGGTTTAATGCCCTTATGAATCAGTTTGTGTGTTTTCAGATGTTGCAGTTGAATAAAAGTCTTGTTACAATTATTACATTTGTGTGGCTTCACTCCCTCATGAATCAGCTCGTGTCTCTTCAATTTTGATGCATAAGTGAAGCTTTTGTTACAAATATTACACTTGTGTGGTTTTATGCCCTTGTGAATGAATTGGTGTTTTTTCAAACATGATAAAACAGTAAAAGCCTTGTTACAAATGTTACACTTGTGTGGTTTTATGCTCTCATGCATCAATTTGTGTATTTTTAAGTTTGACAATCGAGTAAACTCCTTGTTACAAATGTCACATTTGTATGCCTTTCCGTATTGCTTACTTAAAATCGACTTGCGGTTCTCCTTATTGATACCTTGTTGAACTGTATTATTCTGTTGAAGCAAATCATTTTGTTTCAAACAGGAAGTGACGGTGACCTTTTCCTCACTACCAGTTATTTCTGAGGACACACTTGTTTTTGTTGAAGGTATATTTGCAACATCACCTTTTTTACTCTTATATTTTCCGGAACTTTTAAATTCTGGACTATTATTCTCTCTCCTTTCATAACTTATGTCCATTTCTAAGTTTTCACTGGAGAATAAATCTGATGTATAACTGGAAGCATGTACTTTCTTTAATCTGAAATTTAAGAAAAAAATTCATTAGTAATTTTTAAAATGTAACTTGCATAGAAAGGAATGTAATTTTTTTTTTCATATATAAATGGTGAAATAATTATTTGCTAAAACACGGTTACAAGACAGCACTGCTGACCTGGCAGTTGAACACCCTTAAGCAGCATCATAGTTATAAGAATTTGGGCATGCTGTCATGTGTCCACTTACAAATGAAATTATTTCACTAATTTGAAACAGTACAGCTAATGCACAACCTGGTAAAGCAACTAGGTGTATCAGCAATGATGTTTCTGTCCTGCTGACGTCGAGGAAGAGCTATAAGTTGAAGTACACTCACTGCAGAAATAATAGTTGCAATCATGTCATGATGAAGGTAATTTTATTTGATAAGCACAAGAGGTGAAATATGTCAGAGCTTTCTCACTGAGAAAACTAAAAGAATTGCTGATCACTGTAGGGGAAAAGATGGATAATTGGAACAAAAGGTTGAGAGGTTGGCAATTTGTTTAGGGCAATAGTGATCATGACAGTGAGGCATATTTTGGTGATAAGACATTGCTGGTGAAATGCTTGACATTACATCTTTGCCATTTGAGTAAATTACCTTTTTATAATTATTCCAGATATACAGTTTTAGAAAATTACACTTATATTATCATGCACTTCATTTAGTTACAAAACTTATTTAATAAGAAAAGTTTGGTGACTGATTTAATCTGTATCTTATTTTTCCATTAAAGAAACTGCAGAAGACAGAGAAAATTTAGCCCTAATTTTCATTCTTTGTAAGAACATGATATATTTAACATCATTGAGGTTATGTTTTCCTGTTATGTACCCATGCAATTACAGTTGCCTTTGGATAGTCTAAAAATAGTACCAGTAATCCCAAAGGACTCGGAATAAACATAATCAAAATAGATACTGTTTTGTTTGTAGATGATCAGATATTGCTGGCAGAAAATGAAGAGGAGTTGCAAAGAGCAACTGTACAACTGAATGAGATAAAGTGAAAAAATTAAAGTTATGACTCTCTGAGGAAAAGAACAATTTTGAGTGAAAACAGTTATAGATGGAAAATCAACAGAATGAGAGGCAATATTCAGATACCCAGGAAACAAAATCAGTAATGGAAAGTAATGTGGAAATTGAAAAAAAACATTGAAAAATATAAGGTCAATGGTTACATAAGAAGACAAGAACATGAACATGAGGAAGAAAATAAAACTAAGAATCTACAGGATAATATCAAAACTGTCATTTAAATATGGATGTGAAACATGGGAAATAGGTAACTGTGAAAATGAAGGCCACACAGATGAGATTTCTAAGATCAGTACTGCGTTTAACAGTAGCAGATTGATTAAGAAATGTAGACATAAGAGAACAGTATATAAAAATTTGATGTGTTGCACTCGCATGACTTTCTTTACTCTAGTACTAACCATTCTTATAAGCTTTTATACCTATATCTTCTTCGTGTTGGTTGAGATAAGCATTTATACAAATTATCTTATTGCTTCTAAATTCTAAAGTAAGAACAAATTAGAAACCAAAAACTTCACTTACCTTAGTAATGTTGCAAGTTCTTTTTGCAAAAACTGATTCAAGTTTTGAGTTGACTCCAACTCATTCTCAAAGTCAATACAAACAAATTTGTTATCAAAGCTACAAATATTCATCTCTGAAAACAAAAAACATAGATACTGATGCTCATTTTAATTACCAATCTTTGAATACAATCTATAGAAGGTAATTCAAAGTTCATAACAGGGTTCCTGTTATGACTTGAGTCAGTTTTTGCAAAAGGAACTTACAACATTACTAAGATAAGTGAAGTTTTTAATTTCTAATTTGTTCTTAATTTAGAATTTTGTTGCTTCACTGTTAATAGCTTCATTTTCCTTAATTATCTTATTGCTTATTTCCTTGTAGGTGCAAGGGGAATATTTGAATACAGTAGGCTTTGAGCGATATTCAAATCTTTTAAAGCTTTGAGATCCTGTACTCTTTGCACGCTTAACATATAAAAAAATGAACAATGCTGTTCCATTTCACCAAAGTTTTAAGTTTTATGAAACTCGCACACATAACAAGGAATATCTCTGAAATGGTTCACCCTACAAGAAAATTTATTTGGACATATTGTGTATTTAAGCAAGATCTACAATTTTTGTATAGTATGATTTGGTCTCTCTCAAACGGTTTACCAGTTATGCAAAAGTCATCCAGAGTAAATACTACAGGAGCAAAAGCCAGAAAGCTCAAGATACACCTTTCATTTGTCATAAAAATATCTTAAATGTATATCATTTTAATCAAAATTATTAGAGCCATTTGGTGCTGTTTTTGCGATTATTATTAACGATGCTGTGTCTTTAAGCTAATGAGATCTTTTTGATCTCAGGGCTTGGTAACGGATGGAATGAAATATCACACAATGTTTCTTTATCACAATGTATTAATTTATTAACA
The DNA here is from genome assembly GCA_030765045.1 of Tenodera sinensis. NCBI lineage: Eukaryota > Metazoa > Arthropoda > Insecta > Mantodea > Mantidae > Tenodera > Tenodera sinensis. The sequence goes on along the minus strand of CM060974.1, from coordinate 54,145,896 downwards.
CTTCGATACTTTACACTCTCAGCACCATGTTAAATGCTTAAAAACCTTTACACTTTTTTAATTTAGTAGAATTTATGCTTGATGAAAGTTTGGTGAAAGTTCCATGTTCACACTACATAAAAATGTCTTTCCACCTCGAAGATACACATGCTAGTGTACAGTTTTTTGGCGTCGTTTGACGCGACACCGCCTTTTTCATATTCATCCGCGCATGTGTCCATCAAATAGGTCCCTCTCGTTAGGGAAGCAATCTCTAATCATCCTCCCCTACTTTTATTATGGAACACAAACAATTCTAATATTTATACACATATATTAAAATCAAATATGGAAAGATTTATGACGTCTTTGTGCAAACTTAGTTGTTCGTAACAATGAACCTTATCAACATGTTTTCGTCATTTAATTATCTCGTACCAACATCAAAAAACGAATTACACTTTTAACAAACATTCACATGAACGATTTTCTTTTGGGGTCTTCTAATATTCTGTCTCACATTTTCAAGAAAATAAAATTTTTTGAAAAATGTTCCATGTAAAGGGTAGTTTAGGGTGGGGCTATTTTCTTCAAAATCTTCATGTTGCATCCTTGAAAGACATTAAACTTGAATACCAACTTTGGTTTTTAACCAACTTTTCATTTTTGAGTTATACTGTCCACAGACTGACACACACACACACACGCACAGACTTTTTTATAAAAATGCTTTTTTTGGATTCAGGGGGTCTCAAAATGTATATTTCCGGTGAAATCTCGACATCGAATTTTTGGGTGGAATATAATACTTCCTTCTACTTACCAGTAGAGAAAGTAAAAATGCTAATTATTACTTATTTATGCCAACAAACTTACTGTTGGTGTTTTTAAACACACAAGCCGTGTGTGGGCAAAGTTTGAGAGGTAGAGCTGGAACCTAAAAATTCAATGCCATCTGAAGGTTATTTAATCCTGGGACATAAACTACTTACAAGAGTAAGTCACCATTGGGGTAATTTGTCTCTGATGTGAGACTGCCTTTGTGGTTTACCAGGAGAAATACGAACTGGTTTGAGAATTTAATGCCATTCTGGCAGTTTGTCACAATAGCTCAATGGTTAGAGCAGCTGCCTGGTAAGCAGAAGGTCTGTGGTTCAAATCCCAGTTGTGGCATTGAATTTTTAAGTTCCAGTTCTACCTCTCAAGTAAAAATGTGTTTTTTAGATTCAGAGGGTCTCAAAACATTATTTCCGGTGAAATCTCGACATCGAATTTTTGGGTGGAATACAATACTTCTCCTACTTACCATTAGAGCAACTAATAGAGGTAATACAACAATAACAGTGACGGTGGAGAGATCATGTGCAAAGAATGGGACCTCAGAGATTTCCTAGGCAAGCATTAGTGTACAAACCCATTGGACAGAGACATAGGATGACAAAGGTGGTGAATTATGGAAGACTTTTCATATCAGATATACGCAACTTCTGAGTGTTCCACTTGTGTTCCAATATTTACTGTACCCCAAGCTATTAGCATTTCGCTATTCCAGTAAATAGATAATAGAATGAGCACCCAGATAATGAAGGTTAAGATGCCAGGTAGTAAGTGAATATTGACTCTGTTGTAAAACATCTTAACCAAATTAATCATTCTTATGTTTGTGCCAATATAAGTAATATAGGATGATTATGTAAATGATTATCTTATTGTCATTACTTTTTAAAAATATGCAGTTTCTGTATCTCTGATTTATACAAGCTTCATTCTTTTTATTGTAACCTTTTTAAATTATAAGCTTACTTGTATTTACTTCTTCAAATAAAACTTCAGTAATAAGGAGTGGCCAAACCACAACTGTTTAAGAAAGATTAAAAGAATAAAGGAAATAACTATCTGGCAAATATAATTTGTCAATTCTAGTTGTAAAGATAAATAAATAAAATCATGTGGATAAAGTGTAACATTGAAAAAGTCCCTTAATATGAAGCTGAAAAGGGATAAAAGTATCCCGTAGGTGTGCTAAACAAACTCTCTAGTGGTAATGATAAACAGCATCTCTTCTACTTCGTCCGATATGACGCAATGTTGGAGGACGTTAATTAAAAAAAAAAAAATCTCTTCTACAACCATAACAGTACTGAGCCAGCAACGAAGCAGAGCAGACGTATGCAGAGATCACTCCCATGAGTCAGAGGAAGAAGGACACATGGCCAGCAAAGATACGATAGAAGTGATGGCAGAGCTGAGAGAAATAGAAAGAATCTGATGTGTTGCACTCACATGACTTTCTCTACTCTTGCACTAACCATTCTTACAAAGTCTTATTCCTATATCTTCTTCGTGTTAGTTGAGATAAATATTTATACAAATTATCTTATTGCTTATTTCCTTGTATGTGCAAGGGGAATATTGGAATACAGTAGACTTTGAGCGTTAGTCAAAATATTTTAAAGCTTTGAGATCCCATTCTCTTTGCATGCTTGACATATAAAAAATGAACAATGATCCATTACACGAAAGTTCTAAGTTTTCCGAAACTGACACACAAAACAAGGTATATCTCCAAAATGGTTCACTCTACAAAAAAATTTATTGAGATATAAATTCTGTATTTCAGCAAGATCTATATTTCTTTTACAGTACGATTTTGTCTATCTCTTACGGTTTATGAGTTATTCAAAACTCGTCCAGACTAAACAGGACTATATAGGCTAAAGTGCGAAAATTCAAGATAGAGCCATTTTCAAGAAAATCAAAATTTTTCGAAAAATTTCCCATGCAAAGGGTAGTTTAGGGTGGGGCTATTTTTTTCAAAATCTTTGTGTCACATCCTTGAAAGACATTAAACTTTAATACCAACATTGGTTTTTAACCCACTTTGTTTTTTAGTTGTGCTGTCCACAGACTGACAGACACACAGACTGACACACACACACACACAGGGGGATTCAGGGGGCCTCAAAATATTTATTTCCGGTGAAATCTTGACATTGAATTTTTGGGTGGAATACAATACTAGCAATGGGGAAGAGTACAGAAGCAAACAGAAGAAGAGATACTTAAAAAATATAGAAACTCTAAAGGAAGAATTACAAAATATCAAAGGAAAAATGGGAGCAGAAAAGTAGGAAATCTAACTTAGTGTTTGTCGGAATAGGAGAGAGAACAGACATTGATTCAAAGCAAGAGGTAAAGGAAGTTTTGGAGAAGCTGCAGATAAACACTAGTAACTATGAAATGCGAGAAGCATTTAGATTCGGGAGAAGGAATGGAAAAAGAAACACTACCAAAATTGACAGTACATATATGACTTACAACATACTGAAACAGGCAAAATTACTGAAAGGAACAAACATCTTCATAAAAGAAGACTTATATGACCACTGGCAGCAAATTAAATTAATAAAACAGAGATGGCGAGCAAAAAGTCAGGGGAAGCAGGCATATATACGACATTTTAAATTATGGATAGATGGACAAATTACAGAGGAAAAGAATGAATGGACATTGTAGTGGAAAATCATGAAGAGATGAGACAGGAAACACAGAAGGTAATGAAGCTAAGTCAGCTGTATCGTATTTCAAAGAATCACTGAGAAGGGGAAAATATTACTCCAAGGACAGATACAGGAGGAAAAACAGAGGGGAAGGAGGGGAAATTATTAAGTGATAGCTGACAACAAAGGAGAGGAAAGAACATATGATTGGTTACAGCAGTTCAACAGAGAATAGTCGGTCTGGGTGGCTCAGTTGGTTAGACGCTGGCCTACTGATCCCAAGGTCGTGGGTTCAAACCCGGCCCAGGCCGATGGTTTTTAAGTGCGCTTAAAAACGACAGCTCCATGTCAGTAGATTTACTGGCATGTAAAAGAACTCCTGCGGGACGAAATTCCGGCACACCGGCGACGCTGATGTGATCCTAGCAATTGACAGCGTCGTTAAATAACAAAATTTTCAACAGAGAATGAAGATGGTGGTGAGAAACTAGCAAGCGACAAAGGAGCAACTTCAAAGTTATATGGAAATAAACCGAGTGAACAAGATGCAGGGTTTGGCCACACAGAATGGGAGGACAGGGGAAGAGGTTTTAAATATGTAGGTACATAGATTGGAATGGAAGGGTGACCAGAAAAAGCCAGCATGAATTTGGGAAGATATTAACTTAAATGGATTTCAGATAATAAACATGTGTTAATATATAGGAAGCCAAAAAGAAAGGGGAATTGGTGATCAGTACTGCATGACATGGAAGAGAAAGTGATTAAGTGAAATGGTTCAGGGTTGGAAGGAGGGAGGGAAACAAAAGTTTAGGGACAAAGCCAAGTAGGTATTATAAGTGAAAGTGAAATGAGGAAAAGAACGTAGAAGTCAGAGATAAGGAGAAAGTGAACCCGTGGGGTGTAGGAAATTATTAGTAAATGATCATGAAACATAAGAAAAAGAGGGGGAAATCAAATTTCCGATTGGAATAGCAATGAGCTTAGGAAAAGTAAAGTATAAGAGAACTTGGTGAAAATAAGTGAATTAAAAGACGAAAGACAAGACAGATTTGAGTAAGGCTAACAAGTTGTAGCTGAATAATAAATAGCACATGTCAAATGTAGAGAACCTCAGAGGGCTGTCCAATGACAGAAGATCAAGTTCATGGGCAACCCAAGATGTATATGCTCTAGTACTCAATAAGTTCAATTCAATTCTACAACCACAAATAGAATATATCACCAAGAAAATAAGATAAAGTAAATCAGTTATATAATAATACAGACTAGAAAGATAATGGACAATAAAGCAATGAACCAAGTGTACTAGATTTTATCTAAACTCACATAAAATACTGAATGACAGCACAGAAATATTAACTTACAAGTATTAACAAAATATGGTTACAAGAAGGGCATAAGGTAAGAGTGGATAGAAACAAGAGACATAGATATAGGCACATGTTTAAGAACTGAAGTTTATTTCGTCGTAGTGGCGATGATTGTGGTGGCATTTTTTTTTTGGGTAGTGTTTAACGCCCACTTTTACTACATACAGTACCACAGGCAGTGACACTGATGATACATGGAATGAAGATGGAGCACTAGTGGAATGAGTTGGCGGGGGAAACCGGAGAACCCGGAGGAAACATGCCCCAGCGCCACTTTGTTCACCACGAATACCAAGTGCAGTTGCCTGGGATGAACCCGGGTCGCTTTGGTGGTGGTGGCAGCAGCAGTGGTGGTCGTGGTGGTAGCAACAGCAGCAATTTTATTGTCATAAGAGGGATGTAGCAACATCGATACAATTTGGTGAAAAGTTTACATTAAAATCATTCTTATAAAAATTGATTAATGTTATAAATATGATTTGCCACTGTACTGTGTATCAATGAATTTAATGATGTTACCAATACACAGACAGAAGAAGCAAAATGTTACCTGCATGCCTGCTGGTTTGTTTACCTACAAATCTGAAGCTCTCTACTTCTTATGTTTATTCTAGTGGAATTACAGAATCCCTTCTATTGGCATTCATAGGCTTCTACAGCGTTGCCATATCTTGCAAACTTTGTACACCATTTATTATCAATAAACTTTCACAAACCCTGGCTTGTGATGCCACTAAACTTTATTAAACATTAAAAAAGTAAAACCATATTAGAAAACCAAAGTTCAGGAATTACAACCATGCTACAATGTAAGTAGAGTTACATTTTAAAATTGGGTGTTGGACAAAGTTAATAGTTGCCATACTGACCTGCATTTAATGCATTATTTATATGGCAATGAAGAATCAAAGAGCCTTGATACAAATTTTCTATAACATGTGAGAAATATGTGATGGAACAAGGACATAATTTGCAACATATTTTATGACAATGGCACGCCTTTATTCTAACTATAATTTACAAGAGATCAATGTGCTTTAAATTTAAGGGGCTAAGAATATTTTAATCCATTGACTAACAGAATATTCACAGTATCAAGTCTCCACTAGACTGGCTGTGCGTCCAAACAATGGCTGCATAACAGATGTTTCACTGGACTATTGTTTTAGAACTAAGATACAGAAGGCTGGAGCTAGAGTGACATCTTTAGTAACTGATTTGTATGCTAGCTTTGAAACTCCAACTGGTTGGTAGGACTTTATGAGAAATGACAGATCCTGCCTTGTCATACTACATATTGTACAAGTTCTATAAAATTAAAACTTATGTGATATAAATTAACTCCTTACAGAAAGATATACTTTCGTTTGCTAAGATTTTGTATGTCCATTGTTATTTATCAGTAAGGATTATATAAAATTTGTTGAGAAGGAAAATGAATTCATGGAAATATGCAGAAAACGGGATATAAACAGTGTTCTAGAATTTGATGAAGTAAGTTTAAGGGATTATAGAGGAAGTTTTGGGGAACAATTTGAGACAGAGCACTTGTGGTCCCAGAGTGTATGATTTTATGCAATAATGCCACTGATACTATCTCAGTGGTATATGTAAGCATTTGCTGCACTTTCAAGGAGCATACACAAATGATTCTGTGGTAAACTAGAAGGTTTCGAAGCCAGTGATACCAGATTCCAAGCTGAAGTCCCACTGAATGTTTTTTTCTTGTTTTAATTTTCTTTCTCCAAGTTGTTGATTGTGGGGATATATAATATTGCATTGTTCCATCTGTTATTACCACTGCTGCTAAATACAACTAAGAAAATCAAACAAATGAATTTTGAACAAGAATGTACAACATAAGACACTTTAATGTTTTAAAGATACATGTAATATGCAATCAGAATCCTTTATGTATGTGACTTCCCTCACGGATGGAGAAATGTGACTTTTAAAGATGAACATTGGGTAGAAATTGAAGCAATTCGAATGACCCTCCATAATCTTTTGTATAGAATTTCACATTTTCGTCAAGCAGTTATTCTCTCAGATTCCAAGGCGGCAATTATAGCAATTACTTCCAAGTTGTCACTAAAAACCAAAATATTATAAAATGTTGGAAAATCCTTAGCCATCGAACAGCACTTCAAAAACGTCTAGTCTTCCAATGGATACCAGCTCACTGTGGACTGAGTGGTAATGAGAAAGCTGATTTTCATGCAAAAAAGGGTGCTAGCAGTATACAGAAATCTATAACTAATCTACCATTTTATGCAGCTAAAAGACTGGTCAACTCTGAATTAAAAAAAAAAACATTGCAAAATATTATTATGAAAAATGAAAAAATAAAAGATGGGAACTACCAAACATTTGATTCCTGAGTATCCTTGAAAAACAACAGTTGCAACCTTCAGGTTGATTACGAGACATGATTGTCTGGCAAAACATTTGAACAGAATTGGGATATATTCTTCATGTTTCTGTCCTCTATGTGATCTGCAAAAGAAAATGGACCTAGACCACCTTCAAATATGCCCAGCAACTTCTAGTGCCCCATCCATCAGTGAAAAATATTGGAGAGAAGAGAATTAATGGCTTCATTGTCAAAAATCCAGTATTAGCCAACAACAACATATTCTGTAGACAACATTTTGTGAATAATAACGAAGACTCAAGAAATATTGAAGCAGCTATTAACCAATCTTGAATTGGAGTAAATTAAGAAAATAACCTTTTTATTCATACCTGAGACTGGAGAAAATCAGGTGTAATCAATAATAAAGAATCAGGACCATTAAAATTATTGATCTTCAGAATGGAGGAATATTGAAAATGATAGAGAACAAGGAAACAGCAGAAGGACTGAGTATTCAAACCTTAGACTAGAGGAATTGGAAGGAGATTGCAAATTTACAAATTCAGGCCAAACCTTCCATCAAGGAGTAGAGGATGGTCATGTGGTAGTATACACATTGATGCAACATATAACCTCTATGTTCAGGCTATAATAACTTTATTTGGAGATGATGCTGGAAATGTGTGAACACTTCCAGAGAACTTGGTATTGCAGCACTGACTGTTCATCTATTTTAAGAAAAAAGCTGAAAATGCAAAAAGTTTGTGTCCAATGGGTTCCACACACTAACTGAAATTTAAAAATGGCAGCAAATCGAGACAGCAAGAGTGCATTTGAAATGATATGAACACAAAGGTGAAGCCTCTCTCCATGTTATCACAATAGATGAGACATGAATAGCTTTGTATAGATGGACAATAAAGTGATTGGTGACATACAGATTCATTAAGCCCAAAAAGATACTAAGCATAGCAGGATCCTTCAAAACTGATAGTTACTGTGTATCATGATTATGAAGGCATAACATTCTCCAACGTCCACCAAATTCACCACACACAAACCCTTGTGACTGGGTTGCTCTCAAAGACCTCTACAGGGCACTTGATTTCAATGAAGAGTTGACATCCAGAGTTCTAGATCTATCAGTGAGAGAGATATCCAAAAATATGCTACAGATGGATTGCCCTGTCTTCCAAGGATTCAGACATAACTGAAGTTTGTAATATCAAAAGTAACGTAAATAAATTATTTGTGATGCTATAGCACGTTGCCATTATTTTTCGAATGCTCTAGTACTGACTCCTGCCTACCTCCCCCTCACCTACCTACCTGCCACCCAACAACCCACCTCACCATACCTGCTCATCTCCCCTCCCACACACCTCAGCTCACCTACCCACACCACCTCACCCATGCATGGCAACTCACTTACCCAACTCCTGCCCCCACCACACCTCACCACTATGCACCTCACTCCACCTCAGCTCACCTACCATACCTCACTTACCCACCCACTCAGGGTCACCTGCCCACCAAACCACCTTCACCCACCTACTTACCTAGACAGGTACCTTAAACATTTGGTTAAAGCCAAGTATGACAAATTCAAATAAAAGAACTTTAACTGCAAGGGTAACTTTGCATATCAAACACTTACAGTGGATATGACAATGTGCATGGAGATAGCCACTAAAATAACTTGGTCAAAGAACTGTTACACTCTAATGTCCAAAGTGCAGTTCCATATCTAACACTAACAGGAAGCTTGACAATGGGTGGTATTAATAAACATGAGCTGTGACTCATGATTTCTGAGCCAAGACTCGCTTCCATATTAATAAAATGCAACAACTGAAGCTTAGTTTGTTCTTGAAGCAAAATTTCCCAGGATTCTGAAGACCACAACTTAAAATAATTTTGTAGATTTATGCCAGGAATTGTATGTCCAAACAAATTAATGAGAGGTTTCACATAAGTGTATGCCAAGCTATATTCACAGAATATCTGTAAATGTTATCATAATTTAAATATCAGAGTTGTATTTCTAGAAGAAATATGACCAAGGTTGACCATAACCCCTTACAGTCAATACATTATAATCAATAACAATAGGTGATCGATACGTGGCAATTGCTAGGTACGTAACTGAGAGGAATAAACAATTATCCTGACAGGGACTAATGATATATACGTCGAGTAAGACGGATGTATATCCGCGCTGCTAATAATAACTAGATATTATCAGCAATCGAATAACATTGGATTGTACTGTTGAAGGACATTTATTAAAATATCGCACATCGATATTTGCATGTGTGATCATACCATAAATATGCCACAATATTTATGAGAGAAGTGTGAATTTAATTTATACAAAAATTACAAAGGTCTTGAATAGAACAGTTTAGGGTCCTAACAGTGTCAATATTTGTAAAAGAGTAAAGATAATTTGTTATGTTATTACAACTTCATCACAATAAAGTTCAATTGGTAGAAAACTGAAAATTTATTGGAAATATATTATTGCCTCCATTTATCTGTTGACCCTTGAAGACCATGAAGATAAAGACTCATTGCTACATTGCTAAATCATCTAATTTAAAATAACCCCACAGGTTTGAGAAAAGAAAGAAAAAGAAACGAGGTGCTTGCCTGGCATTTCCTTCCTGAAACCATGTAGACAAAAGGAAAGGCTCTTACTTGAGATGGAAGAATGATAATATTTCTACGCTGCATTGGGGATCCAGATTCTAATCTGGCGTGGCAAAGATAGCAAAGAGTTTCACAGCCTTAAATGATTTCATAAAAAGTGAACTTTAATAGCAGCATCAATAAACTGGGAAATAATCAGAAGTTAACTTTACTATTCTTACCTGTTAATGAAACCATATATGGATTTTATTCCTTTTGAATAAGGTCTAAAAGCTTGTTTTCCTAGTTCTTTAGGCCTATGGACTTGTTGCCTGTCCGTCACAGATCAATCTTCTTCACTTTTAGACACTTTTTCATATTTCTTATTTTCTTCACTATTTGGTCTTCTGTTAGGTGAAGATTCAGATTTTCTTTTAGTTTTTGCTGTCCTTCAGCCATAGCAGAGGCTTTTTTCTATTTGCTCCCAGGAAGCTGAGATTTACTGAATATCTCTTTATGGCTGATTAATATGTTCACAAACTAGGATGCAAACTGACAACTCTCTTCACTCATTTCTAATGGGTATCTGTACAAAAATACCTTAGCTGAATATATGTTCACTGCCACCCAATAGTAATGCATTTGGAATGCAGGAAGATGAGAAACATGGAGACTCGAAACCATAGAGCCATGGCTTATCATTGAGGGGAAGTTTTTATAATACTAAACCTGCAACTCACAACTCACTGCTACTGATGACTCAGTTTGTAACAAATCATGGCTCATGACCCACAGCTTGCTTTTATTAATACTACCCATTGTGTCTGGGGATAGTCAATGATACAACTTGATCAGGCAATTCAACTATGCTCATGAAGTGACAAAAATGGTTTCATATCTAATTCAGTAAATGGAGCCTGGAGAGAACTTAGCCAAATTGGTGGACAAAGAATAAAACAGACTTACCCCGGTGATTTTATGGAATGTAAGTGTTCATCTGTTCCACCCTGTAACAAAATAATTAACATGTAAATTGCATGATCTGCTTCTACTTTGACACTGTTATCTTCAGAAAAAGAGACAGAAAGAAATAGGGTGACATTTTTTCAATAATCCACAAATAAGAACTTACTTCTCAAGAATGACACTCTTCTGGAAAGCAGAAACAGAGTTTTGTAAGATGTAAACAAGTATAAAGCTGCAGATTTACAAGTCTTTCTTCATTAATAGTTAAATGGAAAGATTATACACAGTATTTATAAGATAACTTTAGTGTGTTGAAGCTAAATGTTTTAATACTTAATATAACAAATTAAGGATAATGCTTTATACGTGCTTTGAGAGGTAATATAGTCAAGCTTTTTTATGAATCTCATTAAAATATTTAACTTTAATACCTTGGCATGCTTTTATTCATATCTTGCAGTAGTTTGAGTGAAATTTCTGAAGTAATTAATTTGTATCTGAGTCAATTTATAGACACTTTTAGTTTCATTTAACTTATTTTTTATCTGCAGGCATTTCAAAGACCATCGTCTTCAATATACACAGTTTTTAAGTTGAGAATATTTATTAAAACTAGATGGGAAATTCTTCAATTAAAACAGCCCAAGATTTCTGAGGATTGCCAATACGATGCAAGGAAAGGCATGTAAACAATTTTTGCTTAATAAGAGGAACAGCTCATTTCACCAAATTGTTTACCTAAATTTACTAAATATTCCATTTCATTGGTTTGCTGTGTCATGATGCATTCTGTTCTAATGGGCTTTAATGTTTAATACTTTATTTTCTATTGTCCCACAATACTGGTATTTCCAAATGAATACAAGGGTTTTAAGCATTGGTAATATTTGTTACATTTAATTTACAATTACAAATCATACATCAAATGAAAAAGCAACTCAAACAATTTTGTTGGGTACACCTGTACATATGCACATGCACTGTTTCCTGTCTTCCATTAAAAAGTGCTAGTTTTGCAATTTGCAAGAACTAAATAGAGTAATGTGCATTGCATATTAAATTCCACTGCAACCCTTCCACTGATAATAACACCTATAGATGATATCAATTTGAAGACACAAGCTCTCTTTGTAAAGGAAAGAGTATAGGTCCTTGATGCACTACAATTTGGCCCTTTCCTCAGTTTGAAGATGAACCAGAGAACTCTATTTGGCAGCAACATGGTGCGCTGCCTCTCTAGTATCACTCAGTTAGTGGCTGTTTAAACACTATACCTAACCGCTGGACTGGCTGCAAGGAGCCGGATGACAGAGCTTGTATTGTATGGCCTCCATGTGCACCTGATCTGATGTCATGCCACTTTTATTTTGAAGGTTCATGTGTATGTGCCTCCGCTAGCAGCTGATCTATCTGACTTTAAGAAACAGGACTCAAGGACTTGTTGCAAAATTATTCCAGACAAAGTTGGGGAAGAATTTGCCTGTCAGCTGGATGTGTGCCATGTGACAAATGGTGCTCACATTGAATACTTGTAAGAAAAATGGTTTGACTTCCTCTTTCATTTGAGAGAGTAAGTAAGTGGTGGTGTTTAAGTCGACAACTAGGTCATTCGTGCTTGAAGTCCAAAGATAAAACACGCAAACAACAATTAAAACCTTACCCCTAAAAAGCTAACAAGTGAAAGTTAAAATAACTAAAAAATGGAAGTTAAAACCGCTCCAGGTTTCCAGCATGCATGCTGGAGTTGCCACAGAGGACAGCGGCCAAGTGAATGCCGCTCTATGGCTAGCAGTCAAAGGGCATGTGTGGCAAGCAGTTCTTGAAACCTGATACCACTTGGATGGGAGATAGTTGTATTCTGTATATAATGGTGTGTGAGGTCTGGACCAATACAGATGGAAATGAAGGATGACCTGGATGAGTGGCCAACTCTGCCATGTAGGAACAAAGTAACAAGTGTCAACATGCAGTGGAGGTTTGAAAAATCAGAATAGAGGCAATTCACTCTACTGGTGTGGAAGGCCCAGTAGCAAGACAGATACCAGTGTCATATACTGTGTCTAAAAGGCACAGTTTAGAGGCAGACACCATGCCATAAATAGAATAGCCATAGTCTAATTTGGACTGGACCAGTGAGCAATAAAACCTCAAAATGATGGTGCATTCACCACCCATAGATGCCCCAAGATGTCCCAGATGAAACCCTTAGTATCTGAAGCGAACAATCGCAGGAAGCCCAAAGTTGACAAATATGGTGCTCCCATGTGAGTTTGCTGTGGAGGTGAAAGCCCAAGAACTTAAGCTGTGGGACAAATGGTAGACATGTACCATGCAAATGAAGAGCAGGAGTGGGTGTATGTCACGAAGTTGATGAAGTGGATACACTGTATTTTCGTAGGGGAGAACTGAAAGCCAGTGTGAAGGGCCCACTCCGCGATGGATGTTATGGTCAGCTGCAGTTAATGCTCAACGTGCTCAAGATTATATGAGTGATAGTATACCACTAAGTCAACATATAGGGACTTCGGGATTCCTCTACAAACAACACAAATGATGCCATTAATGGTAAAAGCAAAAAGCGTAACACTAAGAATCGACCCTTGGGGTACACCATTTTCCTGGATCATCTCTAGTTGGTCTGGGTGGCTCAGTTGGTTAGACGCTGGCCTACTGATCCCAAGGTCATGTTCAAATCCAGCCGAGACCGATGGTTTTTAAGCTCCATATCAGTCGATTTACTGGCATGTAAAACAGCTCCTGCAGGATGAAATTCCGGCACACTGGCACCTCTGATGTGATCCTGGCAATTGAGTGTCGTTAAACAACAAAATAATTTCAATTTAACGGATCATCTCCTGGGAGAGCGTGTTCCAATGCAAACATGAAAATGGCAAAGGGCTAAAAGTTAAAAAGAAACATTGCTAAATTACCACACAAACCATATTGGTGCAGAGTATGGAAGATACCACAGCTCCAGGTGGTATTGTAGGCCTTTTCCAAATCAAAGAAGACACCCACGACATGCTGCTTCAGCAGAAAGGCATTTTGGACATAAGCCTCCAAGCGTGTCAGTTGGTCGACACTAGAGCAATGGCAATGAAACCCATACTGAACATTGCTCAGCAGGTTATGCATCTCTAGCCACCACACTAAGTGAGTGTTAATCATCCATTCAAAGGTCTTATAAATGACACTCGTTAGGCAATAGGGTGGTAACTAGAGGGAACAGGGATGACAATACCCTCTTGCCAGGAAGACGGAAAAACCTGCTCACGCCAGATACAGTTGTAAATGCCCAGCAGGAAGGAGAAAGCCGCAGGTGGAAGATGAAGCGACATTTGTCAGTGGATGTCATTGGGACCAGGAGAGGAATCCTTAGCAAAAGACAAGAGTGCAGCAGCTCCACTACAGTAAAAGGTGCATTGTACAGTTCACTACAGTCACTGATGAAATTGAGGACTATCTGTTTCACAGATTCCTTGATAGGTATAAAAGTGCTATCGTAACTATCTGTTTGGCTAGTAATAGTGAATGAAGTAGTAAGTGTGTTAGTGATATCCTCCTCACTGGTGTAAATGTGAGCCGTTTATGGCAAGGTTGGAATGATAGTCCAGCGACACTTGCCATACATACGCTGAACAGCAGTCCACAGCTTTTGTGCCAAAATGCAATGGGGAAGTTGAGAGATGTAAGTTTCCAAGATAAGCGTTCTGCACAGCGAAGAACAAAACGTGCCCTGGCATGAGAACGTTTAATGCAATAATTCTCCTCCGTAAGATGTGAACTGAAAACACGCACAGCACGCTTGTGTGCTTTAACAGCCATATGGCATTCCTCAGACCACCAAGGCACAGGAACATGATGAGATGTAGTTGAACTATGAGGAATGCTGGAATTCGCTGCTAGCAGGAAAGAACATGTAAGGTACTCCACCAGTTCATCGATGGTGGGGAAGACATTGTTATTGAGATGAATGAATGAAATTTCCCCCAGGTAGCCTTGGAAATAATCCAGTGAGGATGTCGCGTTGGCACAGGTGAATGTTAATGGGATAATGATCACTGCCAAATACGTTGGAAAGCACACACCAATCAAGGTGTACCAGTGAAGGGCTATAGAAGCTAACGTCTAGGGCGGAGTGAGTAACATAGGCAGATGATAAAAAGGTAGGGACACAGGTGTTTAATAAAAGTAAGCTGGAGAGAATGGAAATGTCTGCCACAAGGCATCTATGAGCATCATCAATGTCAAAGTCGCAGTAAGTGTGTTTGGCATTCAGATTGCCTAAAAAGAGGCAAAATCTGTGCCAAAAGAGCCCAAAGATTGTTCTCGTGTACAACACTGACAGGTGGCAGATATACACTGCAAACAGAGAAAGAAAGGCTCTGCAGCTGTACATGTACTGCTATAGCTTGCAGCGATATGTTCAGTGGTATGCTAGTGGCATAGGTGTTATGCGTCACCAGAATAGCAACACCACCGCTTGCTCGCCTATCAGCTGCAGTCATGTGTAAATGCTGAAAAACCACAAAGATGGAGAGCATGATTAGGCTGCAAGTGGTTTTCTTGTAGACAGATGATTGATGGAGAGCGTTGACAAACGAGATGCTGTATGTCCAGAACACGTGCCTGGAACCCATTAAAATTCCACTGGATTATTTCCATGGTAAAAATGACATTAGTGGTTGGTCTTCATCTTTTTCTTCTTTATCTAAGCTGACTTGGGAAAGGGAGTGTGGAAGTCCCCATTCCCTGGTGATTCCTCTGATGTACAGAAGTCAGAAGATACCTTGTGGCTCATGGTGCGGGACTTAAACGAGGATGAGCGGCTGCAGGTGCGAACAATAGTCCTGGAACCATGTCTGTCAACAGGCTAGCTATGGCTCTTGAACTCTTGTGAGCTTTTGTCTGCATGGCTGAAGATGTAGTAGCCATTGCTTGTGTGACACTATACTGTGGAGAAGTCTCGCTGGGAAGTGTCTGTTACATCTGCCACTGGAACGTGTCGTATGGCGACAGTGTTTACAGGAGTGTGGTGGACTGCTGACACATAACCAAGGGTGGTAGCTGGTTTCATTTGTTCAAAGCACTTATGCACTTCGGGGAAGGTAAGGCGTTCTTTGATGCAGCTCCTGTATGCTCCTCTCATCCATAAACTTTGGACACTGTCGCAAGCTAGCTGGATGATTCTCTCCACAAATGACACAATAAGGATAACAATAAACACTGTGCCCTCATATGCGGGTAAGCCACAATGTTCACAAAGAGTAGGATGGTTACATGACGTCTTAACATGTCAACTTCTGGCACTGAAAGGAGCGCATAGGGTTTGGAACATATGTACTGCTGTACTGTGGCTCGTTCATATCTGCAAAATAAATATTCTAACAACTGAGTACCCTTGAAGGTGAGAAACACAAGGGTCTCTTTACCATCCTGCTTGCAAGTGTGACGGAAAGCTTGAGACACACATTGGTCTGAAAGGCAGGTGGCTATTTCCTCGTTCGTCTGGACAACTGGAGGTGGTGACAACTCCATAAAACAAGTTCAAAGATTTGTGTGGGCCTACCCGGATAGGGTAGGACCCCAACAAACTAGCTTTTAAAGCTTTCTGGAGCATTACTACCCTCTAGTTGTAGTGTACCCTCTTGTAGTCTGCTCATGTTCTCTACAGGGCCACATATCCTGTCCACTTCTCACTTAATGTAAAATGGGTTCAGGTCCTTTATTGTTTTTCCCTCACATGTCAAGGTCATAACTAGTAAACTATCAGTGAATGGGGTTTTGCACAGATGCATGATTGATTGGACCCCCTTCCGGAACTGTGTGAGTTAGCCTGCCAACCGGAGGTCAAAGAAGAAAGACACTAAATCTCCACGGTCTATGCTACCATGGAGGCACCTCCATGAATGACCTCAAAGTGTACATTAGAGGGACTACCCTCTGATCTCCACTGTTTGTCCACATGGGTAAATCGTTTACCACGCACACCCCGACTTTATGCCCCAATCACAGCCTGTGGCTCCCCACTTTAGGGCGTGCCTGTGTGCAAGATACAGAGGCAAGTTCAGGGGACTTGTGGTTGATTACACTGGGGTTCAGTCAGCGGTAATACATCCGGCCAGTGATACTAACCTGACGGTACATGGTCATCAGGGAATTAACACAGCCCGGGCCCCTCCGAGACCTACATAGGTGGACATGACGGTGTGGATGGGCTCCACACCTAAGGCTGTACATAGGGGCAGTGTGAAGTTCCCCAATCTTCGCGTCTGAGACCTCCTAAAAGTACATCTTGGGGGCCGTGCTAAAACTGTGGGACAGGACCACAGAGATAGGAAAGATCCCTCCTGGTGACAAAGGAGTTAATAAATCTAAGACCATACAAACTAATAATCATAATAATCCTAGAAGAGGGTGATTAATGAGCAGCTACAAGTGGCACAGTTGATAGATATGAAAGGGGGGGGGGGTGAAATTATGGTGAGCATCCCAGGAACCCGGGTGTGCCAAGGCCTGTACCTACTGTAGTAGGACCCTGGGGTGGGGGTATTTCATTTGATGTGTGACTTATAATTGTAAATTCAATGTAATAAATGCTAACAAGCCTATATTAATTCTGAAACACCTGGTATTATTTTTTAACTATTGCTTGTACAGTGCCAACCTATGTAATCTATTATAGTATTGTCACATCAACAGCGCCTCAAAGAGATTCAGTGTTATTATTTATTTATGCTAACAAACTTACTGTTGGTGTCTTTAAACACACAAGCCGTGTATGGGCAATGTTTGAGAGGTAGAACTGGAACTTAAAAATTCAATGTTACAGCTGGGACTTGAACCACAGACCTTCCGCTTACCTCACAAAGATTCAGTGTTAATAGTTCAAATAACTGCCTTTGTAATCACCGGCCTACAAAACATACAAATACGTTGGCTCAAAGACAAACATCATTGCATGCATTTCTACAAGTATTCAAAGTACAGAGATTTTGTTTATGGCGCAAGCCAAGATCTTTCGGTTTCTGGAAAAGTTTGCAGTAAATCTGGACTGTATAAGAGAGTCAGCATGGCCAACCAGTTAGCTGAGAGTTCCATTGTGAGACACAGAGGGTTAAATGACAGCTGGCAGTTGTGATACCATAGCAATTTCAAGGACAGTTAGAGAAAATTAGGTATGAATTGTAATTCTGTACATGCAATAGTGCCTTTTGTACTAGTGTTAGCCCCTCACTAATAGTTTAAAAAGAAATAAAGTGACATTAAAACCAATGGAACTTATTTGTAACACCAGTGTCACAAGTGGAACATGAACATCATGATGAAAGTAATGTTAGCACAATTATCACTTAAGATGGAGAAAATTAAATCTGGGATGAACAAAATGTGAAATGAAATAAAGACAATTCCAGAATGCAGAAGATGAAGACAGAAATGAAAAATGTACACTCTGGAATGGTGAAGATGGTAAGTGAAGTAATAACAGGGATCTCTGTGATGGGAGAAATCTAGATGGAAATGAATTACAGAATAGAGAAGATGGAGACAAAGATAGTATCTGGGATGGATATACAGGCAGAGCTATCCAAAAAGGTTGATGAACAAATGGACTAGGGTGAAGAAACACACACAATTCGGCAAACGGTTAGCCCGTGGAGGATGCTGGGTAATGGCTAAGCACCCTCGAGGGCAGAATCGATGGCAGCACTAAGGAACTGAACACCAGGATGGAACAAATGCTTGGCGAACAATTAAGAACTTAAAGATCAAGGTTTCAGGGTGCCACACAACACTGCATGCCTCAAGCCATTCAACTTTGAAGGGACATTAATCTTTGAAGTTTTCTGCCAATAATTTGCCACTGTCACCATACACAACCAGTTGCCAACAGAAGAGGGAGCAGCACAGCTGATAGCTAGCCTCCAAGGACACACAGTAGAACTACTGATGGTGATTCTGACTTTGGCGGCAACCAGAGACATTTGAGAGGCTTTCAAAAACCTAATCGGAAACCGAAGTCTGACCACAACCTGTCACAGTCAGCTCAAGTAGAGGCCAAAACAGCTGCATGAGTTCGCCCTGCCCAATGAACAGCTTGTGAGCAAGGCTTTAGCGAACCTTCCAGCCAGCTAAATGGCCCAGCACTCATCCTAGTGCTTCATCAATGGGGTGCACAATGCTGAGATATCTCAACATCTGATCCTCAGTGATTACAACACATGACAATCATCCACTCCATAGCTGCTCTCAAAGTCCTTACACTACTCAGCCCTGAGGAAGAGGGCTATCACTCCTGAGAGTGACACATTTTGCAGCTCTGCCACCATCCTCAGGTTGGCTGCAAATGAGTAAGACACAAGGACAATCCGGCGACTCATGGACCAGAGGGGAACTATATGCATGCCAGCACTGACATGGCTCCCATTGAGGAGCCAACGCATAACAATTGCTCCCACCATTTCACCACACAACTCCTTCCATGCTAACCTTGCATAGATATTAACATGTACATGTAATGTAACATTAACTATGACATTACATATAACTAGAACGCTATGAATACTTCTCACATCACACAAATTCCCCTGACTGTACTTTGGAATTGCTCATGTCTGCATCACCTTTTGATACACTTGCATGCATCGCATGCTAGCAACCCACAGCATAGAACTAATCGGGGTGCCCATGAGGGACTTGATTAACCTTTGCACCAACACATAACTCTCCCTACAGGTTAGATCACTAACTACATGAGGGAGACAGTGTAGATGCATGGCTCGGCATGTCAGATAATCACCCCAGGATGGGTGGGTGTGGGACTCATCCTTTGACCCCTTAGGGGGACATTAAGAAAACATCTCAGTGAAGTTATGACCAACCACCGGAAGGAATGGGATGTTGGGGTACCACTTTTCTTGCTGGCCGACCACTCATCAACCCATAACACCACCAGCAGCCAGATGGTCTTCGGCAGGAAGTTGGGTCTTCTGTGGGATCTTATGTTTGGGAGCCTTCCTGGGACAGGACAGCCAGAAATCAACTATTGGAGAACCTCATGGACTATCTTCACGATGCATATGAAATGGCTTGTCAGCACATCCAAGTAGCCAGCAACAGATGAAGACTGGTACGACCAGCAAGCCAACAGCCTAGGGTTCTAGCAGAGGAGATTTGGTGAGCCTGTATTGCCTACCCAGCCTACCTTGTCCCAAGCTTCAATAACCATGGCAAGGACTGTACGAGGTGTAAAGATGATCAAGTCTACTGTATACAGAAGCTACCCCAAAGGAAGATCATATGGCCCACTGAGACAGGGCTTGAGGGATGCCCAGCCCTCAGGAGGAAGCAGTTTCCTGGAGGCTGTCTCAGAGAGAGTAAGTTTCAGTAACCTTATACCACTACCTCTACAATCGCTGACCTGCAAAACATGACAATATGGCAGCTCAAGGACAAATGTCGGGTCATGTTTTCTAAAAGCTTTCAAAATGCAGGGATTTTGTTTACAGCACAAGACAGTGTTTCAATTATGTTCAGTTATTTAAACAAGCTAAATATTCGAAAGGTAGAACTGGAACTTAAAAATTCAATGCCACAACTGGGATTTGAACCACAGACCTTCCGCTTACCGGGCGGCTGCTCTACCACTGAGCTATTGTGACAAAACTGCCAGAATGGCATTAAATTCTCAAACCAGTTCGTATTTCTCCTGGTAAACCACAAAGGCTTGTGTATTTAAAAACACCAACAGTAAGTTTGTTGAAAGAAATAAATAATAAGCTAAATATTCATTTATTCATAAGAAGACAAAGCCTTAATGTTACATTTGCCATGGAGCTATGCAAACTATGACTATTTTCTATCACTGGTCCTTTGAATGTCATGATAATCCCTTTCACTATCTGCCAGCTTTTAGAGGGCTCACATATAGTAGACTTCGGATGAAACATTTTACAACATCCTACGCACATCACATAAACAAGCTGACTTTTCATGAAGAACTGTGGCAAAATGTGTACTTTCACATATGCTGGCTTTTCATTATAAGGGATATAGGATTTTAGCAAAATGATAGGTTTTGGTAAAAAGATACTGAAGTTCAACAGAAAACCCATGTGGTCATTACACTTAGGCTTTTGACTGACACTATTTTTACTTTCTCTACTGCTAAGTAGGGGAAGTATTGTATTCCAACCAAAAATTTGATGTTGAGATTTCACCAGAAATATATGTTTTGAGACCCCCTGAATCCAAAAAAAGCATTTTTAGAAAAAGGTCTGTGTGTGCGTGTGTCTGTCAGTCTGTGGACAGCATAACTCAAAAACGAAAACTAGGCTAAAAACCAAAGTTGGTATTTAAGTTTAATGTCTTTCAAGGATGCAACACGAAGATTTTGAAGAAAATAGCTCCACCCTAAATTATCCTTTACATGCAAAACTTTTTGAAAATTTTTATTTTCTTCAAAATGGCTCTAACAATTTTGATTAAAATGTCATATGATTGAGATATTTTTATGACAAATGAAATGTATATCTTGAATTTTCTGGCTATAGTCCCTGTAGTCATATTTACTCTGTGCGACTATTGCATAACTGGTAAACTGTTAGAGATAGACCAAATCGTACTATACAAAAAGTAGATGTTGCTAAAATACACAATTTATGTCGACATAAAGTTTCTTGTACGGTGAACCATTTCAGAGATATTCCTCGTTATGTGTGAGTTTCAGAAAACTTAAAACTTTCTTGAAATGGAACATCGTTGTTCATTTTTTTATATCTTAAGTGTGCAAAGAGAATGGAATCTCAAAGCTTTAAAAGATTTGACTATCACACAAAGCCAACTGTATTCCTTGCACCTACAAGGAAATAAGTAATAAGATAATTTGTACAAACGCTAATCTCAACTAACAGAAAGAACATATAGGAATAAGAATTTGTAAGAATGGTTAGCACAAGAGTAGAGAAAGTCATCTGAGTGCAACACATCAGATTTTTAAATATAATATTTATGAAGTGTTTTTTTTTTTCTTTCCTATGCAAAATAAATTATTGATATTTTGTCACATGTATAATTGAGTGTTGCAAGTAGGAGATGATTAAAACAAACAAATGTCTAAGGCACTTTTTCTTCAAAGCTTACCTTAATATCATCATAAATACTTTGAGTTTCTGTCAAAGTTCCTTCCATCCACAACTGTTCTTCTTTAATTTCTATTTTGGTTTCAGTTTCACTGTTGATGCTTTTATTTAACTGCATTACAGGATGTTTCAAAAAGAATTCTCTCTCATTCTGTGAGCAAAAGTTAGAATTCTTAGCTTCTTCAATTTCTGTTTTGATATCTGTATCACAGTTACTGCCACTTGCAACAGTTTCAACTTTAACATTCTTTATAAAGACTTCATTGGAAACCACATCCTCTTCTTCAATTTCTGTTTTCATATCTATATCACGGTCACTACCACTTGTAACAGTTTCAGTCTTAACTTTCTGTACAGGGCCTTTGATAGAAAGCTCTCTCTCATTCTGTGAGTTAAAGTCCAGGAAACTAGACTCTTCCTCAATTTCTACTTTGATATCCATTTTACTATAGATACTGCATTTGAAGAGTTCTCTTCTTAAAGTTCAGTAGCAAGTCTGTGGAAAAAGAAATGCATTTTTAGTAATGTGAAGTATTTCCACGAATTTCTATTTCAAATAGTTAAACTACATTATGTTTCAACTAATGCAACAGGAAATATAAACAAGTATAAAGTAACAATGGTACTGTGTCAAGTACAACATGATTAAAGATTTACATTGTTTATTTATAGTTTGGCCATCTGAATCTAACATGTAACAGCAAAACATTTAAATCACATTATATCTATGTACCCACAGCAGTTTTATAAAATACAATTTATGAAGAAAATCCTCAAGATGAATTATAAAATGTACCAGGAACATGATCATAACTGATAATATACATACTCCTGGATCTGATCAGTACTTTTTCCCCAGCAGTGATGAAATCACCATTACATCTTCTGAGGTAATATATTTTCAAACATTAGACAGGAAATTAGCTGATGATAATATGTGGATGCCAATCAATAACTCCTGGGGCAGGAGCTATTGAATGTCTCAATCGTATTTATTCATGACATAACAAGAAGTCCATATGACTGTCATTGCATTTTGTTCATAAGAACCTTTGAATGACATAATGTACACTGTGATTATGGAAAAACACTAAGGTGTTACAGTGAAGTTAACGCCACCATTTGCCTGTCTTTATGTTTGCGATTCTATTACCACTCTTTACCTGAGACAATGGTAATCATGCCAAACCTTTGGAACTTGTAATAAAGTGCCAATTTGATCAATTTGAACAAAATACAGATACTTCCTCTACATCAATAAGCAAACCCAAACACCTCAAAAGTTCTGAAAGGTCAAACAACCTTGTAATCTAAACATTCAGAATTAGTGTGCAGATAGTAATGCTTGTAACATATAATTTTAATATTCACTTTTGTTTTTACTGAATAATTGGTTTTTATGAAGTTATAGCCTACAATAGAAACCAGAGTTTAAGCTATTTACTGTTGAAGAAAGAGTTCAAAATGAATATATGAATCAGAGCAGTAGTTTCCAAGATAACTTTAAACTGTTGCAACATTTCAACACATAAATTAGTGCAGATTACTCCAATCCATCCTAGTTAGATTGTAATTGAGAAAAGTTTAAGTAGGGTAATAATGGATTATAAATAGCAACGAAACACCTTCACATACTTTAGTTCATTAGGTACAAAGGCAATGCTGTTGAATATGGAGATTATCAACAAGCACATAATGCAGTGGGTGCTGCTGACTTTGCACATTAACAGAGCACCACCTTTTTTATTTCTTCTCTTTTGGAAAACACAGTGAACTTTCTAACATGTTACATGCATAAAATAAGTGTTTAGTCACCCCAAGCTTCAATTCTCTACCAGAATCTTACTGAAACATCTGATATATACCAGCAACAGGAGAGAGTCTGGGCTGATGATGGAGACAAGTCCGAAAAATGTTGCAGTAAGTTCTTGGTTAAGAATTGAAGCTAGAGTGAACAAAAATTAAAGTTGAGTTGTTTAATATACTGCTCAAAATAATCAGAGGGACAAGATTTTCTTCCAGTGTATTTTTGTAATGGTATTTGTGATCATACTATAATTATTTTCTTAAATAACTAACCTTTATTTAACAATAACACAAATCATGTTTACTTCTCATAACAATCCTGGCTACTGTAAGCAGAAATTAATCACTGTAGAAAACAACAATGGGCAATCTTTCCACTGAATCAAAACAACAACAGAAGTTATTTCAGCACCTCGTATGGCTCCCATGGACATGTGTTACTGCTGCACACCTTCAGGGCATGCTTCTTATCAACCTTTGCACATCTCTTTGTGGGACTAGAGTGAGGACATGTGCAAGCTTTTGAAGAGTCTGAGGGGCTATTGGACGATACCAGAACTGTGCTCTAGCATGTCCCACAAATGCTCAATGGGATAGAGGTCTGCACACATAGCAGGCCAGTTCATTGTTTGTATCTGGAGATTCTGTAAGGTGGCCACAGTTGCACCAGCTGCATAGATTCTAGCACTGTCTTGCTACAAAACAAAGTCAGGCCACATCCCAACTGAAGAGGCATAACATGATTCAGTGCAATATTAGCAGTATACCTTGGCAGCATTTTATCACCCTCTAACTACCAAAAGATAAGCTTTAACATTGATACTGATGCCACCCAACTAAGTGACTGACCGAACACAAAATCTGTCAATTTCTTGGACTGTAGCTTCATCATAATGCTCACCATGACGATGATACACATGCAGGTGTCCATCACACTGTGTTAAATGAAGGCAAGATTCATCTGTGAACAGTACATTGCACCAGTGACGAAGCTACCAGTTCCTATGTTGTTCAGCAAACCTAAATCAATCTACCTTGTGATGACATTCCAATCGAGGGACCTTACAAGGCCTTTGTGGTCTTAATCTCATCTCTCTAAGCCTGTTTCGTATTGTCTGGTCACTGACAATAAAACCATTTGCTGACCTTGGATTATTTAGATGGTCTCTAGCCGTGGCAGTGGATTGCCAAAGAACACAATTGACCATTTACTGGTTGTCTCTAGCTGACATTTTACATTTTGGATCCTGGCCTGATCTTCTAGTATTTGTACCAGTTTCAATATATCTTTTCCAGGCCCTTTCAACAACTGATGAAGCCACATTGATCCCTCTAACCACTGTATGAACTGTCCAACATTCCTGTATCAATGTGACTGCTTGAGCAATTTCCGCTTCAGATAGATACCTTATTTTAAACTTATTGCATGTAAAAAGTTGTAGAAAGATGCAATACCTCATTAACAACACGAAAAAGGCACTAACATATAAATCATTACATTCTATACATAACCCACTTCAGTTTTCAATATAATGCAGTATATTGTAATATTGTTAGCAGGCTTTAGAAGTTGTAGTGGTGGATTGCATATCTTAATTATACATGTCCAAAGAATAACATGTACTATGTACACCTTCACTTAGCTAATGACCCTGGCAGCTTGCACCCTAAACCCTACTACACCTTCATTACAAACTAGAAAAATACTATGCTCTAACAAAATCTAGCCCCTCTAATTATTTTGAGCAGTAATATATAGAACATAATTTGCCCAAATTGTTGTCTGCATTCATTATCAATTACTTGTTATTATAGTCACCAGAACCTTTGAGTTATTTGAATCTGGATAACACAAACCTATAACCATCGATTTCGTGTTAACTGTTTTCTAAAAAAATTATTTATATTCTCTTATTTTTCAGTTTGCAAAAAATGTAAAATAACAGAAGTTAATGAAATTCATGTTTCTGATAAAAGTTATTTACAAAAGGAG
The DNA here is from genome assembly GCA_030765045.1 of Tenodera sinensis. Lineage (NCBI taxonomy): Eukaryota > Metazoa > Arthropoda > Insecta > Mantodea > Mantidae > Tenodera > Tenodera sinensis. The sequence continues at coordinate 54,120,151 of CM060974.1, read as the reverse complement.
TAACAATGAATCATTCCATAAAACAGGGTTGCAGTTTCCTTATGCTACATTTTAAAATGAGTTTTTATTAATCCATAAGCCAAGGAACAATTCCTTGTTAATGCAGCACCATTCTGCAGTACTGCAGAATGGTAAGGGAAGGATGCCATATGAAACACTATGATTGGTTAAATTTATAATGGGTATCATATTAGTTGTACACATATTGATGCTGGGTGTATACACATAATGCTGGAAAATACACATACTTGATAAGTTAAATGCTAAACCTAGAATCAGAATTTTTGCCTTCTCTTTACCACAACTCCACAGCTAAATTATGTTGTTGTTTTCTAGTGCCCTGCATCTGGCAATGAAGCCATTAGCATTCGTGCTTTCCAATACTTTTGAACTATAGTTTCTTCTGATCTTAATGCTTCACAGGTCTTCAAGTGGTCTTCGTGGAGTTACGTGTTCACATTTTTCCTTTTATCATTCTGTTGGCAGAGACACAACAAATTATGATGGAGAAATAGAGGCTATACACATTGCTCTCCGACAATTATTAAATCTTTCCTTAAATAAATTTAACAAGGCAGTAATTCTTTCAGATTCTAAAGCTGCAATTCAGGGAATATGCTCAAATACTACAAAGAAGTCAACAAAAATTAGAGAATGCTACAAAATGTTAACACAACTCCAAAAAGTTAATAAGACTGTTCATCTCCAATGGATTCCAGCACACTGTGGAGTCATGGGGAATGAAGCTGCAGACTCACTTGCAAAGAAAGGCACAACAATAAAACAAAAGTCTAAATTCAATTTCTCATATTTCTCAATAAAACGCTTGATCATTAAAAAATTTTCTCATTCATACCTACAAGAAATAGTAACAAATGCCAAAGATAAAAAATGGATTACACTATTTTCCAACCCAGATATAATCCCCCAGAAACCAAGGAAAACAGCGGTTGCAGCCTTCCGACTATTGACAAATCACGACTGCTTAGCAAGTCATCTCTACAGAATAGGTATCTCAGCTTCACCAATATGTGTCCTGTGTAACGATACAGCTAAATTATCATGCTGAGACATATGATTAGATTAAACCTTCTAGTGTGATGCAAGAATCACATCCAGTAAATCTTAAGATCTTCTCCAATACCCAAGATTTCATACCATAAATGTAACTTACAATGCTGCAAGTATTTAATTTCTAGGTTTCTAGCCCATTAACTCTCAGTCTACTTACAGATTGCTGTGAATATGATTTATTTTTATGTAGGACACATTAAATATCATGAGCCAGCTTCAGTATGTCATTAACAACATTATCTAATTATGCAAACATGCTATCATCTTACAAAAAGCAGAATAATAAGAAACTTATTCACAATGGTGTGATGCAAATGGAAAGAATTGGAGAATTGAGGAACTGAGAACTATAAGGGCCTAAAGCACATAATCATCCATTTTGAGATGTTAGCCTGCATGCACCTGACATTTGTTGACTTTATGGTGAACCAGCTTTGGGTACTTTAGGGCCACATTATAAATAAGTGTTAACATTCACTGTAACTAGTCCAACATATTGTGATGCCGGGCATGGCATGTAGCAATGGATGGTTGGGGCTAAGCTACTTCAAATCATATACCATGCCGGTGAGCAAACCAAGGCACTCAAGGTCAGGTTGCCTCATGTGACTGTTGTGTATACCTGACTATGCAGAAGTTCAGGATATGAGTGGTACAAAGCAGAAGTAGCAGGCAGGGTATGGAGATGGTGGGGGTGAGAGCGGAATAGGTTGCATCATTGCCAACTTTAGCCATAAAAGTTAATGTTTCAAATCTTTTTTTAAATTTTCAACAAATCTGCTATCAAACGAAATGACCAAGTGTACAAGGAGTTCTATATGTAACACTGGAAACTAATACATCACTTATTTTTACAGTTTTCACTAAACTTTCAACTCGCTTTCCTTTGCTAAAGCACAATGTGGCAACTGCATATGGAGCACATGGTTGCCACCTCTCTAGTATGTTCTGTCTCATGCTCATCTTGTTCAGAACTGCATATTTGCAGATTAAATTGTATTAACTGATGATTATTCTTTCACAGTGGTATGCTGTATTAACTCTTATGTAGTTGCACATGTTTTCATAATGGGTGTTCCTGACACCCCTCCCCCCCCCCCCCCCCCAAAAAAAAAAGGTGACTCTAGTTTTATATTTGTGCAGCACATCATTTATATAAATATGTCTACTGGATAAATGACTCTTCAGCATACTACCTCACCTTGTATTTTTATTTTCCCTGCTACGTATAGTAAGTAGAGGAAATATTGTATTCCACCCAAAAATTTGATGTTGATATTTCACTGGAAATATGTTTTGAGGCCCTCGAATCCAAAACAAAGCATTTTTAGAAAAAGGAACATGTCTGTGTGTATAGCATAACTCGAAAATGAAGTCAGTTAAAAACCAAAGTTCGTATTTAAGTTTAATATACTTCAAAGGTGTTACATGAAGATTTCGAGGAAAATTCTTCCACCCTAAACTACCCTATTTTCGTCAAATGGAAGATCATGATTCATTTCTTTATATCTTAACCATGCAAAGAGAATGGAATCTCAAAGCTTTAAAAGATTTGACTATCGCTCAGAGCCTATTGTATTCCCACATTCCCCTTGTACCTACAAGAAAATAAATAACAATTTCTGAAAATGTTAATCTCAACTAAGACAAAGATAAAGAAATAGGAGTTTGTAAGAATGGTTAGTACAAGAGTAGAGAAAGTGCAACACGTAAGAGTTTTTTAGATTAATAAAGTACAAAATTATTTTTTTTAAAGCCCATACAATATTTCCTATTTGCTTACAACCTCTGCTAAAATTATTCGTTTATGGTATTCTTTGTTCTGTACTACAGATATAAGCCATTACACATATCACTGAACATTTACTATTATGAATTTAGTCACTGTCACTGGTTGAATGGGTGCCTTATAACTAGAGGGTGGATTTCTGCATATTTGCATGTTTTGTTTCTTCAAACATAAACATCTGCATGGAACAGGAAAATACGTTTCATGTCATTTGGAATCAACTGGCAAAGTTTTATAGTGCATAGAAATGCTTATTCATGGTATTAGCGCATATTTCACTAATATGTGCATATGGGTGCATATACTTCAGTTTTTTCTCCATTTAATGTTAAAATATTAGTTTTAAACTCCATAAAATGACAAGTTCCTACTTTATTGTCATGTTTTTGCAAATGACAATCTTGTTTTCATAGGAAGCCAGCATATCTGTGTATCTCTTTGTGCCTTTTCGCACAATGACAATGCCGAGCAGGGGGTCTGCAGTTTTAAATCTCCACAGGTCAAATAAGGCAATTTGACCTTAACCATTTTGGAAGAAAGGAATGTGCTTGCCAACAATGCTCAGATGCAGGTAATTTCCTTGTTTTTGTTTTCAACCGGCGATATTCTTTGAAGTTTGAAAATCAGCTTTATTGTACATAATTGTTGACCACGGTGACAAAACAAAGCAGGAAATCAAATCTAGGAATCCAGGACTAAAGTTTATTCGGGATGTGAACAGTGTGTTACAAGGTGAATCTGACAAAGAGTTTAATTCCTGTTCTGCGAGTGACACAGCCTCTGTGATACTCCCCTGTGACCTCATGTGAAGTGGCAGGTTCATTCTCTTCATTCAAACGCATTTTAAGTGACAGAAGGAAGGACTTTCTAACAGAAAACAGAAAAATACTTGGTTATTTATTGTAACAAAAATATATATATGATGGATTGTTATATGATTGTTGACTTATATTTCATATTAATTAGTTAATTACACACAAGATTAATGAGAATGACAATATAAAATACAATTAACTTCAATTAGGAACAAAAGAATAAAAATATTAGTTGCTGCTTCATAAACAGTGCGAGGAAATAGAGTATTTTACTATTGCAAGAAAAGATGTTTTTGTGCATATTTTTTAATTTTAAGAGCATATTTTCAACTTTTTTGCCATAGTTGCATGCATATATTTATGGTTTTTAGTGTATATAAATCCACCCTCTACTTATAACACTTTTCACATACATTTTTCATGTGTTTTAGGCACATGGCTTTCAAATGTCAGGCAGTGTGATTTAATTTTTATGTCTCTACTTATCTACTACCTATTGCAGAAGCTTCTGCATTATTTCTTGTTCTACTTCATATGGATCTATGGATGAATTAATCAAACACAGTGAGAACATACAAGCAGCTGCTATGGAATACAACTGTAAGCTTTCTCAGCTTATAATCTAAAGAGTTACGCACGGTGTTGACAACATCCCAAGATATACTGTTGTGTATTTTCTTGGAACTCTGGTTTCCATTATTGATTACTCTTTTACTCAAGGCTCACATGTTACTTCCTAGGAAGATACCAAAGATCATGAAGGTACTCTCTTATCCATTATGTAATAACACATTGATAAGAATGACTGGGGTGTTCTGAACACCCCATGCGACAACTAAAGGGTTATTATTGAAAATGGAAGTGTTATAATGAAAAAAGAGTTCCTAAAGCTTGCCACAAGGTTGCAACACTGCATGCCGTAACACGTGATGCGAGGTACATCCGGTTTGTATTGCTCATAGCCTGAACTTCTGTATAACAACAATGAGCATGGCATTTAACTAAGGGATGCTGGAACCTTCAAGAGCCATCCGGTGGTCAGTGTGTTTGTATAATTACTAGAAACGATCTTGTGACGTCATCCCTGATAAGCACAAGGAGGCAAGGAAACATCCCTGAGATATATATAAGGAGGCGAGGAAACAGCAGAGGGTAGAGTTACAGACATGAGTCGGTCAGAGTGTCAGTGAAAGCAACACAGGTGTGTGTGTGTGTGTGTGTGGTATACTGTCATCATGAAAGATACATTGCATCCTTGTGAAGGAGTTCTAACAGTTTATGAATTAAAATTAAGAGAGGTGACGGGTGAAATTTCTAGTTTGCACAATTTTTAAAGCTATATATTTGATTTTAGTAAGCGGCCCTGGTCATGAAAGCCAACTTTCCGGCTGGAGGTGTCGAGATGCTGACCACATCTCCTCCCCATATCTGTTGGATGATCACCCACCACTACCTGCGTATGTGGGCGTAAGGCCGGCAGTCGGATTGGCGGGCCCTGGTCTGATATGGACTGTACTGCCACGGGTTTAACTTTTAACTCACATTTGGAGGTTGTATGGAAGAACTATTTGGCAGAGAATCAGTTTTGTATGTCAATTAGTTTTTGAATTCTTCAAAATTTTCTTTCACAAAATTTGCAAATTAGAAAATGAAATTCAATCCACATTTTTAAAACAATTTGCACATATTTTTACAAAACCAGCAATTCATTCACCAAAACTTCATACTTGGACTATATAATATGTTAACTGTAAGCAAAATAAAAAATACAAACTCCAAAATTTTTGCAATCACTACACATATTTTATTTTTTACCTAAAAAAGTACCATGTTAGTTCCGAATCCAATGCATCAATTTGTTTTTTAAAAGCTTTATAGAATGTACAGTATATATTTTGGCATTCTAATAACTAATTGGTGGATGTAATTTTGTTTTGAATGAATAAAAGCATAGCCAACATTAAGGGAGGAAAAATGAGTTTAAAAGTTTGCACACAGTTTAAGCAGAAATAATTACTTGGAGACCTTCCCAGATATGTCCAGCTTTATAAGTAGCTTATAGTGCTTTTTTGCCTACCATTTTTGCAACCATATAAGTCCTTCTGTTGCTATATATACAGCTATTTATACTGTACAAGATCTGAGCTAAAATATTTACAACATTAAGCTTAATGGTTAGAGCAGCCACATGTAAAGTGGAAGATTTGTGGTTCAAATCCCGGCTGTGGCATTGACTTTTTCAGTTCTGATTCTACCTCTAAAATACAAGAAATTATCTGAAAATATTTGTAACACAGCATATGGTCACTATAAACAAAGACCCACACAGAATCCATACTTTAAGTAAACACACACTCAAAACAACCCACAAAATAGAAACAAAACAGTGTTTTTGTTTCCTACTCATTCCGAAGGGAGAAATAATTTGGTGTGTTACATCACATCTACTGGCAGATCTACTATGTTATACTGATCAATGATGAATCAAAAACTAATCTTCGGAGAAAAAAAATCTTACAAAAATTAGTAAACTAGGAATGCTTTACTTTTACCAGCTGCCACATCCCCTCAGAGCACCAACCTTTAAATACGATGTAATTAGGACAACTTTGAGGCACTGTAGTGCTTTAAATCTTTGCATAAATTTACTTCAAGCCACTTAGTATTTTTTGTACAAAAACAAAATGTAAAACTTGGTAATTTTTGGCCACATTTTTACTTGCTTCTTGCTTTAATAACACTAACGCTGCTGCCATCGCCAACATCTGCAACTTCTAAGGTCATATTGATGGCTTTTTACCTTTGGAACAATTACTCACTACTCGCTTATGGTATGTTAATCTTTGGATTTGTATTACTTTGGGTTATTGCGTTAAATTCACTCACATTCATACTTCCAGGCTCTAGGGAGGCTAGAAAATAATTCTGGCTCAAAGAAAAAATCCCACCTTTGAGCTGGGAGTGAAACCTAGGATCCTGACATGTTAATTTATTTTTATTTTAAAGGAGGGAGGCAAGAAAAGGATAGTTTAGATGTGAAAGAAATACATATTCACTTTCTCTTTTATGGAACTGGGCACGGAAAGGACAGTTTGAACATGAAAAGGCAGTACATTTTAATCCGTCTTTGTTTAAGGATTGGGACAAGGAAGAGAGGTTGCACAAGGAAGAAATACAATTTATTTATTTCTAACACATGTTCAATATGCTGTTAAGAAGAATTTGCTGGCTGTAGAAATAGTCGTTAGAGACTGTATGAAATTTGGTGATGCATGGCACGTAGAATAAGGGAATATTGCTAGGCGCAGTCTGGACTTGTGTTTGAAATAACTAAATAAATACAGAACTAGACAAATAAAAGATACATGAAACATATTCCTTTCCCAGTAAACTTTTTCCTTGTACCAATTCTTTAAAAAAAAAGGAAGTATGAAAGCATATTGGTTTTTCACTCCAAATTATCCTTTCCTTGCCCCTCTCCTTAAAAAAGAAAAAGCATTCTTTCATGTCCAAGCTATCTTTGGAGCAGTGGGGGGGGGGGGGGGGGGGGGTTATGTGTGGTGTGGTGGGTGGAAGGGGTATGGGGAACTGTGTTGTGGGGTCTGTGGGAGTGTGTCTGGGGGCTGCATTGTGGGATGTATGGGGGTGTGTGGGACCTATGGGAGTGCGTGCAGGGGGCTATGTTGTGGGGTCTATGGGGGTATGTGTGGGGTGAGGGTGGACATGTGGATGGGGCGTGTGGGTGGGGTGGATGTGTGTGTGCTTGTGAATTTAATATAAGAACCCTAAGTAATACAAATCCAAAGATTTATGGCTGGTTCAAAACCACCGACAATGGTAATGATAACCAGAACAATAAACTTAACGAGTGTTCGTAGCCAACCAGAAGCTTTTTCAGGCCCTAGAAACGGCAAAGAAGACTTGGCCAAGTATTATGTTATCATTGCTGTTACCAGGCTTGGCATGTTAGATTCATATTGTGCACATTAGACTTTTGACTGTATAAGTTAATCAAGGCAGCTGTGCCTTTAAGCAGCCTCTAGAGCTCTCTCTAGTCGCAAGCTAGAAAAGACATCATTGGCCATTAGGAACAAATGAATTCCAATGTGCTACATCCCCTCCATTTTCTGGTACCTTATCATTATCGTTCCCAGGCTGTTGTGCTACTTTGCTTACCATTCTCAGAATCATTATTGTTACCATTGTCAGGTGGTTCTGAACCAGCCTTAACATACCATAAGCGAGTGCTGAGCAATTGTTCCACAAGCAAAAAGCCAGCAATATGACCTTGCAAGTAAAAGACAGCATATTAACATGTTAAATTATTTTATACCAAACAACTTACTGTTGGTTTTTTAAACACACAATCAATGTGTGGGCACCAACTATTATCATCTAAGATTACTTAAATTTGGGACATAAAGTAGTTATGATTGTAAGCCGTCCTTGGGATAATTATCTCAGATGTGAGATTCCCTAGTTGTCTACCAGGAAAATAAGAATTGGTTGGGGAATCTAATGTCATACTGGCTGATTGCCACCGTAGCTTAGTGGTTACAGCAGCCATGCACGAAGCAGAAGATCCATGGTTCAATTCCTAACAATGGCATTGAACTTTTCAGTCCTGATTCTAGTTCTCATTTACATGTATTTATTTCACATACAAATGATCCTTTCTCTAGTCAGAACCCTTCAAAATAGATAACCAATAAATCTATGGATACTAAATGTGAGAACAGTCAAAAAATGACAAATTTATTACTTTATTGATGTGTATTGCTGTATATTTGTTCCTTTAAAATAAATATAAATTGAGGAGCTTTCATTTCACATGCCAATGATTTTTTCCTTTGTCCCAATCCTGTAAAATAAATACATAAATAATGCAACTATGGATGCTAAATGTGGGAACATGTACTGGGGGAACCAAGTTGGGGGTTGCAATGTGGTATGACAGGAAGTAGCAGTGGTGGAATCACATGATGTATTTGGAAGCAGTGGTGGGGCAACTGAGTTTGGATAGAGGAGAGGTCATAAGATCATTATTACCCAAAACCTGTTTACTCGCACAATTTTGGTACCTTAAATTTCCAGAAGTTTACCTGCCTGACGTTACGCAGAACTTGCCACAGGTGTCAGTCTGAGGCAACATCCGAAACATAAGCTGTTAAGGCTAATGATTATTTTTCTCTACCTTCTGTGTTGAAAAAGTGTATGTTTGAATTAGTGTCTGTGCAACATACAACCACAAAGTGTTCTTATATATTTACTTTATAATGTAGGTATCAAACTCAGAGAAAAATTGAAGCGATTAACAGTGAAGCAGCAGAATGTAAAATAAGAACAAATTAGAAACTAAAAGCTTTACTTATTTTAGTACTTGCTGCAAGTTCTTCAAATGCTGCTGATTAGTTTCAATGTACTTCCATGACATTTTCAAAGCTTTAAAAATGTGGTGGAACCACCTTGAAACTAGTCAGCAGCATTTGAAGAACTTGCAGTAATTACTAAAATAAGTGAAGTTTTTGTTTCTAATTTGTTCTTACTTTAGGTATCACACTTTTACCAGTTTCTGTACATAATTTAACTTCATTAGAAATACATTATTAATTATTTTAATCTTTTGTGTTTTGGGTGTATGTCTGAATTAGTTTCTAGGCAAAATACAATTGCAAAGTGTTTGTTTGGCCCAACAGCAAGCAGAGTCAGGGACATTAAACATGTCATACAATTTGGAACACGCATTATGACTAGTAGTATAACCACTACCAAGAATAATATTATTTCCCTTTGTCTTTGTAAGAAAGAAAGGGGGAAAAAATGAGTTTTTAAGCCACTACCACTGCAAGTCTAAACTACACAACATGTTGTAAATCACCATCAAGTGTAATCTGCCCTATATATTTAATATTTTCCTGTAGACAAGATATCAAAGAATCCTCCACAGTACATGGGGAGTGAGTATGTAATCCTGCAACAAATTAATCAGGTCTCTTAATTGTTTTCTTTCAGCATCTTTTACTTTCTCTACTGGTAAGTAGAGGAAGTATTGTATTCCACCCAAAAATTCAATGTTAGGATTTCACCGGAAATTATGACTTGAGACCCCCTGAATGCTAAAAGAGCATTTATAAAAATTTTAGAAAAGTGTGTGTGTGTGTCAGTCTGTGGATGACATAACTAAAAACGAAAAGTCGCTTAAAAACCAAAGTTCGTATCTAAGTTTAATGTCTTTCAAGGATGCGACACAAAGATTTTGAAGGAAATAGTCCCACCCTAAACTACCCTTTACTTGGAAGATTTTTCGAAAATTTTTATTTTCTTGAAAGTGGCTCTAACGATTTTGATTAAAATGCCATATATTTGAGATATTTTCATGACAAATGAAATGTGTATGTTGAATTTTCTGGCTATAGCCCCTGTAGTCGTATTTACTCTGGACGACTTTTGCATAACTGGTAAACCGTTAGAGGTAGACCAAATCATACTATACAAAAAATGTAGATTTTGCTAAAATACACAATTTATGTCAAAATACTTTTTTTTTTTTTTTTTGTAGAGTGAACCATTTTGGACATATTCCTTGTTCTTTGTGTCGGTTTCGGAAAACTTAAAACTTTCGTGTAATGGAACATAGTTGTACATTTTTTTATATATTAAGTGTGCAAAGAGAACACTATCTAAAAGCTTTAAAAGATTTAACTATCGCTCAAAGCCTACTGTATTCTAATATTCTCCTTGCACCCACAAGGAAATAGGCAATAAGATAATTTGTACAAATGTTTATCTCAACTAACACGGAGATATAGGAATAAGAGCTTATAAGAATGATTAGTACAAGAGTAGAGAAAGTCATGTGAGTGCAACACATAAGATTTTTTTTAAATGTAAACACTTGCTCGCTATGTGCTGAATTGTGCCAGAAAATAATTCTGTATCTGTACAGAGAGTGCTGCTCTTAAGATGTTTTTCTTAAGCAGATTCTTTAAATTTCTTTATGCAAAATGTCAAGTTAGTTTTATGATTTCTCTAGCTAAACTCATTTATTCGGAGCCCTAGAAACCTTGTACGTCATACTTTTCTTATAGTACAATTGTTGTACCTGATTGTTAATTCATATACTTGCTTATGCTTCACTAAATGTGTTTTTCCACATTTATTTTATAACGTAGGTATCAAACTTTTACCAGTTTCTGTACATAATTTAACTTCCTTGGAAATACAAGTCATCCACAACGATACAAGCTTTAAGGTTTTCATAAATACAAACTAAGGGAAAGTAATCTGACAAAATGTTTGCCATCAAGTTTCCTTCGTACTTGACATTTTTATCTCATACTGTAAATGTTTACATGCGCCACCAAAGATAAATATCTGGAATATAAGAATTTATTAAGCAGAGTCAAAATGACATTTAATTTTACTTACGGAGACGAGGAAATGAATCTACTTCTAACACAAATAGTTACATAGGTACATTCCACCGTTATTTAAAAACTACAATAAAATGAGGCGAGCATAATAGAACCTCCAATTTCTCTGAAACACATATTGATTTGTTAAATTGTCAGATTACAGGTGTGGTTGCTCTTCCAAAGAGCTTCAAGCTTCAATCCCCGAAGACTGTTGTCAAGTATATACAACAGTCAAATCAACAACAAGGAGTATAGATAAAGAAAGAGCAGAGAGTAAAAGTGCGAGTAGGGAAAGATGTGTTAGGGTAGCATTGGGTAGCATTGTGTTGCTCACGATTAAACATTTCATCCAATGTCGTAATTGCAACAATGTTGGCATCAGCTGTGTTATTTAGGTTAAAGTGGCACATTTAAAAGTGTTTAGGTATTCCTGGAGACAGTTTATTATGCGAACATTATTGACAAATAAAGCTATCATGTGAAATGGTTTAAATAATCGTTAATAACCTTTAACATTTAAACCTACTATCTGTACAGTACATTTGTTACCGTAGGGTTGTTGGCCTTTTCTTTTCTATATTTTCTTTTATTACCGGACGGCTCTAGGAAAAGTGTGATAAAATTTAACATCTACATCTTACCCTACAAGATGTCTTATAGAGTTCATGTCTCTTCTAGAGCCACAAACTGACCCTCCCAGTTCTAGGACGTTTCCTCCTATAAAGAGACTTGCTGAAATATCCGACATTGCCCATGGTTCAATGATTTCATCCCCACGGCTTTTAGACTTACATGGAAAACTATAAAGAACTTAATATAAACAAAATAAATAAATACACCTGGAAAACATTATGTAATAGGGCTGTTGAACAACCGCAAATACCACAGGAAGAAAATCATGTACAGAAAGCTGAGTGCATGTACTACGTTGCATTTTTATGTCAATCATATGGCAAATTTATGACTTCTTTGTAGAAAATGTGATAGAGAAAGAAATGCGATTGTTTCGCAAAGGAAACGTGAGTAAAAACAACTGTTTGAATGTACTGCGTTGCACTTCAATTTCAAACATATAGGAATTGTAGGAATTGTTGTAGAAGTGAAAATAGAGAAAGAAGTGTGATTGTCTTTCATAAAAGAAACGTATGTAAAGAAAACCGCGGAATGTAATATGTGAAATTTCCATTGCAGTTTCAATTTCAAACATATGGAAAATAGCATAAATTGTTTGTAGAAGACGGGTTAAAGAAACAAATGTGGTCGTGTTTCATAAAAGAAACGCAAGTAGAGAAAACTGTTAATGTAATATGTGACATTTCTACTTCAGTTTCAAGTTCAAATATATGGAAAATGGTATGAATTGTTTTTAGAAGAGGGAATAGAAAAAGAAGTTCGATTGTGCATCATAAAAGAAAAGTGTGTAAAGAAAACCGTGGTAATGTAATATGTGCCATTGCTATTCCAATAATGGAACATTGTATCAATTGTATGTTGAAGGGGAAAAGAGAAAGAAATGTGATTGTGTTCCATAAAGGAAAAGTGTAAAGACAACGGCGTAAATGTAATATGTAGAATTTCTATTTCGGTCTTAGAAAATTCTATGAATTGTGAACATTAAGACATTACGGCCGAGTAGGGAAGGATATGTGAATATATTAGTAAAAGAAAAGCCAGTAGAAAAAACTATAAGAATGTTATATTGCATAGCAAAATGGACAGTATACAAACTTTATTCATTAAACATATATGCCGAATTTTGAAGTGATCGATCAGCTGGTTTTGGGATGCATATATACAGGATGTTAATGAACTACACCGAAGTATTTTCAGAGAATATGGAGATGTCTTAAACAAGTTATTTGAGATAGAAGACATGATGCATTCGACCAAATTTCGAACTTAGGGCTATAAGTTTATAAAGTGCCAGTACAACACTGGCTAATATCAACCATTCGAGAGCGCAACACACGAAAAGGAAGACCATTTTCCAGTGTACCTCTTTGGCGCAGTGATTATAACGTTAGCGTTCGAGCATAAGGTCGTCATAGTTTTCGAGTCTCATTTGCTTCTCTACTGGTAAGTAGGGGAAGTATTGTATTCCACCCAAGAATTCGATGTCGAGATTTCACCGGAAATATATGTTTTGATACCCCTGAATCCAAAAAAAGCATTTTTAGAAAAAAGGTCCGTGTGTCTGTCTGTGGGTAGCACAACTCAAACACGAAAAGTCGGTTAAAAACCAAAGTTGGTATTTAAGTTTAATGTCTTTCTAGGATGCAACACAAAGATTTTGAAGAAAATAGCCCCGCCCTAAACTACCCTTTACGTGAAAAATTTTTAGAAAATTTTGATTTTCTTGAGAATGACTAACGATTTTGATTAAAATGTCATATGCTTGAGATATTTTTATGAAAAATGAAATGTATATCTTGAATTTTCTGGCTATAGCCCCTGTAGTCATATTTATTCTGGACGACTTTTGCATAACTGGTAAACCTTTAGAGGTAGACCAAATCATACTATACAAAAAAAAAAGCAGATCTTGCTAAAATACACAATTTATGTCTGAATAAATTTTCTTGTAAGGTGAACTATTTCGGAGATATTCCTTGTTATGTGTGAGTTTCGGAAAACTTAAAAATTTCGTGGAATGGAACATCGTTGTTCATTTTTTAAATGTTAAGTGTGCAAAGAGAACGGAATCTCAAAGCGTTAGAAGATTTGACTATCGCACAATGCCTACTGTATTCTAATATTCCCCTTGCACCTACAAGGAAATAAGCAAGAAGATAATTTGTACAAAGGTTTATCTCAACTAACACGAAGATATAGGAATAAGAGTTTATAAGAATGTGAGTAGAGAAAGTCATGTGAGTGCAACACATCACATTTTTAATTTACTTTTTTTTCTCTTGTTCTTTATTTTAAGTAGAGCCTATTAATGCTGTTTTGATCTACATTTTAAATTATGTTTCAAGGTATACAATTTTATTTCAATACGTCAATAGAATTATTACAATTCTTGCTCACAAAAAGTTGAAACCTATTTCATACGTTCATATGGTGCACTTCAGAATTGAAAGTAGTTTAAAAGGTCAAGGAAAGAATAAAAGCATAAATACATTTAAGACTTCACGGCAGTTTTAAAGGAGCTGCTTGAAATTATGACTTTAATTTTCATGGCAACATTGCGATTGTCGTAGGTACCTATTTAAGATTTCTGGTGTGAACCGAATCAAGGAAACGATAGTAGTATTAATGGTCTAATTCATATGGAATAAAAACGAAAGCAAAAATAGTAACTGCATGGTACGAAACGAACCCATGAACTTTGGGATTACAACCTTTGAGGTTACGAATTGAGCCACAAGAACAATCAAGAAATCGTCTCTAGAGTAGGCTTCTCAACGCAAGGCAGCAGCTAATCGTTGTTCAGTGTCGCACTGTCACGTGAATAGTCAAGATTTGAGAGATTTTTGTAGCATCAAATCTTGGGAACGCTGATAACGAGCCGCCGAAAATCGACATTTCTATACCCAGGTAGCACTTTTAAAGACATTCTCAACCAACTTCTCACCAGCTTTATTTCACCACCAACTTATCAGCATCTGACATTAATGTGTTCAACGTCATATAACTGTGTTATGTTTAGTGGCGGACCATACATTGCCTATTTCAAATTACTTATATCAGTCACATCTGTAATCTCTCGAGTTATTTCGGTGTAGTTCATTAACACCTATATTTACTATTGCTTAGAAAATGATCTTAACCCTTCAATGGGTAGTGTGATACATGAGCAACACATACATTTAAGTTTTGAGATACTTTACTGGCTCCTAATTTGTTGTTATGCTAACCTAAATAGAATTCAAGTGTTTGCAGCTGTCATATGTTGTGAAAATATTAAAATGTTTCAACAAATATGTTTTTAAGAATAAGAAACAAAGTCCATGTAACTGCAGTCAAATGTAATCCTATTAGCTGACAGGCCTGCCACTACACCGGTTATTCTACTTGGTCCCTCCCTATCGTTTACCACAGGCACATTCGACTGGTATTCGAATTCGGGATGTTTGGCTTTAAATGGATTGCCACTCCATTGCGTATCTCTCTAACGATTACGTCTATTCGAATCTCTTAGTCTGAAGTGCCCCCGAAAGGGATGTGAAAACTGAGTTAGGAATTAGCGGAAGAACGGTACATGTGGCAAAATGAATGCAATGTATTGCATTTCTATTTTAGACATAGAAAACTGTGTGAATTGTAGGTATGTTGAAGGGGAAAAAGAAAGAAATGTGGCCCACCTCGGTAGCGTGATGGTTAGCGTGTCTGCCTCACGTTCAAGAGGTCGCGAATTCCAATCTCGCTTAGGGTAAGTTATCCGGTAAGGTTTTTTCCCGAGGTTTCTCCTACTCTGAGAAGACGAATGTCGGGTAACTTAGAGCTTCATGGACCTCGGGCTCATTTGAGCATAATTTCACCCATTTCATTTCATTCGTCCGATATGACACAATGTTGGAGGACGTTAATTAAAAAGAAAAATGTGATCGTATTTCAAAAAAGAAAAGTTAGTAGAGTTTTAAGGGCAAGAAAGGAAGGATACGTGAATTTATTATGGCAAAGAAAAGTGAGTAGGGGAAAGCATGTGAATGTTACGTTGTACCTACAGTTAAATGGATAAGATTAATGGATTGTGTTTTGTAAAAGAAACGCGAGTAAAAACCGTGTGAATGTACTGCGCTGCATTTCAATTTCAAACATATGAAAAAGTAATGGACAAATGCCGTGGAAGTCTACGTAATTATATGGAAAATTGTATGAATTGTTTGTAGAAGAGGGAGTGGAGGAAAAAAAGTGTGATTTTCTTTCATAAAAGAAAAGTGTGCGAATGAGTAGAGGAAACCGTATTAATGTAATGTGGCATTTCTATTTCAGTCATAGAACATTGTATGAATTGAATGTTTAGCGTGAATTTATTACGTAAAAGAAATATAAATTCTTTCTAATGTTATTGAAAACTGGTCAATTTGCCATCCTGCACAACATACTAAGGGTTGTCGGTATGCTTGGGTCAACCTGTACATTACGACCTAGGGGAGAAAAAGAATTTGGAAGTTGCTATATGGAAACAAAGGAAGGTTTTCCTAGGGGTTTCATGGTAGGTAATAGCAGGGTGCCACTACAATGACAAATTAGTAATTTGCCATGTCATATAAATGTGAAAATCAACTCAGCATATTATCAGACTAAAGTCCAGACACGAAGTTTCGGCACAGAAATCCCTGTTCTCAGTACTGCGGACATAAATAAAGTCTGGCTGCACCAGGATAAGGTACCAAGCCATACAACTCACTTCAACTAACAAGTTGTTGGAGAACATAGCGAATTTAGAATACGTCCACATCTTTCAACGACATTCCTGCTAATCACCAGATGCATCTGGGTTGCTGAAAAGGGCCCTTGGAAGCAGATGACCTCGAACTGTGGACGGGCTCTGGAAAGTCTGACAGCAGAATGGAATAAACTGGACCTCCCTGTACTTCGTACTAGTTTTCTCCAGTGGAAGCCACACTGTAGTTGAATAGCCCAAGCTCAGGGCCATCAGACAGAACATCACCACTGATGGAGGGTGTTTTATGATAATGTGCGGATCTTAGTTTATCATATATCGCAAACAACCCTAGTGTGTAGATCGACGCATCTCTAGTATATGAATCAATATATTAATTCTTATAGAAGTGTAATTGCAACAATCTTCAACACCGCCTCTTTGTGCTTGTACTTGTTTGCTTTACCACTGGCCTGGATCTATTTATCAGAATGAATGTTTTCTACCTTAGTCTGTTACTGCAGTTGCATTTCTCTACAGAAATTATATCACTTATGAAACTTCACGTAAACCACCACTTCCCTTTAGCAAAGTATTTCGGAGACGGCAACTCACTGAAGTGTGATCCAAACTTCCTTACATATATGAAGCAATGAAATAACAGATACCCTTCCTACCACTCTGGTAGCAAACAGTCTTCTAGGCAAAATATGGTACTTGCTTCAACTTGGACAAATAATAGCTAGAAAATTCATTGTCAGACATTTTAGTTATAGCTGAGATGCTTTCCAAAGGACGTCTTGTCGAACACACGAAAATGTGATGAATAAACATATTATCCGGGCTTGTAGGCCGTGGTCTAGTGGGTTTGCAGGTTTCAGATGTTTCACCAAGGACTACGCTTGGCATCTTCATAGGGGATTCGCTGGTTGATCAGAGCTCGAATGAGTTTTTCGTTGAGGGTAAACCCCTATTTATGTGACTGAACAGGCCTCTGTCCAGTATCGTGTTCTGACTGGTCAGCATCAATTGGCGCGTTGTCCAAAGGAACACCTTTGTTCTTGCTTTCTTGTTTCTTTTGTAGTACTGGTATCCAGGCTTTGTACTACTAGTACTACAAAAGGAACAAGAAGGCAAGATGAAATTTTTTTTTTGATAACTCGCCAATTGATGCTTATCAAACAGAACACGACACTGCATAGGTCCCACCCACCAGTCATAGAAAAAGGTATTCTTCTTGTAATAGCTATACTCCTGCACTTGCTCACCTAAATTCTCTCCGGTGGAGATTTTTCAGTGGGTAGTGCCTTCGGGTGAAGTCTGCACTCCTGGCTATGCCATCTCACTACAGTTGGGCACGTGCATAAATGGATTTTTCTTCAGTTGAAAAAAGTGACGAGAGACCTCACACAGTCCGAATGAACCAATATAACATGTGTATTCTATCGTAATAGCTAATGACTGTGTCCATTTATTCTAGGACTGCACTATGGCAACAACTGATGCAAAGACGTCGTCTCCATCCAAAATCTCAGTGTACCTTATTCATTGCTCGCTATGAATTCCCAAGGGCGCAATCAGGACCATGGTCATGTTTGCGTCCTGGCAACCTACTTTCACCTGAATCAGGCCCGTGGCCGGCTAATATATCTGCTCCCAGAATCTGAAGATTCACTGCTGCACTTCCTCACCTTGAATTATCTCCAGTGGAGGTTTTCTAGTGAGTAATGCCTTCGGGCACAGCCTACACTCCTGGCTGTGCCATCCCAGTACAGTCAGAGTAAGTCCATCCCTTGATTTTTCCTCCACTTGGAAGGGGAAAAGAAAGAAACGAAAACTCATTCGAGCTCTGATCAGTCACCGAATCACCTGTGAAGATGCCAAGCACAGTCTTTGGAAAAATGCTGGGATCCCACAAACCCACTAGACCATGGCCTACAAGCTTGGTTAGTATATTTAATCATTAAGGTGCCGGCCATGAAGGCCTCAACTTGTACACAAAACATATTACACTGACTTGCAATTATGCACTTATTTTAGCATTTTCACCAAACACTTCTCATAGAAACAACTACAAATTAAGCACTGCCTTTATTGTGTCAGAATCAAATACTGACTTCCAGGATATTGCAGTGGAGGAACACTATTGTACTGCTACGTACTTGAAGCTAGGCTTTTCTACACTCAGAAAAATTAATTTACATGTCCATCACACAGCACCAATTCTTACAAGTTGCAATGCCAACACCATCCCCTATGAGTAAATGATATGTAGCCTCCTCGGCTAACTATACCCAATTTTACACTCAACTCTCCACTTCAACTACCTCGTTCCTATTGCCTGCGCCCCGATACACCTCTTATTTCCACTGTGTTGATAACAATGAAAGGTCGGGACTTCAGGTATACCAATTTGAACCTCACGACTTGTACTATCGATGCCTCTTGTCATGGCTACAAGTGTCAAGGGAAGAAAATTTTTCTCCCCTACATTAACCCCTGAGCATTAGATCCATAGCCCGCCCCCCCCCCCCCCCCCCCCTCACACACACACACACACATTTTTACTTCCTCTACTAAGTATTGTATTCCACTCAAAATATCGGAGTCAAGATTTCATTGGAAATATGTTTCAAGGTCCCCTGAATAAAACAAATGCAGTTATAGGAAAAGGTGTGTGTGTGTGGCACGCGCGTGACTTGGAAAATTTTTTGCAAATTTAAATTTTCCCAAAAATAACTCAACATTTTGATTAAAATGCTTAAGATGTTTAAGATATTTTTAAGGCAAATGAAATTATTTATACTTTGAACTTTCTGGCTACCTATAACCTGTGTAGTCCTGTTTACTCATGATGACTTTTGTGTACCTAGTAAATCGTAAGAGACAGACCAGATCTTACTATACAAAAATGTAGATCTCGTTAAAACACACAGTTATGTTCAAATGCACTTTTTGTGGAGTGAACCATTGGGGAGATAATCGTTATTTGTTTGAGTTTTGCAATACTTCAACTTTTCTCAAATGCAAGATCATTATTCACTTTTTTATTTCTTGACCTGCAGAGAATGGAGTTCCAAAGCTTTAAAAGATTTGACTATCGCTCAAAGCCTACTGTATTCCCATATTCCCCTAGCACCTATAAGAAAATGAGAAATAAGATAATTTCTGCAAATGTTTATCTTAACTATTACGAAGAAGATAGAAGAATAAAAGTTTGTAAGAATAGTTAGTACAAGAGTAGAAGGCATGTGAGTGGAACACATCAGACTTTTATTCACTGGATCAGAGAATATCTTCTAAGGAAGTCTAACAAAGGCAATCATGACAATGAAATGGAAGCTAAAATAGAAATTAAAGATGAACACTGGTGGTTGGAAGGAATTTCGACAGAAATTCAAGGAGTATTTAACATAACATTAAGGTAAGTTCTGCTGAAAGTGTATGTCAGGTTTTTCATCGGTTTTGCCTTCTATATACACACTGAACTATGGCATGCAGACAAATATTAACAACTATTTTGCTACAGAAGAAGTAATGTTAAAAAACATTGTATTTTAAAATACTGTTTAATGGCCTAGTGTTACCACCACAAGGTTTTTCTAATGAACTTATGTACTGCTTCACTCAGAAGGAAGAGTTTTATAATAATTGTGTATAATTGGAACCTTTATGTTACTTTTACCATAGCAATCTTTGAGATCGAAGGCAAGAACTTTGTATTTGTGAAAGTATAAATATGCATTAAGAAGGATATAATTAGACTAAATGAGCAGGTTATTTACAACATATCTGTAAAAAATCTGATGTGTTGCACTCACATGACTTTCTCTACTCTTACTAACGATTCTTACAAACTCTTATTCCTGTATTTTCATGTTAATACAGATAAACATTTGCAGAAATTATCTTATTGCTGATTTCCTTGTAGGTGCAAGAGGAATATGGGAATACAGCAGGCTTTGAGCGATAGTCAAATCCTTTAAAGCTTTCAAATTCCGTTCCCTTTGCATAGTTAACATATAAAAAAAAACGAATAAAGATGTTCCATTTGACAGAAGTGTAAGTTCTCCAAAACGTATACAAATAACAAGGAATATCTCCGAAATGGTTCACTCTACAACAAAATTATTGGTACATAAATTGTGTGTTTTAGCGAGATCTACATTTTTACATTTACCCTAACATGCTGACCTGTCATGGCATGTAATAAGTCCTCTGATTGGTAATCAGAGGATATGGTCGGTGAATTTATTTTGTTAATTCTCCCGGTCAGGTTGGTGAGACCCGTAAACCAATGACAGGTGTGGTCCTCCAGACATTCTGGAGGTTGTGAGAGAGTGATGTGACCGCCAAAACATAAAAATATGGTGCTCTCTAAAAAGCGGTTACTGTACTGCTATTGCTCTATCAATATATTAAATATTGGAGAGCAAGAGGATTAATGACTTCATTATCAGAAATCCAGCATTAGCTAACAACATTTTTTCTATCTTTAACGGTTTACAAGTTATTTAAGTCATCCAGAGCAAACAGGACTACATAGACTATAGCCAGAAAATTCAAAATATACACTTCATTTGCCATCAAAATATCTCAAACATGCCATTTTAATCAAAATGAGAGCCATTTTCAAGAAAATCACAATTATCAACAAATTTTTCATGTAAAGGGTAGTTTAGAGTGGAGCAATTTTCATCAAAATCTTTGTGTCACATCCTTGAAAGCCATTAAACATAAATATCCACTTCGGTTTTTAACTGAATTTTCAGTTTTGAGTTATGTTATCCACAGACTGGCAGACACAAACACAAAGCTTTTTTTTTGATTAAGGGGGCCTCAAAACATTTTTCTGGTGAAATCTCGACATTGAATGTTTGGGTGGAATACAATACTTCCTCTACTTAGTAGTAGAGAAAGTAAAACTGCACCACGAAAGAGCGTGTGGAGCAAACCGATCATATGAAATGCTCGTAAGTAAACCATTTAATGAAATTAACTGTTTATTTTACATCTTACATCTTGATATGGCTTTTGTTGCCTGAGGTATCTGGTTCAAAGAAAACTTGAGTTGTTTTAAAGAAAGAACTTTCCAGTTTTAATGAAAGTTCTGCAAATTTTACTTTTCAAGAAATCTTTAGGTAATATACAGCATGTTCAAAACTTCAGTGCCCAAGCTAATAGGAATGATACAGGAGACCATAACAAATAAATGTTATACGAGATAACCTGTGCCAGAAATACATATTCTTAGAGTGTGAAATAAGTAACAGGTTATTGTGTGGGATTGATAATAAAATGGTGTTAAATGTTCTTCATTGCTTTACTGTTCTTGATCACTGTTACAATACAATAAATGTTCAAAATGAGCTCAATTTACCTCAGCACAGAGCTGGTACCAATGTAGCAGGAAGTCTTGCATTCACTGAAAAATGTGTGGAGTGCTCTGTATTTGTGTGGCCACTGCAAGAATTCTTGCAACCAATTCCGCCTCCTAGTCAACAGGGTAGGATACACCGTGGCCTTCATGTTGCCCCAGAAAAAGAAGTTTAAAGGGGTGAGGTTTGGGAATCTTGCACACCAATTTACAGGTCCTCCCTGGCTGATCTAGTGGTTGCTGAAAGTACTGGTTATTATTGCTCGGACTGGTTCTGCAATGTGTGCTGGGGCCTCATGCTGAAACCACATCCTCCTGATAATTGGGGTAAAATGTGACCCAGTGGCAGAACCTATCTTGGCCAAGGCCTACCACCTGACCGCTGTGTCCCCGATTTCTGTCTACCACGGGCGTCATGGGTAGGGTGCAGTATTGGAGGCAGGATGTTGTTGGCAGTCCTGTCCCTCCTGGCTGCTTATGCAGTGTTCTCTACCAGGGCTGTTACTTTTCAATTGAGTGAATCCTTGAGTGGCTCCTCAGGGACCTAACAAGACTGAGTACACCTGAGACTAAGTCTCCCAGTGTGGGAAATTCTCCATGTCGGTACTGGGAATCGAACCCGACCCTGCTTGACAAGTACCAGCGCTAAGGAGACGACCAATAACTAGGGGTATCTTCTTCAATAATGGCAAGAACATTTTGTAAAATGGTTACAGGTTGAGCAGGCAACATGTAAGGTTCAAGTAAGTACCAGTATTATGATACTGGTCCACATGTTTACTGCAAAATGTGTCTGGCGACCTCACACAAATTTAATTTATGGGTTTTCAAACAACCATACATGCAGAATGTGACTATTGTAAATGCCTTCCTGAGTAAACTGAAACATAACAGGTTTAGAATGTTCATCAGTCTGCTGCACAAGCCAGTATACATACTAGAGGTGGATAGTCATGTGGTTCCTGTACTTTCATAGAATAAGGATGAAGCAACTCCTCATGCAACACGTTTCATACTATGGTGGATACAGAGCAGGGCAGCAATTACTCATGTACCTGTCTCTGGACTGTTTTCAAAGTGTAACTGCAGTTCTTCCTCAATGTTAGATGTACACACCATACATGTCTGCCCACATTAGCCCTGCTTACCATCGATGTGCCAGTATATCATAGATTGCAATAAATGTGCAAGTTATCACAGGGCAGGGAAATGTTCATGGTACATTTGCTGAGCTCTTAGAATACTGCCTTCTGCTGCACCATAAACAGAGCTCATGTTCCAGTGTAGCATTGACACTACAACTGTCATGCAGGCACTAGTGCTACCTCCAGTGTCAAAGACCACGACATCACAACATACCACATCTCTTAACATTTGGCGTAACAATATTAGACATAAATTTTATCTGCTCCACTTCTGTATTACTTAAGCATACTCAGTGCTCATGCAATATGGTTATCAATACATTGTTATTTAACAACACATATTTGTTTTTCTCCTTTGCCATCCCCATTAGCACTGAATTTTTTAACATCCGGTACAGCTAAACGGCTTATCTTCTTCTTTCCTTGATTACCATCCCCTTAAGTAGGACTTACAGGCCAGTGCCTAGCGTCAGATGCCTGTCGAGGAGCAGAGGAACCTCTGGCTGGAAGCGGGTGGTCAACCAAGCACCAGGTATGATAGCGAGGAAGATGATATGAAATGCAGGCGAAATGGATGATTGGGTGATAATGGAGCAATTGGTGGAACGAATGGTGGGGGAAACCGGAGAACCCAGAGAAAACCCTCCCAGATGCTGCTTTGTGCACCATGAATACCACATGCAGGTCCCGCCTATGTGGTAGGTGAGCAGTCTAACCACTCAGCCGCGGCGCCACCATTATATTCCAAATTTAGGGAAGCATGAGGAATAATCATCCTAGCCCCCTGCCGGAATCGAACCTGGGACATTGCTTTTTACTATGAGCATTGTTCCTTGTGGGGAAAATGTTTAAAATGTTAAATTCTATGAGCTCTCTTTCTTCAACCAATTACCCTCCCTGTATGGAAGATTTAATAAGTGAAGTCTAGTCTCTAAACATTTGTTATATTAAATAGAAAATGATTATTTGTGTGTTGTCTAAAGAAAAATCTCCTTCCAGACGTTTCATCTGAGACTGCGCCAAACATCCTCAGTGGTGTGACTGTAATACTCTCCTAATCTCGGTGACAATTGATACAGAGCCTTTTGGTTTCACGGGTGCTAGCTCTGCCCACCCATGCTAAGTGTATAAAGGCCATGAAACGAAAAGGCTCCGAATCAGTCATCACTGAGACTAGCAGAGTATTACAGCCATGCTACTGAGGAAGTTTGACAGAGCTTCAGACATAACATTTGGAAGATTTTCCACTACACAACAGTCCACAAGCCCAGATAATAATTTTTATTTAACGACAAATTTTATGAAATTTGATTTGTTATATTAGTTGATTTCTACTATTAATAGTTTCAGTTTTTTATTAAATTAATGTAAATCCTAGTTTACAATATAATACAGTATAACCCTGTTAACATGAATTCAAAAAGACCATAAAATAAAGTTTGTGTTAAGTGGAAAACACAGATTTTAATATGTATACATGTACAGTAGTACAGTAATGTGTCATACACTACAGTATCACTTTACTGTAGACTTATAACACTATAAACTGGCCGTTAAAGTGCAAGTACTCACAAATTCCATTTTCTTGGAAAAACATTTGAACATGGTTCACTGATGTTCATTGGAATGAAAATATCTTGTAATTTCACAACCAACCTTAACTATAGCATCTGTAAACCCAGCGTGACATTGGATGTTTGAAACTGATACAGCCAACCAGTAAAACAACTGAAGTCTTCGATGCCTATATTGTTGGAAATGTGATCTATTTTTGACTGAATCATTGGGCCACTCAAAGATATGTTAGATGCATGCATATGACCGAACCATTCTAGCAGTAACTTCTCAATGTCTTCATACTAGGTGCTACAAAGTCATTTAGATTTGTTTCCAGAACCTGAGGCAGCAGTATTAATGATTTTTTCTTGATTCTTAATTATCATACATAAAGTATTGGGAATTCCAAACTGCTCTGCAATTGCTGTTTTCTTTGTACCATGGTCCACCTCATCTACAATCTTAAGCTTTACCACTACATTTAAAGTTGTTGGTTTCCTCTTTGCCATCTTTCACAAGCAATTCACCTGTAGAATTTTATTCAGTATTCTGCCTAAAAGAACACCTGGTGTCAAATGTTAATGCATACATTATTGAATTTATTTAAACTTACAGTACACACTAACATTTGAGTTGATGGTTGCAGCTGCCAACCTAAAATACATTAGAAACGAGTCAACAATGGGTAGTTGGTCCTGTAGTTAACATTTCTTAAATTTATTCTGGCAAAAAATTAGCACTTAAAAATACTGTAATATGGAAAGTTTGTGTTACAGTGGAATTGAATTATGCCAGGGACTGGAAATAGTTCATAATAATAATTTGCCTTAACCAAAATTCATGTTAACTGATAAAACTTTCCATAATGCAACATGCATTCCTGTTAGGGCCATTATTTTCAAGTTAGTCTTAAGTGAGTTTGCAGTAACGAGATTATATCATACAATGTATATACAAATCCATTATTTACTTACTGCAGCGAAGTTCTTATAACAGCAAAGGCAAATGCCAAAAAGAAGAAGAAGAAAAAAAAATCTAATCTTTCAAAGCCAAAGCCTGAGACTAATTACAGGTGCTATCAAAATCACACCAATGCCAGCTATGGAAATACTAATCAACCAATAACCCATTGAATATGAAATAGAAAAAGCAGCTCTAATTCAACATGAAAAGTTGATGAGACTCCCATTCAATACATGGAACAAGAGAAATTTTACACATACACTAAAGACTCAGGAGAGCTTTCTTTCTAAAATTCAAGACATCAAGAAGAATGTATACCTTCCTAATTAAAAGGAAAACTTCATATCTAAAGTCAAACTGACACAACATTACACATTATTTACACCTGGCAGAAGAAGTTAAGAAAAGTGATACTCCAACTAGTGCTCTAAAATTATTGGCATTAGAGACAATCCATACTAGATTTCCGGAACATGAATGGCTCCACTTTTATACCGATGGATCACTGATATCAAACTGAGATGGAGCAGGGGCTGGAGTCACTTGTCACCTCTTTTCCTATTATAAATATTTAAGTTATGGAACTACAAACTTTGATGGAGAAAATGAAGCAATTCGAATGGCCCTACAAAATCTTTTGCATAGAATTCCACATTTTCATCAAGCAGTTATTCTCTCAGATTCCAGGGCGGCAATTATAGCAATTACTTCCAAGTTGTTACCAAAAAACCAAACTATTATAGATTACCCATCTAACAACACTTCCAAAACACCTAGTCTTACAATGGATACCAGGGTAGTAAGGGGTAATGATGCGCCTCCTACAGCCTCTCCTACCCAATTCCCATCCTCATCCTGCCCGTGGTGCACCCTGCTTTTAACAGATGAGGCTCTGGGGACCAAATCACAGCGGTATAACTGTTTCATCTAAAATGGAGGAAATGTCATTTACATATGTGCTGGCCTATCACAGCACAACAGCGTCCCTCAGAGGCACATGAGGGGAAGGTCGGTGGATCTAAATACCACTTACTTAGTCCTCCCGGCTAGGTCCGATGGACCCGTTGACCAACAATAGGTGTGGTCCCCCTTGCAAAATTGGGGTTTAAGTCGGGTGATGTAACTGCCACATTGTAAAACTGGTGCCCGTTAAGAAAACAGTTACATGAAAGCCACATACATGAATATGAGTCCTAAAGATAAACATTCCGAAGTTAAAACTGTCCCCCAATCGGATCTCCGGGTGGGGACATCTTTAGGCAAATTTCATCACAATTCCAATACTTTAAGAATTCTACAATGGAATGCAGGAGGCATGTCCCAGCCTAAAAAACAAGAGCTAATGAAAATATTAAAACACCAAAATATAGATGTCTTCACAGTACAAGAAGCCAATATATCAGAAGAACAGGAAATATACTTTGAAATGGATCAGTACACTACACATATACTTCCAAAGGCTCGTGAAATAGCAAGTGGTATTCTTACAGGAATTAAAAGAAATATGAAAGCTACTATCCAAATCCAAAAAACAATGGAAGAACAAGATAAATCAGAAATAGTTAAAATCGAAGTATGGAAAAATAACTACCACTATAGAATTTACAGTATCTACAATCCTCCAGACAATACACTAGATCTAAATTCTATTCCCATAGAACCCAAAAGTATTTTAATAGGTGATTTTAATGCACACTCCCCCAGGTGGGGCTACAGAGATATAAATTCAGCAGGAAGAGTCATAGAAGATCTATTAAACTCACCAACAGTGGAATTAATATTTAATCCAAATGATCCACCCACCTACCTTCATTATAATGGTTCAGGTACAAATCCTGATCTTCTGATGGTGTCATCTGACATAATTGACAATACAAAAAGAGAAATAATAGAAGACCCAGGTTCAGGCCACAGAATCACCATAAACTCCATAAGAGGTCTAATAAATAAAAGTAACAAACCAAAAATTAAAACTTCTTGGAATTTTAAAAAAGCAGATTGGTCCAGTTTCCAAACTGAGATAGAAGGGAAGTGTAATATACTGTTAGAATCAGAGTTCAAATCAACAGATGAAATGAATAAAAAAATTTGTGAAATATTATTGTCAGCAGCCAAAACACATATCCCCAAAGGAAAGTTAAAGAAATATAGCTACTTTTGGTCTCCATCTTTATCTAAGTTAAAACACGAAAGAAATATAGCAAGAGTCAAAGCCGAAAGAACCAAGTGTCCAGAAGATGTACAAAACTGGAGAAGAAAAGCAGTCATTTTTAAGAAAGAATTAATTACAGCAAAGAGGGCTAGTTTCACAAATTTTGTAGAACATATGGACTATAGGAAAGATGGAAATAAAATATACAAATTCCTTAATAAAAAAAATTATCAAAAAATACAACTGAACCATTAAAACATACTAACAAAAGCTTAACTACAGATAGGGAAATAGCAGAATCCCTTAACAAGTTTTGTGCTCAGTCACAAAGAATACCCCAAGCGTATAAAAAACAAGATAAAGCTATCCAAAAAACTATCAGAGAAACTAATAAGCCAAAAGGTATACGAAATGATATTTTTATTCAGGATTTTAACGAAACAGAACTGGATTTAGCAATAGAACAATTACAGAACAAAAAATCTCCAGGACCTGACAAGATCCACCCAGAGTTTATTAAACACCTTGGCAGGAAAGGAAAAGAAATCCTACTTAAACTGTATAACACGTGTTGGAGAATGACTGTACCTTCCGACTGGAAAAAAGCGATTATCATCCCGATTTTAAAGAAAAACAAACCTTCAAACAATATTAATAGTTTCAGACCAATATCTTTGACCAGTGTTATTGCAAAAGTGATGGAATGAATGGTGGCATCTAGACTTAACTGGTTCCTAGAATATTACAACTTAATTAATAGTTCACAGACCGACTTCAGACAGAATCATAGTACAAGTGAAAATGTACTCCTACTAAGCCAAGACATCAAGGAAGCTTTCAATAGAAAGGAGGATACCTTAGCAGTATTCATTGATTTTAAATCAGCATATGACTCAGTCTGGAGAAACAAATTAATTGAGAAGTTGCAATCAATAGGTGTGAAAAGTAACATGCTTAAATGGATAACTCAGTTTATTTCACAAAGATTTTGTGCCATAAAATATAATACATACATTTCCAAATATAAACAAACACACCGAGGACTTCCACAAGGTGCTGTTCTGAGCACAACACTCTTTAACATATATATAAATGCCCTTTCATCAGTAATAAAAACTTTAGAAACCAAAATTGCTTTATTTGCTGACGATGTAGTCATTTGGACTTCAGGCTCTCCAAAAAAACCTGAATTAATTAAAGACAGAATAGAAACAGCCCTAAACAAAGTACATGAATGGAGTTCCAAAAACCTCATGGCTATCAATGTGGAAAATACAAATTATGACTTATTTACACTAAAATACAAACCAGTTAATATTAACATAAATTATAATGGTAAACCACTCAAAGCAGTTGATGATACCAAATACTTAGGCATCACTTTCGACAGAAAGCTAAGTTGGAAAAAACATATAACAAACATCTCAGAAAAAGTTGAAAAGAAACTGCAAATCCTGAAAAGGTTAGCTGGTGCTAAATGGGGCTGCTCAAGGAGAGTCCTTAACACAACATACAAAATGTATGTTAAACCAAACCTCTTGTACTGTTCTGAAGCTTTAATAACAGCAGCAAATGCTAACATCAATAAACTTGAACAAATACAAAATCAGGCTCTTCGCCTAATCACTGGAGCAGTTAAATCCACACCTATTGATGCCATGCTTGCCTTAACATGGACCCCATCAATAACAACAAAAATAGAAGAACAAGCATTGCTCCAACACGAGAAAATGTTACGACTGCCAAACTCTAAATGGAGTATTATAGTAGTTTCCTAGAAAAGGTAACACAGATTAAATCCAAATTGAACATTCCTAACACCAGAGAAAATCTACTTATAAGAGAAAATCCATTGGAATTATTGCAACCTACCTTCAGTTTGGAATTAATAGAGGAAATAAGTAAATCAGACACACCAAAAGAAATACAAAAACTTCTAGCTCTGGAAACAATCAATACTAGGTATCCCACAGAAGAATGGCTGCACATATATACTGATGGATCCTCCAAGGAAAACCTTACTGGAGCTGGAGTTACGTGTTCACATTTTTCCTTTTATCATTCTGTTGGCAGAGACACAACAAATTATGATGGAGAAATAGAGGCTATACACATTGCTCTCCGACAATTATTAAATCTTCCCTTAAATAAATTTAACAAGGCAGTAATTCTTTCAGATTCTAAAGCTGCAATTCAGGGAATATGTTCAAATACTACAAAGAAGTCAACAAAAATTAGAGAATGTTACAAAATGTTAACACAACTCCAAAAAGTTAATAAGACTGTTCATCTCCAATGGATTCCAGCACACTGTGGAGTCATGGGGAACGAAGCTGCAGACTCACTTGCAAAGAAAGGCACAACAATAAAACAAACGTCTAAATTCAATTTCTCATATTCCTCAATAAAACGCTTGATCATTAAAAAATTTTCTCATTCATACATTCAAGAAATAGAAACAAATGCCAAAGATAAAAAATGGATTACACTACTTTCCAACCCAGATATAATCCCCCAGAGATCAAGGAAAACAGCGGTTGCAGCCTTCCGACTATTGACAAATCACGACTGCTTAGCAAGTCATCTCTACAGAATAGGTATCTCAGCCTCACCAATATGTGTCCTGTATAACGATCCAGCAGAAATGAACGAAGACCACTTGAAGACCTGTGAAGCATTAAGATCAGAAGAAACTACAGTTCAAAAGTATTGGAAAGCACGAATGCTAATGGCTTTATTGCCAGATGCAAGGCACTAGAAAACAACAATGGATACCAGCTCACTGTGGGCTGAATGGTAATGACAAAGCTGATTTTCTTGCAAAAAAAGGGTGCCAGCAGTGCACAGAAATCTACAGTTGCAACCTTCAGGTTGATTATGGCACATGATTGTCTGGCAAAACATTTAAACAGAATTTGGATATATTTTTCACCACTATCCCCTATGTGATCTGTAAAAGAAAATGGACCAAGACCACCTTCAAATATACCAGGTCACTTCTACGATCCCATAAATCAGTGAAAAATAATGGAGAGCCAGAGTATTAATGACTTCATGGTCAGAAATACAGCATTAGCTAACAACTTATTTGTACTGCTTCACTGTAAATAGCTTCAGGTTTTACATATAATCTAAATTCTATTTTTTAAATTATGTGCAGGGAGGAGAGTATGTGTGATAGGTTTTGTGAAATGTGTTCCACAAATCACATGTAGCAATTATTTAATTCTTTAAACATTCAGAATAAAGCTGAATTATGAAGTTTAAAATGAGGCACATTATCACTGCATCTGTTTCACTAACATACACTATGTTACTGCATGTTTCAGAAATCCTGAGTCACATTAGAGCTACGGATACAAATGAGGGTTTGAAAAAGTGTCTTAAGATATACCTTAGTAACATAGGTTAAACATAATTGTGGAAATTGGCAAAGTAATAGATTATACAACACATACATTTCTGTATTCACAAGTGCAAATTCTTTAAAATAAACTTAATACTACTTTCACACATGTACAGATCTTTTGTGTTCATAAATTAACTTCTTCAACAGTTGAAAAAGCAACAAACATTCTATAGGCTTTGTCATAGTAAATCAAATATGGAGTCACCACATTTCACAACTGAGGCCAACTATATTAAAAAAACAATTACTGTGATGTTTTGTTCTCATGAGTGAATTTGTGTGCTTTCAAATGGTGCAATCGAATAAAACCCTTGTTACAAAAATCACATTTGTATGGTTTTATGCCCTCATGAATAAATTTGTGTCTTTTCAAAGTTTGCAATCGAGTAAAAGTCTTATTACAAAAGTCACATTTGTGTGGTTTTACGTCCTCATGAATCAATTTGTGCATTTTTAAATGTTGCAACTGAGTAAATGTCTTGTTACAAATGTTACACTTATGTGGTTTTATACCCTCGTGAATTGATTTGTGTCCTTGTAAATGGTGCAATCGACTAAATGCCTTGTTACAAATGTTACATATGTATGGTTTTACACCCTCGTGAATCAATTTGTGTCTTTTCAAATGTTGCAATTGAGTAAAAGCCTTCTCACAAACGTCACACTGGTGTGCTTTTGTGCCCTCGTGAATCAATTTGTGACCTTTCAAATTTTGCATATGAGTAAACGCTTTGTTACAAAAGTCACATTTGAATGGTTTTATGCCCTCATGAATAAATTCGTGTCGTTTTAAGTGTTGTAATCGAGTAAAAGCTCTGTCACAAATGCTACATTTGTATGGTCTGATGCCCTCGTGAATCAATTTGTGTGCTTTCAAATGTTGCAACTGCGTAAAAGCCTTGTTACAAATGTTACAGTTATGTGGTTTTATGCCCTCGTGAATCAATTTGTGTGCTTTCAAATGCTGAAATCCAGTAAAAGCCTTGCTACAAATGTTACACTTGTGTGGTTTTATGCCCTCATGAATTAATTTATGATTTCTTAAAGTAGACAAATGAGTAAAAGCCTTGTTACAAATGTTACATTTGTGTGGTTTTATGTTATTATGAATCACAGTGTGTTTTTTCAAACCTGATAAATCAATGAAAGCCTTGTTACAAATATTACACTTATGAGGTTTTATGCCCTCATGGATTAATTTGTGCATTTTCATATCTTGCAACCGTGTTAATGCCTTGCTACAAATGTCACACTTGTATTGTTTTATGGCATCATGAATCAATTTATGAGTTTTCAAAACTGACAACTGAGTAAAAGCCTTAGTACAAATGTTACATTTGTGTGGTTTTATGCCCTCGTGAATCAATTTGTGTTTTTTCAAAGCTGATAACTGAGTAAAAGCCTTGTTGCAAACATTACATTTGTGTGGTTTTATGCCCTCGTGAATCAATTTGTGAATTTTCAAAGATGACGACTGAGTAAAAGCCTTGCTACAAATGTTACACTTGTATGGCCTTATGTTGTCATGAATAAATTTATGTCTTTTCAAACTCGATAAATCAGTAAAAGCCTTGTTACAAATGTTACACTTGTGTGGGTTTAAGCCCTCATGAATTAATTTATGTGTTTTGAAATATTTGAAATTACTAAAATCCTTGTTACAAATGTTACAGTTGTGTAGTTTTACATCCTCATGAATCAATTTATGTCTTTTTAAAGTTGACAAATCAGAAAATGCCTTGTTACAAATGTTACACTTATGTGGCTTTAAGCCTTCATGGATCAATTTGTGTCCTTTCAAATGTTGCGATCGATTAAATGACTTGTTACAAATGTTACATTTATGTGGCTTTATGGCCCTGTGAATCAATTTATGTCTTCTCAAATTTTGCAAATTATCAAAACCTTTTTCACAAACATCACACTTGTTTACTTTAATCTCATGAACCAATCTGTGGTTTTTTAAATGGAACCAATATTTGAAAGTGTTCTGACAAATGTCACATTTGTATATCTTTCTGTACTCCTTACTCCAGACTGACTTGCAGTTCAGTTTACTGATACCTTGTTGACTTGTGTTGCTCTGCTGAAGCAAATTACCTTGTTTCAAATAGGAAGCCATACTGATAATTTTCGCATCAGTTGTTTCTGAGGAAACACTTGGTTTTATTGAAGATTTATCTGTAACATTACCTTTAACACTTTGACACGTTCCGGCACTTTTAAATTCAGGACTATCCTTTCTTATTTTGAAACTTATGTCATTTGCTAGGTCTTCATTGGAGAACAAATCTGATGCATAACTGGAAACACCAACTTCCTTTAATCTGAAATTTAAGAATAGATCACAGGGATGAGAAGATAGCTTGTGATGAAAAGAATGTTAACATTTCTCTTTATAGGTACTCCTGTGAGGGAAAAAAATGTCAAATGCATGTGTACCAAATAAGTGTTCACAAAGTAGGTATGTCTCACTGTTTTGTATGTGTGTGTGTTTAGGCTAATGTAAATAATATGGGAACTGTCAACAGTTATCTGATTTTCATTACTACTTTCTCTACTTGTATTGTATGTAGGGAAGTATACTGTTCCACCAAAAATTTCATGTCGATACTTCACTGGAAATATGTTTTAAGATCCCATGAATAAAAAAAAGCATTTTTAGAAAAAGGTCTGTGTGTGTGTCTGTGAACAGCATATCTCAAAAACAAAAAGTTGGTTAAAAACCCAATTGATATTTAATATCTTTCAAAGATGCAACACAAAGATTTTGAAGAAAATTCCTCCACCCTAAACTGATGCTGGCCTACTGATCCCAAGGTCCCGGGTTCAAATCCAGTCCAGACCGATGGCTTTTAAGTGTGCTTAAAAATGACAGCTCCATGTCAGTAGATTTACTGGCATGTAAAAGAACTCCTGTGGGACAAGATTCCGGCACATCTGTGACTTTGATGTGATCCTGGCAATTGACAGCGTCATTAAACAAACTATTTTTCTTTCATTTTGGCACCCTTTCCTTTACATGGAAAAGTTTTTGAAAATTGTGATTTTCTCAAAAACGGATCTAACGACTGATTAAATGGTTGACCTTCAATTCACTGTGCACAAAATGCGACAATATAAAGATATAATTAAAGAGATATTATGAGAATAAAGGAAAGAACATTCTCACAGAGTTTGTCAATTTTGATAATGGTTGCAAATAAATAAAATGGCTTGGGTAAATTCTAACATTCAAAAAACAGGCTAGTGTCTGCAAGTTGGTCTAATTACATCAAGTCAAAAGGCTTGCACTCTGAGTGGACGCGGCAAATGGGGAAATTGCTGCCTAAAACAAAACATACTGCTTTTCTTTTATTGATTTTTGTGGGATTTTTTCCATGAAGGTTACTTTCTCGTTCATCACTGAGCCACTGATTCACAGGTATAACCTAGTAACAGTAGATCTGCCAGTAGTTGTCATGTAACACACCAAATTATCTGCCTTCTATGGAATGAATAGGGAACATAGACAAGCTTGTTTTTATTTTGTTAGCTTTCTTGAGCATGCATACGTGAAAGCTGACTTTTTCTCTTGGTTTACAATGATGATAAGCCATGTTACAAAGTAATTTCGGATAAGTTACGACATCTGTAGTTATACTAATTAACCACACACCACAATAGCCCTTTCTGGGCCAAGGCCTACTGCCCAGTCACTGTGTCCCCGACATCTAACCACCAAGTGTGTCATGAATGGGATGCAGTACTGGAGGTGGGATGTTTAAATGCCTGGCCCCTCCCAGCCGAGTTATCTAATTACCAATGTATTACATCATAAACAGTCTATTGTAAATATTTTTTGTAGTACCTTTAGTGTAAATATATTAGCACAGTTTGAGAGGTAGAACTGGAACTTAAAAAAAATTCAATGCCACAGCTGGGATTTGAACCACAAAACCTCTGCTTACCAGGTGGGTACTCTAACCATTAAGCTACTGTGACAACCTGCCAGAATGACATAACTGAATTCGCAAACCAGTTCGTATTTCTCCCGGTAAACTGCCATTCTGGCAGGTTGCTGCAGTACCTTAATGGTTAGAGCACCCACCTGGTAAGCGGAGGGTCTGTGTTTCAAATTCCAGTTGTGGTATTGAATTTTTAAGTTGCAGTTCTACTTCTCAAACATTGCCCACACATGACTTGTGTGTTTAAGAACACCAACATTAATTTTGTTGACATAAATAATATTAGCACAGTTGTTGTAAAGTGTAAATGGTTGCATATTGTGACATTCGGCCTGGCACACAATGGACAGGTGGGGACTGTGCTACTTTGCATCACGTGACATACTGGTGAGTGGGCAAAACGTTTAAGTTCAGGCAGCCCAGCATTCCTGCTGCATCTATGTGACAACAGGCGGCAGGAACAAAAGGGATTTTTCTAGTCCCTTCTTGATACTTCTATCCATTTCATTCCTGGCGCACGCTTGTGTGTGCATGGAGTTGAGTAAGGTCAGTGTAATTTAATCCCCAGTATGAAAGGACATGACACAGCAGCAGGTCGGTCAGTTAGTCTGTTAGTTTAGTTTTTGAGTTAGAGTTACAGA
Source organism: Tenodera sinensis (assembly GCA_030765045.1). NCBI lineage: Eukaryota > Metazoa > Arthropoda > Insecta > Mantodea > Mantidae > Tenodera > Tenodera sinensis. The sequence continues at coordinate 54,084,535 of CM060974.1, read as the reverse complement.
CATGAGTCGTCCGTGTGTAAGTGGTGAGCCAGCTGTGCATGTGTCATCGTGAGATATACATTGGGTTGTTAAAAGATCACCAAGTGATACTTCTAGCTATGTCATTTCCGGAGCATGTGAGTTTGTGGAGTGGAGAAAACTAATTTATACCAATTCCAAGCAGTTTTCGTATAACATTTGCTCCTCAACCTCATGAGCAAAAGCTTGCTGACCTCGACTACTAACTGCTTGTAAAATGGTATAAATAAATAAAAAGAAGCCTCGATCATTTTTAGCAAGCTTTTGCTTACTACTTTTTGAGGTTTCTGCATAGGTAACTCAGCTTGCTCAATTACAGTTTAGTATCATGCCTGAGTTCACGAGTGGTTCCTGAGCAGAACATAAAAGTTCTTGGAGAGACGCGAGGAGATACAATTATATCACTTTGAAAAACAAAATGTAGAGTGGCTTGCAAATTTTCTATGAGACTCGAATCACACATGAGGTGGAACTCTTAACAATACAGAGCTTTTTAAGGTAGTTCCTTGGTGACAGAGCTTTGCTCCGTGTTTCTTTTTGTTGTTAAATCATGTTTTTTGTTAGAAAAAAAAACACTAACTATAAATTTTCATTGTAATAATTGTTAGAGCCGTTTCCGAAATATAAGAGATATAGAGCTACATATAAATATTTCATCAGCATCATCACTATTTCAGCCGTACAACATCCACTACTGAACATAGGTCTCCCCCCATAGACATCTGCATAGGTTGAGTTTTTGGTCCAGCATTTCTTCCCCATGGAGTTCAGTTCTTTGGCGCTGCCATTGACTGTCTTCCAGGGCATTAACACATTGGCCAAGCTCCTTCACCTTTCCGCCAAGGTTGTCCATATTTTTCTTCACCCCAGCCAGTTGTTTGTTAATCTTCTCCAATAGCTCATCTTCATATCGGACATTCCTGTTTTCATCTTTTCCATTCTGGAATTAACATTTTTCAATTCGGCTTCCATTTTTACTTCCATATTTTCCTTTCTGGAGTTTACATTTTTCAATTCAGCTTATAGCTTTTTTTCCATCAGCTGGGTTCCAGAATTCATATAATTTTTCCATTAGGTCTATCTTGGCTAACATTTGCTTCATCAACTGCACCATATTATGGTTTTTGTTGCACTCCTGACACCAATTGCCAGTCATCAACCTCACACATACAAATATCCATATGTCACAGTGTTAAAGTAAATGTGATAAAGTAGAACGATAATAATGCTTGAACATCGTTACCACACAACACATGATAAACGTCCTCACCTTCGGCAAATCTTGTTCTGCAAAAATGCTTTTGGATAAAATTACTTCCTAGTGTTAAATATCGTAATATATACGATATGTACTACTGTGTAGCAAATACAAAAATAACAACAGTAACTATAATTGCATATACTGTTCTAAAACAATTCAAAACAAAATCACGCAAAAACGAGCATTACGTTCACTGATTGATTAATTAATACAGCGTCTAAACAGAATCTTGTTTTAAAATCTATCAGTTGGCCTCTCTGCAACACGTTCATAAACTGGCAACATAACATACGCAATAACACCAACTATGGCCATAGCTTTACCATGGTTGTATGTTACAAACAGTTGGCAGCACTAACGCAACCCAATGGATGGGATATCACCAAATATAACCAGACTGCACCATAATGAGGGAAAAATGTCAAGGTTGTTTTTTTGGGTTATCTCAATAAGCTGTGCCGACTATACAAGGTTCTTCATTTAAAACCTAATGGGCACATGGTATTTCATCTGTGTGCAATTGGGTGTGCCACAGCAGGCTTTGCTCCTACGTAAACTCTGCGCCTGAAGCATGTCTAGATGCTGGAAATGTCCATCCTTGGCTAAACAAGCATATCAGAACTCATTCTGATTCACAAAATTACGTTGGGCCACTGTAATGTTTCCATTTCATTTCTATTATTTTGTTGTAGTTCTTCCAATGTATGAGGATTTTTCTAAAACTAAAACCATATAAATGTACACGTGTCCATGTCTTAAAACAAGGTGACCCAGTATCATGAATGCACTATTATGAATGGTTTCTTTCATCACTGAATGATGGTTTAATTGATCCACAGCTTCTCTTCTTTTCCGAGGTGTGGTTCCACCTAAATGGTCTTGTCAAAACTTTTAACCAGGGAGCAGGGTTTTAGTAAGTAAACATAGGAACAAGATTAACTAGAGTATAGAGCCGAGTATAGAGGGCTGTACTGCCTTCCACACTGCAAGGTCACCAGCGCTTCCGCTTCCCCTTGAAAGTGCACGGTTAACTTGATGGATTTGGCACTAAAACCCCAATTCCTACTAATAACAATTGGTACTGGGCCTCTTAAAATTTACATCGCATTCAAGATATCGCTCATTATGATTGGAGAATTGGAGCTTGTTGTGCTGTCAGTGCTAGACATATAATCAATCCCATTTTATAATGAACTGACAGAACAAGAGAAATTATATGAGTGGTTTCAATAAGCTTCTGCTACTACCATACAGCAGAGGAGTCCATGAATAAAATTAGGGAAGTGTTTGAAGATAGAGTGATTAGTACTGGTGTATGCCCATCTCACTATCCCAATCTGTGTGATTTTTACTTGTGGGGTAAACTGAAACACAAATTTATGAGACAAATCCTCATACAGTGGAAGAACTAAAACAAAATATTAGAAATTCAATTGAAAACATTACAGTAGGCCAACTTAATCATGTGAATCAGAATGTGTACTCCTTATATAATGCTTGTTTAGCCGAGGGTGGACAACATGAGGTTAGAGCGTTATACATTCATACTTGCAGAGTTTATGTAGGAGCAAAACTTTATTCCGCGCAACTTGGAAACGGCTCTAACGATTTTGATCAAATTTTGTATTCAGATAGTTTTGCCTTTTAAGTTCATCTATATAGGTGTAATTCCCGAAAAAACGCGATTTTACATAACAAATAACTTTTTTTTATTCCTGCTTCTACAGTGCAATTCTTGTATATATATTCCCCGTATTTCATAAACGGCTCTAAAGATATGCTTAAATTTTTGTATACATGCATATTACATTCAGTGTTTTCTCTACTCACTTTTGGGTAACACATTCACATCTCTTTCTCCACTCGGTCTTCTATAAACAATTTTCCATAAAAAAACATTATTTTGCACCAAAAACATTTTATCCCCACTTTTAAAATAAGTCATACCATGTTCTGTATGTTTGAAACAGAAGTGCTATTACATTCACACTGTTTTCTCCTCTCACTTTTAGGTAACACATTCACATCTCTTTCTCTACTCACTCCTGTAAACAATTTTCCATAAAAAGTGTGATTTTGCACCGAAAAACACTTTTATCCCCATGTTCTGTATGTTTGAAACAGAAGTGCTATTACATTCACGCTGTTTTCTCCTCTCAGTATTGAGTGACACATTCACACCTCTTTCTCTACTCACTCTTCTACAAATAAGTCGTGCAATTTTCTGTATGTTTGAAATAGAGATGCTGCATAATACATTCACAGTGGTTTCTGTACTTACTTTTAGGTATCCCATTTACGTCTCCTTCTCTACTCACCCTTCTATAAATAATTTTCCATAAAAGACCTGATTTTGCACCAAAAAACACTTTTATCCCCACTTTTAAAATTAGTCATACCATGTTCTGTATGTTTGAAACAGAAGTGCTATTATATTCACAGTTTTCTCCTCTCACTTTTTAGGTATCACATTCACATCTCTTTCACTACTTATTCTTCTGTAAACAATTTTCCATAAAAAGCGTGATTTTGCACCGAAAAACACTTTTATCCCCACTTTTAAAATTCGTCATACCATGTTCTGTATGTTTTAAATATAAATGCTATTACATTCACACTGTTTTCTCCTCTCACTATTAGGTAACATATTCACATCTCTTTCTCTACTCATTCTTCTACAAATAAGTCATGCAATTTTCTGTATGTTTGAAATAGAGATGTTGCACATTACTTTCACAGCGGTTTCTCTACTCACTTATAGGTGGCACATTCACATCTCTTTCTCAACTCAGTCTTCTACAAACAATTTTCCATAAAAAACGTGAATTTGCACCAAAAACACTTTTGTCCCCCCTATTAAAATAAGTCAAACCATGTTCTGTATGTTTGAAACAGAAGTGCTATTACATTCACACTGTTTTCTCCTCTCACTATTAAGTGATACATTCACACCTCTTTCTCTACTCAATCTGCTACGAATAAGTAATGCAATTTTCTGTATGTTTGAAATAGAGATGTTGCATATTACTTTCACAGCGGTTTCTCTACTCACTTTTAGGTGGCACATTCACATCTCTTTCTCTACTTAGTCTTCTATAAACAATTTTCCATAAAAAACGCGATTTTGCATCGAAAAACACTTTTATCCTCACTTTTAAAATAAGTCAAACCATGTTCTGTATGTTTGAAACAGAAGTGCTATTACATTCACACTGTTTTCGCCTCTCACTATTAGGTAACACATTCACTTCTCTTTCTTTACTCACTCTTCTACAAATAAGTCATGCAATTTTCTGTATGTTTGAAATAGAGATGTTGCATATTACTTTCACAGCGGTTTCTCTACTCACTTTTAGGTGGCACATTCACATCTCTTTCTCTACTTAGTCTTCTATAAACAATTTTCCATAAAATACGCGATTTTGCATCGAAAAACACTTTTATCCCCACTTTTAAAATAAGTCAAACCATGTTCTGCATGTTTGAAACAGAAGTGCTATTACATTCACACTGTTTTCTCCTCTCACTATTAGGTGATACATTCACACCTCTTTCTCTACTCACTCTTATACAAATACGTCATGGCTTTGAGAATGAGCTGGACACAGCTTGAAACCCCAGGGTCAGCACCAAAACAATAAGGTAAGTGAAGTTTTTAGTTTCTAATTTGTTCTTACTTTAGAAGTCCTGCAATTTTCTGTGTGTTTGAAATAGAGATGCTGCATATTACATTCAGAGTGGTTTTTCTACTTACTTTTAGGTATCACATTTACATCTCATTCTCTACTCACCCTTCTATAAACAATTTTCCATAAAAAACGTGATTTTGCACCAATAAAACACTTTTATCCCCCCTTTTAAAATTAGTCATGTCATGTTCTGTATATTTTAAATAGAAATGCTATTACATTCACTCTGTTTTCTCCTTTCACTATTAGGTATCACGTTCACATCTCTTTCTATACTCTTCTATAAAGAAATCATGCAATTTTCTGTATGTTAGAAATAGAAATGCTATTTATTATATTCATACTGTTTTCTCTACTCACTCTTAGGTAACACATTCAAAGCTCTCTCTACTCACTCTTCTACAAATAAGTCATACAATTTCGTGCATGTTTGAAATAGAAATGCTACCTATTACATTCATACTGTTTTCTCTACTTGCTTTTGGGTAACACACTCATAATTGTTTTCCTACTTACTCTTCTAGAAATAAGTCATACAATTTTGTGCATGTTTGATATAGAAATGCTGTATGTGACATTCACAGTGTTTACTCTACTCACTTTTAGGTAACACCTTCACATGTCTTTCTCCACTCACTCTTCTACAAACAATTCATATCATCTATACAATTTGAATGTTTGTATATATCTAACTGTTAATCTCGAAAACCGCTTAACCGATTACCGCGAAATTCGGCACGTATATGTATTTTTTTCATGGAGAGTTTTTATGGTAACAATTTTACCACACAATATGTTACTTTCAAATGGTTTTCTACTCGCTTTTCTTTTACATAGCGCATTCATGTACTCTCTGTTTGCCCTTCATCATACAATTCATATAATATTCTCGGATTGAAATATAAATGCAGCGTATTACATTCACACGATTTCCTCTACTAATTCTTCCTTTACGAGACACAATCAGTCTTCTTTCGCTATTCGCCCTTCAACATACAATTTGCTATATGTTTCAAACAAATACAACGTATTACATTCATACTACTTTCCCTACTCACTTTTGTTTTACATAACAATTCACATGTTATTCCCTATGGTTTATCAAGTTCATACATACCAAGGCCTATACATATCTTATGTTGAAGAGTGATTAAAATCCAAAACAGGTTGACCGATTGCCATGAAAAGTGACATTTTTTTCATGGCGAAGGTTTTTATGCAATCCATTTTACCACACAATGTATTACGTTCATATGGTTTTCTCTACTCCCTTTTCTTTTACCTAACATACCTACTACTCCTTCTTCTGCAAATAATCCATACATTTTTCCATACACTTGACATATAAGTGCAACATATAACATTCACACGGTTTTTCTACTCATTTTTCTTTAGTAAAACACAATCACATTTCTTTCACTACTCCCGCTTCGACGAGCAATTACGAACAATTCATACACTTTTCTATATGTTTGAAACATAAATGCGTAATACATTCACATGGCTTTATCAACCACCTTTTCTTTCTGTAGTATTTGTTATTCTTCAACATTGCTTTTGCTTAGTGTCGCTCCGGTGTTTTAATAAAAAATAAAGAAATAGTTAAAAAAGTAAAGTAATCACAATTGGTCTCCGGAGTGCAACGAAAAGCACGATATGGAACAGTTGATGAAACAAATGTTAGCCAAGATGGACATAATGGGAAATGAAATGAATTTCGGAATGCGGCAGAGGAAACAAATATGAAAACCGGATTGGAAAAATGTAAACTACGGAATAGAAAATATGGGAACAAAAATGGAAGGCAAATTGAAAATGTAAACTCCGAAACGGAAAAGATGAAGACGGGAATTCCAATTTGAAGACAGGTCTATCGAAGAATACTAACGAGCGACTGGCCGGGGTTAAGGAAGCCATGGAAGAACTCGATAGAAGTATGAAGGACCTTGGTCAACCTGTTAACGTCCTGGAGTCAATCACAGCAGCAAAGAACTGAACTCCATAATGGAACAAATGCTCAACGAAAACCTCAAACTGGGTGGATATCTATGGGGGAAGCCTGCTTTCAGCAGTACACATTTTACAGCTGAAATGATGGTCTTTATGCAATATTTTTATGTATTTCTATATCTCTTGTATCTCGGACATTACTCTTAACAATTGCGACAAGTAGTTTTATTTAGTTAACGTTTTGCCTTTCAGGTTTGTCTAAATAAGTATCTTCACCCACAAAAAATAAGATTTCACAAAAACAGAGCCGAGAAACGCGAGAGAAGCTCGGTCGCCCAGGTACTTAGGTTTTAAATGAAGAACCCTGTACACAGGTTCAATGAATTGTATGTTGAAGAGTAGGGAATATGTGAATCATTTCATAAAAAAAACTGAGTAGAGAAAATAGTGGGAATGTAATACACTGCATTCCTATTTCAAACATACAGAAAATTGTATGACTTATTTTCGAAGAGGGAATACAGAATTTTTTACCTTCTCTACTGGTAAGTAGGGGAAGTATTGTATTCCACCCAAAAATTTGATGTCGAGATTTCACCGGAAATATGTTTTGAGGCCCCCTGAATAAAAAAAAAGCATTTTTAGAAAAAGGTCCGTGTGTGTGTCAGCCTGTGGACAGCATAACTACAAAAACAAAAAGTTGGTTAAAAACCAAAGTTGGTATTTAAGTTTAATGTCTTCCAAGGATGCGGCACGCAGATTTTGACGAAAATAGCCCCACCCTAAACTACCCTTTACATGGAACATTTTTCGAAAATTTTGATTTTCTTGAAAATGGCTCTAACGATTTTGATTAAAATGTCATATGTTTGAGATATTTTTATGAAAAATGAAATGTATATCTTGAATTTTCTGGCTATAGCCCCTGTAGTTGAATTTACTCTGGACGACTTTTGCATAACTGGTAAACCGTTAGAGAGACCAAATCATACTATACAAAAAATGTAGATATTGCTAAAATACACAATTTATGTCTCAATAAATTTTCTTGTAGGGTGAACCATTTCGGAGATATTCCTTGCTATGTGTGAGTTTCGGAAAACTTAGAACTTTTGTGAAATGGATCATCATTGTTAATTTTTTGTATGTTGTTGTTTTCTAGTGCCTTGCATCGGGCAATGAAGCCATTAGCATTCGCGCTTTCCAATACTTTTGAACTGTAGTTTCTTCTGATCTTAATGCTTCACAGGTCTTCAAGTGGTCTTCGATCATTTCTGCTGGATCGTTACACAGGACACATATTGGTGAGGCTGAGATACCTATTCTGTAGAGATGACTTGCTAAGCAGTCGTGATTTGTCAATAGTCGGAAGGCTGCAACCGCTGTTTTCCTTGGTCTCTGGGGTATTATATCTGGGTTGGAAAGTAGTGTAATCCATTTTTTATCTTTGGCATTTGTTTCTATTTCTTGTAGGTATGAATGAGAAAATTTTTTAATGATCAAGCGTTTTATTGAGGAATATGAGAAATTGAATTTAGATTTTTGTTTTATTGTTGTGCCTTTCTTTGCAAGTGAGTCTGCATCTTCATTCCCCATGACTCCACAGTGTGCTGGAATCCATTGGAGATGAACAGTCTTATTAACTTCTTGGAGTTGTGTTAACATTTTGTAGCATTCTCTAATTTTTGTTGACTTCTTTGTAGTATTTGAACATATTCCCTGAATTGCAGCTTTAGAATCTGAAAGAATTACTGCCTTGTTAAATTTATTTAAGGAAAGATTTAATAATTGTCGGAGAGCAATGTGTATAGCCTCTATTTCTCCATCATAATTTGTTGTGTCTCTGCCAACAGAATGATAAAAGGAAAAATGTGAACACGTAACTCCAGCTCCAGTAAGGTTTTCCTTGGAGGACCCATCAGTATATATGTGCAGCCATTCTTCTGTGGGATACCTAGTATTGATTGTTTCCAGAGCTAGAAGTTTTTGTATTTCTTTTGGTGTGTCTGATTTACTTATTTCCTCTATTAATTCCAAACTGAAGGTAGGTTGCAATAATTCCAATGGATTTTCTCTTATAAGTAGATTTTCTCTGGTGTTAGGAATGTTCAATTTGGATTTAATCTGTGTTACCTTTTCTAGGAAACTACTATGAGTTTTAAGGATTGAAGGGGGGAAGTTCTCTTCTGTCCATTTAGAGTTTGGCAGTCGTAACATTTTCTCATGTTGGAGCAATGCTTGTTCTTCTATTTTTGTTGTTATTGATGGGGTCCGTGTTAAGGCAAGCATGGCATCAATAGGTGTGGATTTAACTGCTCCAGTGATTAGGCGAAGAGCCTGATTTTGTATTTGTTCAAGTTTATTGATGTTAGCATTTGCTGCTATTAAAGCTTCAGAACAGTACAAGAGGTTTGGTTTAACATACATTTTGTATGTTGTGTTAAGGACTCTCCTTGAGCAGCCCCATTTAGCACCAGCTAACCTTTTCAGGATTTGCAGTTTCTTTTCAACTTTTTCTGAGATGTTTGTTATATGTTTTTTCCAACTTAGCTTTCTGTCGAAAGTGATGCCTAAGTATTTGGCATCATCAACTGCTTTGAGTGGTTTACTATTATAATTTATGTTAATATTAACTGGTTTGTATTTTAGTGTAAATAATTCATAATTTGTTTTTTCCACATTGATAGTCATGAGGTTTTTGGAGCTCCATTCACGTACTTTGTTTAGGGCTGTTTCTATTCTGTGTTTAATTAATTCAGGTTTTTTTTTGAGAACCTGAAGTCCAAATGACTACATCGTCAGCAAATAAAGCAAATTTGGTTTCTAAAGTTTTTATTATTGATGGAAGGTCATTTATATATATGTTAAAGAGTGTTGTGCTCAGAACCGCACCTTGTGGAAGTCCTCGGTGTGTTTGTTTATATTTGGAAATGTATGTATTATATTTTGTGGCACAAAATCCTTGTGAAATAAACTGAGTTATCCATTTAAGTATGTTACTTTTCACACCTATTGATTGCAACTTCTCAATTAATTTGTTTCTCCAGACTGAGTCATATGCTGATTTAAAATCAATGAATACTGCTAAGGTATCCTCCTTTCTATTGAAAGCTTCCTTGATGTCTTGGCTTAGTAGGAGTACATTTTCACTTGTACTATGATTCTGTCTGAAGTCGGTCTGTGAACTATTAATTAAGTTGTAATATTCTAGGAACCAGTTAAGTCTAGATGCCACCATTCATTCCATCAGTTTTGCAATAACACTGGTCAAAGATATTGGTCTGAAACTATTAATATTGTTTGAAGGTTTGTTTTTCTTTAAAATCGGGATGATAATCGCTTTTTTCCAGTCGGAAGGTACAGTCATTCTCCAACACGTGTTATACAGTTTAAGTAGGATTTCTTTTCCTTTCCTGCTAAGGTGTTTAATAAACTCTGGGTGGATCTTGTCAGGTCCTGGAGATTTTTTGTTCTGTAATTGTTCTATTGCTAAATCCAGTTCTGTTTCGTTAAAATCCTGAATAAAAATATCATTTCATATACCTTTTGGCTTATTAGTTTCTCTGACAGTTTTTTGGATAGCTTTATCTTGTTTTTTATACGCTTGGGGTATTCTTTGTGACTGAGCACAAAACTTGTTAAGGGATTCTGCTATTTCCCTATCTGTAGTTAAGCTTTTGTTAGTATGTTTTAATGGTTCAGTTGTATTTTTTGATAATTTTGTTTTATTAAGGAATTTGTATATTTTATTTCCATCTTTCCTATAGTCCATATGTTCTACAAAATTTGTGAAACTGGCCCTCTTTGCTGTAATTAATTCTTTCTTAAAAATGGCTGCTTTTCTTCTCTAGTTTTGTACATCTTCTGGACACTTGGTTCTTTCGGCTTTGACTCTTGCTATATTTCTTTCGTGTTTTAACTTAGATAAAGATGGAGACCAAAAGTAGCTATATTTCTTTAACTTTCCTTTGGGGATATGTGTTTTGGCTGCTGACAATAATATTTCACAAATTTTTTTATTCATTTCATCTGTTGATTTGAACTCTGATTCTAACAGTATATTACACTTCCCTTCTATCTCAATTTGGAAACTGGACCAATCTGCTTTTTTAAAATTCCAAGAAGTTTTAATTTTTGGTTTGTTACTTTTATTTATTAGACCTCTTATGGAGTTTATGGTGATTCTGTGGCCTGAACCTGGGTCTTCTATTATTTCTCTTTTTGTATTGTCAATTATGTCAGATGACACCATCAGAAGATCAGGATTTGTACCTGAACCATTATAATGAAGGTAGGTGGGTGGATCATTTGGATTAAATATTAATTCCATTGTTGATGAGTTTAATAGGTCTTCTATGACTCTTCCTGCTGAATTTATATCTCTGTAGCCCCACCTAGGGGAGTGTGCATTAAAATCACCTATTAAAATACTTTTGGGTTCTATGGGAATAGAATTTAGATCTAGTTTATTGTCTGGAGGATTGTAGATACTGTAAATTGTATAGTGGTAGTTACTTTTCCATACTTCAATTTTAACTATTTCTGATTTATCTTGTTCTTCCATTGTTTTTTGGATTTGGATAGTAGCTTTCATATTTCTTTTAATTCCTGTAAGAATACCACTTGCTATTTGATGAGCCTTTGGAAGTATATGTGTAGTGTACTGATCCATTTCAAAGTATATTTCCTGTTCTTCTGATATATTGGCTTCTTGTACTGTGAAGACATCTATATTTTGGTGTTTTAATATTTTCATTAGCTCTTGTTTTTTAGGCTGGGACATGCCTCCTGCATTCCATTGTAGAATTCTTAAAGTATTGGAATTGTGATGAAATTTGCCTATAGATGTCCCCACCCGGAGATCCGATTGGGGGACAGTTTTAACTCTGGAATATTTATCTTTAGGACTGATATTTATGTAGGTGGCTTTCATGTAACTGTTTTCTTAACAGGCACCAGTTTTACAATGTGGCAGTTACATCACCCGACTTAAACCCCCGATTTGGAAGGAGGACCACACCTATCGTTGGTCAACGGGTCCATCGGACCTAGCCAGGAGGACTAAATAGGTGGTATTTAGATCCACCGACCTTCCCCTCATGTGCCTCTGAGGGACGCTGTTGTGCTGTGATAGGCCAGCACATATGTAAATGACATTTCCTCCATTTTAGATGAAACAGTTATACCGCTGTGATTCGGTCCCCAGAGCCTCATCTGTTAAAAGCAGGGTGCACCACGGGCAGGATGAGGATGAGAATTGGGTAGGAGAGGCTATAGGAGGCGCATCACTACCCCTTACTACCCCAAGTATGTTAAGTGTGCAAAGACAACAGAATATCAAAGCTTTAAAAGATTTGACTATCACACAAAGCCTACTGTATTCTAACATTCCCCTTGCTCCTACAAGGAAATAATTAATAAGTTAAGTTGTGCAAATGTTTATCTTAACTAACACGAAGAAGATATAGGAATAAGAGTTTGTAAGGATGGTTAGTACAAGAGTAGAGAAAGTCATGTGAGTGCAACACATCAGATTTTTTTGTTATGAAATCCTTTTTTTCAGGAAAATTGAAGAGTAGAGAAAGAGATCAGAATGTGTTACCTAAAAGTCAGTAGACAAAACAGTGTGAATGTAATACACAGCATCTCTATTTCAACCATACAGAGCATTGCATGACTATTTGTAGGAAAGGGAATAAATTTTTTGGAGCCAGATTTTTTTTTTCAGGAAAATTGTTTATAGATGAGTACAGAAAGAAATGAATATGTAAGTTCAAAGTGAGTAGACAGAAAAGTGTGAATGTAATGCATAGCATTTCTATTTCAAACATACAGAAAACTGTATGACTTATTTGTGGAAGAGGGAACAAAAAAAATTGTTTTTGGATGTAAAATTGTTTTTTTAGGCAACATATCTACGTAAATTTAAAAAGCAAAATCTTATCTGAATACAAATTTTCATCCAAATCATTAGGCATTTCTGAGATACAGGAAATGTATGGACATTCACAAATTGCTCTGTAGAAGAGGAAATTAAAAACTTTTTTTGTGTAAAATCATTTTTTTTTTCAGGAAACTCACCTGTATAGATAAACTTAAAAACCAAAGCCTTCTCTGAATACAAAATTTTATCCAAATTATTAGAGCCATTTCCAGGATATGCGGAACAAATATACCAAATGGAAGTGAAATAAACCGCCCGACTTTAACAAAGAGTTTCTCTTTTGTGAATAACAAAACTCTTACACCTTATACCAAAAGGCTATTTTAGTGTAAATATAAAAAATCCACAATTTCTTGCATTTTTAAATGTGTTAGAACTGACAACATCGCATCAACTGTGTTTACTTTCTTCCAAAATTGGTGTAGATTGTACAAATGTTTACTTAACTGCATGCAATTGTTTTTTGTCAAAGTCATCAATTAAGACAACAGTTGGAGGCATGGGGAAAAACAATATTTTGATATATTTCATATCAGAAATGTTAGTGCTGCAGATTTCACTAACATGAGTTTCTCGGTGGTCATAGGCTGCTTGTTAAATAATGTTGGAGTAAATGCTGGCGAAAGTGCTTCGTAAACTTCTGCATCATGTTCTACAAATACATTTATGTTATATAAATTCCTTTTGTTAGACCCTTAATTACATGCACCTTCTAGCATAGAGCACTTAAACTGCATTTTAAAATGGGTATTTTAAAAATAAGTAGAATTGTATATTTCCCAGTTACCCAAACCTGCAAACAATTGCACGTAAATTTTGTTTAAGCATATTGCAGTAGAGTAAATTCACTTTATAAATTAAGCTTTATTAAAGATTTAGAAATTATTAGTACCACATAGTTAAATGCAACACAAATAACAGTATTAATATTGTAAGAGGTGTTTCACATGTAACATAACCTTTAGAATGCTGTCATAGTTGCAGCATATAGGTCTGGTAGATATTAAAACTACATGTGCTCACCACACGTGCCAGTGTTGGAAGAAAACTAGCTTTACTATTTATTGTGAAAATGAATGTCCTGTTCGGTACCGGCTATTCAGCAAACAAACTTCGTAAGTATAAGCTGTGTCTGATTCTTAATGTTGATCTAGCATCATTGTTTCACGACGACGAACAATGCATGGAGTTCCTATGAGAAAGCTTGTTAAGAGTGCCTTTTATGTACGGATTGCAGGCAACTTTCACCAATTATTATTTATTTATGCCAACAAACTTACTGTTGGTGTTTTTAAACACACAAACCGTGTGTGGGCAATGTTTGAGAGGTAGAACTGGAACTTAAAAATTCTGAAGGTTATTTAATTCTGGGACATAAAGTACTTGCAATAGTAAGTCACCATTGGGGTAATTGTTTCTGATGTGAGAATGCCTTTGTGGTTTACTGGGAAAAATACGAACTGGTTTAAGAATTCAATGTCATTCTGGCTGGTTGTCACAGAAGCTTAATGGTTAGAGCACCCGCCTGGTAAGCGGAGGATCTATGGTTCAAATCCCAGCTGTGGCATTGAACTTTTAAGTTCCAGTTCTACCTCTCAAACTTTCACCAGTTTACTTAACTACAGTGTATTGACATTAACATAACAAAAACATTTGGATATCACCAAGTGGGAGTAATGTTGCTACCAACTGGGTGCAGGTGCAGTAAGTAGATATGGACATACCTTGCATGATTTATGCCCTTCTGGTCGTCTAGAGTATATTTAAAGTTGGTATTATGTTTCACTGAATTTGTGATTTCCTAAAGGATGCAATACTACAACAACTGATGTCAAAAGTCAGAAAAAATGTTTGTGGGATATAAAGTAAGGAACGATCTAACCACATTTAATTAATTAAAACATGAGTTCATTAGCTTATCATGGCATAAGCCTCCCAAATAGAACATGAAACAATTCTGGCAATTATTATTTATTTATGCCAACAAACTTACTACTGGCATTTCTAAACACACAAATTGTATGTGGGTAATGTCTAAGAGGTGGAATCAGAACTAAAAGATTCAATGCCATGGCTGGGATTTGAACCATGGATCTTCTGCTTATTGAGCGGGTGCTGTAACCGCTAAGCTACCATGGCCAACTTGCAGTATGACATTAAATTCTCCAATCGATTTGTACTTTCCTGGTAGACCACCAGGGAACCTCACATAAGAGATAAACACCCCAAGGGCAACCTACAATGGCAAGTACTTTATGTTCCAGGTTTAAGTAACCTTTAGATGGTAATTATTATTTATTTATGCAAACAAACTTACTGCTGGTGTTTATAAACACACAAGTTGTATGTGGGCGATGTTTAAGAGGTATGGAAAGTATGAATCGCTTGGGGAATTTAATGTCATACTGGCAAGTAGGCCAAGGAGTTTAGTGCTTAAAACAGCTGCTCAATAAGCAGATGGTCTGTGGTTCAAATCCCATGTATGGCGTTGAATTTTTCAATCCTGATTCCGCCTCTTGAACAATTCTGGCATTTAAACATACCAAATAAAATCTTGTAATTACATGGAGATATAGAATTTGAAGTCAGTTTGCATGCAGTGCAGTGAACAATAACCTCATATTTTCGTGGAATTTTCTGGGTCTCTTCCCCAGCAACAAAACATCTGAATTCGATTTATGGCCAACATTACTTAAATTGTTGTTATACAGCATTAACAAGTTGTGCGATGTTGCCACATACTCTCAGCTTTCAACGCAATTATTTAGTTATGGTGCACTTAATTAAAAAAATTTATTAGAATTTTTTGTTCATTTACATTATCATTATCCTTTATTGTCAATAGACTGCAATACAGTTTCTGACATTGTCACAAATTTATATTTATAATTTGTATTACAAAGATGGACAACCTAATGGTTACACATATTACTATAGCTACCTATCATTTATGATTTACACAGAGGGTCTGTAATTTCAATATGGACATTATTATAGTTATTTGATACTGTTCAATGTCTTTGTTGTCAAATACTTCTTCAGAGCACTCTCAAATTGTTTACCTTTAGAACATTTTAAATATGCAGGTAGTTTTGCATGAAGCATTAAACCCATGACATTTGGATCCTTTTTTGAAATATTTTTACTAAACCTCTGCTGAAAATAATCATCATTGTGTCGGGTGTAGTGACTATGGATATTGCTATTTTTTAGGTTTTGTTTCTGGACTGCATAGGTTACAACTTTAAAGACATACAGAGAATACAATGTTAATATCTGCTTATCCTTAAATATTCCCCTGCATGATTCACGAAGGTTCATATTGAAAATCAATCTGACTGCCCGTTTTTCCATTCATTCTCTCACCTCCTTCAGTCTGATGGATTATTTCATTTCCACCCTGTATATGTACATCAAGAATTGCTCATTTACATATGTTAGATGTAGGAGATCCTGGTTTTCAAGCTTGCAGAGGATCTTGGCATTAAACAAGTTATGGTCTCAAATATCTTATGGGAAGTCGTTAACACTATCAATGCAAGAGCAAGGAAATGGATAGTTTCCTACAGCTTCTGCTTCTCAGGAAGCCAATGCAGAATTGTCAGAAAAGTACAGTGTGTTTAAAAATAAAAGAGCAGAACAAATTATCAAAGAAACGTATTGTGCATGTCACTGGACAGAGGAAGGTTTCAAGTTTGATCTCAGCTGCACTGCGTCTGTTTATTGCAACATGGCTACATCACAGGAAAAAAGCATTTTGTCTTGGAATTTGCAAAATGTCAGTCCATTGTTCAAGTGCAACATGTGTTCTGCCGTCAGTTCAACAAACGGCGATGTCACAAGCAGATTTATGACTGGTATAAAATATTTGTGGAAGTCTGTTGCGCTTTCGAACAGAAAAGTACTGGTCATCCATGCACATCTGATGACTGGAGCATATCTGAGAAATGTTCACATCGAGGCCTCAGAAATTTGAAAGATGGACAAGCCAGCAATTTCAAGTTTCTCACACAACTGTATGTGTTCTTAAACAATGTCTGCATAATGAAAAGTTGCAGTTACTGAATAAACTGCATCCCAGCAACAGGAATTACAAATGTTACACTTTAATTCTTCAGGATATAGAACATGACATCTTTTGAAATTTATCAACATTTCATCTCTCAGGTAAAGTTCCTGGTAAAAATCCTGGCGTAGTCGTTGAACACAAACAAGACTCACTGAAAGTGAATGTGTTTTATACTATTTCTCTTAACCAAGCTTATGGATCTTTTTTTATGGCGGAAACTGTCACAGGAATTTCATACCTGAATATGCTGGAAAACAGCTTGTTTCCTCAACTTCACAAAATTTCAAATGCTTTTACTTCCATGCAAGATGGTGCTCCACCTCACTTTCACCTTGAAGTGTAGGGTTACCTGAGAGACACCATTCCACACCATTGAAGTGTTAGAAGTTGTTGTTGTTAGCTAATGCTGGATTTCTGACAATGAAGTCATTAATCCTCTTGCTCTCCAATATTTTTCACTGATGGATGGGGCACTAGAGGTGGCTGGGCATATTTGAAGGTGGTCTTGGTCCATTTCCTCTTGCAGATCACATAGAGGACATAATTGGTTAGAAGTAACCAACCAGATCTTGTGCATTGTTTTTGGTCTCCAAGATCACCACACCATACTCCCTTTAACTTTTATCTGTGAGGATACATAATAGACAAACTGTCCCAGCTATGGCACCTACTCTGCAAGATCTGAGAAATCAAATTGTTGTAGCTGTCAATTCAAAACATAGGGAACAGTTACTATATGTATGGAATGAAATGGAGTAATGTCTCAGTGTTTCTCAACTGGTGCTCATGTTGAGCGTATAGTGCCTGTATAAAACTTTGAAGCTTTCTATATCCACAGACATGTGCAATGTGTTGCTATCTTTGATAGTTCCTCTGTAATACAAAACTGAAATATTCTTTCATTTTAAACATGCTGTATAATTTCCCTGATACAATTGGAGCAGTGAATTATATTCATATTCTAATAATGAAACGAAATGTACATGGCGACGAATACATCAACAGGAAAGGAGCTCCCAGCATCAACAGGCAGGCTATGTGCAATCCATGTGAAAGATTTATAGTATTGTTGCCACATGGCCCAGGTCTGTGCAGGATTGTCAGATATTGAAAATGGCCGGTATTGCTATCAATGCACTCCTAATAGGGCATTCAGACTATGCTATTACACTATTAATGACTACCTATCAAAATCCTATGACTAGAACACATGGCAAACAATAGGTGCATTATAAAAGCAAGAGTAATAATTGAAAAATGTTTTGGTCAAGCTAAAACAGCAGTTCTCAATTTTACAAAATAAGATTACCCACCCAGGAAATACTTTCAGTGACAGTGTGCTGTATGATTTTAGAATAATGTGGCTAAACATCAAAAAGAGGATGACTTTGACATACCTGAACTATAGGAAGACGATGTACCAGTAATGCAAAGCCAGAAGTAATTGACATTACAGAGAGGACAGCAGAGAAAGAACAACACAAGAATAGTTCATTTCACAATTCTTCACGTCATTCTATTGAGACGGAATATTGACCAATAGAAAATCGTTCATGTAAATATTTTTGTAAGAGTGTAAATTTCTAGTTCTTGTTTGGGTGTATCAGGGACTTATTTTTCAATATTCAAGATAGCCAATGTTTTCTTGTCACTTTGTGTTCAACCAATGAGGACTATTGTGCGGATGAATACAAAAGAATGGCGGTGTTGCGTAAGAGAGACGCCAAGGACTATTTTCATTAGCGTCTGTGTGCTCAAGATGAAAGGATGTGTTTTTTTTGGTAGCGCGTGAACATGTAACTTTCACCCAAACTTTTATACAGTGTAGATTCTACCCAACTGTGAAAGTTGTTGATTAATTAATATGGTGCTGAAAGTGTAAATTAACGAATAAATATGTTGTGATAAAGGAACGTTGATTTATGCATTCCATTCTGTAACCTCGACCCTGCAGATAAAAATCGCGTCTGATATCACACTATTTCATCTTTCAGTAAGAACATTATTCCTGCTGATGTGTAAAGACTTATTTATAAAAACTGCACCAAAATGGCTTACCCAACGTGGAGCACGAATTTAGAATGGAATGCAAAATTACGAGTACGATAAAACATCAAAAGACGCCATCTCATCGCGCAGGAAAAAGACGCCATTAGACCATCGTTTGATATCAACATCGATACACGGAGAATCAACGTGGGAAAAACACTGGAGATCATCTAGCGAAGCCAACTACCCAGGAGACGTAAATAACTGGACGAAGAACCAACGGAAAAGAAAGTAGGATCCAAAATTTTTGTTTTTACATACATTTTATTTCCATTTTTTATGTTACTGAGAAGCGGAAAAGTAGTGGGACTTTTAACCATAAGTGAATTGGATAAAGAAATTAAAATGTCGCGAAAAGAGATAGAAACAGGAGTAGGGGAAGGGGCAGATAGGCCTAGTTATCAGGTAGAATTAGAAAGTGAGGAACAGCTAGCAATAAGCAAAGACCAAAGGTTATTAATGATCATGTTTGAAAGACTAGAACAGAAAATGGAACAAAACAAGGTAGAATTAGGTCAGAAAATAGAACAAAATAACGCAGAATTAAAACAGGACATAGAACAAAGTTTAGGTCAAAAAATGGAACAAAACAAGGTAGAATTAGGTCAGAAAATGGAACAAAATAATGCAGAATTAAAACAGAACATGGAACAAAGTTTAGGACAGAGTATAGGTCAGAAACTGGAACAGAATAAGGAAGAGATAGGTCAGAAAATGGAGGAAGTGAGAAAAGACTTAGAACAGAAAATGGAATTAGGTAGACAGAACTTAGAACAGAAAATAGAATTAGGAAGACAGGAGTGTAAAGAAAATATGAAAGTAATGGAAACTAATTTAAAATTAGTACATAAAAACTTAAATGAAACAAAGGAAGCCTTAGAAGCTAGGATAGAAATTGTAGGAGATAGGATGGGAAAGATAGAATCAGAAATGAGAGAGAACAAGATTGTGTTAGAAGGAGAAATTGCTAGATGTAGGGAGGAAATAACAGAATGTAATGCAAGTGTAGACTGTAAGATTACAAATGTAAAAGCAGAAATAACTGAGGAATTAAGGAAAGAGATTGAGGTAGCAAAGAAGGACATTATTAATGAAACTGTAGAACAAATTGTAATTTCTAAAATTAAGACAATGAATGATGTGATGCATTTACAACAGGATGCTATAAATGACATGAAACAGAGCCACTTAGAAATAAAAAATGACTTAAAATCAATTTGTGAAGAAATGAAAAAAAGGAAAAGAAAGTTTGGCTAATGTAAATGAGGTTGTGAATGCATTACAGAGGCGAGATGATTTAGATGTAAGTAATGTACAAGATGAGAGTTATTTGAATAATGTACAAAATGTTGACTCACCATACAGAGAAAGAGGTTCACAACCAAACAATGACACGACACACAACACATGTTACACCAACAGCATATTACATGAAATCACACCACCTACATTTGACGAGGAGAAGGGAGACGATCCAAAACTCTTTGTTAAAGAGATGGAAGAATATTTTAAAGTGAAAAGGATACCAAACGAGCTTAGGATGATGATAGTTAAGAAAAGCTTAAAAAACAAGGCATTAGAATGGCTCAGGTTAACCCTACTGGTCATGAGTCGTATAGCTCATTCAGAAATTTATTCCTATCAAGGTATTGGGGCCCAGCTAAACAAAACCAAACTAGGGTAGAGCTAGCGACAGGTAGATACGATCCAACCAAAGGGTTGTCGTTAGTCGATTATTTTATGAAAGTAGCCAACAAAGGAAAGCTATTAGACCCCAACTTGTCGGAGGCAGAACTAATTGCCAGCATAACAAGACATTTCCCAGACACAGTGAGAACAGGGTTAATTGTTGCGAGGCCAGTAGATTTTGCAGATATGATAGAATTGCTAACAGCCTTCGAAACACAAAATGGTCGGCCTAATGAGCATAGACATAGGAACGGTCACCCAAACTCACCCATCCTAAACCGGAACACGGCTACGAACAACCAGAGTGAGGGAGAACATACAAATACTAGGAGCACCCATGAAAGGGGGAGAGGGGCACGCCATTTCCCACAACCACATAATCATGGCAAGAGGATGGAGAACACAAGACAGCGGTACCACGACACAATACCGAATGGTGAATCGAGATACAGAACATATACATATGATCGTGGAAGACCAGGAGACCATACCCATCAAGTGAATCACATACGATTCAGTAGGGAACACTTGAACAACCACAGACCGTCATACGACAGAGGTTCACGCCAAAGGGGCAGAGACCAATGGTGCACTGACAACATAAGACAGCAGGAAGTAGATGAAAATGTGCCAAATAGGGCAGATGCTGCACAGAATACAGAAACAACCACCACCACCAACACTCAGGGAAATTACAACAACTAAGTTCGTCCCAACTGAATGAACGACAAACAACAAAATCTCAGCAACTTACAATTGACATCGACACCATGATGGCTACATGAAGAGAGAGATGGAACCACTGGTCATAACAAAACAGCTGGGTGACCACACGTATGAGCTACAGAATACAAATGGCAAGTTGGTAGGAAGATACCATAAAAATAAATTGAAGCCATACAAAGAAAGGACCAAATAGTCTTTGCCAACAAATGTGTAAGGCAGGAATAGTAGAGATGAAGGAAGATAACAATTTTTGATGGGTTACTTATAAAAAATTATGTTCAGATTAGGAATTACAACAAGGAAGAAAATCAACATAGTCATTGGCTATATCGACCACAAAGAGCATTGTCAACGAAGACAGATGAGGACACTGATTGTCATTAAAGAAATGAATCATAGCGACGGAAGATAATATGTTTTTGACATAAGGATGTCAGGGACAAAAATAAAAAGGAATCAATTATGATGACAAAGATATAATATTTCGACACAAAGATGTCGAGGGTAAATTGAGAAGAAAAATAATACAATTACAGAATAATTATAAGTATAGAAGTTTTCTCTTATAGAAATAAGAGACAAAGAAGTGACAATTAGTGAAGTAAGGAAAACCATAATCAGAAAAACAATGCCCATGAATTAAGATGAATATAGCTAATGCTAAGCTCGAAGAAATGTTGAACCAAACAACAATGAATAATAACCCAATTAAGAAAAATGGTACCATTAGTAACATCGGAGTTTAAGAACCGACTCAACAACCTGCCTATACATAAGCTTATAAGACAAAGAAGGCAAAGAACTGAATAAAATATTGCCATAAACATGATCATAATCATTAGCTCAAAATTTGTATCCTGTTTTTCTCTCCTCATAGCAATGAATACAAGTCAAAAACCACATAATAAACCATGATACACTTAAATTATATTTGTGTCAATGTCAAATGTACAATAACTGAGTATGTGTTGTATAAGAACTGAATATGTTTTGTATGATAACTGGATATATTGTGTAATAACTGAATACGTTGAGTAATAACTAAATGTGTTATGCAAAAACTGAATATGTATTGTGTAATAACTGAATATGTATTGTATAATAGCAGAACATATGTGGTATGATAGCAGGATATATTGTACAATAACTGAATATGTATTGTATAATAATTGGACATGTTGTGTAATAACTAAATGTGTTGTACAATAACTGAATATGTATTGTATAATAATTGGACATGTTGTGTAATAACTAAATGTGTTGTACAATAACTGGATATGTATTGTATAATAATAACTAAATGTGTTGTACAATAACTGAATATGTATTGTATAATAATTGGACATGTTGTGTAATAACTAAATGTGTTGTACAATAACTGGATATGTATTGTATAATAACTGAATGTATTGTGTAGTAATCGAATATGTGAAATTTATAAAGACATGCTGTATCATGTCAAAACAAAAAGACAAAGACAAACAGTGAAGAAGACTGTAAAGAAAAAAAAAAAATATTGTACAAAGTGATTGAATCATAGGAGTAGGGAGAAGGATTGTATTGTGTTTCAAGATTGTAAATAGGTGACAACTTGAAAAACAAAACAAGGGGCATATGAGACGGAATATTGACCAATAGAAAATCGTTCATGTAAATATTTTTGTAAGTGTGTAAATTTCTAGTTCTTGTTTGGGTGTATCAGGGACTTATTTTTCAATATTCAAGATAGCCAATGTTTTCTTGTCACTTTGTGTTCAACCAATGAGGACTATTGCGCGGATGAATACAAAAGAATGGCGGTGTTGCGTAAGAGAGACGCCAAGGACTATTTCCATTAGCGTCTGTGTGCTCAAGATGAAAGGATGTGTTTTTTTTGGTAGCGCGTGAACCTGTAACTTTCACCCAAACTTTTATACAGTGTAGATTCTACCCAACTGTGAAAGTTGTTGATTAATTAATATGGTGCTGAAAGTGTAAATTAACGAATAAATATGTTGTGATAAAGGAACGTTGATTTATGCATTCCATTCTGTAACCTCGACCCTGCAGATAAAAATCGCGTCTGATATCACACTATTTCATCTTTCAGTAAGAACATTATTCCTGCTGATGTGTAAAGACTTATTTATAAAAACTGCACCACTATTTAGCACTCAACTTTTCCAAAGGTATGTTCACGTTAATAAATCTCATGTTACCTCTTGAGTTCTGTGTAGTTTTTAATCGTCTATATTTTTTTTAATAATCTACTTACAAAATTGGGTTTAAATCCATTTAAATTTGGAAGAAGTTTAATATGCTCAAGTTCTTCATTGTATTCTCTATTTGCAAGTGGGATATTGATCAATCTGTGAATTAAGCTATTGAATATTTATATCATTCAGGATTGAGGTCAGCTGATGAATTTCAACATACCATACATAAGACATCTTGCAGCTAGCCAATAAGAAGAACAGCATACCAGGCACTGAGAGAAGGCGTAGGCAGTTACCTAATGTTCAGATTAAATTATTTTGTTGTTTAACAATGCTGTCAATTGCCAGGATCACATCAGCATTGCCGGGGTGCTGGAATTTTGTCCCGCAGGAGTTCTTTTACATGCCAGTAAATCTACTGACATGGAGCTGTCGTTTCTAAGCACACTTAAGAACCATCGGTCTGGGCAGGATTTGAACTCACAAACTTGGGATCATGAAGCCAGCGTCTAACCAAATGAGCTACGCAGACAGACCCCAATGTTCAACCAGTTGATCAACAGCTGAATGATGGAGAGAACTCTCTCTGAAACTAGTCCTGCGATTAACATAATTACAAGTAATTTGAAGCAGAAAGTGTTTGGAAATAACATATTTTTCAATTTATCAATGTGCTCCACCGTTTTAAACATTTCATTTTCATAAATTCTATACAAATTATCTACTTTCACTTGATAAGTTCTTGATATTATCAAATTAAAAAATCATGAGTTGAATTTCATTTCTATTTAATTTGCCAAAGCTTTGCTTACATTTCCATTATTTAAAATCTGTATCCTTATTAGGTAGATTGAATGTAAATATACTTAACATGAATAAGTACATGAATTTTGAAAGGTAGAATCAAGCGAAAAATCAATGCCATAGCTCGGACTTGAACCATGGATCTTTTGTTTACTTACACACTATATGCTAGAACAGTCAATTATTATTGATTCGTCTGATATATGGAACATTTAAATCACCTGTAGACAGAAAAATAGGTACATTGTTTACTCAGCTGACATGGCATGGTTAAGGTCGCTGAGCTGAAGTTTAGTGCTGACAGTAAGAGCTCAACAAAGAGATGAAACTTTTATTTATACGACCAAATCACAGCGGTATAACTGTTTCATCTAAAATGGAGGAAATGCCATTTACATATGTGCTGGCCTATCACAGCACAACAGCGTCCCTCAGAGGCACATGAGGGGAAGGTCAGTGGATCTAAATACCACCTATTTAGTCCTCCTGGCCAGGTCCGATGGACCCGTTGACCAACGATAGGTGTGGTCCTCCTTGGAAAATGGGGGTTTAAGTCGGGTGATGTAACTGCCACGTTGTAAAACTGGTGCCCGTTAAGAAAACAGTTACATGAAAGTCACATACATGAGTATGAGTCCTAAAGATACAGAAACTGCAAATCCTGAAACGGTTAGCTGGTGCTAAATGGGGCTGCTCAAGGAGAGTCCTTAACAAAACATACAAAATGTACGTTAAACCAAACCTCTTGTACTGTTCTGAAGCTTTAATAACAGCAGCAAATACTAACATCAATAAACTTGAACAAATACAAAATCAGGCTCTTCGCCTAATCACTGGAGCAGTTAAATCAACACCTATTGATGCCATGCTTGCCTTTAACACGGACCCCATCAATAACAACAAAAATAGAAGAACAAGCATTGCTCCAACACGAGAAAATGTTACGACTGCCAAACTCTAAATGGACAGAAGAGAACCTCCTCCCTTCAATCCTTAAAACTCATAGTAGTTTCCTAGAAAAGGTAACACAGATTAAATCCAAATTGAACATTCCTAACACCAGAGAAAATCTACTTATAAGAGAAAATCCATTGGAATTATTGCAACCTACCTTCAGTTTGGAATTAATAGAGGAAATAAGTAAATCAGACACACCAAAAGAAATACAAAAACTTCTAGCTCTGGAAACAATCAATACTAGGTATCCCACAGAAGAATGGCTGCACATATATACTGATGGATCCTTCACGGAAAACCTTACTGGAGCTGGAGTTACGTGTTCACATTTTTCCTTTTATCATTATGTTGGCAGAGACACAACAAATTATGATGGAGAAATAGAGGCTATATACATTGCTCTCCAAGAATTATTAAATCTTCCTTTAAATAAATTTAAAAAGGCAGTAATTCTTTGAGATTCTAAAGCTGCAATTCAGGGAATATGTTCAAATACTACAAAGAAGTCAACAAAAATTAGAGAATGCTACAAAATATTAACACAACTCCAAAAAATTAATAAGACTGTTCATCTCCAATGGATTCCAGCACACTGTGGAGTCATGGGGAATGAAGATGCAGACTCACTTGCAAAGAAAGGCACAACAATAAAACAAAAGTCTAAATTCAATTTCTCATATTCCTCAATAAAACGCTTGATCATTAAACAATTTTCTCATTCATACCTACAAGAAATAGAAACAAATGCCAAAGATAAAAAATGGATTACACTACTTTCCAACCCAGATATAATCCCCCAGAGACCAAGGAAAACAGCGGTTGCAGCCTTCCGACTACTGACAAATCGCGACTGCTTAGCAAGTCATCTCTACAGAATAGGTATCTCAGCTTCACCAATATGTGTCCTGTGTAACGATCCAGCAGAAATGAATGAAGACCACTTGAAGACCTGTGAAGCATTAAGATCAGAAGAAACTACAGTTCAAAAGTATTGGAAAGCACAAATGCTAATGGCTTCATTGCCAGATGCAAGGCACTAGAAAACAACACTTAGTAATGTGGACTTCAAAACCAAAAAGCAAAAGTACAGAACTAGAAAAAACCATGCAACAATCCTTAACCAAATTATAAAGGTGGACCAAAGAAAATTTAATGACTGTTAATACAACAAAATCAAACTACCAAATCTTTTCACTAAGAAAAAAGCCACTAAAAATAAAACTAAATTTTGAGGGTCAACATTTACCAGAAACAAAGGAAACAAAGTATTTAGGAGTTACATTTGATACTAAACTTACATGGACCAAACAAATAGAAAATGTAATACAAAGAGCAGAGAGGCACCCTTCACTGTTAAAACGTCTAACAGGAATGAAGTGGGGATGTTTCAGAGCAACTCTTAACACAACATACAATGTATATATAAAGCCATTATTTACTTACTGCAGCGAAGTTCTTGTAACAGCAAACACAAAAAAGATTCAAATCTTTCAAAACCAAAGTCTGAGATTAATTACAGGTGCTATCAAAACCACACCAATAGCAGCTATGGAAATACTAACCAACCAATACCCCATTGAATATGAAATAGAAAAAGCGGCTCTTATTCAACACGAAAAGTTGATCAGACTCCCATTCAATACATGGCACAAGAGAAATTTTACACATACACTAAAGACTCAGGAGAGCTTTCTTTCCAAAATTCAAGACATCAAGAAGAATGTATACCTTCCTAATTCAAAGGAAAATTTCATATCTAAAGTCAATCCAACACAAACATTAGGCATCACATATTATTTGCACCTGACAGAAGAAGTTAAGAAAAGTGATACTCCAACTAGTGTTCTAAAATTATTGGCATTAGAGACAATCCATACTAGATTTCCAGAACACGAATGGCTCCATATTTATACTGATGGATCATTTATATCAAACCAAGATGGAGCAGGTGCTGGAGTCACATGTCACCTCTTTTCCTATTACAAATCTTTAAGTTATGGAACTACAAACTTTGATGGAGAAATTGAAGCAATTTGAATGGCCCTACAAAATCTTTTGTACAGAATTTCACATTTTCAGCAAGCAGTTATTCTCTCAGATTCCAGGGCAGCAATTATAGCAATTACTTCCAAGTTGTCACCAAAAAACCAAACAATTATAGAATGTTGGAAAATCCTTACCCATCTAACAGCACTTCAAAAACACCTAGTCTTCCAATGGATACCAGCTCACTGTGGACTGAGTGGTAATGAGAAAGCTGATTTTCTTGCAAAAAAAGGAGTACCGGCAATGTGCAGAAATCAATAGTTAATTTACCATTTTATGCAGCTAAAAGATTAGTCAACTCTGAACTCAAAAAAATTATTGAAAAATATTACTATGAAAAATCAAAGAATAAAAGATGGGAACTACCAAACATTCAAACAGTAATTCCTGAGTATCCTCAAAAAACAGCAGTTGCAACCTTCAGGTTGAATGCAGGAGATGATTGTCTGGCAAAACATTTAAACAGAATTGGGATATATTCTTCACCACTCTGTCCTCTATGTGATCTGCAAGAGGAAATGGATCGAGACCACCTTCAAATACGCCCGGCCACTTCTAATGCCCCATCCATCAGTGAAAAATATTGGAGAGCATGAGGATTAATGACTTCATTGTCAGAAATCCAGCATTAGCTAACAACAACAACTTTTATTTATACTAAATCACAAGCTGATGCTTGATTCTCAACTTGCTTAAGAGCTGCAGCTTACAAGCATTTCCTAGTTTTTATTTATATCACCCAAGGTGTCGATATAGTCACTGACACAAGGACAACGAACTGTTACACTCCTTGTATTCAAAGAACAGTTTCATGTCTAACACTAGCAGGAAATATGACAATGTGTCTGGAGTTAGTCACTGATATAACTAGATAAAAGAAACATGTTATACTGCTTATGTTCAGAGAACAGTTCCACGTCAAACACTAACAGTGAATATCACAATGTATCTAGAGATAGTCACTGATACAACCTGATCAAAGAACTGTGTTACACTTCTTATGTTCAGATAACAGTTCCACATTTAATACTAATAGGGAATATGACAATGTCAATTGTCTTTATGCTAAGAAGCTAATTAACTCACTAATGTAAGGCTAATTAACTCACCTTTTAAATTAAATATGGCAATGTGTCTGGGAACAGTCAGTAAAAGAACAGTGTTACACTCCTATGTTCAGAGAACAGTTCCATATCTAACACTAACATGGAATATGACGTGTCTGGGTTAGTCAAAACTTGACGAGGCAATTACACTCTGCTCATCAGGTAACAAGTGGTTCTGTACCTAATACGGTTAGGATCATAGATCAGCCGGACCACCCCGTGGTGGCATCAGGCCAAGCGAGTATGGCACGCCCTTTGCCAGAATTATACGCAAGTCATGGATAGAGAACACTTACCAGTATACTAACATACATTAGGCTTACCTACACCACAGCAAATGTTGAAATTGATGAGTGAACATATTCCACATATTTCTGAAAAGTTCTGATTTACTCACAAAAGTTCACCTTGACTGATTGCCTGTATTTATCCAGTGATTTTGTCCTTCAAATCTTGTAATGTGTACAAATTTGATGCTTAAACTTTATTCTTTAACATTCCCCATAAATAAAAATCACATAGAAATAGGCTGGGGAACAAGGTAGCCATAGTCCTCAACTAATTATTCTATCACTATACACTTCCCAATTCATGCACAGAATTTGCAGCAGTGTGCACTATAGCTGGATTTTGCTGCAACCAGCCACACAATCTTTTATTTCTTGTTAGTTAAGGAAAAAGGTTATTTAAAATAGAATTCATATACGTGTGTGAATTAACTGTTGTGTTATAAAATATGATACCAATAATTCTATGTGCACTCTCTATGCAGCACCAAACTCCAACTTTTTCAGCATGGTGAAGAACTTCATGAGTAATATGGGGATTTTCGATTAATCAGAATTGTTTATAGAGATATAGGGAATGTGTATGGGTGAAGGTAATAGATTTCAACACCTGTTGTGAAGCAGGTAAGGTTAATGTAAGTTAGTACAGTAGTTAGTATTCCGCACTCATGACTTGCCAGTTGTTTGTGTAATTCTGACAGAGGCTAGTCCTCACTCAGTCTGGTGCTGCTGCAAGCCAGTCCAGCCAATCTACAAATGTATTGTAGATTTAGTTAATTGACGAACAAAGAATAAAGCAGAAGGCTTACCTTAGTGATTTTATGGAATGTAAGCGTTCATCTGTTCCATCCTGTAACAAAATAATTTACATGTAAATTATATGATCGGCTTCTAGCTTGACATTCTTATCTCCATAAAAAGGAACAGAAACTAATAGGGTGACACTTTTTAACTAATCAACAAATTAGGAATCACTTCATGTAAAAGGTATCAAAGAAGAACAGACTTCTGTATGGTGTAAAGAAGTATAAAGTTATCAATTTACAAAATTCTTATTTCATTAATTGTTAAAAGGAAAGATTAAACAGGGTAGTTATAATTATTTATTTATGCCAACAAACTCACTGTTGGTGTTTTTAAACACACGTGTGTGGGCAAAGTTTGAGAGGTAGAACTGGAACTTAAAAATTCAATGCCGCAACTGGGATTTGAACCACAGACCTTCCGCTTACCGGGCGGCTGCTCTACCACTGAGCTATTGTGACAAACTGCCAGAATGGCATTAAATTCTCAAACCAGAGTTATAAAATAACTCTTGGGTGTTGAAGTTAAATCTTTTAATGTTTAATTAAATCAGAAGTTATAGACCATGTTCTACAGAAGGTTTAGAGAGGTAACATCAATTGCTTTTTAATACATTTAGTGCACTTCAAAATCTGCTCCATTTGTGACCTCAATAAACATTTAACTTCAACTTGTGCTCTTATTCATAGCTTATATTAGCCCTGCAATTGAAGTTCCCGAAGTAAAATTACCTGGCAAGAAAATTCAGTGTTTCTGAACTAACGCTGTATTCATGTTGTGCTCGGGTATAAATTGAGGCAATATTTTCCTACAACCAAATTTGAAACTATCAGTGTATTTCAGTATGTGAGTGAAACAAAGAAAGATTGGTTTAAATGTTAAACTGACTCTACTCCTCTAATTTATATTCTGTTAGGACATGTTTCCCAAACCCTGTCGTGTCCTCAGCTCTGCTGTCACTCAGGATTTGTTACACATTGCCTAAGTGATGTGGATTGAGTGGTAGTACAATTTATTTTATCTTTACAGATAAATTTCTGTGTAAATGATTGAAGAATTCAATAACTTTACTGATGAAATTTGGTTTGGTAAAAACATTTCACAAAAAATAGAATATATACTGTCTTGCAGTACATTGTACAGGAAGATATTTATGATTTTAACTTCTACTATAAATTTGTCATAAGGCATAAGATTACAGAATTTTTATTAAAACTAGTGAGGAAATTCTTACTTTAAAACAATCCAAGTAACTAGACCCCTCCCACCAGCCGTACTCTCAGCTGACCCTGAACCAATCAGAGAAGATCCCTATGCATAAATACTGTATTCCTTACAATCAATGCTTCAGATACAACTGAACCTTCACCAAGAAGACTTCAACCGTGCCACCAATGATGTCCACCTGGGTTGTGGATGAAATGTCTTGACCCAGTTACTCCAGCAGACCATGGCAATCAACCTGGAAGATTTTTCTAGAATTTCATTTCATTGATTTGCTGCAACGTGATGCATTCTTTCCAAATGGACTTTCATGTTTGCTATTTTATTATCTGCCCTACAATATAACTTTTACCCAATGCTTGTACACTGCCTGCCAATCTAATCTATTATAGTTTTTCGAGTATCCCAAGGTTCCTTCATCATGCCACACTTTGTATTTTTCATACATATTAAGTGTCCTTTGACTTCCATCTGATAAACTGCAAGGGCCAAAATACCACAAATCTCTTGGGTTTTTGATTGACGCTATTTTAAAATAAATATTTATTAAGTGTTTATGCCTTTCCTGTACAAAATAAACTATTAATATTTTGTCACATGCGAGATTCAGTGTTGCATTAGCTGATGAAAAAAAAAAAAAAAAAAAAAGGTCTGGTGCACTTTTTCTTGAAAACTTACCTTTATGTCATTATAAGTACGTAAAGTTTCTGTCGAAATTCCTTCCATCCACCACTGTTCTTCTTTGATT
Source organism: Tenodera sinensis (assembly GCA_030765045.1). NCBI lineage: Eukaryota > Metazoa > Arthropoda > Insecta > Mantodea > Mantidae > Tenodera > Tenodera sinensis. Next base: position 54,052,969 of record CM060974.1, on the reverse strand, counting down.
TCTACTTTGGTTTCAATGTTGCTGTCACTGTGGTTATTTAACTGCATTACAGGGTGTTCTAATAAAAACTTCCTCTGATTCAGTGAACAAAAGTTAACATCCAAAGCCTCTTCTTTAATTTCTGTTTTGATATCTATATCACAGTCACCATTGCTTGTTACAGTTTCAGCCTTAGCATTCTTTACAAAGACTTTGGTAAAAAGATCCTCCTCATTCTGTGAACAAAAATTGGAAACCATAGCCCCTTCTTCAATATTTGCTTTGATATCAATATCATAGTCAATACCACTTCTAACAGTTTCACCCTTGGAATCCTTCACGAAGACTTTAGTGAAAAGATCCTCGTCTTTCTGTGAACAAAGATTGGAAACAACAGCCTCTTCTTCAATATCTGTTTCATAGTCACTACCACTTGTAACAGTTTCAGCTTTAGCATTCTTTAAAAACACTTTGATAAAAGGATTCCCCTGACTATGTGAACAAAAGTTGGAAACCAAAGCCTTTTCTTCAATTTCTGTTTTGGAATCTATATGGCAGTCACTGTCACCAGCAACAGTTTCGTTCTTAACTTTCTTTAAACTGTCTTTGGTAAAAAGTTCTCTCTCATTCTGCTTATAGAAGTCCTGGAAACTAGATCCTTCCTCGATTTCTCCTTTGATATCCATTTTTCTACAATCGCTGTGTTTTAACACTACTGTTCTTAAAATTCAGTAGCAAGTCTGTGGAAGAAAAATATATTTTTAGTAACACGAAATATGTCCATGAGTTTTGTTTCCAGACAGTTACAACTACCACATTTCAACTAATGCGACATAGTATGAACACGTAATGGGAGAGCAAAAAAGTTACAAATTGACTGCACAGTGTTTTGTCTGTCCATTTTCTCGGTGCTCATTGCCATCTGCCACTGCCATAGAAAGGCACGAATGAAACCACACATTTCTAAAACTACTTTTAAAGGCTTTACTTACCACATTTATGAAAGGAAATGCTAAAGCTGACCATGTCATTGTCCATACATTTTGGCATCTTTGTAGGAAACTATCCATCACTCGCCATAGTTCAGGTTAAGAAATACTGGCAAGTTCCTGATGGATATTTTGTTTTAATTCTTTCAGGTTGTGTGGGCTTGCCTTCAGAGATAGAAATTGTTTATTGGAGGCCTGAGAAACCTTTCTCTGCTAATGGCATATCATACACCAATTTTTTTGTCATCAAGAGATACTTTATAAACAATATTAAGTTCTGAGTAATAGAGGAATTAAAAAGAAAAGCATTTTTAGAAAAAGGTCTGTGTGTGTGTGTCTGTCAGTCTGTGGACAGCATAACTCAAAAACGAAAAGTTGGTTAAAAACCAAAGTTGGTATTTAAATTTAATGTCTTTCAAGGATGCGACACAAAGATTTTGAAGAGAATAGCCCCACTCTAAACTTCCCTCTACATGGAAAATTTTTTTGAAAATTTTGATTTTCTTGAAAATGGCTCTAATGATTTTGATTAAAATGACATGTTTTCAGATGTTTTTACGACAAATGAAATATATATTTTGAATTTTCTGACTATAGCTTATGTAGTCCTGTTTACTTTGGATAACTTTTGAATAACTCGTAAATCATAAGAGATAGACAAAATCTTACAATACAACAAATTAGATCTCGCTAAAACCCACAATTTATGTCTGACTAAATTTTTTTGTATAGTGAACCATTTCGGAGATATTCCTTGTTATTTGGTCAGTTTCGGAAAACTTAACACTCGTGAAATGGAACATCGTTGTTCATCTTTTTATACGTTAAGCGTGCAAAGAAAATGCTTTAAAAGATTTGACTATTGCTTACAGCCTACTGTATTCTAATATTCCCCTTGCACCTACAAGGAAATAAGCAATTAGATAATTTGTACAAATGTTTATCTCAACTAACATGAAGGAGATAGAGGATCGAGTTTGTAAGAATAGTTAGTACAAGAGCAGAGAAAGTCATGTGAGAGCAACACATCAGATTTTTGAGTCAACAGTTGACGCCCGCACATATGTGAACACAATTTTGCCCCCTTTGTTTAGAGAATTAACACAGGGAGCATGATTTTTCCTTTTTTCAACAATGCTCTTCAACAGCTCATGTGGCCAATCTTTCAAAGAGAACAACTGAAAGTGTGTTTCAGGACAGAATTATTAGTAGAGATTTATAGCAACCCCCTCCCCCGTGGCCCCCTGACCTAACCTCCTGTGGTTTCTATCTCTGGGGTAACTTAAAACAAAGTCTGCAAGACAATCCCATGTACCCTGGAAGAATAAAAGCAAAATATTAGCCAGGAAATTGCCAGCATTTCTCAATGTTAACTATGGTGAGTGATGGTTTCCTACAAAAGTGTCAAAAATGTATGGACGACGGTGACCAGTTTCAGCATTTCCCTTCATAAAGTTGGAAGTAGTTTTAAAACTGTATGGTTTTATCTGCACCTTTCTATGATAGCGGAAATGGTAACAAGTGTCAAGAACATGAACAGGATAAACTGTGCAGCCGGTTGGTAAGTATTTTGCTCTCCTGGTAAAAAGTAACAATGGTAATGTGTTAACTACAACATGTTTAATGAATAAAGATTCTTAACTAGCTTATTTGGATGAATTATGTATTATAGTAAAACATGATTTAAATCACATTATCCCAACAGCAGTTTAATGAAATATAATTGATGTACAAAATGTTCAAGTTGAACTACAAAATTTATCAGAAACATGACCTCAACACATCAAAGATATATACACTTGGATCTGCTCTCTGCTATTACCGCAGTACTGATCTTTTAAATATCACTGCCTGCTTTGAGCTTTCTATCTTCATTAATTTCAGAGTGATTAGTATCAATTTTATCACTTTATTTGCTGGTCTTTCACAGATGCCAATTAGAATAATGTTGTTGTTGTTGTTAGCTAATGCTGGATTTCTGACAATGAAGTTGTTAATCCTCTTGCTCTCCAATATTTTTCACTGATGGATGGGGCACTAGAAGTGGCCGGGCATATTTGAAGGTGGTCTCGACCTCTTTGACATATTATGAAGAAATAAAAGTGGACTCTCAGATAAAGAAAAATATATCTCAATTTGGTTTAGGTAGGAATATGGAAATTAAAAGGAATGTGTGGAATGGTTGTCCCACTTGTGGTGGGAATGAAGATGAAATCCATATAATTTTACAATGTAATGGTACAATAGAACTGAGAGAAAGTTTGTTAGCCAAAAAGTGGTTAGAATGGGATAAAAGGATTATTATTGGGAAAATGTTTTATGATCAGACACAGATAACAAAAATTGGGGAATTTCTTTGGAAGGTTAAGAAGAAATGATAGTCAGTAGATAAGAAAACAGGTGTTAGTAATACATATATAAAATAAAATATGCTTTATCTTATATATTTAAATGAGCAATTCTTGTATATATATTTATTCCGGGCAACTTGGAAACGGCTCTAACAATTTCTATCAAATTTTGTATTCAGATAAGGTTTTGCTTTTTAAGTTCAACTATGTAGGTGTAATTCCCGAAAAAACGCGATTTTGCATAAAAAACAACATTTTTTATTCCCGCATCTACTGCGCAATTCTTGTATATATATTCCCGGTATTTCAGAAACGACTCTAAAGATTTGATTAAATTTTCGTATACATGCATATTACCTTCACAGTGTTTTCTCTACTCACTTTATGTAACACATTCTCATCTCTTTCTCTACTCACTCTTCTATAAACAATTTTCCATAAAAAACGTGACTTTGCATCAAGAAACATTTTTATTCGCACTTTTAAAATAAGTCATACCATGTTCTATATGTTTGAAATATAAATGCTATTACATTCACACTGTTTTCTCCTCTCACTTTTAGGTAACACATTCATATCTCTTTCTCTACTCACTCTTCTACAAATAAATACACAATTTTCTGTATGTTTAAAATAGAGATGCTCCATATTACATTCGCAGTGTTATCTCTACTTAGTTTTCGGTAACACATTCACATTTCTTTCTCTACTCACTCTTCTATAAACAATTTTCCATAAAAAACGTGATTTTGCATCAAGAAACATTTTTATTCGCACTTTTAAAATAAGTCATACCATGTTCTATATGTTGGAAATATAAATGCTATTACATTCATACTGTTTTCTCCTCTCACTTTTAGGTAACACATTCATATCTCTTTCTCTACTCACTCTTCTACAAATAAATACACAATTTTCTGTATGTTTAAAATAGAGATGCTCCATATTACATTCGCAGTGTTATCTCCACTTAGTTTTTCGGTAACACATTCACATTTCTTTCTCTACTCACTCTTCTATAAACAATTTTCCATAAAAAACGTGATTTTGCACCAAAAAACACTTTTATCCCCAATTTTAAAATAAGTCATACCATGTTCTGTATGTTTGAAATAGAAATGCTATTACATTTACACTGTTTTTTCCTCTCACTTTTAGGTAACACATTCACATCTCTTTCTCTACTCACGCTTCTACAAATAAGCCATGCAATTTTCTGTATGTTTGAAATAGAGATACCTACTACATATTACATTCACAGTGGTTTCTCTACTTACTTTTAGCTATCACATTCACATCTCTTTCTCTATTATATTCATACTGTTTTCTCTACTCACTTTTAGATAAGACATTCACATCTCTCTCTACTCACTCTTCTACAAATAAGTCATACAATTTCGTGCATCAAAATTCTAAGGCTTTCACGGCCGGTGTCAATACTAGATGCAATAATATTAACCGGGCTTGTGGGCCGTGGTCTATTGGGTTCCTTCTTCTTCCCAAACGTTTCGTCTGCGACTACGGCAGACATCTTCAGTGGCGGCGAGGTCGAAGTTTCCTGGTGGAGATCTCAGCACCAACTGTGCTGGTCACCACCAGAGGTGCGGTATTTATGTCGGCGGCTGGAGGGGAAGTACGTTGTGATAGGTCCGGGTGGCCAGTGGGCTGGACTTGTACCAGTGGAGTACTACAAGCAGCTGGCGTCTGATTGGCTGGAGAGGGGTTCTGGATTTTTGTTTTTGTTAACGCTGTTTGCCATATTCTGTTGAGTTTAAGTCCTTCTTCTTTGCGATTGATATTATCTTTGTGCTTGTGTATTTCAATGGCTTCACGGAATAAGCGAGAATAGTAGTGGGATGTAGATGCCAGAATATCTGTGTTACCATATTGGATGATGTGTTCCCCTTCTTCGAGTATGGCATGTTCAGCAATTGCTGATTTTTCAGTTTGACCCAAGCGACAATTTCTTCTGTGTTCTTCAATGCGGGTTTTTATACTACGTTGTGTGGTTCCGATGTACACCTTGCCACACGAACAAGGTATTCTATATACTCCTGCGGTGGATAGAGGATCCCTGGGGTCTTTGGCGGAACGGAGTATGTTACAAATCTGTTTAGTGGGCTTGTAGACGGTGTCAATGTTGTGGCGTTTAAGTAGTTTGCCTATGCGGTCTGTGACTGATCTGATGTACGGTAAAAAGGCCTTGCCCTTCCTATTGTTTGCGGCTGTTTCTGTGATGTTGGGACCTTTACTGGGATGTAATGCTCTCTTAATTTCTCGTTTTGCGTAGCCATTAGAGTGGAGCGCTGACTCTAAGTGTTGAAATTCCTGGTGTAGAACTTGTGGTTCGCAAATGCGTGTAGCTCGGTCTGCCAGAGTTTTAATCATAGCACGCTTTTGTTTCGGATGGTGGTTGGAGTTCTTGTGAAGGTAGCGGTCTGTATGGGTCGGTTTACGGTACACCTTGTGGCCTAGTGTGCCATTCTGTTTTCTGTTTACCATGACATCCAAAAAGGGCAATTTGCCGTCTTGGAAACAAGACGGCAAATTGCCCTTTTTGGATGTCATGGTAAACAGAAAACAGAATGGCACACTAGGCCACAAGGTGTACCGTAAACCGACCCATACAGACCGCTACCTTCACAAGAACTCCAACCACCATCCGAAACAAAAGCGTGCTATGATTAAAACTCTGGCAGACCGAGCTACACGCATTTGCTAACCACAAGTTCTACACCAGGAATTTCAACACTTAGAGTCAGCGCTCCACTCTAATGGCTACGCAAAACGAGAAATTAAGAGAGCATTACATCCCAGTAAAGGTCCCAACATCACAGAAACAGCCGCAAACAATAGGAAGGGCAAGGCCTTTTTACCGTACATCAGATCAGTCACAGACCGCATAGGCAAACTACTTAAACGCCACAACATTGACACCGTCTACAAGCCCACTAAACAGATTTGTAACATACTCCGTTCCGCCAAAGACCCCAGGGATCCTCTATCCACCGCAGGAGTATATAGAATACCTTGTTCGTGTGGCAAGGTGTACATCGGAACCACACAACGTAGTATAAAAACCCGCATTGAAGAACACAGAAGAAATTGTCGCTTGGGTCAAACTGAAAAATCAGCAATTGCTGAACATGCCATACTCGAAGAAGGGGAACACATCATCCAATATGGTAACACAGATATTCTGGCATCTACATCCCACTACTATTCTCGCTTATTCCGTGAAGCCATTGAAATACACAAGCACAAAGATAATATCAATCGCAAAGAAGAAGGACTTAAACTCAACAGAATATGGCAAACAGCGTTAACAAAAACAAAAATCCAGAACCCCTCTCCAGCCAATCAGACGCCAGCTGCTTGTAGTACTCCACTGGTACAAGTCCAGCCCACTGGCCACCCGGACCTATCACAACGTACTTCCCCTCCAGCCGCCGACATAAATACCGCACCTCTGGTGGTGACCAGCACAGTTGGTGCTGAGATCTCCACCAGGAAACTTCGACCTCGCCGCCACTGAAGATGTCTGCCGTAGTCGCAGACGAAACGTTTGGGAAGAAGAAGGAACCCAATAGACCACGGCCCACAAGCCCGGTTAATATTATTGCATCTAGTAATTTCGTGCATGTTTGAAATAGAAATGCTACGTATTACATGCACAGTTTTCTTTACTTGCTTTTGGGAAACACATTAATAATTGTTTCTCCACTCACTCTTCTAGAAATGTCATACAATTTTGTGCATGTTTGAAATAGAAATGTTGCATATTACATTCACACTGTTTACTATACTCACTTTTAGGTAACACATTCACATCTCTTTCTCCACTCACCCTTCTACAAACAACTCATACCATCTATACAACTTGGTTGTTTATATATATCCAACTGTTAAGCTTGAAAGTCACTTAACCGATCATCACAAAATTCAGCACGTATATGTATTTTTTATGGGAAAATGTTTATGGCAATAACTTTACTACACAATATATTACTTTCAAATGGCTTTCTACTCGCATTTCTTTTACATAGCACATTCATTTATCCTCTGTTTGCCCTTCAACATACAATTAATATAATATTCTATGATTGAAATATAAATGCAACGTATTACATTCACACGACTTCCTCTACTAATTCTTCCTTTACGATGCACGATGTCTTCTTTCGCTATTCACCCTTCAACATATAATTCATACAATTTGATATGTTTGAAAAAGGAATACAATGTATTACATTCATACTATTTTCTCTACTCACTTTTGTTTTACGTAACAATTCACATGTTTTCCCTATCTTTTATCAACTCCATACATACCAACGCCTATACATATCGTATGTTGAAGAGTGGATAAATTCCAAAACAGGTTGACCGATCGCCATGAAAAGTGACATCTAATTGTTTTCATAGCGAAGATTTTTATGCAATCCATTTTACCACCCAATGTATTACGTTCACATGTTTTTCTCTACTCCCTTTTCTTTTACCTAACATACTACTCCCTCTTCTACAAACAATCCATACATTTTTCCATACACTTGAAATATAAGTGCAATGTATAACATTCACACGCTTTTCTACTCATTTTTGTTTTGCAAAACACAATCACATTTCTTTCACTACTCCCGCTTCGGCGAACAATTACGAACAATTCATACAATTTTCTATATGATTGAAACAGAAATGCTTAGTACATTCACATGGCTTTATCAACCAACTTTTCTTCCTGTAGTATTTGTTACTGTTCAACAGTGGTTTTGCTTAGTGGTGCTCCGGTATTTAAATAAAAAATAAAGAAATAGTTAAAAAAAGTAAAGTAATCACAATTGATGTCAGGAGTGCGCCGAAAAGCACGATATGGAACAGTTGATGAAACAAATAATAGCCAAGATGGACATAATGGGAAATGAAATGAATTCCAGAATGCGACAGAGGAAACAAATATGAAAACCGAATTGGAAAAATGTAAACTATGGAATAGAAAATATACGAACAAAAAATGGACAAAATGGAAACAAAAATGGAAGGCAAATTGAAAATGTAAACTCCAAAACAGAAAAGATGAAGACGGGAATGTGTAATATGAAGATAGATCTATCGGAGAATACTAACGAGCGACTGGCCAGGGTAAAGGAAGCCATGGAAGAACTCGACGGAAAGATGAAGGACCTTAGTAAATGTGTTAACATCCTGGAGCCAATAGCAGCAGCAAGGAACTGAACTCCATAATGGAACAAATGCTCAACGAAAACCTCAAACTAGGTGGATATCTATGGGGGAGGTCTGCATTCAGCATTAGACGTTTTACAGCTGAAATGTTGGTGTTTATGAAATATTTGTATCTCGGAAATGACTCTTCACAATTGTGACTGAAATTGTTATTTAGTTAATGTTTTGACTTTCAGTTTATCTAAATAAGTATGTTCTCCCACAAAAAACAAGATTTCACAAAAACAGAGGCGAAAAATGCCGAGCAAAGCTCAGTCGCCCAGGTACTATTAGTAATATAAGTAGATATGTCTAGTTTTGTTGCAGGTGGTTTTGGGAAACTGGCCAGGGCTAACACCCAACCCACCATGGATTTGTATCTAATACTAATAAATTTTAAGTTTTGTATGTATATATACTGAGTTAAGTAAGTGGGAGTGTGTAGCATAAATAGTTTGACAATTATAATGTAGAATTATAGGTGGTAGAAATGATTAATGGGTTATTAATAATAGTGGTGGATAGTAGTGTTATTTAATATTTTGCATGTTCTAGAGTAGAACATGCAAAATATAGTAGAGGAGACCCCTTTGCCTCAGGGGTCTCCGTCTAGGGGATATGTGAATGGCAACCACAAGGCACCCAAGCTGAGCAGAACATTGCTTCCACTTGCTGGTGTTTTGCTCCTCACTGTAACTTTTCTATCTGACTTTACCTTGGTCATCTCTTGTTCTCTTCCAACCCCGATGCTATTAGGGTTCCTGAGAGCTAGGGAGTCCTTATTTTTCCAACCTCTCCATTTCTCTAAAATATTAACCCCTAACATGCTGACCTGTCATGGCATATTGGTAATCAGAGGATATGGTCGGTGAATGTATTTTGATAACTCTCCTGGTCAGGTTGGTGAGACCTGTAAACCAACAACAGGTGTGGTCCTCCAGACATTCTGGGGGTTGTGAGAGAGCGATGTGACAGCCAAAACATAAAAATATAGTGCTCTCTAAAAAGCGGTTACATTTACTGCTAAGTCTCTTCAGTTTGAATAATGGGTAGTATAAATAAAAACTAGCTAGTGCTTGTGAGCTGAAGCTGGTAAGCAAGTTGAGAAAAAGCAAAAGGTCATGATTTGGTATAAATAAAAACTTCCCCTCTTCCGCCAGCTCTTGCTTTCAACACAAAGCTTTAGCTCCGTGACATTCAGCACGCGACGTAAACAAACACACCTTTTTCCTGTCTGGAGGGGATTTAAATATTTGCTACATTTAAATATCCATATACTTATTCATGTTAAACGTATCCTCATGTAATAAACCTGATAGAGATACTGATTTTAAAGAACGAAAATGTAAGTAAAGATTTGGCAAATTAAATAGAAATTAAGATTCGCCTGGCATTCCACTGATAACGTTCATACACTTTCTAAATTCCATTAGTGATTTTCTTAATTGAGAACTTGTATCAACTGATATATGGAAGTAGATAATTTGTACTCATGTGTTTGCACCGTTATACTGATATCCTTTACATCTATACATATAAAATATGAATAACTAATTCCAAGAGTGAGTGTGTGGGGACTAATTCCAACATTATATAAGACTTTATCATAAATTAAAGCTATACCGGATGAAGAAGTTTCATTTTGTGGAAATTTAAATTTAGGGTTGGTTTTATATGAAAGTCTTCAGTTATAACCCAGTTTTGATTTGCACAATATTCCACTCTATGTATCGCTTTGATTACATTATCGTTGGTAATGAGAGCGGAACACTATTACCTTATTCACATTATGCTTAGCGTTATCGTACGCAGGCAACATGACAACACCTTAGGATGTATTCAGATTGTTAAAAGGTCCCCTTCGTGTTTCATTTCCCTCTGGAAGCAAGTCTACATTTTCTCTTTAAATATGATTATAGTTTGTTTATATCTGCATCCAAGTCCCTACATATTGTGTAATTTTTTAGTTCCTCAACCACTAAACGTATTGTAGAGGAATTATTGCATTCCGCCCAATAATTCGATATCGAGATTAAAGCAGAAATACAGCTTCTGAGCCTTTCTGAATGGAGAGCGAGAGAGAGAGCCCTAGGTGTGCGTGCCTGTATGTGTGTGAACATCAAAACCCAAGCAGACACTTTTAAAAATCAAATTTCGTATTGAAGTTCAGTAATCTCCAAGAGTGCGACTTTATGGAAACCCTCCATCTAAAACTAACGTTTACATGGATAAACATTCCTAATTTTTAATTTTGTCAAAAATGGCCACTGTACTCGTATTTTGATTAAAATGGTATATATTAAGATATTTACATGACAATTGAAATGTAGGTATACCTTTAATTTCGGAGGAATAGCCTGTAAAGTCCTTTTCATTATGAATCACATTTGTATAACTGATAAACTGTAGGAGATAGACGAAGTCTTACTACACAAAAAATGTGAATCTAATTAAAGCACACAGTTTACGTCAATTTCTTTTTTTTGGGGGGGGGGGGGGCAGGTATAAATGAAACAGTAATTGGGATTTATCTGAACTTCCAACACATGGCGATTATCCTGTTATAAATTTAAACCCAGATTCCCATAATTTGATGACCTGCATCTATTACAAGTGATATACTGAGAGATTACGTTTACTGGTGTTTTGTTGATCTGCTCTTGAACTGGGCAATTACAATTTATGGAACATCAAAATAGGCAATTCTAAGATTTTGAAAGTATTATCTGAATTAAAGCTATACCTACTTTGTGAAAGAGTTTCATACAGGCTTATTTTATAGATATAATTTGACCTTGATTTGTACGAGCATTATGCTCTTCATATGTGCTGCATGTTTGTGTAAGCACGATCGTAAATGTTTTGATTCCATTATCAGGTTTCCGGTGATGAAAGTGGATCACTATGACATCACTCACATTCTAACCAGGCAAGTTCACAACACCTCAGAAAAATGTGCTTGTATCAGCAGAGCTGATATAGCAGCAAATATCTCCAAGAGTAGAGTTTATTATATTTTACAACACGTATGTATTTCAGTCACCATGGTTGAAGAAAGCAGTGTATTTATGAGGCGCTTTGTTCATCTATTAAAGGAAAATCAAGACATTCTATTAAAAGCACAGTTGTGAGAAAGTAAGCACAAAAGTTTAGCAGTAGCTACAGTAAAGCAACAATTGGAGGAAGAGCTTACAACATCCATCAACGAGATGCAAATACTAAAAGCAACTTAAAAACAAGAATTAAGTCCAAAAGTGATTCAAAACTAATTGGCAATAAGGCAGTTGTTTTAAAATAGTGGGAGTAGGAAATCCTGGCCATGGTACTAACTCATTGAGCAAGCTGAGGTACCTACATAGCTACCTCAGAAAATAGCCAGCAAGAGCTCCGTCGGAGCAAGGAAGGCAGGTTTTTATTTATACCATTTCACGAGCAATAGCTCCGCGGTCAAGTTCGGGAAGCTTTAGCTTGCAATGAGATGGAGCAAAAGGTTTTTATTTACACGAAACCAACCTCTTACTCCGAATTAGTGAGAAAAAGCTATTGCTTGCTTTTATTTATACCACCCAATGTGTGTAGCACGAATACATGAGTTTTTGTCAATGAATTCAAGCTTTTGGCCTATGTGAATATTCCTGTCTCCTGTGAGACACATTTTTTGTTGCAGAGATAATCTACCGATCAACATCCAAAATTAAAAAAAACTGTAAAACCTGAGGTGGTTCTGCTCTTTCTTAACTTAACCAACAATTAAATGATAAATTGCATTAGAATTATAAAAGTAGGCACAAAACTGAAATCAGATCATCATCTGAGGTAACATGTTAAATTCTCAGACATTAGAAAGGAAATGAGTTCACAATAGGATACAAATACCAGTCAATAATTGGGACAGGACTTGAATGCCTTTATTCGTGACACAACAAATACTCCATTTGGTTGTCATTAGATTTTGTTCACAAGACCCTTTGAATTGGTTTTTGGTCAATGCTATACAGTATCCCTATTACCTTTGTAGTGGCTGTTATAATTCAACAGGTGGCCAGGTTTTTAGGTAAATCTGATGCTGGAGCACATGCAATTTGATATCATTTAGTAATTCTGTTCCTGAGACAGGCAGAACTGCTAAACTTTATGTTCCCAGCAACAAAATGCCAATTTGATCAATAGTTTTGAACAGGAGAAGGATACTGTCTCTCACGGTTACATCTGTTAGCAACCTAAACATCTCAAGAGCTTAGAACGTCAAATAACCAGGTAACCCAAACATTGCCAATTATTAAAGCATTAGTAATGCTTGCAAAATGTTTTAATATTTGCTTTTATTATGAAATAACTGGTTTTTATAAATTTATAGCCTACATTAAAAAAAAAAATTAAATTGAGACAGTACTCAAAGGAACTACAATACAAACACTAGATATTGTTATTGTAGGTGATGATAACTTTGCCAATGAGACTATAATAATGCTGTTGTTGTACCACCTCCTGATATTATGAAACAGGAATAGTAAATGTGAACAATGTTTCATAGAAGTTGATGTTGCAGTACTACCTCCAGTTGAAGATGAAGCACCATGAATAGTAAATGTGAACAAAATTCTCAAATCAGTTGATGTGGTACTACGTCCTGATGAAGATGAAGCACCAAGAATGGTAAATGTGAACAAAATTCCCAGATCAGTTGATGTAGTACCTCCAGATGAAGATGAAGCAACAAGAATTATAATTGTAAATAATTTTCCATACCGATTGATGTGGTACTACCTCTTGATGTAGATGGAGCACCATGAATAAACATGAATGCTTCCAAAGCTGCTGAACTGTATTTTACTCATTTAAAAGCATGAACTTGCCAGAAACAACTAGCTCTAGGCCTCAAGATCAACTAAAAAGGAAAACTGCAGCCAAACAGCAACATGTGAAAAATGTGCTTCCAAGTACATCAAAATTCCAGAAAATGACCACATTGCATATCTAAAAGGGAAAGAAATAGAAAAGTGTTGAAGAATTGTTCACCATTTGAGACTGGAGAGCAAATTCTGAATCATATTATGTTCTGACATTGTTCAAGAAACTGCACCTGGTATTAAAACGTCTTAGACCTCTTTTGATCCTGATGAGCTCAGTTTTTTTTTTTTTTTTTTTTTTTAAGCCATATTACTACTTTACTGAGTTCCTTCTCAGAGGCACTGCTGGTCAGAGAAGTCAGATTTGGGATTGCAAATTATAAAAAAAAATTCCATGCGTTGAAATCAGTACACAAAGCTGAAGAGCATTATTCATTTTAATAGTAATGCACTTCCTAATAGTCAGAAGCAAGATAAATTTTGAGCCACTTATACTCATGCTAATTGCATTCTTCCAACAATTTAGTATATTTTCAGAACACATTGCCATAGAATAGATGCTGGTAAAGTAATATATCCACAATACTAGAAACACTGATGATGAGGTAAATTTAAGGGCGTTGAACTACTTAGTCATCATTGCCCTTATACAGAGACCCAAAAACATCGGAACTGCTAGGCGGTGTTTTTCCACTGTGCACATGGAAACACAATGACATGCAGCGGCTGTGCACAAGGTCACGGTTGTCTTTCACAACAGGCAGGCATTTCTTATGGCTCTTTGCAAAGAGCTACTGCGTTAATGCTAGAAGCTGGTAAAACAGGGAGGGCAACCTGGATACTCTGTACGATAGGATGGTAGTTGAATAGCTTGCAAAGGTTCTGAAGTATACTAAGGGAATCACTCAAAATTAGTCACCCTATTTGTGACAGCACACATAAAATGGCTTGGTACAGCTCTGCACTGTAAGTGGAAATGTTGCTATGAAAATGCAGTATATACAGTTTGGTTCCATAAACATAAGCACACCCAATAACGTTGGTGCTCTTAGATCCATTGATGTGGATCAAACACTAATCAGTGTAGCCTGCAAAAATTCTAAGAAACAAGTGCACATACTAGATGCAGGTATACAGACTGCCAATATACAGTCATCCCAAGATCTACATGGGATGTGGCACATAATCAAGGGGGTTTGCGCCTCTCCCCTTTGGAAACATGTTAGGCATTTCAATAGCATGCTTCTTAACATATTTTGTGTCGTTATCCACGAAAAAATTGTCACCCTAATAGTGACATATTATGTGATCTTTTATGTAATATTTGTTTTTATTTGCAATTTAGCACTACAATAGTATATTGCATACTGGGAACTGTAAGTGATACTCATCACATTGAGAATACATTTGAGACAGAATATTGACTAATAGAAGATTGTTCATGTAAATATTTTTGTAAGAGTGTGTAAATTTTTAATTCTTTTAATTTGGGTGTATCAGGGACTTATTTCTTTTGATAATACTCAAAATAGACAATGTCTTCTCAACTGTTTGAGTTCGACCAATGAGAACTGTTGCGCGGATGAATACACAAGAATGGCGGTGTTGCGTCATAGAGACGCTCAGAAACTACTTTCATTAGCGTCTGTGACTTCAAAGTGTAAGGACGTACAATTGTTGATGGCGTGTGAATATGTGATTTACACACAAACTTTTAACCGGCATGGACGCTATCCAATTTTAAAAGTTATTAACTAGCTGTAACTGTGACGTAAAGTGTACATATAACGAATAAATGTGTTTCTAATAAAAGTACGTTGATTTATGCATTCCATTCCACGACCACCTCCCCTGAAGATAAAAGTGGAGTCTGCTCTAACAAACTTTCCACCTTTTAGCAAAAACAGTGCTCCATTTGCTGCTATATGCACACTAATATGTGTTAACCATCATTTAGAATAAATCCCCGCCACAAATGGCTTGCCCAACGTGGAGCGCGAATTTGGAGTGGAATGCAAAATTACGAGAATAAAGTGCTAACATCAAAAAAGACGCTATCTCATCGTGCAGGAAAAAGACGCCATTGACCATCGTCTGATATCAACAAAACATCGATACACGGAGAATCAACGTGGGAAAAACACCGGAGATCATCTAGCGAAGCCAACTACCCAGGAGACGTAAATAACCGGACGAAGAACCAGCAAAAAAAGAAAGTAGGATCGAAATTTTTTTGTTTCATTATACGTTTTATTTCCATTGTGCATGTTTTTGAGAAGTGGAAAAGTAACGGGACTTTCAACATTAAGTGAATTAGATAAAGGAATTAAAATGTCGCGAAAAGAGATAGAAACAGGAGTGGGGGAAGGGGCAGATAGGCCTAGTTATCAGATAGGATTAGAGAGTGAGGAACAGGCGGAAATAAGCAAAGACCAAAGGTTAATGATGATGATGTTTGAAAGACTAGAACAGAAACTAGAACAAAATAAGGTAGAAATAGGTCAGAAAATGGAACAAAATAATGCAGAATTAAAACAGGACATGGAACAGAATAAGGCAGAATTAAAACATGATATAGAACAAAGTTTAGGTCAGAAAATGAAACAAAATAACATAGAATTGAAACAGGATATAGAACAAAGTTTAGGTCAGAAAATGGAGGAAGTGAGAAAAGACTTAGAACAGAAAATGGAATTAGGTAGACAGAACTTAGAACAGCAAATGGAATTAGGTAGACAGAACCTAGAACAGAAAATAGAATTAGGAAGACAGGAGTGTAAAGAAAATATGAAAGTAATGGAAACTAATTTAAAATTAGTACATAAAAACTTAAATGAAACAAAGGAAGCCTTAGAAGCTAGGATAGAAATTGTAGGAGATAGGATGGGAAAGATAGAATCAGAGATGAAAGAGAATAAAATTGTGTTAGAAGGAGAAATTGCTAGATGTAGGGATGAAATAACAGAATGTAATACAAGTATAGACTGTAAGATAACAAATGTAAAAGCAGAAATAACTGAGGAATTGAGGAAAGAGATTGAGGTAGTAAAGAAAGACATTATTAATGAAACTGTAGAACAAATTGTAATTCCTAAAATTAAGACAATGAATGATGCGATGCTTTCACAACAGGATGCTATAAATGATATGAAACAAAGCCACTTAGAAATAAAGAATGATTTAAAATCAATTTGTGAAGAAATGAAAAAAGGGAAAGAAAATTTGGCTAATGTAAATGATGTTGTGAAGGCATTACAAAGACAAGATGATTTAGATGTAAGTAATGTGCAAGATGAGAGTTACTTGAGTAATGTACAAAATGTTGACTCACCATACAGAGAAAGAGGTTCACAACCAAACAATGACACAACACATAACACATGTTACACCAACAGCATATTACATGAAATCACACCACCTACATTTGACGAGGAGAAGGGAGACGATCCAAAACTCTTTGTTAAAGAGATGGAAGAATACTTTAAAGTGAAAAGGATACCAAACGAGCTTAGGATGATGATAGTTAAGAAAAGCTTAAAAAACAAGGCATTAGAATGGCTCAGGTTAACACTAGCTGGTCATGAGTCTTATAGCTCATTCAGAAATTTATTCCTATCAAGGTATTGGGGCCCAGCTAAACAAAACCAAACTAGGGTAGAGCTAGCGACAGGTAGATACGATCCAGCCAAAGGGTTGTCATTAGTCGACTATTTTATGAAAGTAGCCAACAAAGGAAAGCTATTAGATCCCAACTTGTCGGAGGCAGAACTAATTGCCAGCATAACAAGACATTTCCCAGACACAGTGAGAACAGGATTAATTGTTGCGAGGCCAGTAGATTTTGCAGATATGATAGAACTGCTGACAGCCTTCGAAACACAAAATGGTCGGCCTAATGAGCATAGACATAGGAACGGTCACCCAAACTCACCCATCCTAAACCGGAACTCGGCTACGAACAACCAGAGCGAAGGAGAACATAGAAATACTAGGAGTACCCACGAAAGGGGGAGAGGGGCACACCATTTCCCACAACCACATAATCATGGCGAGAGGATGGAGAACACAAGACAGCGGTACCACGACACGATACCGAGGGGTGAATCGAGGTACAGAACGCATAGATATGATCGTGGAAGACCAGGAGATCGTACCCATCAAGTGAATCATATACGATTCTGTAGGGAATACATGAACAGCCATAGGCCGTCGTACAATAGGGGTTCACGTCAAAGGGGCAGAAACCAAGGGAACATCGACAACATAAGACAACAGGAACAGAATGAAAATGTGCCGGATAGGACCGATACTGCACAGAATACAGAAACTACGATCACCTCCAACGTCCAGGAAAACTAAGTACAAGTCAACTTTGTGTCCCGGAAGTTGACCTGTGTGGCAGTAGGGGCGATATTGACCAATGTAATGTAGGTACCTTGAGAGGACAGGCGAGTGAAAGAAAGGAGATAACCAATCCACCAATGATTAGGCTGAAGGTATGGGGTATCGAATTGCCAGCAATGATAGATACAGGAGCCAGCACATCAGTATGTGACGAACAGCTGTTCCAGGAACTGATAACTAAAAGGAATGCTGAATTCTTGCCTGTGTGTGGAGTATATTGCAGCACAGCAATTGGCAAGAAGAAGGAACATGTTAAATACCAGGTAAGGCTGGTAATTGAAATCGGAAGTTGGAAGTTCGATTTTATTGCCCTAGTAATACCAAGATTAACAGCTACCCTAATCATTGGCAGTGATTTGCTTAACCTTTGGAGGTCGATAATTAACTGACCTACATGAATTTATCATTAAGGAAGGAGCCTCAGAATGCACTGCGAAGTTCCTGGAGGAAGAAACATGCCAGGAGGAACCAGACCAGACAGGGATCCATCCGGATGAACAATTCTTTGTGGAGAACCTCAATGTCCACGAGAATAGGTTGGTAGACCTAAGGGTACATAAGAAGAAAACAGGTTGGACGAGCGATGAAGAAACTAACGTTTGCAGCCATTGGATCTGCACAGAAGACGAGTATGTTGCCTGGGACAACTACCAACCTGAACCACTACCAACAGATGGAGAAGAATCGATGCTACAGCTAATCGATGAGAAGGTCTGGGGGGCACATGGCATCTCTGAAGAGGAAAGAAACCAACTTAGGAAAATATTGGTTAAAAACAGAAAAGTTTTCGATAAAAAGCCAGGTACGTGTAACAAGTACGTACATACTTTCACAGTAACAGATATAACCCCCTATTCACACAAATCCAGGCCCATCCCCAACTCCATTAGGGAGGAAGCTGACAGAGTAATCCAGAAAATGTTAGCGGACGGAATAATAGAGCCGTCGGACTCATGTTATGTGAATCCAGTAGTATGGGTCCATAAGAAAGGGGGAAAATTAAGGATGACCATCGACGCAAGGAAGATAAATACACATACCTTGCCGGATCACTACAGGCCTGAGGGGGTAGACCAACTAATATCGAAATTGAAGGGAGGTCAACATTTCACTAGTCTTGACTTGACAGCATCATTCTGGCAAATTCCTCTTCATCCAGATGTCAGGAAATATACCTGTTTCTTACACAAGGGAAAGGTATACCAATTTTCAAAATGTGCCTTTGGACTATCGACCAGTAGCAGTGCACTACTGAGAGCTCTAGACAAAGTTTTTGGAGATACCATCGAGACTTTTGTGACGCAATATGTAGACGACTTTTTAATATACAGTGAGAATCCCGAGTCGCACTTACATCACATAGATTATGTATTATCCAGGTTCCAGGAAAGCAACATGACCCTAAATTTAGAAAAGTGTGAATTTTTCATCAAAGAGGCTGAATTTCTGGGCCACATCATAACACCTGATGGTATACAACCTAATCCGGAGAGGGTCAAGGCCATAGAGCATATACCACCCCCACGTAACTTAAAACAGTTGAGGAGGTTTCTGGGCATTTTGCAGTACCAGTCGAAATTCGTGGTCAACTACGCCAAGGAATTGGTACCCCTTAGAGCACTGTTGAAAAAAAATACTAAGTGGGAATGGAATGCTGAACACCAGGTGGCCTTTGAGAATATCAAAGAACTTTTCAAGCACAGTATTCTCCTGGAACGACCGGATCCGAATTCACCTTTTCTAGTATACACCGATGCTAGTGCGCACTCATATGGAGCAATATTAGCACAGGAAGATGCAGATGGCAACAAACATGTGATTGCCACAGCTTCTAGATTTTTAAATAAAATAGAAGCCAATGCCTGCATAACCGAACTGGAAATAGGTGCAATCCATTTTGCGTTGCAGAAGTTCAGACAATATATATATCTTTATAAGATAATTATATATACAGATCACGTAAGCCTGTCCTTCATTCAAAAATGCAAGCTGACCAACTCCAAAATCTCAAGGTACATACATGAGATAATGTCATACGACATAGAGGTCAAACATATCCCGGGGAAGGAGAATATCTTCAGTGACTTATTGTCAAGATTGAGGTCGGAAAGTCACATACCCGAGACGGTATACAGTCCGCACCATGAGATCAAAATTATGCAGATAAGTAGCAAAGAAAGCAACGAGATCTTGCAAGACTTCAAGAACATAGCAAAGCTACAACAAGAAGACCCTGAATTGAAGAGGCTATTCGACAAGGCTCCAGACATAATACCAAGATTGGATGCCAAGATAGGCAAATTTAGGAACATCCTATTTAAATTGCATGGTCGCGACGTAAGGAAATGGAAAATGATGGTACCAAATTCCTTACAGGACAGGGTCATTTTGGCATTCCACCACTCGATGCTTCACTCCGGTACTGAGAGGACAATGCTTGCCATCGAGGAGGTATTGTACATTAAACATCTTGGCAAGAAGGTCAGGAAGTTAATTTCCTCATGCGACCTATGCCAAAAGGCCAAGCCAATTAATGTAAAGTACGATGTCATCCCACAATCCATCGTGAGGAACGAGAAAAACGCATTGGTGTGTATTGACGAGCATGGAGAGCTGCCAAGGGGTAAAGATGGAAACAGATACATATTTGTCATGTTTGATGTTTTCACAAAATTCACCAAAATATACCCCATCAAGAACATCAAAAGCAGAACATGCCTAGATAAAATCGTCAAGGACTACATCCCAAAATATGGGAGAATAAAATGTATTTTATCGGACAATGCGACCATGCATAAGAGCAAGTTGTTTCAGAACACCTTAGAAACATTAGGAGTAAAATTGTACTATTCCTCAGCATATTACCCCCAGGGAAACCCGACCGAGAGAATCATGAGGGATATTAGTATTTATTTTCGTTTGCTCTGCCACAGAGACCACACTTCCTGGACGGAAAAATGCGGATATATAGAGGAGGTGATTAACCATTCGGTGAACCCCACGACCAAGTTCGCACCTATCGAGCTAATGACCAACACGAAACCAAGAAAATTAGCAATTGACATTGACACTACCATGGCTGCCCAAAGAGAATTATCAGAGAAAGAAAAATCTCAATTGGCATTCAGAAGATTACAACAGAAGGCTGAAAAAGGGAGGAACAAGGTGAAAAGATTCGTCAGGAAATGGTCCCCACAAATTGGAGAAAAGGTGCTCTTAAAAAGCCACAAAGCATCCAAGGCATCTGAAAAAAGATCTGGAAAGATGGAGCTATTGTATACTGGACCACTGGTCATAACAAAACAGCTGGGTGACCACACGTATGAGCTACAGAATACAAATGGCAAGTTGGTAGGAAGATACCATAAAAATAAATTGAAGCCATACAAAGAAAGGACCAAATAGTCTTTTGCTAACAAATGTGTAAGGCAGGAATAATAGAGATGAAAGAAGATAACAATTTTTGATGGGTTACTTATAGTAAATTATGTTCAGAATAGGATTACAACAGGGAAGAAAATCAACATAGTCATTGGCTATATCGACCACAAAGAGCATTGTCAACAAAGACAGATGAGGACACTGATTGTCATTGAATAAATAAATCAAAGCGACGGAAGATAATATGTTTTTGACATAAGGATGTCAGGGACAAAAATAAAAATGGATCAATTATGATGAAAAAGATATAATATTTCGACACAAAGATGTCGAGAGTAAATTGAGAAGAAAAATAATACAATTACAGATTGATTGTAAGTATAGAAGTTTTCTCTTATAAAAATAAGAGATAAAGAAATGACAATTAGTGAAATGAGGAAAACCATAATCAGAAAAACAATGCCCATGAATTGAGATGAATATAGCCAATGCTAAGCTCGAAGAAATGTTGAACCAAACAACAATGAATAATAACCCAATCAAGAAAATTAGTACTATTAGTAACATCAGAGTTTGAGAACCGACTCAACAACCTGCCTATACATAACAAGCTTATAAGACAAAGAAGGCAAAGAACTGAATAAAGTATTGCCATAAACATGATCATAATCATTAGCTCAAAATTTGTATCCTGTTTTTCTCTCCTCATAGCAATGAATACAAGTCAAAAACCACATGAAACACTTAAATTATATTTGTGTCAATGTCAAATGTACAATAACTGAGTATGTGTTGTATAAGAACTGAGTATGTGTTGTATAATAACTGAATATGTATTGTATGATAACTGGATATATTGTACAATAACAGAATATGTTGAGTAATAACTAAATGCTTTATGCCAAAACTGAATGTGTATTGTGTAATAACTGAATATGTATTGCATAATAACAGAACATACGTGATGTGATAGCAGGACATATTGTGCAATAACTGAACATATATTGTGTAATGATTGGACATGTCGTGTAGTAATCAAATGTGTTGTACAATAACTGAATATGTATTGTATGACTGAAGGTGTATTGTATAATAACAACATATGTGATATGATAACTGGGTATATTGTACAAGGACTGAATATGTATTGCACAATAATTGGACATATTGTGTAATAACTAAATATGTTGTGCAATAACTGGATATGTATTGTATAATAACTGAATGCATTGTGTAGTAACCGAATATGTGAAACTTATAAAGACATGTTGTATTATGTCAAAACAAAGGACAAAGACAAACAGTGAAGAAGACTGTAAAGAAAAAAAAAATATATTGTACAAAGTGATTGAATCATAGAAGTAGGGAGAAGTATTGTGTTGTGTTTCAAGATTGTAAATAAGGTGACAATTTGAAAAACAAAACAAGGGGCATATGAGACAGAATATTGACTAATAGAAGATTGTTCATGTAAATATTTTTGTAAGAGTGTGTAAATTTTTAATTCTTTTAATTTGGGTGTATCAGGGACTTATTTCTTTTGATAATACTCAAAATAGACAATGTCTTCTCAACTGTTTGAGTTCGACCAATGAGAACTGTTGCGCGGATGAATACACAAGAATGGCGGTGTTGCGTCATAGAGACGCTCAGAAACTACTTTCATTAGCGTCTGTGACTTCAAAGTGTAAGGACGTACAATTGTTGATGGCGTGTGAATATGTGATTTACACACAAACTTTTAACCGGCATGGACGCTATCCAATTTTAAAAGTTATTAACTAGCTGTAACTGTGACGTAAAGTGTACATATAACGAATAAATGTGTTTCTAATAAAAGTACGTTGATTTATGCATTCCATTCCACGACCACCTCCCCTGAAGATAAAAGTGGAGTCTGCTCTAACAAACTTTCCACCTTTTAGCAAAAACAGTGCTCCATTTGCTGCTATATGCACACTAATATGTGTTAACCATCATTTAGAATAAATCCCCGCCACACATTTTAGGAATACGAGGCCGAGTTTTCCCAAGCATTTGAGATCTGATACATAACTTACAGTTTGTGGTTAGCCAATTACTTTTTGCACTTCTTGAAAAAACTGTAAAAAGCAATAATAAATCAAAATTGCTTTTCCATATTTTATTGGACATAAAGAAAAAATGAATTCTCAAGTTGAACATATGAACAGCTACATCTATGTTGTCTCATATAAGCGTAATAATTTGTATATTTCATGTAAAAATCCAGGTTCTACCTCAAGATGTACTGAAGAAACAAAAAGGAACTGAATCACATCTAAATGTTAACAAGTTCAATTGCACACTTAATATTTCAAGCAATGAATAATTCATACATTTGTGTATTTTGCTAAGGATTCATTAACAGCTTATGTGTAGGTTAGTACGCTGTTGGATGACGTCATTTCCTACTAGTACCGTAAGTATTAAAGACCAGTTCAACTGGTACCGAAGTATTAAAGATCAGTTTTAGCTTTGTTACCATGGGAATTGATAAATGAATTGTAAATGTAGCTTACATTACCAAATATGTTTTAGTGATGATTAACTTATGTATCAAGCATTGCAAAAAAATTATGCACATATGGAAAGTGAGGACAGTTCTCTTACATCTGCAACTGGATGTACTACAAGACGCTAATGGATTGCATGTACAGCCTAAACAACTATTTGGATATATCAATCTGAAATTAAAAGACTTTATGTAAATAATTCACAAACTACTCTAAAATTCATGAAGAAATTTTTTTTTGGCAATCTAGTTTAAAAACAATGAAGAAACATATGATTTGTCCCTTGGCAACACTCAGTTAAGGAAAATAACAGAATTTTTCTCACAGTAGACAACTTGATTTGCATTCATTAGAACACAGAAGACAGAGTTGTAATTAATAATTTATCACATTCTAGAATGATTTCTTCATCCAATACAGTATTGTCATAATTATTTATTTTGGAAAGACTTTAAGAACTTGGAAATTCAACATTTTTGTAGCTTTGCACTGATTATTTTAACACAAGGGTATTTGCAATAAAATGAAGCTGTCAAAAGTGAAACTTGAAGTCAGTGTACATTACTTTTAGTGTGGTCTTAGGAAATACTTTTGTGCAGTGGAAAATCGATGAACCACCTTGTAATGGAAGATGATCACAACCAGGTAAATGAAGGAAACTGGTGGACAGTAGACACTGATAAGATAGTATCAATGCTCATATTGAAATTTAACTCATTCTAATACCAACTTCACTAGCCAGATCAATAACTTAAGCAGCTGAATGGATAATTTATCTGCTCAAAATGAACAGTTAAATAACAATATCAATAACCAGAAGTCAGAGTTAACTAATTTGAGTGCTAATTTAGCTAGTCAACTAAAATCCCAAGGAGATAATTTAACTAGTTAGCTAAAATCCCAAGGATATAATTTAACTAGCCAGGTAAAATTCCAAGGAGATAAATTAACTAGCCAGCTAACCTCCTTGGTAGCTAATTTAACCATTCAGTTAAAACCTGAGGTAGCCACTTTAGCTGGCTAGAAAAACTGATTTAGAGCAAAGTTAGTAAATAAAAACCAAGAAGAAGAAATCATAAAAATGGAAAATGTATAATAAAAATCTGTTGACTTACACTCACATGACTTTCTCTGCTCTCATACTAACTATTCCTACAAACTTTTATTTCTCTATCTTCTTCATGTTAATCAAGATTAACATTTGCAGAAATTATCTTATTGGCAATTTTCCACCAGGTGGAAGGAGAATATGGGAATACAGTAGGTTCTGAGGATTAGTCAAATCTTTTAAAGCTGGTCGCTATATGAAGGCTTTGAAATTCCATACATGACCAAGAGATACAAACGTGAATAACAATCTTCCATTTGAGAGAAGTATAAGTATTGCAAAACTCACACAAATAACAAGGAATAGTTCGGAAATGGTTCACTCCACAAAAAATTGCATTAGGACATAACTTGTGTGTTTTAATGAGATTTACATTTTTTGTCGAGTAACATTTGGTCTATCTCTTATTGTTTACCAGCTATACAAGTCATCAAGAGTAAACAGGGCTACATTGGCTATAGCCAAAAAATTCAAAATATACATTTCATTTGCCAAACATGTGGCACTTTAATCAAAATTGTTAGCCATTTTTGGGAAAATCAAAATTTTCAAAAAAACTTTCCATGTAAAGGTTAGTTTAGGGTAGAGGGAAGCTAACAGAAATAACTCTTTCCAGAATTGCACCAGTGGAAACACATACTGATCATAAACATTGATAAAGGGGTCAACAAATGGTGTTGACGTAATCCAAATACTTGGCGCAATAAAAATTGATGTAGCCAAAGAAGCATGCAGGCAACATCATTGGAAATTCCACTCTAGTACATACCGTTTTTCAATGTTGAAAAACGGGACACTCATAATCTATATTGTTGAAACATTGTGTGATGAATGCAGACATTAAAAATTACACCTGTTCTTACAGAAACAAGAAGCAATACAACACTTTACAGTTTACTGCAGATTTCAAATTGTATTCACAATCCCATGTACTTGTGTAGTAAGTAACTATGAACATTCTGATCCATTCATTTCAAACCCATAGAGTGAGTGAGTTGTGGTGTTTAAGGGCCCGTCAACTACTAGGCCATTAACCCATAGAGAAAGTACATCAAGCTACTCTAGACATTGAGTTAAACAACTAGAAGAGTGAGATAACTGTGTCACTAGCACCCAGGCTTGTCACAAATATAATTAGTGACAGTGACATACTTATTATTCAACCAGTGTGCTTGATTTCAAACATAACTTGTTAGTGGTTAGGGAAAATGATGAACACATCCATATTTGTTTGTCAGAATTAATAATATGAAAGAAACTGCAGCTGTGTTTAAAAACACCAACAGTAAGTTTGTTGGCATAAATAAATATGAAAATTAATTATTAGGTGATTTTAGGCCCACTGGGCAAAGGGATGTGGCAACCCCATCGGCGGCGGCGCCGTGGCCGAGCAGTTAGCGCGCTCGCCTACCACCTATGCGGCCCGGGTTCGATCCCAGGGACCCGCATGTGGTATTCGTGGTGGGCGAAGCGGCGCCAGGGCGGGTTTTCTCCGGGTACTCCGGTTTCCCCCGCCATCTCATTCCACCGGTGCTCCATCTTCATTTCCATGTATCATCAGTGTCACCGCCTGCGGTGCCATAGTAGTAAAAGCGGGCGTTAAACACTACAAAAAAAAATATAGCAACCCCATCGTCCAGTGAGAAATCACTGCAGTCAGTCATCCTGAGTATTGGCGGGAAAACAAAAATGTATGAATAAAGGAGGAAATGCCTTTATTCCACCTCAAGACCAGAGGAGGCAGGTCCGGATGCCAGATGGCAACTTCATCACCAAATCAGAA
The DNA here is from genome assembly GCA_030765045.1 of Tenodera sinensis. NCBI lineage: Eukaryota > Metazoa > Arthropoda > Insecta > Mantodea > Mantidae > Tenodera > Tenodera sinensis. Next base: position 54,026,367 of record CM060974.1, on the reverse strand, counting down.
GCTTTAGGCTAATAACTTACTCTTATTCAATCCTTGTTATCAAAGAAACTGAAATGAAGGCAAACCAAAATGATATGAAGTTGACAACTTTTGGCATGAAACACTGTCCTCAAATTAGCTATTGGAATGTGCAAACAATGTGGGAAGTAGGAAAACTAGCTCATGTAGAGGCAGAAATGGCGAAATATTAGCTCCCTATTCTTGTTATCAGTGAGGATATGTGGAACTCTTTTGGAGAATTACAACTATAATGGGAATACCCTTTTATGTCCGGGACATAAAGTACTTATGGTAGTAAGTCGACATTGGGGTACTTGTCTCTGATGTGAGACTGTCTTTGTGGTTTACCGGGAGAAATACGAGTCAGTTAGAGAATTCAATGTCATTCTGGCAGGTTGCCACAGTAGCTTAATGGTTAGAGCACCTGCCTATTAAGTGGAGGGTCTGTGGTTCAAATCCCAGCTGTGGCATTGAATTTTTCAGTTCTGATTCGAACTCTCAAACATTGCGCACACACGGCTTGTGTGTTTAAAAACACCAACAGTAAGTTTGTTGGCATAAATAAATAATAATTACCATCTGAAGGTTATTTAATCCTGGGATATAAAGTACTTACAATAGTAAGTCACCATTGGGGTAATTTGTCTCTGATGTGAGACTGCCTTTGTGGTTTACCAGGATAAATACGAACTGGTTTGAGAATTTAATGCCATTCTGGCAGTTTGTCACAATAGCTCAGTGGTAGAGCAGCCGCCCAGTAAGCGGAAGGTCTGTGGTTCAAATCCCAGTTGTGGCATTGAATTTTTAAGTTCCAGTTCTACCTCTCAAACTGAACTGTTATTCAGAAGACAGTACTTGTGAGTCTCACCGTTATACATGAAACTACAGCCTAAGGCATCACCCACCTGGGAACCATCAGTAACTACCTGGGTATAGTTCTGGCAAGGGGCCCAGGAGCTTGTTGAAAAGTTGACGAAACATTTAAGGTTAGCTTCCTTAGCATAGCCCGAAAGCTCCAGTCGAACTGGGCACACTGGAGTTGCCAAGGATACCAGCCAAGAGAAGACGGTGCTACAGCAAGCATTTGGAGATCATGCTCAGTGAGCAGTTTGCGAAACCAATATGGCTATGCAGAAACATTATACATCTAGGTATTAGCACATTACCGTATCACGTCATGTTTTACAGGAGAGTCAGTCCAGTCACCAAGGAGAGCAATCTGTAGGCCTCTGATGAATTCTTTTTGAATTCACAGAAAACATCAAATTAGTTTAAAATTGGTGTTTAAGTTTTTGTACTCTCCTTTTAACTTCAAACTTTCAGAAATTTTATCAGGTTAATTTAAGAAAAATAATTTACACTCATCACAAAACAAAGCAAACAGTGGGAGCATAGTGTGCATGCTATGTAAATGGGTTCAAAAAAGGGTTCTTTGGGTGGTTCTGAAAGTTTAACAAGGCAATATCATGTTCTTAAAACAATATTAATGTACTAAGTTTATTTATACAGGTACCCAATATTCCCTAATGTTAAGTATTTGCGAAGAAAACAGGATTTCAACAAATATGCAATATGCTAAATGATATAATGGCCTGTTTTTCATACGTTGGCGATACCACTTTCTCACATTCACCTACCTTGCTTTTGCTCCTAGTTTGTGCATTCTGTGTAAACAGAGCCATTGCATCTGCTAATTAGATTCAAAGAAAAGTTCTTTGGCAGTTTTAGGAGTTCAAGGCAATATAATGGTTTGTGTTTTCTTCTGATAACGTTTAATGCCTGCTTTTACTACTATGGCACCACAGGCAATGACACTGAAGATACATGAATGAAGATGGAGCACCAATGGAATGAGATGGCAGGGGAAACCCGCCCTAGCACCACTTCGTCCATCATGAATCCCACATGCGGTTGCCTGGGATCAAACCTGGGCCACTTTGGTGAGAAGCGAATGGTCTAACCACTTGGCTACGGCAGGGCCATATGTTTTCAAAACAATATTCATGTAGGTACCCAACATTTGCTAACGTGTGAGGGAAATGGGATTTTAGCAAATATGCATCATTAACCATTTTATCAAGATTTTCTTACCCTTCTGCAATGTTACTCTGAACACTTAACCATTTTTCTTCTTTTTTAACGGCTGACCAACCTTCAACTCCTAACAAGGTCCTGTGTTATTGAAATTTAGCCCATGTTACCTTACAATGCCCAAGGTACTGCATGTGTATATGAACTGTGTAATTGAAACTTAACCTGTGTTATGTTAAAATTCCTAGATCAGTGCACGTTTAAATGTGTGATATGATAGGATCCTGTGTTATCAAATTTTAAACTGTGTTATGTTAGGTTACTGTGTGTATGTAAACTGATGTTGATGCTTAAGATATTGTACTAACACTTGCCAGAGCAAAAAGAAATGAGTATATGTATAAAGCATCTTTCCTGTCTTTTAAAGTGAACACATTTTTAGTGTTATTCTGTAGAACAGCAACTTCGATCATTGTTCTTGATACTGTCATCTGCTACAGAGAGTGACGGTGTGGCCTCTGTGCCTGGAGTGTTGCCAACCAAAGAAACATGCATGCACTGAAGATATCGGCACTGCATCATGAAAGGGGCGATACTTGAATGCATAAAGATGTTTTCAGTGCTTATAAAATTAGCATATTCCTTAAACCAAGGTATGTATGAATAGCTCAGTATTAACAGGGTGATAAATTCAACACCGACAATGCTAGTCTCCTCAGTAGGTTTTGGACCTGTGGACAAAATGGCATGATGACACAGCCATAACTTGAAAAAATGTGCAAAAGAATTAATGTCACTTCAAACGATTAATGATAACAGTACCAATAGTAATAAGAATAGTCATCATTCAATAAAATGTAGGCCTGCATGCTAAAACTAAGGTGACATAATGATTATGAAGTGGTTATCATAACTAGCACATACGTTTTTTCCGCTATTCATATTTCCTGTGGTTGACAATTCGGTTCCACATTGGCAACTTCCACATCATCCACATGTAACAGCAATTAAACATAATACACTGAGCTAGGACGTGCTATGGATGACCTGAGGCCACTATTCTACAGGATAGCCCATTTCCAGCTGCACTAAAGTTGCAAAACTCTTACCTTTTACAAATGGTATGGAGTATACAGTCCAAACAACTTTGTTTGGGCCCAAGCACAAAGCGTAGTACACCTACCGATTTGCGTATCAATCATGGTAGGTGTTCGGCTATTGGGTTTAGTTCAAATTCTGCCGTGTGAGGACGCTGTCGCTGCGCGGCGACGGAGGGGAAACGGAGGGGAAGTAACTATGTCAGTGTCAGTGGCGGTTGTCGGTCACGCACAGATGTGTTTCCCCTCTATTACGTATATTAAGTCGGGGAGTTGTTGAATTAGTTTCTGTACGTAATTTAGCTTCATTACAAATACAATACTACTGTAAATGTACACTCTTGCAAGATCTGATAACTTCAGAGGTAAAGTAATTTGACACAAAATTTGTATCATCAAGTTTCACACATACCCGACTACTTTGTCTTGTAACGCGAACAATTACATTTCATGTGCCATCTAAAGGAAAATATTGCGGAATATAGTAATCGATAAAGCGGAGTCGGAATAACATTTCATTTTACTTACTGTCATGAAGAAATGTTTTCTAACACAATCTCTCAGTACGTTCTATCGATGTTTAAAAAGGATAAAACGATGTAAAACGTAATACACTGCATAAACAGTGTAAAATATGCAATATAAGCAATACTACATAGAACATGTAATTTCAACTACTGGCGCTTCCAAAGTGCTTCTATCTGCAAAGACTGCTGCCAAGCACCACAGCCAGGTGAACACCACCACAGAACACTCTGTATACAGAAAGAACACAGGGCAAAATAGCGACTCGTCAAGTTAAGTAGCGTAGAAAAAGCGACTCGTATTAGATGGTTAAGGAAAGCAGCGTTTTGCTCACGATATAACATTTCATCATACTGCAGAAATGGCAACAGTATCGCCAACAGCTGTTTATTCAGGCTGACGCATACATTTCGAAGTTTTTAAGTATTCCTATACAATTTATTTGTGAACATTATTGAGAAATAAAGAAATGCAATGCTATTGATAAGAAACGTTTTAAGTAATCCTTAATGGCCTAAAATACTTTAACTGGTGACGTGACATTTTGGAGATGCCCTATATTTATGTTACTCTAGAATTAATGCTTATTTTATTACTTTTTCAAGATTCTAAGCTTTTTATTTACTCAAGGTGTCATTAAGCATTATTTTGATATATGGTAAGTTTAACAAATATATTATTTCAAACGTTAGCAAAATAAAGCGTTCTCTTGTGTACAAAAATAAAACGTTTACTTGACATTTTCTTCTTGCTAAGAATCATGTATAAAGAGATTAACAATAACGTGGTATTTTCATATTCAGCAATGTAGGTATGCCTATTATAAAAAATGTAAAGTGTGTATATTTCAATCAGTATCTTAAAACGGTGCGTGCCTTTCTTATTCTGCTTTCTTCCCCACAGTATACGCAGATTTTTAAACGTCTTTGTAATGTGTTTAGGATTGGCGAATCTCTTTTAGGATATCACGAGAGAATATTTCTCTGCAACTGCCATTTGTTGCACACGTAGATGAAATATCTTTGTTTGGAAATCTTCTGGTTCAAAATGATCAACATCTTGAGTATGGGAATGATAACTGTGTTGAATCTTTCGCCCCACGTTGATGGATTTCACATTGGTCCGTTTTATAATTATTTGTGCCATCTCAGGGAAGCAAATGAAATCCGAAGCAATCTTGTAATCACCTTGTTTTTCAGTCGTCCGAAAGGAGACAAAGCAAGCAAATACATAGTACTGTGGCCCGCAGAGTAAACATATCTTCTCGTAGACTCCTTTTTGCACATTTATGGGTTCTAATACACAAATAGCCTTTCCTTGCAGCATTTTCATTTTCGGCGCAATAATTTTAAGCAACTTCAACAGAATCACGTTTACGATTTCTCTATCAGGTCCGTTTTGAAATACAATTCGATATCCACGTTCCTTTCTTCATTCAATCTTTTAAGCACTTGAATTTCAAAATCAGGGTCTCTGAGCGTTACTCCGCTGGATGGAACAGCACAATTAGGTTGCTATTCTCTTGGACAGTGAACAACCCAGGTCTGTTCATCGAAACTTACTGGAATATCTAGAGTAAGCAAAGATAAGCGGGTACTGTAAGCATCAAAAGTCAACTTCTCATAAACAATACAGGATGGCGTTTCTTAACTTGCTCCGAGAGAACTTGTTATGAGCGATTATTTTCCCCTTCTCCACACCTAATAATGCCAGTTGACGTCCCATTTTCTTGAACACTTCCTCCACCACTATCATGTCCAATACTGGCGTGCAGCTATGTAAACAGTCAACTCACTGTACATACGGCTGCTATCATCAGTGTATAAAACGGAGAGAGGTGAGTACGAAACATGCTTGTATCATTTTGCAACATGGGCGTCGCGAAAGGGTGGCAATGGGGGGGGGGGGGGGGGGGCCGCGGCCCTCCCCTGGAAGTTGGTCAACTTAATGTGCAATCAATTACTGACTATTAAACTACTATTTTAAAAGATCAATTTTTATTTAGCACGAATTAATATGGTTATATGCAACAAATATAAATTGTGACATTAAATTAAGAATTAATATTATCTGTTTGCAAATTTCAAACATTTGCCCCCCCCCCCTGGAAAAATGTCTGCCGACGCTCATGTTTTGCAATGTACTTTAATACACCGTCTGAGTTTGCAGACGCAAAGCAGTCAGGAGCTTTTTTACAACCTACGGCACACTTTGGCTCACGGTATGCTGAGTAACACGGTAGGTATCACGTGCAGGTTTCTCTGTGGCACGCGCTCTCCGTGATGTCATGTGGTGTATGTGCGAGGCTAGCGGGAAATACAGGCTACGGCCCGATTGCGTCATCTTTGGAACAGCTGACTGAAGGGAACCCACCGAAGCCGAACGTGAATATGACTTCCCCGTTTAGAGGAACAGCGTAAGGAAGTGATATCCATTGAATTGTCACTCATTATTGAAAATAAAAACACGTAACAAAAATACCTGCACAATATTATAATACGTTACATAAATAATAAATCACATATCAATATAATAAAGATTAACTATCTATCTCAATAGCTGCTGTTATTATCATCAAATTGTAAACACGAGGCACATGATTATTGCCAAACTTAATTCCACTCAAACTGAATATATACATGTAAATGGAAATATTCCATCCTCAATATTTTGATTTTTAATGGCCCATTATGACTAACCGATATATTATTATAACTAGTCAATCATATTAAAATAATGGTAATATTGATATGTTGCCTACCCCGGAGAAGCTGGAAGACTTATATTTCAATATCACTTGTATAAAGTATTTACCAATGTATCCACTTACCTTACATAATATTTATTAATGATGGAATCTATACATGTTAACTTATTATCAGCGGGGCATATATAGTTTTCTCAGTTTCAGTTTTGTTTATTGAGAGAAAGTTAGGCCTGGTGCCGGTACAAAGGACCCGGCTTACAGGCTACAATTAACATTAACTTACAATTATAAATATTTACAAAGTTTAGTTTTTGGGTTTAACAAAACCCATACGGTGACCATACCAAGAAGTTTTTGGGTGTGGATTTATCCTTTAGATAGGCATCCCAGAAATTGAAGCAAAAGACTAATTAAACTCAGTCTATCAACATTTACCATGCTGGTTTGGTAAATTTGCACATAAATAGCAATTATCAACAATAGGCTAAGCTGTGATACCTGTGTTAATTTGTAAAAGTGGAGAAAGAGTTGAGATATGATGTCATAAAGATAGACAGGCTAAATTTTGATAACACAGGGCTCTGTCATCCTGTTCATATAGGTACATATTAACCTAGGTGTCGTTGCCTACATAATTCCATCATGTGTGAGTAAAGACAGGGGACAAAATTTGACAGAAGTATAATAGTTTTCCCTTTTTGATGAAGGTGGGAAAAATGTAAATGACCTAGCTACTGCCTGTTTGCTAAATTTATTAACTTGGTAAATGTTTTATTAACATTCATTGCATTTAACTGTTGCCAGAATGGTTTAACAAAAACCAACACATACCATGTTTAGTTCAACAGTTTTCGGGTGTAGATTTGTCCTTTCAATGTGTTTCATTTATATATATATATATATATATATATATATATATATATATATATATATATATATATATATATATAAACGGTCCTAACTAGTTTTACATCGATACACACTAAAACGTCGACCCATATTGTTCAATTCTACATCTAAAACAAAAGTAGAATTACATACCTTTCAGTACCGGTATCACCATGTTAAAATATAGGTTATGGATCTTGAATAACTTCACTGAAGAATTAACCATTTCTTAAATCACTTGAAATTACACACTATAAATAAAAATAATCATTTTAATTTAATAGTTAAACTATAACAAGTAGAACTTGCGAAAAACTGTTCAGTTGCTCAAAAGAAACCGTTAAAAAGTGCAGCGAAAGACATTGTTATAATTCTCGTACTACAACAAAAAAACTACTAAACATTAATTTTGATTAATTTACAATATTTACAAATAAACACAATCACTGAAACAACATATACCGCCACTAATTCACTTTCAATTAAACAAAACTAACACGTGTTGTCTTACACACTGGTAGCCATATTTGTTAGCATGCCCGGTTCCCGGCTATCACATGATCGGCCCGGGCCATAGCCTGAGATTCACGTCAGCCTCGGTGTATGTGTAGCTGTAGGTCATCATTACCACAACGACAGCTGAAGTTAAAGAAGCAGATTTTCTGTATCAAATAAATCGCTAATAAAACAGACAACTTTGCTCAGCTCTAACCATTAGATTTAAATGATTAAATGCATGGGCGTCACAAAACGGGGGCAAGGTGGGGGGGGGGGGGGGGCCCGCGGCCCTCCCTTGGAAGTTGGTGAACTTAATGTGCAGCCAGTTAATGATTACTAAACTATTATTTTAATTTTGATGTAAAGAGGTATTTTTATTTAGCACAAATCAATACGGTTATCTGCAACAAATATTATAAATTTTGACTGTAAAATAATTATTTAATATTATATGATTGCAAATTTCCAACATGTGCCGTCCCCCCCCCCCCCTCCCATGGAAAAAAGTCTGCGGACACTCATGATTGAAGGTAAAGGACTTATTGTTTAAGGGACACTGGGAGTGAAATTTTGGTCAAAATTGTCAAAAAGTTGAAATTTTTTTTACTTTAAAATGTCCCTGGAACTCCTGTGCATTTGGATCAGCTAACATTTTTCATATCTCCCACTCCATGTGGTCATTACGACCCTTTCAAATAGTTATCTTCCCTTAATGTACACAGCATGTTCCTATATAAAAGCCTGTTTTTCTCAAAACTACATTTCTGCATATTCCAAAAGAAGGTCGCGCCTGAGTTTTGCTTCAAATTCAATGAGTAAGTGAGTGAGTTGGGTTTAAGGGCCCGTCGACAACTAGGTCATTAGGGCCCGATTAAATTCAATGAAAATTTCCAAAAGTATTCATAGATAGCAGCTGAAGAAAACTATTATTCAATATTGATGTTATCATTAACATGAATTCCAAAAACATATTTTTGTATGAAAAAAAAAATAATTTTTAAGATTAAATTTTCTTTGTTATTAACAAAATATGTACAGCATAATCAGCAAACGCATTTGAAATATATCTTCATACAATTGTTACCCATGTTTTAGAGTAGCAGTTCTGGCAATATAAACCAATTTTGAAACGTCAATAGACGTGAGTCACATTTTGAAAATGTGCCTATTTAATTAATAAAATAATTTATATATTATAAACGAATTATCCAATTTTAATTAAATTTGTATACATCCTATTCTCATATAAATACAAACACATTAAAAATTTCAGAAAAATCTATCAAGAAATGTGGAACTTTCAAATTTCACTCCCAGTGTCCCTTAAAAAATTAAATAACGGAGTGCAGTTCAGTTGGTTTAATTAGTCTTCCCGTTGCAAACGACGAAAGCCACGATTGATCTGCCGGAAAGTAACTTGTATATGTCCCATACTACCAAGAACTTTCATCTGGTTTTGGTGTTCTTAATCTATATGCTACATAGCCTGACAACATTTCTAAAAGTTGCAATTTTTGGGGAGTTGTGCCTGTGTCACCGTTTGTCTCTTATATGTGATCTAGTAGTTCAATAAGATGGTTAATACAGGAAAAGACTCATAATCCTCACATTCCTGCTGGTCTCTTATCCAAATTCCTTTCTTGTTCTTCTTTCTCTTTATCGTCACTTTCAAACTCGCTGATCATCGTTGCACTTAATGTAATGCTAACATTCCCAGGCATAATTCTCAGACTTAGTACAATTATTGCGCCCAAGAAGCTAGGATTTTATTCTCTGACTCACGGTAGTTGGTAAAGGACGATATATTCTAGACCCTTGATTTGAGAAAAACAACTCTCAATTACGTCTTGATGACATTTTAATTCCATAGGATATGCTGCTACTGAACATAGGTGACTCACATCAAAGCTTTTATTTAAATATTTCAGTGTGCAAAAAACCTTTTCGCGAGCTATACTATCACTAGTCCTCATAAACACGTGTCGTTTCAGTAAGAGCAAGTGGCTAGTGGCTACTACACCAGCTGACGCCATTTTCCCGAAATTCTACAGCGCATCTATACTTTGGCGATTTCTACCGTGTTACTCAACATACCGTGTTTTGGCTGACCTCCAGCCAAAGCTGAGACAGGCATGTTTGCGCGTAATATTTGAAGACTACTTGTATTTCACAAAAGAGTAAATACCAAAAGGTAAACACTGAAATTATCTGGTGGAAAAAAGGCATAAGTCCATAATAATTTTTAAGAGTTAGTTATTTTTTTAAGTAACTTGATCGTAATTCAGGTAAGCAAGCAGATTCGAATGAAAATTTCATAGTGGCTGATATTTTCAAATTATTCTTTCCGTTGCACTTTATGCACCATATTGAGACAGAATATTAGACCCCAATAGAAAATCGTTCATATAAATGTTTGTTAAAAGTGTATAAATTTCTAGTTCTTGTTTGGGTGTATCAGGAACTTATCTTTAATATTCAGGATAGCCAATGTTTTGTTGTTACTAGCTAGTCTGTTGTGTTCCATAATAAAAACTATTTGCGCGGATGAATACGGCGGATGAAGGCAAAATGGCGGTGTGTCGTGTCAAAGGGACGCCAAGAAACGATTCAGTAGCGTCTATATGTTCAAGGTGATAAGACGTGTTTTGGTAGCGTGTGAACATGGAACTTTCACCAAACTTTTATCCAGCGTAAATTCTACCAGATTACAAAAGTGTAAAGTTTTTTTAAAGTATTTAATATGGTGCTGAGAGTGTAAAATATTGAAGTGTTAATAAATAAATACATTGTGATAAAGAAACATTGATATATGCATTCCATCTGTTACCACGACCCTGTAGATAGAAAACGAGTCTCATAGCACAGCCAATTCCCATAATAATCATTAAAAAACTGCACCAAAATGGCTTACCCAACGTGGAACTCGAATTTAGGATGGAATGCAGATTACACGGGAATTGAAATCACGATAAACATCAAGTGACGCCGCGTCAATAGGAAAGAAGACGCCATTAGACCATCGTTTGATATCAACGATACATCAGAACATCGATGCACGGATAATCAACGCGGGAAAACACCGGAGATCATCTAGCGAAGCCAACTGCACAGGAGACGTAAATAACTGGACAAATCAACAAAAAAAAAAGTAGGATCAAAAATTTTTGTTTTCACATACAGTTTATTTTCATTTTTATGTTACTGAGAAGCGGCAAAGTAGTGGTACTTTTAACCCTAAGTGAATTGAATAAAGAAATTAAAATGTCGCGAAAAGAGATAGAAACAGGAGTGGGGGAAGGGGCAGATAGGCCTAGTTATCAGGTAGAATTAGAAAGTGAGGAAGAGGTTGAAATAGGGAAAGACCAAAGGTTATTAATGATCATGTTTGAAAGACTAGAACAAAGTTTAGGTAAGAGTATAGAACAAAAACTAGAACAAAATAAAAAAGAAATAGGTCAGAGTATAGGCCAGAAAATGGAACAAACTAAAGTAGAATTAAAGCAGGATATAGAACAAAGTTTAGGTCAGAAAATAGAGGGAGTGAGAGAGGACTTGGAAATTAATAAAAAAGAAATAGGTCAGAAAATGGAACAAAACAAGGTAGAATTAAAACAGGACATAGAACAAAGTTTAGGTCAGAATAAGGAAGAAATAGGTCAGAGAATGGAAGAAGTGAGACAGAATTTAGAACAGAAAATAGAATTAGGAAGGCAGGAGTGTAAAGAAAATATGAAAGTAATGGAATTTAATTTAAAATTAGTACATAAAAACTTAAATGAGACAAAGGAAGCCTTAGAAGCTAGGATAGAAATCGTAGGAGATAGGATGGGAAAAATAGAATCAGAAATGAGAGAGAATAAGATTGTGTTAGGAGGAGAAATTGCTAGATGTAGAGATGAAATAACAGAATGCAATACAAGTGTAGACTGCAAGATTACAAATGTAAAAGCAGAAATAACTGAGGAATTAAGGAAAGAGATTGAGGTAGCAAAGAAAGACATTATTAATGAAACTGTAGAACAAATTGTAATTCCTAAAATTAAGACGATGACTGATGTGGTACATTCGCAACAGGATGCTATAAATGATATGAAACAGAGTCACTTAGAAATAAAGAATGATTTAAAATCAATTTGTGAAGAAATGAAAAGAGGGAAAGAAAGTTTGGCTAATGTAAATGATGTTGTGAATGCGCTACAAAGGCAAGATGATTTAGATGTAAGTAATGTACAAGATGAGAGTTATTTGAATAATGTACAAAATGTTGACTCACCATACAGAGAAAGAGGTTCACAACCAAACAATGACACAACACATAACACATGTTACACCAACAGCATATTACATGAAATCACACCACCTACATTTGACGAAGAGAAGGGAGACGATCCAAAACTCTTTGTTAAAGAGATGGAAGAATATTTTAAAGTGAAAAGGATACCAAATGAGCTTAGGATGATGATAGTTAAGAAAAGCTTAAAAAACAAGGCATTAGAATGGCTCAGGTTAACACTAGCTGGTCATGAGTCGTATAGTTCATTCAGAAATTTATTCCTATCAAGGTATTGGGGCCCAGCTAAGCAAAACCAAACTAGGGTAGAGCTAGCGACAGGTAGATATGATCCAACCAAAGGGTTATCGCTAGTCGATTATTTTATGAAAGTAGCCAACAAAGGAAAGCTATTAGACCCCAACTTGTCGGAAGCAGAACTAATTACCAGCATAACAAGACATTTCCCAGACACAGTGAGAACAGGGTTAATTGTTGCGAGGCCAGTAGATTTTGCAGATATGATAGAATTGCTGACAGCCTTCGAAACACAAAATGGTCGGCCTAATGAGCATAGACATAGGAACGGTCACCCAAACTCACCCATCTTAAACCGGAGCACGGCTACGAACAACCAGAGTGAAGGAGAACATAGAAATACTTGGAGCACCCATGAAAGGGGGAGAGGGGCACACCATTTCCCACAACCACATAATCATGGCGAGAGGATGGAGAACACAAGACAGCGGTACCACGACACAATACCGAATGGTGAATCGAGATACAGAACATATACATATGATCGTGGGAGACCAGGAGACCGTACCCATCAAGTAAACCACATACGATTCTGTAGGGAATACTTCGACAACCAAAGGCCATCATACAACAGAGGTTCACGCCAAAGGGGCAGAGACCAATGGTACACTGGCAACATAAGACAGCAGGAAGTAGATGAAAACGTGCCAAATAGGGCAGATGCTGCACAGAATACAGAAACAACCACCACCAACACTCAGGGAAATTACAACAACTAAGTTCGTCCCAACTGACTGGATGACCAACAACACAAACCCTAAACAACTTACAATTGACATCGACACTGTGATGGCTACACAGAGAGAAAAATGGAACCACTGGTCATAACAAAACAGCTGGGTGACCACACGTATGAGCTACAGAATACAAATGGCAAGTTGGTAGGAAGATACCATAAAAATAAATTAAAGCCATACAAAGAAAGGACCAAATAGTCTTTGCCAACAAATGTGTAAGGCAGGAATAGTAGAGATGATGGAAAATAACAATTTTTTATGGGTTACTTGTAGAAAATTATGTTCAGATTAGAAAATACAACAAGAAAGAAAATCAACATAGTCATTGGCTATATTGACCACAAAGAGCATTGTCATCAACAAAGACAGATGAGGACACTAATTGTCATTAAAGAAATGAATTATAGCGACAGAAGATAATATGTTTTTGACATAAGGATGTCAGGGACAAAAATAAAAAGGAATCAATTATGATGACAAAGATTTAATATTTCGACACAAAGATGTCGAGGGGAATTGAGAAGAAAAATAATACAATTGCAGAATAATTATAAGTATAGAAGTTTTCTCTTATAGAAATAAGAGACAAAGAGGTGGCAATTAGTGAAGTAAGAAAAACCATAATCAGAAAAGCAATGCCCATGAATTAAGATGGATATAGCCAATGCTAAGCTCGAAGAAATGTTGAACCAAACAACAATGAATAATAACCCAATTAAGAAAAATGGTACCATTAGTAACATCAGAGTTTAAGAACCGACTCAATGACCTGCCTATACATATTAAGCTTACAAGGCAAAGAAATGAATAAAATATTGCCATAAACATGATCATAATCATTAGATCAAAATTTGTATCCTGTTTTTCTCTCCTCATAGCAAAGAATACAAGTCAAAAACCACATAATAAACCATGATACACTTAAATTATATTTGTGTCAATGTCAAATGTACAATAACTGAGTATGTGTTATATAAGAACTGAATATGTGTTGTACGATAACTGAATATGTATTGTATAATAACTGAATATGTATTGTATAACAACTGGATATGTTGTGTAATAACTAAATGTGTTGTACAATAACTGAATATGTATTGTATAATAACAGAACATATGTGGTATGATAACTGGATATATTGTACAATAACTGAATATGTATTGTATAATAACTGGATATATTGTGTAATAACTGAATGTGTTGTACAATAACTGAATATGTATTGTATAATAACTGAATATGTGATGTATAACAACTGAACATATATTGTGTGGTAATTGAATATGTGAAATTTATATTTATCATGCCAAAACAAAAGACAAAGACAAACAGCGAAGAAGACTGTAAAGAAAAGAAAAAAATATTGTACAAAGTGATTGAATCAGAGGAGTAGGGAGAAGTATTGTATTGTGTTTCAAGATTGTAAATATAGGTGACAACTTGAAAAACAAAACAAGGGGCATATGAGATAGAATATTAGACCCCAATAGAAAATCGTTCATATAAATGTTTGTTAAAAGTGTATAAATTTCTAGTTCTTGTTTGGGTGTATCAGGAACTTATCTTTAACATTCAGGATAGCCAATGTTTTGTTGTTACTAGCTAGTCTGTTGTGTTCCATAATAAAAACTATTTGTGCGGATGAAGGCAAAATGGTGGTGTGTCGTGTCAAAGGGACGCCAAGAAACGATTCAGTAGCGTCTATATGTTCAAGGTGATAAGACGTATTTTGGTAGCGTGTGAACATGGAACTTTCACCAAACTTTTATCCAGCGTAAATTCTACCAGATTACAAAAGTGTAAAGTTTTTTTAAGTATTTAATATGGTGCTGAGAGTGTAAAATATCGAAGTGTTAATAAATAAATACATTGTGATAAAGAAACATTGATATATGCATTCCATCTGTTACCACGACTCTGTAGATAGAAAACAAGTCTCATAGCACAGCCAATTCCCATAATAATCATTTAAAAACTGCACCAATATTGCGAACGAGAGTAATAGATATTTTAATTTCTTATGTGAGAAACTACAACCAATCAAAAAAATTTACATATCATCCATGGGCCTTTGATAAATTTAAAAAAGTGTTCAAGGAATACGACATTCAGCTAGCACCAGTAAACCATTACTCCATAAAAAACGTACTACTTTCAAACATCAAAGATGCTATTCCACCTAACAAAAAATCTGGCATATACCAAATTGAATGCAGTGATTGTAATGAAATATACATAGGAAAAACCAAAAGAAATTTAGAAGTCAGATCCAAGGAACACGTTAGAAACATTAAGAGTAAACAATTAGAAAAATCAGCAGTTGCATTTCACTTTTGGACAAAAATTATGACATAAAGCTAGAACCGAAACTTCTCAAACACGTAACCGGAAAACAAGAACTCTCCACATGGGAACAAATCTTTATTTTAAAAAATAGAAACCGAGTATTTAATTTCGACATTCCTCAGAGGGACATTTTCAGTAAGTTCATTGAACTGTTACCAGAAGAAGCATCACCATCTGCACCATGAAACACCATGGAAACCCAGTTATTGTCCGGTTGATAATGGAGGAAAGTTAACCTTCGAAACGCATCCCGGAAGAATATTTTGTAAGTGTTGTTCAGTGTTATTAATTAACTCACCTTTTAAATTAAACTACAACCAAGCCCACATTCCTGTGTACAGACTTGGACATACACTTTTCCTGAAGAATTATACGTTTTCTTTGGCTTGGCAATGCTTATGACCAAAGTAAAGAACCACACAATAGCAGAATATTGGACAAAATTTCCTTTTTACCATACCGCAATCTTCAGACTACATGTCTATATGTCTTTTACTTCTAAGACTTTTACACTTCAATGACAACAAAACTCAGGGTGATGTAGACAGATTGCATAAACTGAGACTTATTATTGAACATTTTAGATGTCCTTTCAGCGAGTTGTTCACACCATTTCAAAATCTCTGCATTGATGAAAGTCTTATGCTATTCAAAGGTCACCTTTCATTCAAACAATACATCCCTTCCAGAAGAAACTGGTTCGGTGTAAAAGTGTTTGTGTTATGTGATTGTAAGACTGGTTATATTCCGGAATCCATTGTGTACACAGACAACACCACAGAAATTGTTGATGCCTGTGACCTTCAGGTGTCAGGGACTGTAGTACAAAACCTCGCTACGGACTACCTGCATAAAAGGCAAAACTTGTGGCTGGACAATTGGTATTCTTTATAACTGGCTACATGCATATGGAACAAATGCTTGTGGCACTGTTAGAAGGAACAGAAAAGTATTGCCAAGACTCAGCAAAATTAGACAAGGGACAGTTAGAATCTGCAGTTACAGACAATATGTAGGCACTAAAGCATGGGCGTCGCCAAAGGGGGCCAAGGGGAGGCCATGGCCCCCCTTGGAAATTAATAGATTTAATGTGCAATTACTATTAGAGTATTTTTTCAACTTTGATGTAAAGAACAGTTTTCATTTAATACAAATTAATATGCTTACCTGCAACAAGTACTATTACTCATATCTTTTACAGTTTTTGGCAACACATTAATGACTTAATATTGTTTGATTGCAAACTTCCAACAAGTGGCCCCTCCCTGAAGAACAAGTCTGTCGATGCCCATGCACTAAAGTGGTTGGACAGACGAGAGGTGAGTGTGCTACTTTCCACACAGATTCAATGAGACCGACAGGCAAAGTTGACAAAAAGACGAACACGCAAATAAGGAAACCTGACCGTATTATGGACTACAATATGGGTGCTCTGGATATAATGCGCGAGGGAATATGAGAGCCGAAGCTTCCCTCTAAAACTAGGGAAGGCGGCAACCAAGTGCACACTCCCTCCATGGATATTTCCATTAGGCCAATACCTGGTTTGCTAGAAAGCCCCCCCCCCCCCCGTAGTTACATAGGGGATAGAGGTGAATACGCCACTTACGTGTGCCAACTCATCTGGCAAGGTTACCTAATAGGATGCTGTGGACAGGTCCTATATGATGAAAGGCTCCCTCGAATGTGTAAAGAAGACATTGAAGTGGTTTAGGAAATTCTTTTTTCATCTGTTAGACATGTCACTTCCAAATGCACACTCACTATACAACTTCAAAACTGGCAAGAATATCACTTTGGTTGACTTTCAACTTACGCTAATTAAATAACTATTTCAAGAATTCCATAGACCATGACTAATTACTAAACCTGGATCTTTATCTGATGACCAATCTATAAGGCTAACTGAAAGGCAATTTATTTCACTAATACCCTCGGCAGCAAATAAAACAGAACCTGCCAGAAGGTGTCATGTGAGCTCGAACACCGCACTTAGCGAGAAAAAAGAAAAGAGACAAAGTACATGCGTTCCAAATGCAACGTGAGCTTACTTTTACAACTCTGTTTCGAAATTTGCTATACAGAAATCAGATTTTGAAAGTAGTATGCATAAGGGGTAATTTCTTACGGTGTATAATTTATAACTACATTTGTTTCATATCACAGAAATAATTCTAAATAATTAAAATTTTGGATACTCCTGAACTGTTAATCAAGTTCTGTGTACCAATATTTTGGCAAAGTGTAGCTTAACAAATTAAGACCTCAATGCGATGGTATTTTTTCCCTATCTTAAGACCTTTTTTGTTTGTGTTTCATCAGCAATCATCTACAGCAACTTAGTTGAGTGTTTCAGAATATGTTATTTTAATTCTGCATGACATTTAAAAAAATATACTAATTAATGTTTAGTTAAAATAACTGAGCACATGAGCTTCTCAATACTTCAGCAGTAAAAGGGTTAATTGCGGAAACTGTGATCAAATACACTTAGGCCAGACTAAAAGAAACTTAAAACACCAGATTAAAAGAACACATCCCTTGCATTGAGTACACACTAACTAAAAATCAGCTGTAGCAGCACGTTTTTGCAACAGGCTCCGTGATACGAAGTACCCGACTTCTGTCCCAGAAGTACGCAACCTAACAAGAAAAGCACAAACTTTTGGAAAAAAAAAAAAAGCCCAGCATATTTATTTCTCTGCATAGTCTCCTGTCAGCTCATTACACATTTCCCAGTAATGCTCAATAGCTGGGATACCCGGTTTATAGCGAAAACCGTCAAGCTGTGCAAAATAGCCATCAACTGCAGATTCCATCTTTTAATTGTTGGCAAATCTTTAACCACCAAGCCATTTCCTCAAGTTTGGAAACAGAACATATTCAGAGGGAGCTAAATTTATTAAATAGGGTGTATGAGGAAGCACCTCGAACTACAACTTATTGATTTTGGCCATGGCGATAATGGATGTGTGAACTGGTGCACTGTCTTGAAGAAACAAAATGTTCATTTTTTACTAAATGAGACAGGTTTTCCTTGATTTCATCACTCAAGCATAGCAACAAGTTGGCAGAATACTTGCCATTGATTGTTTTTCCCTTTTAGAGACAATAAATGAAAATTATCCCACGTGCACCCCTAAAAAAACTGACCCCACGATCTTGCATGCAGATGGAATTCTTTACGCCTTCTTAGGAGCTGTTGGTCCCGTTTCGACTATTTTTTCATCTCAGGTGTGAAGTGATGGACCCATGTTTCATTCATGGTTATGAACGGACGCAAGAAGTCAAATTTATTTCTGTGAAACATCGCCAAACACTCGACTGCTTTGGTTCCATTGTGAGCAAACGTGGCACCCATACTGTGCACAGCTTTCTCACGTCCCAATTTTCAGTTAGCTGCGATATACAGCAGCTTTTGAAATGCCTGCAATGTCTGCTAGCAAGCATACCTCCTCCACTTAATGGTCACCCAATACCATTTTGTGCATTTTCTTTACAATTTCTGGCGTGGCCATTTCATTTGGTCGACCATTGCGATGTCTCTTGGTTTGTACGGGCACATTTAAACTCTTTCACCCAATATTTTACAGTTGTAAACAAAGGAGCAGACTCCCCCAGAGTAGAATTTAGCTCAGTTTTAATGTTAATTGGATTAAGACCTTTCAAACGATACTATTGTATCAAATAACCATTGTCAGTGTAGTGCATGTTTACTAATTCACCTAGAGCATTTACTATTGATGCCTACCAAACACATTCCAAATAGCATCGTCAAACTTCAAAGTTAAGCTTTATAAGGTTGGTACCATTCTACCATAGTCATTTGTTTGAAACAAAAAACCAAAAGTCAGGTCGGGTATTTCTGGGGCAGTGCTCATATTATTCTATAAACCAATGAGCGCTCAGATTTGCCATAGGAAAAAGTCCACATCACGAGAAACAAAGAGCAAATTATGAGCTTGGATCTCTCGCCATCAGAACATCTCAGCAAATTCATATCACCATCAATCAAACACGAGATGACACAACTACATCAACTATTTGGTTGTAAGCTGAGAATGGAAATAAAGGTTCCGAAACATACACAAGGTAGTGAAATATAATTTACCCTCTATTAAAATGTTACTTTATTTTATATATAAAATCCTGAACTTGGCTATAATTACAAAATAATATACCTTTATATCTATCCATTTGTATGTCAGTTTCTTTTCCAGCAATACAATCAAAATCACATCAATAATAAAAGCAAGCAAAACAAAATTATTAAACATGATGCAAAATTAGCTATTTTACAAGACTTGACATTCAAAAACCTAATAGCAGTTAAAATACAAATACTATAGAAGTTTCTTCATAATATAACTGTTACACAGTATTAAATGAGTAGTTATTCATGCCAATGAAATTTATTCACTCTGAGATAACCTATTTTAAATTGGAAACTACATAGGAAACCAATTACCAAAACTTTCCCCATTTCCTTTAACTAAACTGCTTAACTCTTTCCCGCCAAGAAAAATGTACTACAGCAAATGATGAAAATTGGGAACATAACATATCACACAACATATAATACACACTTTTTGCATTCATAAATGCGATTATACAATTTCAAACTAAATTAGCCTGTTGGATAAGATTACTGAATCCAAAGAAGCAAATACTAAGATTTAGAACTCCTGAACTCAAAGAAACAAACACAAGGATTTAGGTTCTCTGGACTTATAAAGCAAGTACGAAGATTTAGAGCTACATTATAATGCACACACTTCTGGACCCAAAGATGCAAATGCGAAAATTTAAAGATTTAGAGCTTCTGAACTCAAAGAAACAAACACGAAATATTTAGAGCCTCTGGACACAAAGAAACAAATACAGAGGTTTAGAGCCTCTGCCCCAATAGAAGCAAATACGAAAATTTAGATCCTCCGGACACAAAGAAGCAAATACGAAGATATGGAGATCTAGAGCCTATGTACTCAAAGAAGTAACTAAAAAGATTTAGTCTGTGGACCCAAAGAAGCAAATACGAAGAATTAGAGCCTCTGGACCCAAGGAAGGAAATACGAAGATTTAGAGCCTCTTGAATATTTTACTCCTCAAATTATATTTCATAATTTATATTAAAGAGCTATATAGCAGTAAAAGTAACTGCTTCTTAGAGAGCGCCATATTTTGACGTTTTGGCGGTCACATTGCTCTCTCACAACCCCCAGGATGTCTGGAGGACCACATCTGTTGTTGGATTAGGGGCTCGCCGACCTGACCGGGAGAATTGTCAAAATAAGTTATCTGACCATATCTTTTGATTACCAATCAGAAGACGCCTTACATGGTTACAGGTCAGCATGTTAAGGGTTAAGAGGTTATAGAAAAATCAAAGAAGTGAAAAGGTTGGAAAAATAGACTCCCTATCCCTCGAGTAGCCTAATAGTGTCGGGGTCCGAAGAGAACAAGATGTGACCAAGGTAAGGTCGTAAGGTCAGATAGAAAAGATACAGTGACGAGCAAAACACCAGTAAGTGGAAGCAATAGTCTGCTCCGCTTGGTTACCTTGTGGTCGCTATACACATCCCCTAGACGGGGACCACTGAGGGAGAAATTGAAGCAATTCGAATGGCCCTCTAAAATCTTTTGTATAAAATCTCACCTTTTCATCAAGCAGTTATTCTCTCAGATTCTAAAGTGGCAATTATAGCAATTACTTCCAAATTGTCACAAAAAAAAAAAACTATTATAGAAGGTTGGTAAATCCCTACCCACCTAACAGCTTTTCAAAACCACTTAGTCTTCCAATGGACACCAGCTCACTGTAGACTGAACTGAATTATTCAGTGTGTTTATAGATAACATCATGGATAGTATAAGTTTAGCCAATCAGTACATGCCAATTATAGAAAACAATAATATCCCAGGTTAATTTACACAGATGACTTAATGGCAGGATCAGTAACTGAACTTCGTTTAACATACACTATTACCAAGATAGAGGTACAGCAAGGTATGGGGTCTTAAAATGAATCAAAATAAAACTAAGCTAATAGTTTGAGAGGTAGAACTGGAACTTAAAAATTCAATGCCTCAGCTGGGATTTGAGCCACAGACCCTCCACTTACTAGGCGGGTGCTCTAACCATTAAGCTACTGTGACAACTTGCCAGAATGACATTGAATTCTCAAACCAGTTTGTATTTTCCCGGTAAACCAATGTCATTCTGGCAGGTTGTCACAGTAGCTTAATGGTTAGAGCACCCACCTAGTAAGTGGAGGGTCTGTGGTTCAAATCCCAGCTGTGACATTGAATTTTTAAGTTACAGTTCTACCTCTCAAACATTGCCCACACACGGCTTGTGTATTTAAAAACACCAACAGTAAGTTTGTTGGCATAAATAAATAATAAGTCAATAGTGTTGAAAAAAGATCAGTTTTCGGAGGTAAAGAAATTCAAGTTGTGAAGGATTATATCTGCTTGGGGATTAAATTAAGCAGAAAAGGGGACATGGGAAATGCAGAAAGAAATGGGCTCTGGCTAACCAGAGATCAGCGTTGGGTTATTAAGAAAATACTTATATATTGTACCATGATGAAGGTATCCTGGTTTGAAAGGCCGTATACCACCCCAGTAGAATCGAAAGTAGGGTATGGAGTGGAAATATGGGGGCTGAAAATGGACGGGTGAAGATGAATCTTATACCAAGAGCATACTACAAATTTGCGCTTAGTGTACTCCAGATTTCAGCAAATGTAGGAGCAAATATAGAAAGAGGAAAAAGCAGAGTGAACGGAATGGTGATGGAAATAGTGGTTAAGTACTGGTATAGGATACTGCAATTACCAGAGGACAGTTTGATAAAGTGTTGTCTCAAATTTCAGGAAAAGCATCCCAATTATAATAAATAGCTGAAAAGAATAAAAGACAGTTTGGAGAAGGGTGGATTGGGTGATATATGGATACACAGATATAGCATAGTATAGAAGGAAGTTAGATCTACATTTGTGGATATGGACCTGAGTTGGAAGAGAAAAGGTCAATGGTTTGTCTTAAAATGTTCAGAACAGAATATCAGAAAGGTATTTAGAAATCTGTAATAGATGGGAAGGAGAAGCAATGGATGGTACAGATTAGGAGTATGAAAATTGAGAGGGCTAAGGGGCAATATGCTGCAAGGTTACTTTCCGCTATGTGGGAACAAAGGAGTGCGTATCTGGAGTGCATAACAGGAATGGAGGAGAAAACTGATTAGGAAAAAATGGCTGAAAAATAAAAGCCTTATAATACAGATCAGTTTGAAAGAAAATTAGAACTTCTACACAACGTTAGAACAAAATGGGAATGGTCAATTGACAGAAGCCCAAGGTGAGAGTCCTACAATGTAAATTATAGGATGTATTAGCAAAAGTGTAAGGCTTTATAGTATTTGACATTTATTGCTGAAGTGGCCAGGGCCAGGGCCAATTCCAGTAGATGACATGTATCAGTTTGGCACAAATAAAATCAAAATACATCTACATATAATTTCAAATTCTCAACAATGTAAATAATACAGATATCAATTAACAGACTTTCTGCATCTATAAATCAACTAGCTCCTTCAAAAGCTTAAAAAAGTGGTTTAGCATAACTATCAATGTCCTATAGATTTCACCAAAGAGCTTCACAATTTAGAGTTACATTCACAAACATTATGCTACTGTGGTGTTTTGTCCTCATGAATCAATTTGTGTCTTTTCAATTTTGAGTGCTCAGTATAAGCCTTGTCACAAATGTCACATTTGTGTGGTTTTATCCCTTCATGGATCAATTTGTGTGTATTAAGATGTTGCAATTGAATAAAAGCCTTGTCACAAATGTTACATCTGTGTGGTTTTATGCCCTCGTGAATCAATTTGTGTCTTTTTAAATATGACACATCCGTAAAAGCCTTGTCACAAATGTCACACTTGTGTGGCTTTATGCCCTCATGAATCAATTTGTGTCTTTTCAAGTGTTCCAACCGAATAAATGCCTTGGAACAAAAGTTGCACTCGTGTCGCTTTATGCCCTCGTGAATCAATTTGTGTGTTTTCAAATCTTGCAACCGAGCAAAAGCCTTGTTACAAACGTCACACTTGTGTGGTTTTATGCCTTCATGAATGACTTTGTGTGCTTTCAAATCTTGCAAATGAGTAAAAGCCTTATTACAAATGTTACACTTGTGTGGTTTTATACCTTCGTGCATCAATTTGTGTTTTTTCAAAGCTGCCAGGTGAGTATAAGCCTTGTTACAAAGGTTACACTTATGTGGTTTTATGCCCTCGTGATTCATTGTGTGTCTTTTGAAGCTTGTTATATGAGTAAATGCATGGTTACAAATGTTACATTTGTATGGTTTTATACCCTCGTGAATCAAATTGTGCGCTTTCAACTTTGTTAAGTCATAAAAAGCCTTGTCACACACTTTACACTTGTATGGTTTAATGCCCTCATGAATTAATTTGTGTCTATTCAAATGTTCCAATCGAGTAAAGGTTTTGTCACAAATGTTACATTTATGTGGCTTAATGCTCTCGTGGGTCAATTTATGCCTTTTCAAATGTTTCAATGAGCCAAAACCCTTCTCACAAACATCACATATATTTGCTTCTGATATGATTGACTTAAAATTACCGTTATTGCTATCTGGTTTATTTTTGTTGGCCTGTTGAAGCAGATTGTTTTGTTTCAAACAGGAAGCCATGCCAATTATTTTCTCACCAGCAAGTGTTTCTGAACAAACACTTGTTTCTATTACAGATATATCTGTAACATCATTTTTTTCACTTTCACATTCAAGACTGTCCTTTCTGATATTCAAACCAATCTCACTTCCTAAGTCTTCATTGGTGAATAAATCTGATGTATGGCTGGAAACACCAGCTTTTCTTAACCTGAAATTTAAGGATAAACTCTTCAGTAATTACTAGAATATGGGGACGAGAAAATAACTGGAAAAAATGTAAATATTTATTTTCATATGCACATGATCAGAGATAGAATTCCCTCATGAAACAAGGTTATAAGAACCTGGAAGTGCTGTTGTATGTGTAATTACAAGTTAAATTATTTTACTAATTTGAAACATTGTAGTTAATGTAAGTGAATAATAAACAGTGTTATTTAAATGTATATTTTACCTTTGCGCTAATAAAATGTGGAGTGATTATGCTTATCTGATTTTCATTGTTTTGTAAAATGGGCATTTTTCAGTCTGTAATAGATACCAGGATTACTAGTAATTGAGTGTACCTACTATCTCCAATATTTTGGTTTGATTTCTTTTAACTGCACTTGTTGCTTTTTATAAAAAACTTACTGATTCAACAAATAAAATAGGAGTAACAAGATACATAACAACTTTGTGACAAATATAGAATATGTCAAATCTGATTCTGGTCATAAATAAAACAGGTTTGGTAAACTGTAATATCAGACCTAATTTTATATATTTTCAAACTTAAAATCTTGTTAAATAGTTTAATACTTATCATGATGGATAAACCAAACATTTATATTTACAGCTTTTTTAACAAATGATGTCATAATTAAGTGCCATTGCTAACAGGTTTCTAACATTGCTACCACCCTGAAATTGTGGGAATAATTCCAGTCCAAATAAGACAATATAATAAAGATCACATGTCACTTATCACATGAACATACTTTCTCATAAATGTCAATATAGTCTACACAGTTAACGAGAATATTTTGGATTGGGAACCACTCTGTAACCACTGCGGGTTTTGTAACCTGGGGTATCTCCTTAGTCAAACAGTTCTTGGAAATAAAGACATCTTCATGTGTGTCTATCTCTATAGGGTACAGTCTTTCAATTGCTCTTATCAGTGTTCTGTCCTCTAATTTAAACTTGGCTACCCAAGAAACACCATCCTTGACAGTGGCCACTCTACCCTCTTGTGCTGCTTGGAGCCTAACAGTACATCACCTTCCCAAATGTTTGATCTCCTTATACCCTTTGGACGGTGGATAGTTACTCCTTACTAAAGCATTGGTTCAACTCTTGCATTAGGTGTTGTCTGCAGCATAATTGTGCCTGGAGCTTTAACCTTCGCTAATGACCAATGTCCTACACAAAGAACCTCTCCAGCATCATGAAGATGGTGTCAACTGAGTTATCAGGATCTTCTGATATGTACGTCAGTGGGTACCACTTCCATGTCAAGAATGAAATCATTAGTTCTTCATAGGTTAATACAGATTTCCCTAACATATGCCTAAGCAATTCTTTTATAGAGCATACTAACCCTCTCACCATCTCCCCACCAGCTAGCAGTAGGTGGATTAAACTTCCACTCTATTTCTTGGAACCTACATTGTTGAAGTTTCTGAATGTCTAGGCCCCTCAATGTGTTGGAAGTTCCAACAAAATTTGTGTCATTATCTGAGTAGATGATAGGACAAGCCTCTCCTTGCTATAAGTCTTCTTAATGACATAATGAATGCTTCTGTACTTAATGATAACACAAGTTTCAAATGAATTGCTCACAAGTCTGTGCAGCTTTAGAGAACTATGCATACCTTCGAATGGTCCTTCAAAATCAATGGTCCAGCCATGTCTATACCAACCACTTGGAACACATTAGCATCCTTGACACAATCCTTAGGCATAGAGAGGATCTGATTCTGCATTTTTAGTTCTATGCCATCTACATTGCACACTTTGCTAAAGCCTTAACTGTTCTTGTGGCTTGTATTATCCAGTATCTTTTTCTTAAATGGATTATTAAAAACTGCACATTAACATGATAATGAAGTTGATGCTGCTGGAAAATCATTGCTTCCACTATTTCATGTTTGTTAGGCAACACAACAGGTACCTAAAGTTTATTAGGTTATCTCTCATCACAATCTTGGTCTTCACTTGGATAAGACCATCTTCATCCCTAACATTGATACCATTGACAGTTACCTTCAGGTGGAAATGAATCTCATTGAATCCCTTTAATGAGTTTCAATTCTTCTATCTTGATTTCTGAATATTGTAAAAGACCCACATGAGAATTATTCTTCCTTGCATTATTATAGAACTCGAGAATTCAGATTAATACCCTTACTCGTTGAGAAAAAGTTCAGTTTCTTGTCATGTCTATGGTTATCATTGTTACAGTGTGATTCAGTTTCTTTTTCCTTTCCTCAAAGATGGCAGTTTCATTCTCATCATTTACTATTTGTTGAAATGGCCATTCTATCTCAGATCATTTTAACCATTCAGGTCCCTTCCACCATTTTGAGTCTTGCAGCTGGTTAGGATAACATCCTCTTGATATCAGATCAGCTGGATTATGAATTCCTGGTATATATTTCCAGTCTTCAGGGTGTGTTAAGCTTCTAACCCATTTTACTCTGTTGCCAACAAACATAGCCCATTGCTCATATCTTCTTATTCAAGCCAATGCAGTCGAAGAGTCACTCTAGAAATATTCTTGTACATCTTGCAAATACAAAGCTGATTTAACTGTAGATGTAAGTCTAATTCCAACTAGATACCCTAGTAATTCTAGCATGGGAATTGTAATTGACTTGAGCAGAGCTACCCTAGCCTAGCCTAAGACCACTTACACTGAAACTCCTAGATTACTCTCAAAAACACGACTGCAGCACATGCGTTTTGAGTAGCATCCACAAAAGTATGCAGTGTCCATTGGCTCGTTTTTAACAGACCACCTATGATTTGTTGTGGAATTTTCACTTCCTTTAAACAACTACTTGCCTGATAACGTTTTCTGAATTCATAAGCTATACTCTAAGGTAATGGTGAATCCCATGTCAGTTTGACTCTTCTTTGCTCACTTTTACTTCCAGTTTCAATATGGCATGCTTTTTGTAACAATAGTTTGAATGGAAGAAGTACAGGAGTAAGAAAACCAATAACATTGAAAACTTTCTGTACTAATGAGACTAGTATTCTCTCTGTTACTACTTCTGGTAGTGATGAGAATTCAGTATTAATTTCAACACTTAGTGTGTCTAGTCTTCTATTCCACTGTAAACCTAAAACTTTTGTGATGTATGCATTTTTTACTTTGACTCTCTTCAATGGACAAGGTGTTTTCTGCTGAACATTGTAAATTTCTAAGTGCCATCTTTGCATCATTCAGTAGCTTAATACCCTTAGTTTGAAGTATGTCATACTCTTCCCTTGAAGCAACTTAACATAACACAGTTGTCTACACACATGCGCTCCACCAATTTGTGAGCTATCAAGCTGTGTTCTTTGTGGATGTTGGAGAGATAGTGTTCTAATACTGCACCTAGGACAAATGGACTGCAGTTTGTTCCGAAGACCACTCTTGAATCTCTGTAAACTTCTATTTTATTTTTACTATTGTCCTCCCTTTTTTCAGCAATATGTTTGTATCAATTGATTTCAGGATGACTGTCTCTCTAGGGGAGCTTTATTATAAAATGGCCATCAATATTTCTTTTCAAAGTTCTGAGCAGATTTTGTTTTATCTCCTCACTCAATTTGAATTCTACCTGGTCGTAGATGCCAACAGCCTTGAGGTTCCAAACTTCAGATAAGGTTTGTACATCATGAACCATTGAAATGGTAAGGTTACTCAAACTGTTGTCAAGAGAGTGGTTGTCTTTCGCCAGCCAAAGTCCATCCCAGTTTTGTTTCTACTGACAAGAGCCCGCCTTTCAAGCAAACATTTTGTGTAAGAATCTTGGAATACACATTCATTCCAATAAGGAGCTCAATCTCTGGAGAATCATCACTGATATCACTGATCCATATCTTCTTCTCTTTCAACTCCTGTAGTAAATCACTTTTTAGAGAAACTCAAGGAATAAACTGACAAATTCTTGGATGGTCTCGTACCTCAATTTCATAGGTGCATCTTCCATCCTTTCTTCCTACGTCAATTTTATATCTCTTGTGTTTTATAGCAGAAGTCTGACTTCCCCCAAACAGGTCATGGGAGACTGTTTCTTCTGCACAAGGTTCTAGTCCTAGTTCATGAGCTGTACTCTGGACGAGGTAGAATCGTTGTGAGCTGCAGTCTATGAAAGCTCTTACTGTTTTCCATTTACTCGTCTCCTCTGTAATGTCACCATCAACAATTGCAGGACCACTTCACTAATACATGTATTACTAGCTAGATTGGATGTAATCTGTGTTTTTGGTATTTCAACCTGTCTCACTTTTTTCTGTTTTTATTAGTTCTAGACACATGATTGTAATGTGCTTCTTTCTGCAAAGTATACATTGAACAGAAGCATTCAGTTCTTAGATAGATGGTTGGGTCTTGTACACAAATAACATCACCCTTTCTCCTTCGTCTTTGATCTGTTTTCTCCTATGGTCACTTTTCTGGTCTGAAAACATTCTCACTTTCATGAGATTTACTGCAAAAAACTGCATGACAGTGACGAACTATTATTGTAAAGTGCAGCAATAGTAGGAGAGGATTTATACATAGTGTTTGGTGTTCTTCTCTGTCTTGAAAGAACTTAACTTGTTCTTGGTTTTACTCTTTGTAAACAAAGTGGAAAATCCTGATTGAGTCAGCAAGATCTGTTGTTCAGTTTGTACTTCAGTATGTAAAAATTCCATTAGGTGTTCACAAGTCAAGATGAGCTTTTACCATTCTTGCTGTCATCTCATTTAAATAATCAACTTCTTTGCCATGCATGTAAAGTTCTTCTGGCAGACTGAATTCCATTAATGGAAACAACCAATTACTTGGATCTGCTGATGCTACATTCAAACTGCTAAGAGACCTAAGATGAGATTCTAACTTAATTAACAAGGTGGATAATGTAAGTTTTTCCACTTATGTTGCGTTAGAGGACACTAATTTTAATAGTTCCCTTATGTATGATTATAAAAGAAGATCCTCTCTTCCAAAACATTCTTGTAAAGCTTGAATAATGTTCTGATGTCTGGCGATAGCTAAGTGCAAACTCGTGAGGCTCAGTTGTGATATCTATCACTCGTTTTAATTAGCGAAATTTGTCTCTACCATGCAAATTATCTTTGTGAATCTTATGAAATTGCAACCAAAAAATTAACCATTCTATAAATCCCCATTAAATTTCTTAATTTCTATTTTAGGAAGTTTATGAGTCTTCCGCTTATTATCCTGACTGCATGCTGTTCCTTCATGTTCGACGCATGAAGCATAATGGACTGCCTAACATTGCAGTGTCAATACATTATTTATTCATGCATGCATAATCTGAAATTCATTGTTACACTTTTTGGTGCTTTCGTCTGATACAAGCACCGCTACTTCATCACTTATCCAAAAATTCATCCATTATTTTACTATCTAATGCACTAAGTTCTGCCATCAATGCTTCTAAACGACTGAAATTTACAGCAAGTGAATCATGAAACTTGGGAGACATATCCACTGCAAAAATTCCTTTTAAATCATTGATTTTCTTTAAGAAGAACTGTCTCTCGGGTATCCCAGCTTTCTTCAGTTTTTTCCATGTTTTCCTTTCATCAGAATTTAGTGATTGAACCAGGTGCTGTATTATACATATTCGAGTCATGAATACACCATTCTTTTGCAAATATATTATTCCCTCTCTTTTAGCATAGCAACTGCTAAGGTTCCACCACGTTGGCGGGTCATCAAATGTTTTAAATCTGCCTTATAATCTCAAATCTCACTTCTTTTATATATTTTCATACTTAAAATCTTATTACATAATTCAATAATTATTGTGATGGATAAAATAAACATTAACCGAATCACAGCGGTATAACTGTTTCATCTAAAATGGAGGAAATGCCATTTACATATGTGCTGGCCTATCACAGCACAACAGCGTCCCTCAGAGGCACATGAGGGGAAGGTCGGTGGATCTAAATACCACCTATTTAGTCCTCCTGGCTAGGTCCGATGGACCCGTTGACCAACGATAGGTGTGGTCCCCCTTGCAAAATGGGGGTTTAAGTCGGGTGATGTAACTGTCACATTGTAAAACTGGTGCCCGTTAAGAAAACAGTTACATGAAAGCCACATACATGAATATGAGTCCTAAAGATAAATATTCCGGAGTTAAAACTGTCCCCCAATCGGATCTCCGGGTGGGGACATCTTTAGGCAAATTTCATCACAACAATTCCAATACTTTAAGAATTCTACAATGGAATGCAGGAGGCATGTCCCAGCCTAAAAAACAAGAGCTAATGAAAATATTAAAAGACCAAGATATAGATGTCTTCACAGTACAAGAAGGCAATATATCAGAAGAACAGGAAATATACTTTGAAATAGATCAGTACACTACACATATACTTCCAAAGGCTCGTCAAATAGCAAGTGGTATTCTTACAGGAATTAAAAGAAATATGAAAGCTACTATCCAAATCCAAAAAACAATGGAAGAACAAGATAAATCAGAAATAGTTAAAATTGAAGTATGGAAAAGTAACTACCACTATAGAGGTAGAACTGGAACTTAAAAATTCAATGCCACAACTGGGATTTTTAAGTTCCAGTTCTACCTCTTAAACTTTGCCCACACACGGCTTGTGTGTTTAAAAACACCAACAGTAAGTTTGTTGGCATAAATAAATAATAATTACCACTATAGAATTTACAGTATCTACAATCCTCCAGACAATACACTAGATCTAAATTCTATTCCCATAGAACCCAAAAGTATTTTAATAGGTGATTTTAATGCACACTCCCCTAGGTGGGGTTACAGAGATGTAAATTCAGCAGGAAGAGTCATAGAAGACCTATTAAACTCATCAACAATGGAATTAATATTTAATCCAAATGATCCACCCACTTACCTTCATTATAATGGTTCAGGTACAAATCCTGATCTTCTGATGGTGTCATCTGACATAATTGACAATACAAACAGAGAAATAATAGAAGACCCAGGTTCAGGTCACAGAATCACCATAAACTCCATAAGAGGTCTAATAAATAAAAGTAACAAACCAAAAATTAAAAATTTTTGGAATTTTAAAAAAGCAGATTGGTCCAGTTTCCAAAATGAGATAGAAGGGAAGTGTAATATACTGTTAGAATCAGAGTTCAAGTCAGCAGATGAAATGAATAAAAAAATTTGTGAAATATTATTGACAGCAGCCAAAACACATATCCCCAAAGGAAAGTTAAAGAAATATAGCTACTTTTGGTCTCCATCTTTATCTAAGTTAAAACACGAAAGAAATAAGGCAAGAGTCAAAGCCGAAAGAACCAAGTGTCCAGAAGATGTACAAAACTGGAGAAGAAAAGCAGCCATTTTTAAGAAAGAATTAATTACAGCAAAGAGGGCCAGTTTCACAAATTTTGTAGAACATATGGACTATAGGAAAGATGGAAATAAAATATACAAATTCCTTAATAAAACAAAATTATCAAAAAATACAACTGAACCATTAAAACATAATAACAAAAGCTTAGCTACAGATAGGGAAATAGCAGAATCCCTTAACAAGTTTTATGCTCAGTCACAAAGAATACCCCAAGCATATAAAAAACAAGATAAGGCTATCCAAAAAACTATCAGAGAAACTAATAAGCCAAAAGGTATACGAAATGATATCTTTATTCAGGATTTTAACGAAACAGAACTGGATTTAGCAATAGAACAATTACAGAACAAAAAATCTCCAGGACCTGACAAGATCCACCCAGAGTTTATTAAACACCTTGGTAGGAAAGGAAAAGAAATCCTACTTAAACTGTATAACATGTGTTGGAGAATGACTGTACCTTCCAACTGGAAAAAAGCCATTATCATCCCGATTTTAAAGAAAAACAAACCTTCAAACAATATTAATAGTTTCAGACCAATATCTTTGACCAGTGTTACTGCAAAAGTTATGGAAAGAATGGTGGCATCTAGACTTAACTGGTTCCTAGAATATTACAACTTAATTAATAGTTCACAGACCGGGCTTCAGACAGAATCATAGTACAAGTGAAAATGTACTCCTACTAAGCCAAGACATCAAGGAAGCTTTCAATAGAAAGGAGGATACCTTAGCAGTATTCATTGATTTTAAATCAGCATATGACTCAGTCTGGAGAAACAAATTAATTGAGAAGTTGCAATCAATAGGTGTGAAAAGTAACATGCTGAAATGGATAACTCAGTTTATTTCACAAAGATTTTGTGCCACAAAATATAATACATACATTTCCAAATATGTTTTGGCGGTCACATCGCTCTCTCACAACCCCCAGAATGTCTGGAGGACCACACCTGTCATTGGTTTACAGGTCTCACCGACCTGACCGGTTACATTTACTGCTAAGTCTCTTCAAGAGGAAATGGATCGAGACCACCTTCAAATATGCCTGGCCACTTCTAGTGCCCCATCCATCAGTGAAAAATATTGGAGAGCAAGAGGATTAATGACTTCATTGTCAGAAATCCAGCATTAGCAAACAACAACATTTCCAAATATAAACAAACACATCGAGGACTTCCACAAGGTGCTGTTCTGAGCACAACACTCTTTAACATATATATAAATGACCTTCCATCAATAATAAAAACTTTAGAAACCAAAATTGCTTTATTTGCTGACGATGTAGTCAGTTGGACTTCAGGCTCTCCAAAAAAACCTGAATTAATTAAAGACAGAATAGAAACAGCCCTAAACAAAGTACATGAATGGAGCTCCAAAAACCTCATGACTATCAATGTGGAAAAAACAAATTATGAATTATTTACGCTAGAATACAAACCAGTTAATATTAACATAAATTATAATAGTAAACCACTCAAAGCAGTTGATGATGCCAAATACTTAGGCATCACTTTCGACAGAAAGCTAAGTTGGAAAAAACATATAACAAACATCTCAACAAACGTTGAAAAGAAACTGCAAATCCTGAAAAGGTTAGCTGGTGCTAAATGGGGCTGCCCAAGGAGAGTCCTTAACACAACATACAAAATGTATGTTAAACTAAACCTCTTGTACTGTTCTGAAGCTTTAATAACAGCAGCAAATTCTAACATCAATAAACTTGAACAAATACAAAATCAGGCTCTTCGCCTAATCACTGGAGCAGTTAAATCCACACCTATTGATGCCATGCTTGCCTTAAGACGGACCCCATCAATAACAACAAAAATAGAAGAACAAGCATTGCTCCAACACGAGAAAATGTTACGACTGCCAAACTCTAAATGGACAGAAGAGAACCTCCTCCCTTCAATCCTTAAAACTCATAGTAGTTTCCTAGAAAAGGTAACACAGATTAAATCCAAATTGAACATTCCTAACACCAGAGAAAATCTACTTATAAGAGAAAACCCATTGGAATTATTGCAACCTACCTTCAATTTGGAATGGATAGAGGAAATAAGTAAATCAGACACACCAAAAGAAATACAAAAACTTCTAGCTCTGGAAACAATCAATACTAGGTATCCCACAGAAGAATGGCTGCACATATATACTGATGGATCCTCCAAGGAAAACCTTACTGGAGCTGGAGTTACGTGTTCACATTTTTCCTTTTATCATTCTGTTGGCAGAGACACAACAAATTATGATGGAGAAATAGAGGCTATACACATTGCTCTCTGACAATTATTAAATCTTCCCTTAAACAAATTTAATAAGGCAGTAATTCTTTCGGATTCTGAAGCTGCAATTCAGGGTATATGTTCAAATACTACAAAGAAGTCAACAAAAATTAGAGAATGCTACAAAATGTTAACACAACTCCAAAAAGTTAATAAGACTGTTCATCTCCAATGGATTCCAGCACACTGTGGAGTCATAGGGAACGAAGCTGCAGACTCACTTGCAAAGAAAGGCACAACAATAAAACAAAAGTCTAAATTCAATTTCTCATATTCCTCAATAAAACGCTTGATCATTAAACAATTTTCTCATTCATACCTACAAGAAATAGAAACAAATGCCAAAGATAAAAAATGGATTACACTACTTTCCAACCCAGATATAATCCCCCAGAGACCAAGGAAAACAGCGGTTGCAGCCTTCCGACTATTGACAAATCACGACTGCTTAGCAAGTCATCTCTACAGAATAGGTATCTCAGCCTCACCAATATGTGTTCTGTGTAACGATCCAGCAGAAATGAACGAAGACCACTTGAAGACCTGTGAAGCATTAAGATCAGAAGAAACTACAGTTCAAAAGTATTGGAAAGCACGAATGCTAATGGCTTCATTGCCAGATGCAAGGCACTAGAAAACAACAACAACAATTGTAACAAATGACAAATGAAGCCATAATTAAGCCTGTGCCACTGCTAACTAGATTTCTAACACTAAGTGTTGTTAATGAAGAAATTTAAGCAATAAAGAATATTTAACAAAGCAAACTCTTATACTAGAGATAAATACAAACTAAAGAAAAATATAGGATTTATAAGTGTAACATGAAGTTATATTTTAATTGTGTGTGTATATATAATAGTTCTATAGACATTCCTTATTATTTTATGCAATTTTTGTAGAGAAGCTATTGAATCTCTTGGTACAGCATTACTACTGTATTGACATAATAATATGTATTATCAATGAACAAAATGAAATGAAATGTTACTTGTTGTAAACTACAATAAAAGTTTGGTAATGCTGGAGCCCACCACTCACAGGAAGCATGCCAAGGACACCATTACAATGTGTTCCAGTTCACTGTTATGGCTATCACAAGAAATGTAATTGTTATTTGTAGGAATGTGATAAAATGGTTTAACTTTTTTGACTCTTTCATTGATTTGAAAGGTGAATTTGTTGTCTTGTCTTTATTGTCTGCATTCTAGACAAACAAAAGGGTTAAAATCCCTTATTAACTCTTTTATTTAAAGAACCTCTAAAAGAAAAGGTTTAACCCTAAATAAAAAGCTAAAGAATTTAATGACAAAGGTAAAACTCTATTTCCTGCCAAATACATCACCTTGTCGTAACGATATCCTGATAACGGATCCGAGTTGATTTTAAAGATCAATATAAATGTCAATATTTACTTTAACCCTTAAATGTGTGAATATTTTACTACATATGCTGGTCTTAATCTAATTTCTAAACTGCTATTTATATTCCTTTCACAGGCAACTTAATGTGATTCAAATAGACATGATCAGTAAGACAATAGACAATGCACTGGCCATACATACAAAGCTGAATGTCATGAATTCAAGTCCCAGCAACTGCACTCAAACATGCCTGTGGTAAAGGATGGGGAGGGCCCATATTAAATAAGTGGTGTGATGGCAAGTTTGGGTGGATTTTGTTTTCTGTTACAAAAAAATAAATATACTTACAATTAATATAGCTACAAATACATACATTTTATTACTAAATGCCAGTATAATATGCACATAACAAAAAAAAAAAAAAAAAAAAAAAAAAAAAAAAAAAAAAAAAAAAAAAAAAAAGCTTAAAGTACCCTCAAATAGCCTCTTCATGCTTGCTCTCCATATGTGCAAAGCAATGTCTGCAATGTGCATTTAAGTGTGGCATATGAGATAGTTTAGGACTCAAAGTACCAATAATAAATAAGTACTTCCTATTTTGACAAACACCTTTGTTGACTAACCAATTTCTGATGCTCTGAATTACGTATTAGAAATACAAGAAAGGAGAATTAGTGCTGTAAATTAATTTTATTTGCAGAGTAAACACACTTTCTTGAGGAATGCTTACAATTAATTAAAAAGATGCACACATTTTTGTTTGTGTTTCTAAATATGTATTTGAATTTTAAAGTATTTAACACAATTATAACCTGCTTACTGTAAAAATAAAGTAGAAGCATGTGGGGGAAATATACCTCATTGGTGTTTGGGGATAGTCACTGATACAACTTGGACACACAATTCTACACTGCTAATTAAGTATGGAAAACAGTTCCACAACCAATACAAAGAAAGAATGCGGAGAGTATTTAAAGAAACTGGAAGTCTGTGGACAAATAATTAACAAGAAGACTTACCTTGGTGATTGTATGGAAGAAAGCTGTTCATTTTCTCCACCCTGTAACAGAATAATTCACAAAAACAAATCACATAATCTGCTATCTTGACATTGTAATCTTGCAGAAATGGGGCAAAAACAAATATGGAGACATATTCTCTCAAGCTTCCACAGCCAGCATTAAAAATATCTTGGCTATCCAGTTTTTGCTGTGTCAAGTTGGATAAAAGCAATGTTTTGACTGTCTTGTCGTGGTTGTTTACAAAGACAAACTGTGCCACTTGTTAGCATGTTATACAGGCAGGCAGGTGGAGATGAGCCTGATTGGGCAGGCAATTCTCTGCACTGTGGCAGGTAGAGGTGAACTCTGATTGGCCAGAATTCCTCTGCACTGCTACGTCACTAATGCAGAGTCACTACAGTGTGGCACAGATGATGTAGTGCATTAGTGACAACCAGTGACGCCTCCACACGCATGCCTGTATGAAAGCTGACAAGCGGCGCAATTTGCCTTTGAAAACAAACATGACGAAATTGTCGACACGTTGGCTTTATCCAACTTGACGTGGCAAAAACTGGATAGCCAAGATAAATATGGAGACAGTCTTTGGACAATCTACAAATAGGAGATTCCTTCATATCATAAACATCCAATCCATTAAAGCAACTAAAGGCCTATGCAAGATGAAAAGAATGTTAAAATTGTGGATTTCCAAAACTTTTCTATCTTAATAGTAACATGGAAAAATTATATTTTTATATAATCAATTAAGTAACAAGGTTTCAAACATTATTTTTCTCTTGGAAATTTGTACCAGAGCAAGAAAATTTGATGTTTTCAAATTAA
Source organism: Tenodera sinensis (assembly GCA_030765045.1). NCBI lineage: Eukaryota > Metazoa > Arthropoda > Insecta > Mantodea > Mantidae > Tenodera > Tenodera sinensis. Next base: position 53,989,171 of record CM060974.1, on the reverse strand, counting down.
AACCATGTTGGTGACAAAATTGTGAGTATTCCACTAAAACCATCTTCAAAATTAACTGTCAGCTTCAACAAGTGCAACAAAGAAAAGGTGGTTTAAAGTTAAAGTGAGACACACTATTAATAAAGCTATTTCATTAATTTACATCTTTGTAGGACATGTTTTACAAATGCTTATTTGTATTCTAGCTCTGTTGTGACTCATGATTTGTGAAACATGCATTAACAATGCATGAGCAATGACAATAACACTCATTTTAAAGTTTAAAGTTCAGCTTCACTGTGGATATTCTAAGAATTAGAGAGATAGAACTGGAACTTAAAAATTCAATGCCACAGCTGGGACCTGAACCACAGGCCCTCCACTTACTAGGCGGGTGCTCTAACCATTAAGCTACTGTGACAACTTGCCAGAATGACATTGAATTCTCAAACCAGTTCGTATTTTTCCCGGTAAACCACCAACAGTAAGTTTGTTGGCATAAATTCCAAGAATTAAATTACTGCTAACAAGTAGTTTGCTGGAAACATTTTACAAACTCGTTCAGAAAAAAACAGAAGTGATGTTGCTTTATAAAATACTCATCATATAACATTTATGTTGTATCACTGTCGAAAGTTTTAGTTTACATGTATTGGCATTAAAATTTCATGCAGAATAAAATCTGTAGTGTTTATTACAACTAGCTGTCTTCTTTGAAACAATGCAAACTTCATGCAACAAAAGGCATGCCAAAAGTTTTTACATTAAGATAAACAGCTCCTTCCATTAAGTTGTTTACTTATTCTTACTAGACATTTCATTCGATTCTTTTTCTGCCCATCTCTTCTCCTTCTGCCACATTATGGATTCTTCCCTAAGGAATTTCATGTTAGGTTTTTTATTTCCTAGTTCGAAAGTACTACTTTTTAATAACGTTTTTGCACCACCTGCCTATCTAATCTATATAAGGGGGCTGCTGTGTTAAATCTCTATTTTGCACAATTTTAAAGCTACATATTTCACTTTTATACACTGTTTGAGAAGTTATGTGAAACTATTTGGTGGAATTTTATTTTTTCAGTTACTTTATAAGCTACTGAAAGTTTCCTTCCAAAAAATTTGAAAATTTCAGAATAAACTTTGCTCTACATTGTTTGAAAAACAGTTTGAACTTTTTTAATATAAAACCTAAAATTCACTAAGAAAAACTTAATATATGTAACATCTTAATATATGTAATATCTCAACTACTGTTTTGTAATATCTTAACTATAAGGGAAACAAAAGGAAATATGAACTGCATAGCAAAAATTTCAAAATGAAAAGTACTAAGTTAATCCTGAATCCCCTGCATCAGTTTTTTTTGGCATTTTATAGAATGTACAACAAAAATTGCATCTTTTTAGCATCTAATTTTTGGATATAGTAGTTTCTTGGGCTAACACCAAGGTCAAATTTGGATAATTGCGCAAGCTTTCAGCAACTAACTCTGCTACCACCCTCAGGGGAACTGAAACTTGACAATGACTGCTTGACTGAGGGGTTGTGGTTGCACAAGATCTTGCAGACTGCCCCCTTGGTTTTTGCCAGGTCAAGGTAAGACCCTCTACTGCCTGTGAAAGTTTTTTTAGCTGGTTTGTGCGTAACTGTTCTTTTTTTCTGTAAGTCTGTTGTTTAAAGGAAAGGGTTTTTTTTGTTTAAGGTAGGGTTATAGGAATTTTTTTTCATTGATTACATGTCAGGTTTTTTTATGTGTTGCCTAGGACAAGTCTTGGTTTTTTATACCGTTCTCCAGGGTGTAAGTCGTGCTCCTCCAGTCCCTGGATCAGTTGGTTGAAACTGGAGGGTAGTTTGTCAAAGAAAGGTTTTGAAAGGATGAGAATATATTGTTTGACAGAGGTGAAGTGGAGGTCCTTTTGAATTGTAGCGTTAGGCATGTACCAAGGAGAGTTTCTTGCTGTTCTTAGGTAGCATGATTTAAATACTTCCAGCTGGCATAGGTGACTTTGTGCTGCGACTCCCCAGATATGGCAGGCATATGTAAATGCTGGTCGAAGGACTTGTTTAAACAAAATTAGTTTGTTATCCAGGGATAGCTGTGATTTCCTGTTGTACAGCACTTACAGCATCATTATTCTCTTATTTAACCAGCTATGTTTTCCAAGTGCATCTTCCGTTTCAGTCTGACATCTAAGGTAACACCCAGGTATTTTACTGATGTGCACCAGGGCACATCTTCACCCGCCAGGCAGATAGGTGCAACGTCTTCTATTGCACGATGGCCAAAAGTTACAGCTTGGCTCTTCTGCAGATAGATGCGTAAATGCTAGTGATTAAACCAGGTGGTCAGTAGATCAGCATGGTGCTGGATGTATCTGGCTGACATATAATGCTTTGAAGACATTGAAGTTATGGTGGTATCATCCATGAATAGAGGGAGCACCATGGCAATGTGAGTAGGGTGTTTATATAGAGAAGGAACAGTGTGGGGTCCAGTACACTGCCTTGGGGTATCCTCCATGTGGCAATGTGGGTAAGGTGTTTATATAGAGAAAGATCAGCGTGGGGTCCAGTACATTCCCTTGGAGTACCTCGGCACGCATGGGATGGGAGGAGGATGTTGCATTCTTGTAGGCAACGGAAAAGGCTCTGTCCTGTAGATAGGACTGCAAGAGGTGGGTGAGGTAGTATGGAATTTGACAGGTGAACAGGCAGGAGAGAAGTCCCTAATGCAACACGCTGTCGAATGCTCTTGTTACATCCAACAGTAGGGCTGAGACGTAATGACGCCTGTTGAATGCAGTGTATACCTTGTCTACCAGCCGGAGAAGTTGGTGGACAGTGGAATGCGATGTTCAGAAGCTGAACTGCTCAGGTCTGATCATGTTGTGCCTGTCCAGGGTACCCCTTAATCGTGCCTGTACCATATTTTGAAAGAGCTTGCTCATAACGGGAAGTAGGCTGATGGGCCTATAGCTTTCTGGAGATGACGGGTCCTTTACCGGCTTGCAGATGGTAAAACTTTTGCATACTTCCAGGCTTGAGGCAAGTGCAAAGTTCATAGTATTCCATTGAAAAGGTGGACCAGGAACATTAGCCAGGTAGGTGGCAGGGCTTTGAGAATGGCGTTTGTGATACTGCCAAATCCTGGGGCCTTGTAGGGAGGAAGCTTGAGAATGTATCCTGGGATCTCCTGCACCGTTTCCTCAAGGTCAGAATAGTCAATAGGAAGCTGGAGGAAGTTAACCTCAGATTGGACTGGTCTACATGATTCTGGTCAGCTGTGTCCACCATCTTAAATGATTCCAGAAATTGAGCTTGCAGTTCGGCCTTTCCTTTTCCCGACTGTGTTATAAGATGTCCGTGTTGAAGGGGTGGGTTTTGTTGTGGAATACCCATGAGTGCTTTGGTAGTCTGCCATAGTGAACCATTCTCCGGTTTTAGGTGCATAAGGTGGGTCTCCCACTTGTTGAGTACTGTCGGAGTTCGACCTTGAGTTCCTCCTGTAGGCGGCAATATATAGCTTTGTTCTCCAGGGACCTGGAGAATAGGTAACATCTCTGGGCTCTGGTTTTGTTCTGTAGGAGGGCCTTTATCCTCTGTGGAAAAGACACACTGTTAAATTGATGCAGTGTAGGTTTTGGCAATGTGCTTTTGAGGTCGCACATTTTTAACTAGAGCTATTATCAAGCCAGTCAGTGGGTTTATCGTCACCGTAATGTATGGTAGGTGAGTTTGGAACCTGGACTGAGATGCCTCTCGAGGTCACACAAGTGTTTAACTTTTGACCTCGGTGAGATATACAGGTGGAGTTCCAATTTAAGTGCTTACTATTGTAGTCACCTGCGGCTATGGTTAGTACTGGGGAGGAGAACAGCAGATCCAGTTCACAATCAATTAACGGTCTTGTAGGTGCTACATAAACATAGCACAGGTTTAGAGGTCCCCGAGCCGTGCTGAGCTGGATACCAGTGGCTTCAAGTGCCTGGTATTTGGGATGTTAAGTTGATGGTGGCAAATGGAGTCATTAACATATATTGCTGCTCCCCCATAGCCATCTTCTCGGTCCTTCCAACAGCACCTCATTCCAGGTAGTCTCATTTTTATGTGTGGTTGCAGATGTGTTTCCTGTACTATTAGTGCCTGGACTTTATGCATTGCCAGAAAGTCTGTTAGCTCTTCTTGTCTGGACCACAGCCCATTTGCGTTCCAGGAACAATTGATAAGATTGGAGAAATCTGGTTTTAAGCCATGGCAACTGCAGAAAGTAAAGACGGTGCAAATAAGCACTGTGTCCACCGTAAGTGTGGGTGGGTGTGACAGCAGCACCTCTGCCAGGGCCACCGCCTACGGCGCCGTATGTAGTAAAAGCAGGCGTTAAACACTACCAACCAACCTCTGCCAAGGTGGCAGAAAACTGGATGCAGAGGTGACTTAGAATACGGTTGATGACTTAGTAGATAGCTGTATCCATTTCCTCATAGCCGGTATGATCTGCAGGAGAGATGGCAGAGGTTGCTGCTTGGCTAAAGATTGTGGTTTCTATGGCTTGTTCTGGTTGATTGTAGAGCCAGGTATTGGGGGTTTTGTGGTGTTAGTCTGGTTAAGGGTTGTGTGGCCAAAGAGGGATTGTTCAGATATTTTGGGCATGGTTGGGAGTGAGTCTGGTGGTGCTGCATTTCTAGAAGGAAATGCCATTGTGCGAGACTCCTTTATGTGGTTTACAATGGGCTGCTGGTTGATAAAGGCAGCTGTGTAGGATGGAAAGTTCAGTGGCTGGTGAGATGGTAAGCCTAGTTACATAGAAAGCCTCTTTGGGAAGACCACATGGGTTTGGAACCCTAGGGGCGGCGTCAACTTGGAGACAATGTTGCTTTCTTGCGACACTCCATCTCATAGCGTGCTTCCTGCTAAATGGGACATTTGGTGTAATGGCAGGAGTGGGTAACACCACAGTTGGCACATGTGGGCTGTGCCCTTTCTATGAAGTGCTTTGAACAAGCATTCCTGTCATGGCCCTTTTCTCCACAAAAGTCACATACAGGTTGCACCCTGCAGCTCCATGAGTGAACTGCTGACAGTTTGTGCATTCTTGAGGTCTACGGGGTGGTTTGTAGGCCTCAACTTTGACAAAAGTAGAAAACATCTGTGTTTCCTGGTATATATCCTCAGTGGTTGGAGATTTTTCCAATTCTACTCGGAAGTGGGGCAGGGGGCCTTTGTAGGGTCCATGGACTGCACAAAGTGGGCTATGCTGACCACCGGGTATCCCTTATTCTTCAGATGGTCAGACACCTCTTCTGCCGTGATGTATTGTGGCACGTCTTTGATGGTCACGTGCAGTGGTTTTTCTTCAGCCAAGGAAGTGGCAATAAATTCAATTTTTTCTGTTTCCAGGAAGTGGCAAACATGTTTATGGGCTTCTGGGGAAGTTGTCTGAATGGGCACTGTTTGGCACACATTTCACACTGTAAAGAGAGGTTCTTCTGCCTCCTGGAAGTGTTGGATGACCTTCCTAGCATCATCAGGGATGTGAAGGAAGATAGGTGGAGGGCTTTAGATATATGCCTAGGCTGATCAGCCTCTGCAGTGTCTATTTGTGTATCAGTATCATTTGCCACGATGCAGCAGCACTTTTTAGCATTAGAGGGGCCAGGTCCTGCTTGAGGCTCCTCTCAGACTTCAACCAAGTTTTGGAAACAGTTTTCCACTTGCAGCTGGTGTTCGGCTGTGTGATCTTCCACGTTCCTTTGGTGAGCTGAGTGAGTTTTCTTAACTTGCTACTAATTATTTTGTGTGGCAAGTTGATTTTGTTGGTTTTGGTTTTTCAGTATGTTGAGTATAGCGTCAATTCTAGCTCTGTGACAGAGCATCTTTTTAAATTCTTCGGAGCTGATAGAGTTACTGCTTCCATCGAAGTTTGAAGCCAGTAGCTGTGGAATACTGGCTTCTACGTGTTGCACATATTGGAGATGTGCCACCCTTTCCAGCTTTAATAAGGCTACTTGCGTGGGTTGCATTGGGTATACAGGGTTGATGAGTAGGGGTTTGTCACAGAAAAATGTCATGTCGCCACCATTAACATAGTAGCACAAGGCTACACTACGTGGGTCAGTCATCGCAAAGTTTGAGGCCGTGCCATAGCAGAGTGGTTAGACCATTCCCTTCTCACCAAAGTGGTCCGTGTTTAATCCCAGGCAACCGCATGTGGGATTTGTGGAGGACGAAGTGGGGCTGGGGCGGGTTTCCTCCGGGTTCTCCAGTTTCCCCACTATCTCATTCCACTAGTGCTCCTGTGGTGCCGTATGTCGTAAAAGCAGGCGTTAAACACATAAAAAAAAAAAACTGCACAGTTTGGCAAGCGCTGGAATGCTCGGATAGTAAAGCGCTGGACCCAAGGGTGCCTTTAACCAGTCAAAGACTGTTGGCTGTGTCCGTTTTGTCCTACCCACTGGTAAAGTACTTGTCAAGCATGGTCTGCAATTGTCTCAGTCGTATACTGTAAAAACACAAATGGTCAGTGAAAGCTGTGACCAGTAGAGGCAATGGTTAGCCCCAATCAGCGCTAAGATTTCAATGGCCAATCAGGAGCAATGCTGCTTCTGCCTGCTGCTTGACAAATCTCGAATTGACCCTGAAGCTAGACTACTGATGCGGCAATATTTATACCTAGCCAGCAGTGAATAAGATCCACCTACTCTCTTCCCATTGGTCAAGCTCGAGCTAATAGAGGCACAAGTGCCATGGAGACAGCCAAGGAGGTGGGAACCAATCAGATGATTGCTGGAGCTTCCTTCCACTGGGGAGGAAAGACTGGTGTCCATGTTCTGCTGATTTGAAGGCCTTCATCCCTGTTAAAGTTGTTTCTATTAACTTTAATGTATAAAGCTTCTTTAATCAACCTGTCTTAGTGCTTCAAGAACTTTTACAGCATTTTGTAGAGGCAAAGTTGATTTGCTGTTACAGAAAGTATCATCAGCAACCAATACCAGGAAAGTTTCAAAGCATTAACTTTGTAGAAATGTCAAGCTTTATAAGTAGCTTATGGTGCTTTTTTGCCTAGCCATTTTCACAACTTTATAGGTCCTACTGTTGTTCTATTTTCACAACTGTACAGGTCCTGCTGTTGTTATATATATACAACTATTTATACTGCACAAGGTCTGTGATAAAATTGTTACACTGAAGTACTATACTGAAATATTTACACCAGATTTTTCTTAGAATTAGTAATTAGATTAACTACGTTGTAAGATATTATATGAAAATGCTTTGTAACACAGCATGTGGTCACTATAAACAAAGATACAAATAAGAAGCTAACCTTTGAGCATACATGTTCAAAGAAGTCAACAAAATAGAAACAAAAGAGTTTCTCTACACTTCCTATTCATTCTGCAGAAGGCAGATAATTTGGTGTGTTACATGACATCTACTGGCAGAGATGTTGTTAGTATGTTATACCAACTGATGACAGTGGCTCAGTAATGAATCAGAAACTAATGTTCTCACCCAAAAACATCCCACAAAAATTGATAAACAAGGAGCAGTTTTTACTTCGAGCATCAATTTCATCAGCTACCATGCTCCCTCAGAGCACAGACCTCTAATAACATGTGATTAGAGCAACTTCCTGGTGCTGTGGTCCTTAGAAACTTTCCATATGTGTACCTCCAAACACAGAGTATTTTTTGGTACAAGAAAAACACAAAATGTGCATTTTTGGCTATGTCTTCCTCACTTAACAAGTTTGAAGTATTGCACCTTTCTCCATGCATATTTTGTATTTTCACAAAGTCAATATTTCCACTTTGCCTTTCATCTGATAGACTGCTATAGCAAAATTAACATAAATGCCCAATTTTTACAAAAGTATTATTATAAACTTTTTCCTTCTGCTTGAAATTATACATAAATTCAACAGAAAAAGCATGTGATAACACTTGGACCTTTGATTTACACTATATATTTGCAATATAATATATTTTTCCTTTTTTTATTTCTTTCCTAGGCAAATAAGCTACTGATGCATTTTCTCTGCAGAACTTACCTTAATGTCATCATTAGTACATGGAGTGTCTATCAAAATCCCATCCATCCACCACAGTTCTTGCTTAATTTCCATTTTGGTTTCAATTTCACTGTCGCTACTTTCATTAAACTTCCTTACAGAGTGTTCTGAAAAGCAATTTCTCTGATTCACTGAACAGCAGTTGGAAATGAGAGCCTCTTCTTCAATTTCTGTTTTAATATCTATATCACAGTGACTTGTAACAGTTTCACTCTTAACTTTCGTTACATGGTCTTTGATAAAAAGTTCTCTTGCATTCTGTGAACAAAAGCCCGATGAACTGGACTCATCTTTGACTTCTACATTGATATCCATTTTATTACAGTTGCTGCATTTGAACTGTTCTGTTCCTGAACTTCAGCAGGAAGTCTATAGAAAAACAAACATTTTATTAGTAACATGAAAATTTTCATGAATTTTGCTACTAAATAGTTGAAACTACTCAGGGGTCTCCAATGGCGACCACAAGGTACCCAAGCTGAGCAGAACATTACTTCCACTTACTGGTGTTTTGCTCCTCACTGTAGCTTTTCTATCTGACCTTACCTTGGTCATCTCTTGTTCTCTTCCGACCCCGATGCTATTAGGGTTCCTGAGGGCTAGGGAGTCTTTATTTTTCCAACCTCTCCATTTCTCTATAAAACCTTAACCCCTAACATGCTGACCTGTCATGGCATGTAACACGTCCTCTGATTGGTAATCAGAGGACATGGTCGGTGAATTTACTTTGATAATTCTCCCAGTCAGATCGGTGAGACCCGTAAGCCAACGACAGGTGTGGTCCTCCAGACATTCTGGAGGTTGTGAGAGAGCAATGTAACTGCCAAAACATAAAAATATGGTTATCTCTAAAAAGCACTTACTATTACTGCTAAGTCTCTTCAATATTTATGAAATATGACTCGAGGGGTAAAATGTTCTGGAGTTAAAATAGTCGCCCATTTGGATCTCTGGGCAGGGACTACTTCTCGAGAACCAAAACATTATATTAATAGAAGATCTAACATCAGAATTCTACAATGGAACGCAGGTGGTCTCACCCAAACAAAAAGAATAGAATTGAATAAAATTGTATTTGACTATAACAACAGATATATTTGTCATAAAAGAAGCAAATCTAACAAACGACCAACTTAAATACTTCAATTTTACTGGTTTTCTACTACACCTACTACCCAAAAATAGACAGCTAAGTAGTGGATAATTAGTTGGAGTCAAAAATGATACTAAATCCTCCTTTCAAATTGTTAAAGAAATGGATAACACAGATAAAGCTGAATTAATAAAGCTAAATTTTTGGGATAACAAAACACATCTTCATTTATACAGTATTTACAATCCTCCCAGGAATGAATGAACCAGATCTCTCACAATCATAATTGGGGATTTCAATGCCCATTCCAAAAGATGAGGCTATGGAAAAGTGGATTCTACAGGGCAGATAGTGGAAGAATTTTTGAATACCACAATCTTTGAACTGATTTATGATAAAGAAGATCCCAAAACCTTCATACATTACTCTGGAGTAGGCAGTAACCCAGATCTCTTGTTAGCTACAACAGATATTGTTTCAAAAATTAAAAAAAAAGTTATAGAAGACCCAAAGTCTGGTCACAGAGCAGTAATTGCTGATATAAAACTAGGTAATACAAATAACAGTCAAAATCACACAAATCTCTATTGGAACTTCAAAATATCAGATTGGAACAAATATAAAACTGAACTGGAACATAAATGTAAAGAACAAACAAACTCACAGCTGCATGACCACCCAGATCATATAAACCAAAATTTCTGTAAAGTCATCCTAGAAACTGCAAAAAAACATATTCCTCGTGGAAGAATAAAAAATTTCAAATCCTTTTGGAACCCCCAGTTAGAAGAACTGAAAAAGCAAAGGGATATAGCTAGAAATACAGCTGAAGAAACAAAAAGACATATCAGATACACAAATATGGCGGAAGAAATGTGCCTCACTAAAAAAAGAAATTAATACAGCTAAAAAGAATCACTTTAATAATTTCTGAGAAAAAATTGATTATAGGACAGACGGCAACAAAACCCATAAGTTCATAAAAAATGTCAAGGACAGGAAAGAAAACAACAGCACACCTATCATACACAACAATAACATATTCACAAATGATGCAGCCATAGCCGAAACATTCAATAAATATTATGCTAATTCACATAAAGTAACAAGAAATAATAAAAAGGAACGTAAAGAATTTAAGAAAGATTTGAAACAAGAAAGAGAATGTGATCCTAACACTCAGTGCAATATCCTTTTTCAAAATTTTAATATGCAAGAGCTGAACATTGCAATAAATAATCTAAAAAAACAAAAAGTCTCCTGGACCAGATCACATACATCCAGAGTTCATAAAAAACCTTGGAAAAACAGCAAAACAACTACTAAAACTCTACAATCTATCCTGGAACACCACTGCACCTGCCGAATGGCGAAAAGCAATAATTGTCCCACTCTTGAAGAAAGATAGAACAGCACCAGAAATAAAAAAATTATAGACCAATAGCTCTTACTAGCATAATAGCAAAAGTAATGGAAAGAATGGTGTAAAATAGGTTAAATTGGTTTCTAGAATCACAAAATTTAATTTCCCCATGTCAAGCTGGATTCAGGGAGTTCCACTCTACAAATGAACAAGTCTTACTTCTCAGTCAAGAAATAAAAGACTCCTTCAATAGAAAAGAAGATAATGTATCAGTTTTGATTGATTTCCAAAGTGCATATGATTCTATGTGCAGAACAAAACTGCTAAAGAAAGGTCCAAAGTTTTCATGGCTTATCATTTCCTAACACAACGCTTTATTGCTACCAGATGTGGAAGAAATATATCTAAATATAAACAAGTACACTGCGGCTTACCACAAGGTGCAGTGCTCAGCACCAAAGAAAATTTAATGACTGTTAATACAACAAAATCAAACTACCAAATCTTTTCACTAAGAAAAAAAACCACTAAAAATAAAACTAAATTTTGAGGGTCAACAATTGCCAGAAACAAAGGAAGCAAAGTATTTAGGAGTCACATTTGATACCAAACTTACATGGACCAAACAAATAGAAAATGTAATACAAAGAGCAGAGAGGCGCCTTTACTGTTAAAACGTCTAACAGGAATGAAGTAGGGATGATCCAGAGCAACTCTTAACACAACATACAATACTGCAGCGAAATCCTTGTAACAGCAAATACAAAAATTTAAATCTTTCAAAACCAAGTCTGAGATTAATTATAGGTGCTATCACAACCACACCAATAGCAGCTATGGAAACACTAACCAACCAATACCCCATTGAATATGAAATAGAAAAAGTGGCTCTTATTCAACACGAAAAGTTGATCAGACTCCCATTCAATACATGGCACAAGAGAAATTTTACACATACACTAAACTCAGGAGAGGTTTCTTTCCAAAATTCAAGACATCAAGAAGAATGTAGATCTTCCTAATTCAAAGGAAAATTTCATATCTAAAGTCAATCCAATGCAAACATTAGACATCACATATTATTTATACCTGACAGAAGAAGTTAAGAAAAGTGATACTCCAACTAGTGTTCTAAAATTATTGGCATTAGAGACAATCCATACTAGATTTCCAGAACATGAATGGCTCCATATTTATACTGATGGATCATTGATATCAAACCAAGAAGGAGCAGGGACTGGAGTCACATGTCACCTCTTTTCCTATTACAAATCTTTAAGTTATGGAACTACAAACTTTGATGGAGAAATTGAAGCAATTCGAATGGCCCTATAAAATCTTTTGTATAGAATTTCACATTTTCATCAAGTAGTTATTCTCTCAGATTGCAGGGCAGCAATTATAGCAATTACTTCCAAGTTGTCACCAAAAAACCAAATAATTATAGAATGTTGGAAAATCCTTACCCATCTAACCGCACTTCAAAAACACCTAGTCTTCCAATGGATATCAGCTCACTGTGGACTGAGTGGTAATGGGAAAGCTGATTTTCTTGCAAAAAAGGGTACCAGCAGTGTACAAAAATCTATAGTTAATCTACCATTTTATGCAGCTAAAAGATTAGTCAACTGCGAATTCAAAAAAATTATTGAACAATGAGAAATGAGAAATCAAAAAATAAAAGATAGGAACTACCAAACATTCACACAGTAATTCCTGAGTATCCTCGAAAAATGGCAGTTGCAGCCTTCAGGTTGATTACAGGACATGATTGTCTGGCAAAACATTTAAACAGAATTGAGATATATTCTTCACCACTCTGTCCTCTATGTGATCTGCAAGAGGAAATGGATCGAGACCACCTTCAAATATGCCTGGCCATTTCTAACACCCCATCCATTAGTGAAAAATATTCGAGAGCAAGAGGACTAATGACTTCATTGTCAGAAATCCAGCATTAGCTAACAACATTAGATTTCAAATAATAGGACAGACAGCATTTACAAATGTAAAATAAGAATGGTAATTTGGGGTAATATGTTAAGCATAACATAGTTTATGTTTAGAGAACCATAGCTTGCTTATTTATGGTCTGTCTAATGTGGATCTAACATACATTAATATGGGAAACATTATTTAAATCACGTTATCACAACAGCAGTTTTATAACCTTGGACATAGAGTCCTATGATACAATTAACACTCAAAAATATGCCCAGTTCCTGCTGAAGTTTGCAGTTAAAATATTTCCAATCAGAATCAAACAGGAATTTTGCTTTATCATCTAAACATTGAATATTAGTCTAAGCAAACACTTAGCACTGATACATATTTCTGAACTAAACAGAATGAACAAAATACAGTTTCTACACAAAATGTACAAGATAAATTATAAAATGCATGAGAAACACAAGCTCAATACATAGAGTGTACTTATGCGGGGAGAGCAAAAAAGTTCCAAAAGGGCTGTGCAGTGTTTTGCCTGTCTGCCTCATGACACTCGTTGCTGTCTGCTGTTACCATAGGAAGGCGTGGATGAAACCATACATTTTTAAAACTACTCTATACCAACATTACGAAAGGATATTTTGAAACTGGCCACCAGCGTCCATACATTTTTGGCACTTCTGTAGGAAGCTATCCATCATTCGCTGTAGTTCATGTTGAGAAATGCTGGCAGTTTCTCAACATTTTGTTTTAATTATTCCAGGGTGTGTGGATTTGTCTTATACACTTTGTTTTAAGTTACGCCAGAGAGAGAAATTGCTTATTGGAGCTCTGAGAAACCTTTCTCCACTAGTGGCACACCATACACCAATTTTTTTGTCACAAGGAGGTATTTCATGAACAACATTAGGTTTGAGTTATGGAGCCAATCAACAGTTGATGCCTGTACATACGTGAATATGATTTTGCTCCCTTTTTACTTTTAGACAATTGACAGACAGGGAGAATGATTTTGCCTTTTTTCAAGAAGACTTTGCAACAGCTCATATGGCCAATCTTTCGATGACAACAATTGAATTTGAGGACAGAATTAATATGGCGAGAGACAGACAGTTTCCTAAATAGGTGCCAAAAATGTATGGACGACTGTGCTCAGTTTCAAAATATCCTTTTATAAAATTGGCAAGCAAAGCCTTTAAAAGTAGGTTAAAAAATCTGATGTGTTGCACTCACATGACTTTCTCTACTCTTGTACTAACCATTCTTACAAACTCTTATTCTTATATCTTCTTCGTGTCAGTTGAGATAAACATTTGTACATATTATCTTATTGCTTATTTCCTTGTAGGTGCAAGGGGAATGTTAGAATACAGTAGGCTTTGTGCGACAGTCAAATGTTTGAGATTCTGTTGTCTTTGCACACTTAACATATAAAAAAATGAACAACGATGTTCCATTTCACCAAAGTTTTAAGTTTTCCAAAACTCACACACATAACAAGGAATGTCTCCGAAATGGTTCACCCTACAAGAAACATTATTCGGACATAAATTGTGTATTTTGGCAAGATCTACATTTTTTTGTATATTATGATTTGATTTATCTCTAATGGTTTACCAGTTATGCGAAAGTCGTCCAGAGTAAATACGACTACAGAGGCTATAGCCAGAATATTCATGATATACATATCATTTGTATTAAAAATATCTCAAACATGTGGCATTTTAATCAAAATCGTTAGCCATTTTCAAGAAAATAAAAATTTTTGAAAAATGTTCCATGTAAAGGGTAGTTTAGGGTAGGGCTATTTTCTTCAAAATCTTCATGTTGCATCCTTGTAGGACATTAAACTTAAATACCAACTTTGGTTTTTAACCTACTTTTCGTTTTTGAGTTATGCTGTCCACAGACTGACAGACACACACAGACCTTTTTCTAAAAATGCTTTTTTTGGATTCAGGGGGCCCCAAAACATATATTTCCAGTGAAATCTCCACATCAAATTTTTGGGTGGAATACAATACTTCCCCTACTTACTGGTAGAGAAAGTAAAAATGTATGGCTTCAGCCACACCTTTCTATAACAGCAGATGGCAACGAGCACTAAGAAGGCAGACACGGAAAACACCCCGCCGCACGTTTGGAACCATTTTGCTCTCCTGGTACATAAATATGATCTCCACTTCTTTCCCAGCAGTGATCTCTTAAATATCTTTGTATATTGAAGCAACTTCTTTACTGATTTCAGCAACTTGTACAAATTAAAATATAATATTATTTCCTGTTTTACGACTAACTGAAAATACATTTATGTGTATGTGAAGAATACACTTAATTTTTATAAAATAATTCTAGCGTTTTTGTGTGCCTGTTTTTGTGTTTTGAATATTCCTGTCTCATGCAAAACATTTTTACTTTCTCTGCTACATATAGTAAGTACGGGAAGTATTGTATTCCACTCAAAACTTTTGATGTGGAGATTCCACCAGAAATATATGTTTTGAGGCCCCTGAATCCAAAAAAAAAGCATTTTTAGAAGAGGGTCTGTGTGTGTGTAGTGTGTGCACCTTTGTGCAGTGTGTGAGTGATGTGTGTGTGTGTGTGTGTGTGTGTGTGTGTGTGGACTGCTCTCTCAGAGCCACTCTTAATCATTCTACTACCAGAACATTTCCATTGTCTAAAGAACTATGTAAGGGACGTGCTCGTGCCCGGGAAGAGTAGTAGAAGTGAAGGAGTAAAAGTTGTTACAGTCGTGCTTGTGTTGAGCGAGGAAAATCCTATATGAAGCATTCTGTGGACAGCGCCTGTGTATCATGCCAAGTAGCAGTTCAGTGCGAGTGTGCTCTGACAGTTGTTCTGTGCTCTGAGTTTGTACAAAAGTGATCTAAGTGTAACGTTAGCACTACGCTAACTGACCAGAAGGCAATTAAGTGTGATTAGCAGTAACTGGTGCTTTCTTCATTTGTTACAATATCTTTCAAGGATGCAACACTGAGGTTTTGAGCTAAGTTCCTAAACCCTAAACTACCCTTTATATGAAAATATTTTTAAAACTTTTATTTTTTCAAAACTGGCTGATTTTGATTAAAATGCCATAGGTTTAAGATATTTTTATGATAAATGAAATGTATACTTTGAATTTTTGGGCTATAGCCCACATAGTCCTGTTTACTCTTGATGACTTTTGCATTGCTAGTAAGCTGTAAGAGATAGACCAAATATTACTATACAAAATGCAGATCTTGTTAAAACACACAATTTTAGTCCAAATTAATTTTCTTTTGTGAAGTCAACCATTTTGGAAATATTCCTTGTTATCTGTGTGAGGTTTCCAATACTTATACTTTTCTCAAATGGATATTCATTATTCACTGTTTTATATCTTATTCGTGAAAAATGAACACCATTTCAAAGCCTACATATAGTGACCAGCTTTAACAAATTTTACTATTGCTCAAAGCCTACTGTAGCCCATGACAAGGGATTTGATTTTCACAATACTGCTATAAGGGATTAGTAATCACACTTATTACTCGGTGACATATACACATATTTCTTGTTCGCTTAAGTTTAGAAGATACATATTAGTTTATGGAAATGTTAGTAACAAAGCTTTATGCCCAGGATTAATTAATTACAATTTATTGAAATGTAAATACTGTGATGGTTTTGAAATGGTGATATTTACGTTGACAATAATATATTTTCTAACCTTATGTTTATGCAAGAATAGATATAATTGTCGTTGACAGGTAACAAAATGGGGGATTAATTCTTGACCCTACAATCTGATTTGAAAAAAAAATACACACTAAAGAAAGGTTGTTGATAAGAGGGGAAACTGCATTACGAGCCTTGCATTCCTTATTTAACCCCCTTGCTGCCACACGTCAATGAGATCGACAGTATCTGCCCGACTTTTAAATGTCAAGTCTAAGTATGGCTACTGGGGTGAAAAATGCAGAATGCTACATCTTAAAATGTTAGCTTTTAGAAAAAAAATTCACAATAAATGTAACTTTAAAGCTAGAAAAAAAATCTAAAAAACAAATTTTACCAAATTAATTTCTGTTCAATATTATATTAATTAAAATATTTATCAGATAGCAAATAAATATCTAGTGCATAGTTTAAGAGGTAGAACCGGAACTTAAAAATTCAATGCCACAACTGGGATTTGAACCACAGACCTTCCGCTTGCCGGGCGGACGCTCTACCACTGAGCTATTGTGACAAACTGCCAGAATGGCATTAAATTCTCAAGCCAGTTTGTATTTCTCCTGGTAAACCACAAAGGCAGTCTCACATCAGAAACAATTACCCCAATGGTGACTTACAGTAAGTTTGTTGGCATAAATAAATAATAATTACCATGTGAAGGTTTTTTAATCCTGGGATATAAAGTACTTACAATAGTAAGTCACCATTGGGGTAATTGTTTCTGATGTGAGACTGCCTTTGTGGTTTACCAGGAGAAATACGAACTGGCTTGAGAATTTAATGCCATTCTGGCAGTTTGTCACAATAGCTCAGTGGTAGAGCGTCCGCCCGGCAAGCGGAAGGTCTGTGGTTCAAATCCCAGTTGTGGCATTGAATTTTTAAGTTCCGGTTCTACCTCTTAAACTTTGCCCACACACGGCTTGTGTGTTTAAAAACACCAACAGTAAGTTTGTTGGCATAAATAAATAATAATTACCATGTGAAGGTTATTTAATCCTGGGATATAAAGTACTTACAATAGTAAGTCACCATTGGGGTAATTGTTTCTGATGTGAGACTGCCTTTGTGGTTTACCAGGAGAAATACGAACTGGCTTGAGAATTTAATGCCATTCTGGCAGTTTGTCACAATAGCTCAGTGGTAGAGCGTCCGCCCGGCAAGCGGAAGGTCTGTGGTTCAAATCCCAGTTGTGGCATTGAATTTTTAAGTTCCGGTTCTACCTCTTAAACTTTGCCCACACACGGCTTGTGTGTTTAAAAACACCAACAGTAAGTTTGTTGGCATAAATAAATAATAATTACCATGTGAAGGTTATTTAATCCTGGGATATAAAGTACTTACAATAGTAAGTCACCATTGGGGTAATTGTTTCTGATGTGAGACTGCCTTTGTGGTTTACCAGGAGAAATACGAACTGGCTTGAGAATTTAATGCCATTCTGGCAGTTTGTCACAATAGCTCAGTGGTAGAGCGTCCGCCCGGCAAGCGGAAGGTCTGTGGTTCAAATCCCAGTTGTGGCATTGAATTTTTAAGTTCTGGTTCTACCTCTTAAACTTTGCCCACACACGGCTTGTGTGTTTAAAAACACCAACAGTAAGTTTGTTGGCATAAATAAATAATATCTAGTGCATATTTTATTGCAGCAATGAGGAATAATAGTTTTGTTATTGTAATCTGAGATTAAATATATATTTCTATTGAAATGATGGGCATGACATTTAGCACTGTTAAATATGTATTCAATTACAAGTGAAATAATAAATATACCTTCAAAACTATGCTATGTTACAAACAAAAAATGCAAAATATAACTCGGTTAAGCACTTCTAGCTGCAAAAAGAAAGCACTACACTACATTTAATACATAAATTAAATTAATTATAATGGTCCCATTTAGCCACAAATCATTAATTTGGTATTTATTTTGAGCACTTGTATAAATTAATGCACTTAGGATGTAATCCTCTTTTACATGTTATGCACACTGTACATCTTTTTTGTTGCCCGGGTGTATAACACACAGTACACTGATGTTCCTGCTTCTTTGGCAATAATTTCACACCATATGACACAGAGGGAGAACTATTAACTGTATCTTTGGATATTTCACCTCTTTTTAGAAACCACTATGAGCTTACAGTTTCAATATTGAAGAATAAAATTGAAATCAGTTAATTTTCTTTCTAGTAGTATATTTGCTACACAATAAATATGCATTAAACATCATATGTGAAATAATATTAAAAGCGACCTTTTTCCGATATTTAAGAGTTCTTTGCTCATCTAAGTAAAAGAATAACATCATGTCGTTAGAATCAATTCCCCCCATGAAACTATTGTAGGCAGATATCACATCTGGTTTGCTGAGCTGCTGATTATTATTCCTTGGAGCAGGATTCACTTAAACTCTGTTGCAGTTCCATTAGTGGTAAGAAGAACGATCTGAGTTGTTTTTGCAACTTCTTCTGTTTTGATCCAATTAACAAGAGTGAACCATGCCTAAAATATCTGCTTGAAATTGTTTTGAACTTTGTTTTAAGTGCTTGCAGTATTCCCTTTCTGTTTTATCGTATTGTTCCGAAGACATAGATTCCAAATGAGTACAGCTGCTTAGCGAGGGGAACTGATGTAGCTGTCAATGTAAATATGGTGTCCCTTGTTTAAATAATTTCCCAGTTGAAGTTTGATGACCACATATAAGCTAGTCCATTAGCTTTTACTTCAAACTTTTCATCTGATGATTTTGCTCCTTTATATACAAACATCCTAAACAACATTTTGAGATTGAATCACAAATCACCCAAAATTTTATCCCCCATTTGTGATGATGCTTATTGGACATATATTGAAGTAAGTGTGTGTGAGACACTTAGACCCTACTAGACTTTCATCTATAGAAAGTTGTCAGTGAGGAAAGTTAAGCTGTCAAAAAATTCTATTTGCATGGTCTACTAAGGGTTGAAATCTCGCACAGGGATCATAATTAGTGAAGACAGATGGAGATAGCTTATTATTGTCAGTGAGATGGAAACATTTTAATAAAAGTTAAAATCTATTTCAAGAAAATATTTTCCTGGACCAAAGGGTACTAAAGTGGTCAGTTTTGCCCCAGTAGGATACTATAGTTGGTTTTCTAATTATTTCCATGCTTACAATTACAATTATGAATTCCCTAATTTTGTCCATTGTTGTCTGCTGCCAAGTCTTGTTTTTCGAGCCTGGAGATGGAACATGTGCTGAGAGGAACTGATGTGCATATTTGTCTGTTTCATTAACAATCAGGCTCAGCAATGCTGAAGTGAAAAATAACTCAAAATAAGAAATAGGCGGAGAAAACAGGACTGGGGCATGTTTTGGGCAGGGAAGTTCACTGAAAGGGAAAGGAAGTTGAGTAACAGGGTCAAGGTTAATGGGAAAGATTTCTTTGAAGCCCTCATTGTTGCTGTCCTGTTCTGCATCACTATTGTCAGCACTGTAATCACTATTATCATCATCATCATTGCTGGAATTCGTATAAGAACCAGCATTTAAATTGACACACCTCCTTTCTGCATCTGGTGACCCCGGAGTTGCCTCAGGTACTCACTGTACTTCCCACTGTCACTGTCAGAGTACTCGCATCCATGTCACACTCATCATAATACGCCACAATTTTATCATACCTCCCTTGCACAAAAGCATTGCGAGAGCAACTAGCCATGTTCACTTTTATGCAGTAGAAATCAAACAGAACTGGATGCAGTCAAACTACATATGTGAGGGTTAGAAAACTGTCCTCCTTCAAAGAACAAAACATCCATCTTAATGTGCTTGAAACATACTTTTAGAAAGAAGAAAGTTTCCCCTTTTAAATGACATAATGTGCATCCCTATACGATGTTTCAAAAATAGGTTTACAGTCTCACAAACACTGTGTTGACTAGATCAACGGGCGGTATTTTCAACGGGAATTCTTTAAAGAGGCATGGCAGCAAGAGGGTTAAGAGACAAATACAAAATTTCAAAGTAGGAAGCGACTGGTCTACTTTTTGGTGCTTGAGGAATGATTACTAAATTTACTGTTAATTTATTCCGACGTTTTGAACTGCATTGTTTTAGAAGATATTGGTTTACAAGTTGTCTGTGATTCTTTGTACATTTTATACAATCATCTGTATATACTAAATTAAGTAGATAATTCTAAAATGTTTAGCTGTCCTATTTCTACATTTTATTATAATTCTGTACATTATTACACTTTATCTATGAAATATTTTTACATTATACAATCTTTTTATCCTTTCATCATTCATATTTACAATGATCTTTTTCTATTCATCTACTAGCAGGTGTCTCTTTATGACAACCCTAAAATAGGACAGTTATCCAAGTACTGGAATTTCTCTTGTTTCCCATGTACATAGCAATAATTTCTACAAATGTTTATCTCGACCGACATGAAGAGTGTTTGTAGGAAAAGTTAGTACAAGACTAGAAAAAGACATGTGTGTGAAACACATCAGATTTTTACACATGAAACACCTCAGTTTTTATTGCAATATTGTTGCAAAGACCAAGTTATTCAGTATTTAAAATATAATACAGTTGTAAAACCTGAGATAGTTTTATCTTTATAAGTTAACCAATAATCTATACATATAAAAATGTATGTTCTTATTTAAGGAAATTGAAGCTATTAACAGTGAAGCAAGATTCTAAAGTAAGAACAAATTAGAAACTAAAAACTTCACTTATCTTAGTAATGTTGCAAGTTTTTCGTGCAAATTGCTGACTAAAGTTTCGAGTTGACTCCAACTCATTCTCAAAGCTATACAAATTTGTTACCAAAGCTACAGATGTTCATTTTAATCACTAATCTCTGAAAACAAAAAAACACAGATACTGATGCTCATTTTAATTACCAATCTCTGAAAACAAAAATCTATAAATACAATCTATAGGAGGTAATTCAAAGTTCATAACACGGTTCCTGTTTTTTAAAAGAAATATTTTTTCCCAAACCATTAAATCTATAGGTCCACTTAATTGTTTTAACAATTTAACTTTTGGATTAATTTCATGATTAAATGACCAAAAATGACCTGCCACAGCTGATTTCTCAGTTTGTTTATAATTAATATTTCTAAAATGCTCTTTTATTCTGTAAATCTTATCACAATCCAAACAGCTAAATTGATAAATGCCAGATTTTTTATACTTTGGTATTTTATCTTTTTTAGAAAAATTTAGTAAATTTTGTATATTAAATTTATTTTGAGGGACCAAATTTATTCCATATTCTTTAAAAATCTTTGTAAATTTTTTATTGGCCCATGGGTGGTAAGTAAACTTTTTAAAAATACAATTGTCTTTTAGTTTTTTGAGGGTAGAAACTTCTTTAACAGCTTTTTGATACTTAAATTTTTCTATCTTTTTATGTATAAAATCGGTATTAAAACCATTAATTACTGCTGTGTTAATGTGTTTATATTCTGTGTCAAATTCTTCTTTATTAAGGGGTATATTTATTAACCTATAAATTAAACTACTGAAAACAGCAAATTTATGTGCAAAAGCGTTAAAACTTTTATTTTTTATATAATTATCAGTGTGAATAGATTTTCTATAAATACCAAAATTCAATTTATTGTTATGTCTTTTTTCTGAAACACGCTTTCAATTGTTCTCATCGAAAGATTGGCAATATGAGCTGTTGTAGAGTATTGTTGAAAAAGGCAAAATCATGCTCCCTGTCTGTCAATTCACTCAAAAAAAAAAAGGAGGGGGGGGGGGGGCAAAATTGTGTTGAGATATGTACAGGTGTCAACTGTTGACTCAAAAAAATGTGGCCTTATAACTCTTTCTCCCAAGTTTCTTCATCATGAAGGGGTACTCATTAGGTTTCTTGAAGCTGCAATAATGATCATTTTGTATATACACACATCTGTTGGGTGGAACCAAGCCTTGTCCATGAAAAATATTAATTATGGATCTATTTCAGCATTGTACACACTATTGAGAGATCACTCACAAAATTTATGCCTTATTAGGATCACCTGGTTGAAGATCATGTGCCACAGTTATTTTCTATGGTTTTAAATTTATCCGTTTTGTAGCTCTTTGCACAAAGCCATAAGAAATGTCTATCTTGTGAAAGATGCCTAAGTTATTTTTGGGAGTAATTCTTCAAATAATGACCGATGTCATCTAATGTAAGAAGTGCACACTGTCTGCGATCTAAAAAAAAGTTATTTTGTTGTTTTAATGATGCTGCCAATTAAAATGATCCGAAGTTAAAATAGTCCCCCATTCAGATCTCTGCGCAGGGCCTACTTCTCGAGATTTATTATTCTGAACAGAATTGGGATATATTCTTCACCACTCTGTCCTCTATGTGATCTGCAAGAGGAAATGGACCGAGACCACCTTCAAATATGCCCGGCCACTTCTAGTGCCCCATCCATCAGTGAAAAATATTGGAGAGCAAGAGGATTAATTACTTTATTTTCAGAAATCCAGCATTAGCTAACAACATATTACAGATGCATATATGCATAAATACTATGAGTGTCAATTATGGCTCCTAAGATGTATTACAGGTTGTACAATAACTGACTACAATAGAATGCTGCACGTGTGCGATAAGTAATGTCAAGTGTTCTAGTAAACACGCAGCCTTTAGCATTATTTCTCTTTACCTTGTGTGTTGTAGCAGTGTATGTCTAAATTAAATTTTTGGACTAATTTAACTTCAATAGAAATATAATTCCTCCATTTATTTTCTAGGTTTAATTAATTTATTTGCATAGAAGGTCAAAATGAGCAATTTGCCCTAGATTTGATTTATATTATGTTCCATATTGGTTCATTCATTCTTCTTTGAAGAGTTAACAATCTGTGCATTAAAGAAATGTATTTTTATTCTTGCAGTCCACTATTATAGACGATAATAGGAGCTATATGGCTATTATACAGGATAACCAAGACTGCCTTTATAAAGTTATTAGTTACAAAGTAAGTTGCAGTAGTAAGTAGAAATTACGGAAAATAATATGATTACAAGATTTGCGTATCAAGCTTCCTACACACATTACAACTTTGTCTTCTAAGGTAAATGCTTTCTTTAACTTTACATTCCAGGTGGCAAACAAAGTTAAATATAACAGTAAATAGTATGGAAGTAAAGCAGACGAAAAATAAAATTTCGTTTTACTTACAGTAATGAAGAAATGTTTCAATAGAAATGGTCTGTCAGCACATTCACTATGCTTTACATACAACAACAAAATAAGGTGAGCATAATAGCAACAGCCACACCTGTGAACAAAATAAACATGTTCTCTATATATAGGTTAGCCTACACTTCCAAAGAGCTTCAAACTCTGAAGACCGCTACCAACATTACAGTCACGTACAAGTCCACAGAGAACAGAAAAAAAAATCTGATGTGTTACACTCACATGACTTTCCCTACTCTTGTACTAACCATTCTTACAAATTCTTATTTCTATATCTTCTTCGTGTTAGTTAAGATAAACATTTGTACAACTTATCTTATTGGTTATTTCCTTGTAGGTGCAACGGGAATGTTAGAATACAGTAGGCTTTGTGCGATAGTCAAATGTTTTAAAGTTTTGAGATTCTGTTGTCTTTGCACACTTAAAATATAACAAAATTAACAACGATGACCCATTTCACGAAAGTTGTAAGTTTTCCGAAACTCACACACATAACAAGGAATATCTCAAAAATGGTTCACCCTACAAGAAAATTTATTGAGACATAAATTGTGTATTTTAGCAAGGTCTATATTTTTTGTATAGTATGATTTGGTCTATCTCTAACGGTTTACCTTTACCAGTTATGCAAAAGTCGTCCAGAGTAAATACGACCACAGGGGCTATAGCCAGAAAATTCAAGGTATACATTTCATTTGTCATAAAAATATCTCAAACATATGACATTTTAATAAAAATCGTTAGAGCCATTTTCAAGAAAATCAAAATTTTCGAAAAATTTTCCATGTAAAGGGTAGTTTAGGGTGGGGCTATTATTTTCAAAATCTTTGTGTCGCATCCTTGAAAGACATTAAACTTAAATACCAACTTTGATTTTTAACCGACTTTTCGTTTTTGAGTTATGCTGTCCACAGACTGACACACAGACACACACCACGGACCTTTTTCTAAAAATGCCTTTTCTGGATTCAGGGGCCTCAAAACATATATTTCAGGTGAAATCTCGACATCGAATTTTTGGGTGGAATACAATACTTCCCCTACTTACCAGTAGAGAAAGTAAAAAACAAGTAACAGCAAATGCCTGAAGTCGGTTGTCTATAATAATGTATATTTCATAATACTACAGTAAAACCTGCCTAAAACGGAACGCGATCGTTTCACTAATATTTTTCCGTTTACATGGGTTTCCGTCTTACAAAGGGTTGTACATATTTTAGTAATGTAAACTACAAAAAGTATATTTGCACAGATTTAAACTGAAGGCATAACTTAAAATAAAATTATGTAAATAAAAAACTGGTTAAATTATATGTTTTGCTTATGTATGCCGTACATAATTGCAGTTTCTCCATTAGTTTCTTATCATCCACATATCCAACAAAGTGTACTCTCGCGACTTCTTCACAAGAGAACGCTTTATGATCTCCTTTGCTTCCTGCGTCAACCCCAGGAGTTCTGAAACGTTCTTGGGAGCTGCAAATTCCGGAAGGTTACTCACAACAGATGTTTCTCTGAACGTACATATGTTTGACTCCCTTTCGTTGGCTTTGTCGTCATCGTTGTCGTCCATTCCTTCTATGACTTTACAATTGCTGTTTCAAGCAGCAATGACTGCTGCACTTTGAATGTCTTCAATCGTGGCAAGTTCGTTATCAAAGCACGTAACTATGTATTAAGCATAATGAAAATACGTCTTAGGTTATATATGCACATGGTTTCGGAAAAACTATCCCGTTTACGCGATAAGCAGTTTTCCGGTTTGGAGTGTTATTTAACATAGGAAATAGCTCCGTTCCGAGATATATTTTCTGGTATAGAGGGGGGTCCGGTTTAGTCAGGTTTTACTGTACTATACCTTGTTCCACTCTTAGAAGACAGTATCGAGTTAAATGGGATATATCTGTCTCTATCTAGCACATACAAGTTGCCATTAGCCTCGTCCTTTTCTACCTTCGTGCCAGATTCCTAATAGCATGGTATAAATATTCAGTTGTTATAAATTTCAGGTTTGAACACATTATCTTACACAGAATTTTTTTCTCTATTAGTTTATATCCTTTTTAGAGTCATTATACATTTCTATAGACCCATATTTCTTCAGAAAACATTTTTTTCAATAGAAGTCCGATATGTGCTGTTTCTATACTCATCACGCACTAACTAACAAACTAACTGCTAGAATGCGTCTATATTTTGTTCTTAGGTAGAGTAAACTATAGTCCTACTACCTGCCCACTTTGAATTCTCTATGTTTACTCAGTTCAGTGTTACAATTTTTTAAATTAAATGTTTTCGGAAAAATGTATACCTGTGCACTGCAAAAGTTACGCAGTGTGAAACTTTTTTGTTATTGAGTTTACATCAGGGAACCAGCGAAAGCAAATGTTGAGGAAGGTTGGAGAAAGTTTTTAAAATAAACCAAAAGGCTGTAACTTCTTTCTTTCATCGAGTACGGCAAACAAAAGGTATTCATCTATTCATCGTATTCTCGCGCCCGGCCTGACACAAAGATAGTATAAGGAGCAGCACTAGCATTAGTTCGAAAGAAGCCGTGTGTATAACTGTGAGCTGTTATTGCGTTATTTGTTTAAAAGTTTCGTAAATATTTGTAGTTATGCAAGGGGAAGCTAGGAAGAGACGATATGTTGGTAAATTAAGAAGTAAGGAACGCCAAATAATAATTAAGGTGTTAGATTATTTTTCAAGTAAAATGCGTGTAAGTAAGGCAGTAAAAGAAACAGCTAAGGCTATCGGGTGTTCAGAAGCAGTAATGTAAAGGATTAAAAAGGAAGTAATAAAAGGACCTCTAAGAACGCCATCGAAAAAGAAAGCAAAAAAGCCGGGACTACACAAAACGCTAGGTTAACGCAATATGATTGAATAGTGCAAAGTGGAGTGCGGCGAAGTGTTCATTCTTTACTGTTTGCAAATATTCAACCCACGCTGAATATACTTTTGTCACGGGTCAACAGTGGTGAGATCCTGCCAAATTTCTCAAGGGCCACTCTTAGTCGGTTCTTACATGATTTGGGGTTCGAATGTGAAAGAAGGGGTAACAAGTGCATATTAATAGAAAGAGACATAAATATCTAAAAGAGTAAAAAGGTTTAGGGACCAGGAGAAATCAATTGTTTATACAGACGAGTCATTTGTAAATTTAGGTCATACAGTAACAAAGGCATGGAGGGATACCAAAGTTAAAAGTGTCCGTCAAGCAGCAATTGAAGGACTAAATACAGGACACCGGTCACCTCGGGGTCGCGCGCGGAGAAAGATTCGCAACTAGTACATGTTGCAACACTGCGCTCCATTTAACGTGTACTGTCTTTTAAGGGTGGAACGCGCTTTAGAACTGCATGTTCTGCATCAGATGTGTTACTTAGGTTGAGATGAGAGAAATTTCAGGGCCTTCATATATTGCTGCACAATTTATTCCAGGGAAATTATCGATAAGTAAATAAATTGAAAGAGTTTAATGTGAAATCGTTCAAGTTAACAAAGTTGACTTAACGTAGCGTTTCGTGATTCTTCTCAGGGGGACCACATTTCAATATGATGCGTAACATTCGCAGAACTTTCTGTACCTACCCGTTTTTCAACAAATTATTCTAACATATGCTTTGCTTCTCTCTAATTCGTGTTGAGATAATCGTGATGACATTTATTCCTTTATGAAGGCTAACTAAATAATAAAGTGCAGTGGATGCTATGAAAGCAAAACATTGTGAAGGTCTTTTTCTTTTTGTAGTATTTAACGCCCGCTTTTACTACACACGGCACCGCAGCGTGATAATTCCAGCACCGGTTGCCTGGGATCGAACCCGGGCCGCTTTGGTGAGATGCGAATGGTCTAACCACTCGGCTACGGCGCGGCCTATTGTAAGGGTGAAGAAGCAGTTTCAAGCATACTCTTGGATGCTGCTAAGGCATGTACTTAAATTAGCTAAAATAAGGAAACATGTCACAATACACTATTTTGTTTAATGTATTAAATGTGTCATATGTATCAATTAAAACAAACGAAATTGAAATGATGTTAGATGATTGTAAACCTATATTTTGAAGTTGACCATACATGGGCTTAATAAAAATCAGATTAAATACTGTAACAAAGCAGCAAAATTCCAAATCATGTTACTTTCCCAAAACTTTATTGTCCTCTAAATTTTACTATAAATGCACAATTTTCTTCTCCTTGCTAATATAATTTGTAGTCTCATCTGCTATTACAATTGACAATTTTTCTTCTGATAATCTTTCTGAGTCTTTTGTGACGAGTTGTGATGCTACGGTAGCTCAGTTGGTGCGGTAGGCGTCTCTACGTCGAACGTATCTGCCAGGGATCGCAGCTGGTACTCCCAGGTCACTGTCTCTGCTGCTGACGGCTCCGTTGATCTTAATTAGGATTAAGTTACAAGGTATATGGTAGGCATGAGTTTGGGATTAGGTCTTCCTCAGGTGCGAGGTAGGATGTCAACATACAACACTGTCTTCAGACATTTACAGCTGACATAAGTTGCATCGACATCTGGGCGAATTTCGGCTAATTAATGCCTTGCCTTGGCAGAACGCCCCGGTCACTACCGCATCCTAATGCTAAACTCTGGTCGTTGTCTTTTTCGCAAACTTCTTCCATTTCCATATTTTGGCGCAAAAATCAGTATTCCTCGGTTACAGGTTCACACTTGGCAACTTCGACAAGAACAAGCCCCCGGTCCAGTCGAATTTGCAGTATTTATATCTCCTTCACCCACGCCATTTTGGTCAACATTCTCCCTTCCATGGGGCAACTGTTAGCGCGGTGATTTCGACTTCGGAAATCTCGGCTTTAGGATTGGGTGCCTTCTCCTTTGACTTCCAGATTTTACGCGCAATCTATAAAATGTACAGTTACTTTAGACTATTTTACCCCAGCTGTGGCTTTGGGCCGACGTCTCTCTACACAAAGCAGTACCCTTAACCCAAATCTTACAAAGGATGTTCTGTTCTTCCTACACTTCTTGCGCTGAAATGCGCCCAGGCTTCTTACACCACAATATTTACAAAAAACACTTGAAATTACACATTTTAACCTATATAGGTATAACAAAATATAATTAAACACATTTGTATCAGAATACATTCTGATCTTATGATCATAAGCAGTAAATAAATTGAAGTTACCTTCTCAAATGCGCCGAGCATGGGTAACAAAAATGAATAAATGTATGAGGCTTTTGGCACTAAGTTCTCAGTTCCTCTAAGTTTTTACTTTACTCACTTAAGCCTACAGCTGTCCCGCTGCTAATTTTTCACCTTAATTTGTTTTCACAACCAACACTGAACCACTTAAAATAACCCGCCTCGGTAGCGTGATGGTTAGCGTGTCTGCCTGGCGTTCAAGAGGTCGCGAGTTTGAATAGCGCTTAGGATAAGTTATCCGGGTAAGGTTTTTTCCGAGGTTTTCCCTTATCCTGAGAAGACGAATGTCGGGTAACTTAAAGCTCTATGGACCTCGGGCTCATTTGAGCATCATTTCACCCATTTTCATTCATTCACCGTCCGATATGACATTACATTGGAGGATGTTAATTTAAAAAAAAACTTACAATAGGTCACTGATACACATTCCTTCATCTACCTGACAAATGTAAACACAAGGATTCACTGTTTTCTAGGTCCCCTCAAATCCTCACACACATTTCACCCTTCTCTCTATTCACATCTTCCTCATTTATCTAACCTGTGTTTATTCGGAAATACAATCTTACAATGACCTCATTGTTCCCTGTTCCTTCTCCCATTCATTTTTCTCCATACACACTTCCTAATTAATAGCTTTTCTTCTCACTCCAACTTTCTCAATTACCGCTTTACCCTTTTTGAGCACAGGGGCCGCTTCCCGCTCTTCCTAGAACTGTCTGCTGATGACGTCAGACGGGAGGCACGCAGTACCGATATTCACACGTGCAGCTTACATTTTACGATATACTTCAAATCCCATCGTACTATCTATACTCTGTTCATCAAGTGATTAGAGGAGATACAAACAAAGCACCGGTTTGTATCACTCCACGGCCACGTGCTTTCACAATGACGCAACACAGTTACCTACCGCTACGCGTAGGTATAATATGCATTTTACACTACCAAAAGGATATATTTATTTGATCCAAATAACATGTAGCACATGGAAATTAACTGCTGCTTACGTCATCTCTGTCCACAATAACACTTTTTCATTTCCTGCTCACAAACTTGAAACCAATCTCCAGAAGCAGCTTGTGGAGGGAAGTTCGTTTTAAATCTGGAAGATCGGGATCAGAGTTAACTGCCAACAGCACTTTGTTTAAGGAGGGGGTTCATTGTTAACAAAGAACTGGTGAACTTTTCGACGGATTGCAGATCTCACAAATTCGTCGCAAACTACATCCACCATTTATCTGGCACGTGGTCGCCTTTTGTCGGGATCTTCACCAACTGACGATTTTTCTTTGTGTGTGCTGTAAATACTTGCAACTGACACACCGGTAAACTCGGATGTTAATTTTATCACGTCTTTGATAGCAAGTTCGGGATGTTTCTTGCAGAACTTGTTAAACACGTTCAATATTGTTGTCTTTTCACCACTTAGCAACGGTTTGTCGCACTTATGTTTCACAACACTCACTTGTTCCGCCATGTTACATTCATACTGAATAATGCGCACGCAGAATGAATTAGGCTGGTTACAGATTCACTTAACTGCGTATTCTTACACTTTAACTATGCTTAGTACACCTAGTTCATGCTTTAGCAAACACTAAGTGAGATTTCAGACCTTAGCAACAGTATTCCTTCAAGGGACTATTTACACGGCGAAAGCGTCAAGAGGGCGCGCTGTGGTCAAAACGCACGTGGTTTTGTTTACGTCTCCTCTAATCTCTTGATGTACAGAGTATAAGTATCTCCGCTCTACTTACCTTGTTTTCTAAAATGAAATGTCAACGCAGGCGTTTTAATTTAAAACAAAGCTCTTATTTGGTAATATTTCGTAAAACAGAAATGAAAATTATCTGTAGGAAGAAGGAACAACACAGTGTGCTAGATAATCGTGCAATTATTACTTTGTTAAGAGCTTCCAACACGCTTTTTTCACTTTCTTCGACATTTACGTTATAATTGCAACGCAGCCCTTATTAAAAGGCCTTTTAATAATGTAATGAACGAAAACAGAATGTGAGACTGACCTTCTTTCCCTATTAAGGCAGTATTTTATTGCCTGAGCTGTTCTTCTAAAAAATAACTGGGTGGCCACTCTTTTTCAGCAATATGAAAATACAACGCAGAGGAAAATGAAATAAATGACACAATTACGACAGCTATCATTTTTGAAAATACCAATATATTTGAAACGGAGAGTGAAAGAGAGAGAGAGAGAGAGAGAGAGAGAGAGGGGGGGGGGGGAGAAGGTTTGCCTATCGCTTTCGCCTATGAATCCTTTATAATGTGTAATTAAAGTTTATCTCTGTTAACATGAATATATAGAAGGATAAGGCTTGGTAAGAATACTTTGTACAATAGTGAGCAAAGAAAATCATGTGTACGTAGCACATCAGATTTTTACCATTAAAATATATGTTGTGCATATTTTAATACATTAAACAACGATAAATAATTGTAGTTATACATGTTGCGCGTTTTCATAGATGACCATAGTGCTCAAAACTAGAGAAAATCTTATTTGAGGTTGTAAAATAATGTGATTAATTGCAAATTACGTTTACTGTGAAATATCATCAAAGAATTGTATAATTGCAATGTTATTCCAGCACGGGCCGATTGCTCCTATTCTTTAAAATGGGAAAGGAAATATTGTCCGTATTTCCCAAATGTGAAAGAAGCACTGCATAGCTATACAGGAAGGGTCATTAGCCTTTTGTTCATGTTATACCTGAATTTCACTACGGTTTGGGATAAGGTGTGCACACTCTTTGACACAACAACGGTCATTGTATTTCGCTTCTTTTATCTTTCTGTTCATCTTAAAAGGGTTGGAGTCGTTCTGTCTCAGCCAAAGCGTATTTAAAATGGCACGAACTATGATATTAAAACGTGCCAAATTGTTCTATGAGATGCATTTGTGGCACGTGTTAACGCACTAGACTTATTTTATTAAGGGGATACTTGCCTGGTGCCGGTACAGTGGGGCCTGGCTGACAGGCTAAAATTTACATGGACATATATTTTACAAGGTTTCATGTACACTCTGGTTTGGTTTGTTTTTCACAAGAGCCCATACAGTGATCAGCCTTAGCTCACCGAGAACAGTTTTTTGACTTATTTTTACTGTTTGTTTTTTTCCTTTTTGATACACATGTTTTCTTTGTTTATGTACACGGATAAATACACGCACTCACTCCTGGGCATACCACACATGTCCCATCACACACACACACGCTCATATATACATATTTACACACACCCTCATGCCCACTGGGCACACCAGAAAGATGCGTCCAAGGACTTAGCACTTTTACTGCACTATATACACTATTTACAGTTTTCCTGTACGGTCAGGTTGCAGCTCCTGTGGCGTTTCCGAGGCTTAGACCTCTACCATAGTGCGTGGCCTAGGGCCTGGGTTGCATGGGCGAGCATTAGTCGGCGAGCCGTGGCACGTCTAGAACATTTTGATTCTAGCATGTTTTCGGTGCTTTGACTCGCCTTTGCCGATCACGTCATTTTGGTGATTCCTGATACGCGTCCACGCAGCAGAGGCTCTTTTTATTATTGCCTCGGGAATAGATGGGATCTGGGTTTCCAGGTGAAGGGTTAGGTTAGTGGTTAGGATGGGAACAGAGAGGATTTTCCGGAGGGAGAGGTTTTGGAGGGTTTGGATCTGCTTCAGGGTGGTTTTTGAGGCATTTGCCCAGGCCACACACGCATATAGAACCACTGACAGGATGAAAGCTTTGTACAGGACGAGCTCGGACTTAAGGTGCAGCTGTTTGCTGTGGAAGATGGGGGCGCATAACTTTAGCCGCTGTCTGCCTTTGTTGGCGCTATTTTTTATGTGGGTGGACCACCACATTGTGCGGTCCAAGGTAACCCCTAAGTATTTAACTTGCCGACGGCAGTGCAATACTTGACCACCGACCGTTAGGTCCATTGCCAAAGTGTGATGCCGCTCAGAGAAATGAATCAGCTGGCATTTGTTGGGATTAATTTTGATTTTCCAGTCATGTTGCCATGAGAGGAAGTTGTTAACATAACGGTGCATTTCTGCAAGGCCGAAATGTGGATTTCTATGGTGGTTGTATATTGCAGTGTCCTCAGCATACATGGCGACCTTGCATCTGGCGTCCACTGGGAAGTCGTTAGTGAATAATATATATAAAAAGGGCGATATTATTGCCCCTTGTGGGACGCCAGCCCGGATCACGCGCTCCCGAGAGGAGAAGCGGCCCACTTGGACGTAAAACTTCCGTTTTTCTAGAAAATTGTGCAGCAAGTATAGATAATTTTGAAGACCCGGGAAATTGTGGTGCAGTTTGTAGATAAGGCCATTGTGCCAGCACCGGTCAAATGTGGCTTCTACGTCCAGAAATAGTGCCAACGTTGAAGCCCCATTGTTAAATTGCTCTGTTACGTCATCTGTTAGCCTGAGAAGCTGTAACTCAGTAGACTGTCCTTTTCGAAAGCCAAACTGTGAATTTGAGAGGTTATGGGATTCCGAAACTTGTTTTTGAAGTCGAGAAAGTATAAGTTTTTCGAGCAATTTACCAATAGTAGACAAAATACTAATGGGGCGGTAGTTTTGCGGTTGTCTGGTGCTTTTCCCTTGCTTTGGGAGCATAATTACCTTGGCTCGTTTCCGAGTACAGGGGAAATAGCCTTGCTGCAAACAGGCGTTAAATATTTTGGTCAGTTGCACCAGAGCTTTTCTCGGGAGATGCTTAAGTTCCTCATTAGTCACTTTGTCTGT
Source organism: Tenodera sinensis (assembly GCA_030765045.1). NCBI lineage: Eukaryota > Metazoa > Arthropoda > Insecta > Mantodea > Mantidae > Tenodera > Tenodera sinensis. The sequence goes on along the minus strand of CM060974.1, from coordinate 53,955,832 downwards.
TCCGGCAGCTTTCCCATTAGGTAATTTCCTAATGAGCTTGTAAACTTCCTGCGGTGTTATTAGGGGTAGCTGTTGCTCTTGCTTCTGCTCCACCCAGGTTTGTACCCATGTCTATACCTCCCGTTCCAGATCGCGGTTGGTAACTGGGTTTTCGCTGAGTCTATACTAATTTCTAAGACAGAAAATTTCGTATTTTCTGGAAAACACACCTTGAAGTCACGCCTATGCAATTATTTCGACGAATCCCAGAACAATATTTTAAATAGTATCCTTATGTGATTCACTATAATAACCAATCAGGTGCCCCAATTTCGCGCTCCAGGACAGTTGCAAACAATGCTATTTTCGATCACCTAGTATGTAGTTAGTTTTAGCTGATGCTATTTGGAAATACAAGTCTGTGCATTCGCGATAAAACTGAATGTTTCTAAAAGCAAACAACCGTGCTGTTACTCGGTGTAGCAATATTGGGACAAAAACTTCGGGAATAATGTATCACCGATTTCCAGAAAATGACAAAGTAAGGCGTAGGTACATGAATATCTCGATGTAAGCGGAGCGATTAGTTTAACGCCGACAATGCTCGAGTGTGCTCCGTGCATTTTCGTCCTGGAGATTATCAACGGGGTTTAAGAAATGAATTACTCGGATTGCCTACAAGAAAAATTTTACGTGCCGATGAGGTGCCTGCCCTGCATGCTGATTCCCAACTGGCATAGTGACACGCTCCGAGATTCGAGCTCAAAAAACAGCACAAGCACCAGCCAAACTAATAAAAAGGTATGTAATGCCAAAACTTGATTGTTTATTTGGGTATGTTTACTGAAAGCAATATAAGAATGTGTGTCATTAAGGGCAAATTGCAGCTGCTGAGGTTAAAAAAAAAGTTTTTTTTGTTGTTTTCACTGTTGAAAACTACATTCTTTTCCGCATCCATTGATATATGATATACGGGTTGCAGATTTGATAGTCGCCAAAATCCCATTTAAATAACATGCTGCATTTGCCACGCCCTTTTATGGTTTTGTGATTTTTCTTTTTTTTTTTTTTTTTTTTTTTTTCCATTTTCGCGTAACCTTTCATTGTGTACATGGAGGTAACATTTTCTCCAAAACTATTTGAATAACAAATTAAAAGCTGTAACAGTGACAAAAAGGAACGCGAGGAAATGTCAACAGTGGGCGTCAGCTACTTTTTCTACATGACCAAATGTAAGTCTATTTTTAAGATCAAACAATTTGTTACTTGTTATTTTGATTGTAGTTTCGGTGGCGGTGGCAAAATTGGTTCGTAATTAGTAGAACGTGTTGACGAATGTTTCTTTTTTTTTCAGTTAAGGTATCTTTTATACCATATATCACTGCATTTTGCTACACTTTATTAATTATTGCTTAAGTGTTTACGCAATGGAACTGTTAGTCAATGCTTTAAATGGAATATGTCAAAACAGGTTTGAAGAGCTTGCTTTCAATTGCTGTCTGAACTGCGCGCGCTTTCCGAACTCCATGTGACGTAGGTTACTTGCAACCAATGGCAGTAATTTTGCCGGAGTGGCCTACCTTCTTTCTCTAGTTACCTTGGAGGGAAACAATGTTTAATTTCTGCATTGAATCTATTGTTGGAAATAAACTGTCAGTTTAAAATCTAAGAATTGTATTTTAAATTACATATTGTGCTTCTATCCTTTGTTTTTTTTTTAAATTATGCTTTATTGTGCTTTTAAAACTTGTTTATTCCTAAATCTTAGACCCCCAAAATCATGTTCTGGGTAGCAACCACATGTCAAAAGCTCTGTTATACTTTTGGGTTGCACTAGTGCTGAGCTACATTGTCCGGAGTGGCAGCCTCATTGTTTATACTATTTACAATTGAATTTTCAATTCTACTGCCTTCAACTGCGCTAGTAGCACTATCATGAACATTTCTTAATTCTAATTCTACTCTCAGGACCCTTTAAACTCTACTACCCATTTATCACTTTCGTTTAACTACTTCTAGCTGAGCTGATAGCTGCTTCTCAAGTTTTTCTTTAATTTGACTAATTTCTCTTCCCTCAGCTTCTAACTCACTCTGTACTACTTTTATACTTTCATCTACTTCCCCATGCACTGCATCTTTAACAGCTCTTAGCTCATCTGTCAGCATTTTTCTAGTTTCTACATTATTGCTTTCATACTTCTTTCAATGTTCAAAGTTTTCACCCACATTGCTTCTAAGAGAACTTACCCTTCCTAGATTTCTAAAATGTTCGCCTGCTGCACATTTAGATTTTCCCTCATTTTCTCCTCAAATTCCTGGTGCTTGAGATCTAAATATTCTTTCAATTTTGAATCTTGGCTCCTAAATCCTTCATCTAACTTAGTGTTAAAGTCTCTATATAAGTCCTTTACTTCCTCTCTGAGCTCTTTATGTTGCCTGCTTTGGCTAAAAATGTTGTTCTCCAACCTACCACCCATTTCATTTATTTTTTCTAAGAGCATTTTACAACAATCTCCCATAATATTCAAAACTGTATCATCACTCCCAGTAGTCATGCTTAGATCTCTTTCCCCAGAATAATCCTCATCATGGAGAGATTCTCTATCACCCGAGCTTTCCACCTCTACCTGATTTAACTGCACCCCTTTTTCCTTATCCTGTCCTAAAAGATCCATTGTGATCCTTTTACTAAATTTCCTGCTACGAAGCAGCATCTATTTAACAATATTCTAGTCTACTTTCCCTGCTGAAGCACACCACACCTAAGACTCTCAATCATGCATACATATTATCATTATCTTTTTTTACATATAAATTTTTATAATTTGACCTTTTGCCAACTTCTGTTGCTGGGATGATGTGGTTTTCTGGTGGTGGTGTTGATCGCAGCGCTTGTAGAACAATGTTATGGGTGGTTCCTCCAATGTCTTGAGTCTGCCTCTTCCTTGCCTTGTTTGTTCATTGTGTCGCCCACCTGGTGCTCATGGTGTTTGTGGTCATCTTTGTCGTGTCCACGGCATCTACTGCTGTCTCTCCATTGAATTTCAAACCTCTGCACTATTCCTCCTACACGTCTACCATGTTCTTGTTGAGTCACCTTTCTTCATTGGCAATCATCTGGTTGTCATCCTTATTGAGCCCCAACATTTTAGGAAGCCACTTTTGTGATGGGTTCTCCCCTTGATGCCACAGTAACTCATTTGGTGCGGTAGCTGTGTCCACATCGAACGTACCTGCCTGAGATCGCAGCTGGTACTCTCAGGTCACTGTCTCTGCTGCTGGTGGCTCCACTGATCTTAATTAGGATTAAGTTACAGGGTATATGGTAGGCATGGGTTTGGGATTAGGTTTTCCTCGGGAGCAAGGTAGGATGACAACACACAAGACTATCTTCACACATTTATTTAAGCTGACATAAATTGCATCAAAATCTGGACGAATTTCAGCTAATTAATGCCTTGCCTTGGTAGAGTGCCCCGGTCACTACCACATCCTTATGCTAATCTTTGATCATTGCCTTTTTGGCAAACTTCTTCTATTTCAATATTTTGGTGCAAAAATCAGCATTCCTTGGTCATAGGTTCACCCTTGGCAACCTCCACAAGAAGCACTTGGTCCTGTCAAATTTGTAGTGTTTATATCTCCTTCATCCCACGCCACTTTGGTAAACGTTCAATACCTTTCCTAAAGAGAGCACAGACCAGGATCAGACACGCATCCCTCAACTAACCAGGATGTTACTTTCTACAGAGAAGGGCTCCATTCCTGACCTACATATGAAAGGGTGGTTTGACTGATTCCCTCACCACAAGGAGGAGCCCACACCAAGGGAAACCGAGTGGCTCAGAATCCTGGATGTGCCAAAACTCGTATCTACAGCTGTAGGCCCTGGACATCTATGAGGAAAATGTCATGAGAATTTACGCACTGTGAAGTTTGCAGGTTAATATGTATACTCTTACACTGGCAGATAATCAATGTTAACTTCAGTTGGTGTGAATTATAATTCATGAAGGAAAAGTATGAAAGCAAAAGAAGAATTTAAGAGAATTTCATACATAGAATCAATAATAGAAAAGGAAAAAGGTCAGAGGTTTTCAGCTGAACAATTTGGAATTATGTAATATGAAAATCTTATGAATATCTTAAGGTATTTAGGATATCTCAGCTACTCAATCTCCATAAAAATCTATTACTAATAGGTAAAGGAATGCTTATGCAGATGGTAAGATAAATATAAATCTTTCTTGGAGGGAGCTGTTAATTTGCAACACAAAAAGGCTGTATTGCAAGACATATGTGCAAATGACACTGAATTGAATTTTTCAAGTCTGATTTACCCTTGTAACTAACTGAACTATAATTACTTGCAAACATACTACTGTGTCCTTATGATTCAATTTGTATCTCTTCGAACCTGACAACTTAATAAAACCCTTGATACAAATGCTACATGTGTGCCTTTATGCTCTCATGAACCAATTTGTGTGTTTTTAAATGTGATAACCTAGTAAAAGCCTTGGTACAAAAGTTACATTCATATGGTTTTATGCCTTCATGAATAAATTTGTGTGCTTTCAGATTTGATGACTGAGTAAAGGTCTTGTTACAAATGTCACACTTGTGTGGTTTTACACCCTCATGAACTAATTCGTGTTTTTTCAAATCTGATGACTGAGTGAAAGTCTTGTTACAAATGTTACACTTGTGTGGTTTTATGCCTTCATGAATCAATTGGTGCTTTTTCAAATCTGATGACTGAGTAAAAGTCTTGTTACAAATGTCACACTTGTGTGGTTTTATGCCCTCATGAATCAATTTGTGTTTTTTCAAATCTGAAACTTGAGTAAATGTCTTGTTACAAATGTCACACTTGTGTGGTTTTATGCCCTCATGAATCAATTTGTGTCTTTTCAAATCTGATGATTTACCGAAAGCCTTGCTACAAATGTTACACTTGTGTGGTTTTATTCCTTCATGGGTCAATTTATGTCTTTTCAAATCATGCAATTTAGTAAAAGTCTTTTTACAAATGTTACACTTGAGTATTTTTCCCCCCTCACCAATCAATTTGTGAGTTTCCAGAGATGACAACTGATTCAAACACTTTGTGTTGCTCTTCTGAAGTAACTTACTTTGTTCCAAAGAGGAAGCCATGCTGACAATTTTCCCATCATCAGATGTTTCTGAGCAAACACTTGTTTCTATTGAAGATGCATCAGTAGCTTCACTTTTCTGACTTAGGCATTTTCTATCATTTTCACATTCAGGACCATCCACATTCATTTTGAAACTTATGCCATCTCCTAGGTCTTCATTAGAGAATAAATCCGGTGTGTAATGGGATACGCCTTCTTTGTATAAACTAAAATATAAAAATAACACTATCAGTAATTATTAGAACACAGTAATAAAAAGTAGAACTAACAGCTCAATGGAGTGCTTTGTGAAAGAAATGTATAGCAAGTTACTGCCTAAACATTATGTTAATGCCAAATTGGTTTAGACTTAATGACTAGTGCTAAATAAGGGGAAACAACGATTCCTACTGATAATTGCATAAAGAGCAACAGTTTTAATGCTTTCCCCCATAAATTTGCTCTTTTAATAGTTTAACTTATAGCTTAACACATATACCCCTTAATAAGGAAGAATTTAACAGGGAAGATATGTATACACATTATCAGCAATGCACTAATTAATGGTGCTAATAGGTTATGTACTTAAGAACAGAGAAATTTAGAACATGAAAAGTTTCTACCATTAAAAAAAACAAAAGATGGTTATTTAGTTATGTCAACAAACTTACTGTTGGTGTTTTTAAACACACAAGCCGTGTGTGGGCAATGTAAGCGGAGGGTCTGTGGTTCAAAACCCAGGTGTGGCATTGAATTTTTAAGTTCCAGTTCTATCTCTCAAAAGATGGTTAATTTAAAATGATGTTAGCTAATGCTGGATTTCTGACAATGAAGTCATTAATCCTCTTGCTCTCCAACATTAAGATACTGAAGAACAATAGCAGTAATAGTAACCGCTTTTTAGAGAGCACCATATTTTTATGTTTTGGTGGTTACATCGCTCTCTCACAACCCCCAGAATGTGTGGAGGACCACACCTGTGGTTGGTGTATGGGTCTCACCGACCTGACTGGGAGAGTTATCAAAATAAATTCACCGACCATATCCTCTGATTACCAATTAGAGCACATATTACATGCTCAAGTCAGCATGTTAGGGGTTAAGAGTTTATAGAGAAATTGAAAGGTTGGAAAAATAAAGACTCCCTAGCCCTCAGGAACCCTATTAGCATCGGGGTCGGAAGAGAACAAGAGATGACCAAGATAAGGTCATAAGGTCAGATAGAAAGGCTACAGTGAGGAACAAAACACCAGTAAGTGGAAGCAATGTTCTGCTCAGCTTGGGTACCTTGTGGTTGCCAACCACATATCCCCTAGACGGGGACCCCTGAGGGGTATATTCATAAATGTATATAACATTAAAAGTCAAAATAATGTGTGAATTTAAATTATCATCTGGGCTGCTGTAATGTAACAAACTTGTATTATTTTGAGAGGTAGAACTGGAACTTAAAAATTCAATGCCACAGCTGGGATTTGAACCACAGGCTTTCCGCTTACCAGGCGGATGCTCTACCACTGAGCTATTGTGACAAACTGCCAGAATGGCATTCAATTCTCAAACCAGTTCGTATTTCTCCTGGTAAACCACAAAGGCAGTCTCACATCAGAGACAAATTACCCCAATGGTGACTTACTATTGTACTTTATATCTACCTCTCAAACTTTGCCCACACATGGCTTGTGTGTTTAAAAACACCAACAGTAAGTTTGTTGGCATAAATAAATAATAATTGTATTTTTTGTTGTTTGAACAAGCATAAAATGCACTCTGAAAATTTGCAGGCCCAATATCAGAATCTTAAACCAGTAACTGGCACTTTAAAATTGAATTCCTTCATTCCTTTGTCAGAAACTGAGGCTTGAGTGAAACAATTTTCTTTTGAAGACGGAGGTAGATGAGTAGAAATGTAAGGATTTGAGTTGTATGGAAACAGTAGTTTAAAATGCATATTTTAAAAACATTTTGAAGATGGTAATAGTGTAAGCTAGCAATGTTTCCTTATTGTACTGTTGCAACGTTCATGGGACGTCAACAGTCGCCGGAATGGAAGCTACCAATTGTACAAGGTTTCAGTAGTGGTCACTGCTGCCACACAAGTCTGCTGCATTGATCTGTAAGTAATTCAATTACAGTTGAACTATTAGAGACTCCATTCTGATTTTTCCCGGGAATATTGAGTAAACTTCAGCGTATTTTCAGGTTTTTTTCTTCACATGTTTAAATGGACGAGTTTATTGTATATCTAACTAAAAAATTGAATATCAAATATAATACTAATTAATATTTTCTAACAAATACCTCCCAAAAGGCTGCGATTTATCTTTAATTGAGAAAAAACTCAAGTAATTTGTTTGTAATTTGATTATGATTGATCAAAGGGTGAGGTGTATACAATTTTTGGGACATTTCAAAAATTAATATCTGCCAAAATAATTTTTTTTTATGAAACAAAGAAACTAAGTCAATGTATTTTGTTCCAAAAAACATAAAAATGTTTCAGGGAAATTGGAGATATTAAGGCCCATTTTTACTATAGTTTGTGCGATTTGATGTGCAATGACTCATGCATTATAATTATGCATTTATAATGATCACTCATAAGAACTGTTTATGTGAAATGCATAAACATTGCAAATAGAATTCTTTGGTTATCACCTAATTTGCATAGAACAAATGAACATATCTACATGAACTATAGAGATTCAGGTATCTTTGGGCATCCATGTTAATGCATAAATATGTTAATATTGTATGTAACTTAGTTACAGAGTATAGAAAATAGCATGGTCTTGGTATGTGGAATCCTTAAAGCTTCAAATAGTTCTGTTCTTTGAAGCACAGCATTAAAAATTATGAAATGTGGACACCAGAAAGAAATTAATAAGATGGTTATTTTCCAGATGAAGTAGGAGAGGCTAGAGAAAATAATAAGTAATAATCTCCACCTCTTGGTGCTTAACTTTCCTTTGTTTCTTAGCGGGGCTTTAGTAGGAAAATTACAACTATTTTTACTTGGGTAACTTTTTGAAATTTTCCAGACTGGCTCAAAAGGATGTTAAATATCAGATAACTACATGCTCTATGGACCCCAGCCTCATTTGAGTATCATTTCACCCATTTTATTCATCGTCTTATGTAACCTAACTGGTTAAAGGACATTAAGCCTTATAAAGGATTACATTATATTATACATCAGTCCTGCAATTAAAAATTGAAAAAATACTTTAGCATCTACATTGTGAACAGGAATTTAAAAAAATACAAGGAAAAAGGGTTCAGTGCATTTGCTGTAAAATAACATGCCAAGTTTTATACATTTCCAAACCAGTGAGCTGGTATTATGGAGTAGCATTTGATATTTAAGTATCAAAATTGTATTTTTTTAATCAATGTCCCGAAATTATGCATATTGTCACCGCGCCCGCCGCATCTAATTGCCGACAACAGCAGTGTCACCCATCGCATTATTGTCGGCACTACCGCAAAGGAGCCGAAGGAAAGAGACAGAGAATGGCCGCATTGTTGGGGCGCTTGCCGAAAGAGAGAAAAGGATAGAGACTTCGAGAATCTTCTGCTTTGTATTTCACCGCAATAACTGAACTTTCCAGAATAGTGCCTGGGAGATATAAATAGCGGTAAAGTGCGACAGAAGGGTCAGTCAGACGTATGGGAAGCGTTGAGTAGTCGTGGCGACGGAGAAGTCAGACGTATGTGAAGCGTTGAGTAGTCGTGCCGACAGAAAGGGACAGTTCTTGTGTTACGAATTTGGAGCCGTGCTGTGAGTGAATCGGAAAAGACTTTCTTGCTGTTGCAACGAGTGTAAAAAGTTACTGTTTACGGAAATAAAAGTGTTTCTTTATCTCGACTACATCTGTCTTCTTTACTTTTCAACCCACCAAAGTCACACTGGTGTCAGAAGTGGGATCCGTCGAATTGCTTCTAGTTTCGTTACATCGTCGTTAGAAGTTGCAACGTTAGAATCAAGATGGAGGGAGATTCGGAAACCAGGATGATGGCAATGATGAAAGAATTATTCGCCGAAATGAAGACAGAAATGTCCAAGATGAAGACGGCAAACGACAACCTCGTCGCCAAAATGAAGACGAGAAACGACAACCTCGTTGCCGAGCTGAAAGAGATGAAGACGGAGCTATCGGCGAAAATTGACGGCGAACTGACTGGCGTGACGGAAGACGTGGAAGAACTCGGCGAAAAGGTGGAAGACCTCTGCTAGCATGCGGACGTCGTGGAGGACGACGGGGAACGTCTTGGCGCCCTGGTAGTAAGAGTTGACGAGAGCGTCAAAGTACTGGATGCCAGGGGCACACGGGATAGCGCGGAGCCGGAGAGGGAGCACCTAGTGGCCGAGGCGACAGTTGCGCCCGTTTCAGATGATATGAGGGAAGACGTGGAACAACTCGGCGTACTGATTAGCGTGACGGAAGACGTGGAACAACTCGGCGAACTGACTGGCGTGACGGAAGACGTGGAAGAACTCGGCGAAAAGGTGGAAGACCTCTGCCAGCATGTGGACGTCGTGGAGGACGACGGGGAACGTCTTGGCGCCCTGGTAGTAAGAGTTGACGAGAGCGTCAAAGTACTGGATGCCAGGGGCAGACGGAATAGCGCGGACCCGGGGAGGGAGCACCTAGTGGCCGAGGCGACAGTTGCGCCCGTTTCAGATAACGAAAGTGTACGTCTCGGGGAAGACAAAGGGGCAGTTCAGGGACGTCGTCGAGGATCCCCTGGAGGAATGTGTCGGGTACGTAACCAACCAGGATATGACGTGGAGGACGATCAGCAAGGAAGCGCACAAGAAAACGATCAACACGCGAGAACCGACTTGGCGTGTGACATGGGGGGACCGTCGGAGCCATCCAATCACCTGACGCATAGTGCCGTGAACGGAAGAATGGTGGACATCATCTTGGACGGCAGGATACAGGAGAGGCCGTGCCGAGCACGAGTGAACACGAGTGCAGCGGTGGACGCGACTCGCGCGGATGTGGCGAGGTTTGTTGCCGGACCCATCGGAAGCAAGGTGGCTGCGAAGGTGCGCCAGAGAGGTCGGCGGACATGGTACCCAGTGAGCCGTTTCCAAGTGCGCAGGATGGCCCGTCAACACACCAGGAAGAAGGGCAACTGGACGGGGCACCGTCAAGACCGGCGGTACTGTTGCAGAATTTCGAAGCAGGATGGCATACATCGTCCTACCCGGACCAAGGGACACTATCCAACAGCGATACCTAGGATCGTGCCTCCTGGAGAAGAGGTTCGATGGGTTAGTCCACCGGGGCGCAAGTGAGATGCCGCAGTGATAGTGCTGGTCGGGACGACCAACTCTGAGGAGGGAGCAGTGTCATCGCGCCCGCCGCATCTAATTGCCGACAACAGCAGTGTCACCCATCGCATTATTGTCGGCACTACCGCAAAGGAGCCGAAGGAAAGAGACAGAGAATGGCCGCATTGTTTGGGCGCTTGCCGAAAGAGAGAAAAGGATAGACTTCGAGAATCTTCTGCTTTGTATTTCACCGCAATAACTGAACTTTCCAGAATAGTGCCTGGGAGATATAACTAGCGGTAAAGTGCGACAGAAGAGTCAGTCAGACGTATGTGAAGCGTTGAGTAGTCGTGCCGACGGAGAAGTCAGACGTATGTGAAGCGTTGAGTAGTCGTGCCGACAGAGAAGGGACAGTTCTTGTGTTACGAATTTGGAGCCGTGCTGTGAGTGAATCGGAAAAGACTTTTTTGCTGTTGCAACGAGTGTAAAAAGTTACTGTTTACGGAAATAAAAGTGTTTCTTTATCTCGACTACATCTGTCTTCTTTACTTTTCAACCCACCAAAGTCACAATATCGAAAGGAAATATGTTCATGACCATACGATTGATGCATTGTAATTGAATCAATGAATAGCCCATCAATCGCGGTTGCTATGTCCATAACTACGGAAACAAACAATTACCCCTATAGAGAGGTAATGAATAAATATTGAATACCACTAACGTGGTATGCATCGCAAGAGGCGGTTGGATATTGGTGTTATCGAACAGGAAACTTGTCAGTGATCCAACAGCGTTACATATGCCACAAAAGAACGTCAGATTGAATACAGTGCGGGAGTATATAAGCATAATAGTATCATGAATATTTCTAAATATTAAAGAAAGAGAAGAATCAGGATATTTCTCTGATGAAACTTGAAAGTTTGCATGCGCAACAGTTTCAGGACTTAAATATGTTGCTCATTATAAAAGTGTGAAATAGATTGTGAATATATTACAAGCTAACGATAATAACGTAGAATTAGCTGAGGATCTGAATTATTACTACAAACAGTGATACCTCGCTCTTATTTGTCTGTTTGCTGCCTAAACGCCCTCAAGATAACGTTACTAAAATACTGCTACAGGTCAAAATGCAAAGCATGTCATTGGTTAGTCATAAGAACACAAAAAAGTTTATCCCTCTCTAATCCAAGTAATTTTTTGTGATCAATAACTTAGAAATGCTATTGTTTCAATTTAAACACTTTCTTTATGCAATTAATACAACAAAATATGATACTTATTTCTCAGATTCACAATAACTCTTGAAAAGAAGTCTTACTTTAAAATGTAATAACCATATTAATCTTACCATAATAATCTTAATTTAACATGTAGTAACGATGCATTTAACCTAAATATTAATGGTACTAAACCTGAAATGAAATGATATATAAAGCTTCAGGATAAAAAGAGACATACTACTGATGCAGAGATTGTGTTTTTGGATCTTTCCTTAAAACGTAAAGTGACTCTGGTTGATGTAAGAAGAACAGTTGAATTCAATAATAATAGTGCTTGTTAACAGTTCAGAAGGGAAAGCAATCGAAGTGGGCAGAAGTTTGCACTTTAAAAGGCTAAATAATATTGAACTAAAGTTACACCAATTTCATCTCAAACACATATATATATTTCAGGCAACCTAAATTAAGTTGTTTGTAATCAAAATATTTGACAATTTCAATTTCAGTATGTAAAATGAAAACAAAGAAGCTACAAAGTAGTGTGAAACTGTGCTCAAAATAACACTTTCATGAGAAATAACTTAATTTCCTAAATAAAGGAACAACATTTTTCAAAAAACACACTGTGCTGCAGATATTGAAATTCCCAATCAAGATTTAAATAAAATTAACATACCATTAATTAAAAGGCAATGCAGTAAAATCTTGCAGAATTAGACTAAAAATCACCCTAATCATGGAATCAAAAAGATGTAAATTATACTAAAGCTGATATTGGAAATAGCATGGTGATTTCAGATGAAACTGATTATGCCAACAAAGACAAACTTTTACATCAAGGCGAGGATTACATAAGAATAATGACCAATAAAATTACTACTTTTAATAAAATACTTAATAAAATGAAAACTATATATAGTAAAGAAAAACATATTGTAAAAGTCAGGAATCCAGTTTTAGCCAGAATGAATGCACTTTCCAAATCGTAAACCAGGAAATAAAATGAGGCCTATTATAAATTGTAATAACTGTAATAATTGTGAATTTAACAGAGAATGGAAAATTATCAACACTGCATTAATTAATGGGTTTAATGCAGGTTTAGTACATAAAAACATAGAGAAATTTAAATACCGAAAGACTGTAAAAGAAGTTTCTACCCCCAAGAAAACAAAAGTTAGTATTTTTTAACAATTTACTTACCATCCTTGGGCTCTAATAAAAAAAATTTACAAAAATGTTTGAAGAACATGGAACACTTTTGGTTGTTCATAGTAATTATAATATAAAAAATCCAGTTAATTTTCATTAAAATATTTCAAAACAAAATATTTATCAATTTAGCTGTTTGGACAGTGATAGGGTTTACATTGGTAAAATTACCAGAATGAAAGAACAGTTTAGAAATATAAAATATTAAACAAATTGATAATCAGCTGAGGGAGATCATGTTTGTTCATTTAAACATAAAATCAATCTAGAGCTCCAATTTCTAAAACAATGTAATGGACCTATAGATTCAATGGTGTGGGAAAAGATATTTAATTTGAAGAATAAGTACAGCATAATATTTTTGAAATACCACCAACTGATTCTGCAAACAAATTTGTTTCGGTTTCTGCAGTTTGTAGCGTTATTTCCAATTACCATGTTTGGGATTATCTATAATTTTGGAATAGTTTGTCACTGATGTATTTATCTAAAGGAGTAATTGAACTTGAGTATGCATATTTTAATTTGCATAATTACTTATCAATAAATAACGGCATAGTTATGTAGAGAATTATGTATGCTTTGCAAGGATTATAAATTTGGATAGTTGGAAATACTGCCATTCATCGGGTGAGTAATGCCAACCCAAAGAATAATATTCACATTCAACATACAAATCAAGAGCCAATGAGAGCATAGCGTTTTAGAAAAGGATGAATGAGAAGACAGGACAGTCAGGCTGTGGGAGTAAGATAAAACGAGTTGCCCCACAACTTTTGGTCAGTCCATTCGAGGTACTTGGAAGATGCTGTTTGCCAAATTGATATGTGAAAATTTCTTTAACGGCCACATGAACCGGAACAATTTTTATTGAGTATTACAACTAAAGAGCAATATTATGTCTCACAAAAACTGATAAAAGGGAAAAATAAAATGCGTGTATAAAACTATACTAAAAGGCATGTACATAAGAATCAGACATAATTTCAAGTAATCAAAGTGGTGATAAATGTCCAAGTGACTTGAAGAATTCTCGATAACATAATGTGTTAAACTCAAAATGTGCAAATATTATTTACAAATGTGATCCTTTAAACCTTTAACTCCTTTGATTCTCAAACTACATGCACATATCCTTATTCTAAAGTAAGAAGAAATTAGAAACTAAAAACTTCACTTATCTTAGTAATGTAGCAATTTGCACGAAAAACTTGCAACATTACTAAGATAAGTGAAGTTTTTAGTTTCTAATTTGTTCTTACTTTAGAATCTTTGTTGCTTCACTGTTACTAGCTTCAATTTCTTTAATTAACATATCCTTATTATTGCACACTCTGAGAATTAAGGCCCCTTGCAAGATGAAGCTAATGCTACACACATGCCGCCACGTGGGGCCAATATAATTAAACAACTACAAGAACATGCCATCAAAATACACTTAACATTAAGGGCTCAAAGTAGGAAAAACTAAGAAAATCTACTCAGAACATCAGAAAACTACACACCCACAGGAGGCATAAGAATAGACCCAGGTAACTACATTACCAACAGTTAATGCTGTCATGTAAGACAGTGCCAATTTAAAATAAGTGTGCATGCTCCAATGTTTTTACCAAGTGGAAAATCATTACCTAACCTCACAAACATGAGTAATCAATCAAGTGACAATATGGAAATATTAGAAGATAATAATTATAATTGTAGTGATGTTAGGGGAATTGACATACCATCTCCAGAAAGATCTTTAGTGAGTGAACCTATTAATGTAGGAAGGGTAGAACAGAATTGTTTATATCTAATCAACACACTTCTCCCCCTGTAGTTGATATAAGTGCTTTAATGGAAAGATTTAGTAGTTTGCTACAAACTAGATTGTCTTAACGATATCAAAAATTTAACAAGTAAGATGAATACCCAGATTCAAAGATTAGGAGAATGATAGACAGGTGGGATAAAATATTAGAAGCAATGTTAGAAGAAAAGGTACTGTAACAACCTGCCAGAATGACATAGAGCAACTGCCTGGTAAGCGGAAGGTCTGTGGTTCAAATCCCAGCTGTCGCATTGAACTTTTAAGTTCCAGTTCTACCTCTCAAACATTGCCCACACACGGCTTGTGTGTTTAAAAACACCAACAGTAAGTTTGTTGGCATAAACAAATAATAATTACCATCCGACGGTTATTTAATCCTGGGACATAAAGTACTTGCAATAGAAAGTCACCATTGGGGTAATTGTCTCTGATGTGAGACTGCCTTTGTGGTTTACTGGGAAAAATACGAACTGGTTTGAGAATTCAATGTCATTCTGGAAGGTATTCACAGTAGCTTAATGGTGAGAGCACCTGCCTGGTAAGCGGAAGGT
Source organism: Tenodera sinensis (assembly GCA_030765045.1). Classification (NCBI taxonomy): domain Eukaryota; kingdom Metazoa; phylum Arthropoda; class Insecta; order Mantodea; family Mantidae; genus Tenodera; species Tenodera sinensis. The sequence goes on along the minus strand of CM060974.1, from coordinate 53,940,626 downwards.
CTGCGGTTCAAATCCCAGCTGTGGCATTGCATTTTTAGGCTCCCGTTCTTCCTCTCAAGTCATACCACATTCTGTATGTTTGAAATTGAAATGCTATTACATTCACACTGTTCTCTCCTCTCTCTTTTAGTTAACACATTCACATTTCTTTCTCTGCCCACTTTTCTACACATAAGTCATACAATTTCGTGCATGTTTGAAATAGAAATGCTACATATCACATTCACAGAGTTTTCTCTAATCACTTTTAGGCAACACATTCACATCTCATTCTCTACTCACTCTTCTACAAATAAGTAATAGAATTTCATGCACGTTTGAAATAGAAATGCCAGCTTATTCCATTCACACTGTTTTCTCTACTTACTTTTAGGTAACACATACATAACTTAAATTAAGTAAAAATTGAAGCTATTAACAGTGAAGCAACAAGATTCTAAAATAAGAACAAATTAGAAACTAAAAACTTCACTTATCTTAATATGTTGATATCCTTTTTCTATTTTACTGACCCAGGGGTTTCAAGCTATATCCAGCTCATTCTCAAAGTCATATAAACAAAATCGTTGCCAAGCTACAATCTTTTATTTTTGTGAAAAACAATTATTCATATTCAATTTTTTATTTACCAATCTCTGAAAACAAAAATTTAAAAATACAATCCATAGAGGGCAATTCAAAGTTCATGACATGGTTCCTGTTTTTTAAAATAAAATTTTTTTCCCAAACCATTAAATCTATCGGATTACTTAACTGTTTTAATAATTTAACCTCTGAATTAATTTCATGATTAAATGACCAAAAATGATCTGCCACAGCTGATTTATCAGTTTGTTTATATTTAATATTTCTAAAATGTTCTTTTATTCTGGTTTCTAGATGACGTTTAGTTTTACCAATATAAACTTTATCACAATCTAAACAGCTAAATTGATAAATGCCAGATTTTTTATAATTTGGTATTTTATCTTTTTTTGAAAAATTAAGTAAATTTTGTATATTAAATTTATTTTGAGGGACCAAATTTATTCCATATTCTTTAAAAATCCTTGTAAATTTTTTATTAGCCCATGGATGGTAAGTAAACTTTTTAAAAATATAATTATCTTTTATTTTTTTAAGGGTTGAAACTTCTTTGACAGCTTTTTGATATTTAAAAAAATAGAAAAAGGATATCAACATACTAAGATAAGTGAAGTTTTTAGTTTCTAATTTGTTCTTATTTTAGAACATACATAACTGTTTCTGTACTCACTCTTCTAGAAGTAAGTTATACAATTTTATGTATGTTTGAAATAGAAATGCTGCATATTACATTCACAGTTTTCTCTACTCACTTTTAGGTAACACATTCACGTCTCTTTCTCTGCTTAGTCTTCTACAAATAAGTGATAACATTTTCTGCATGTTTGAAATAGAAATGCTGCTAATTACATTCACAGTTTTCTCCTCTCACTTTTAGGTAACACATTCACATCTCTTTCTCTACTCACTCTTCTACAAAGAAGTCATACAATTTTATGCATTTTTGAAATAGAAACGCTCCATAATATATTCATACTGTTTTCTCTACTCACTTTTAGGTAACACATTCACATGTCTTTTAGCTCACCCTTGTAAAACAATTTCTCATAAAAACGCAATTTTACACACAAAAAAGAAAAAAATTTATCCTCGCTTTTAAAATAAGTCGTACCAAGTTCTGTATGTTTGAAATATAAATGCTTTTACATTCACACTGTTTCCTCCTCTCACTTTTAGCTAACACATTCACATCTTTTTCTCTGCTCAATCTTCTACAAATAAGTCATACAATTTTCTGCATGTTTGAAATAGAGATGCTGCATATTACATTCAGTGTTTGCTCTACTCACTTTTAGGAAACACATTCACATCTCTTTCTCTGCTCACTTTTCTACAAATAAGTAATACAATTTTCTGTATGTTTGAAATAGAAATGCTGCATGTTACATTCACAGGGGTTTCTCTAATTACTTTTAGGTAACACATTCACATCTCTTTCTCTACTCACTCTTCTACAAACAATTCCTATCATATATATATATATACAATTTGGATGTTTGTATATATGTAACTGTTAGGTAATCTCTAAAACCGCTTAATCGATCACCGCAAAATTTGGCACCTATATGTTTTTTTTTTTCAGGGAGAAAGTTTTTATGGTAAGAATTTTACTACACAAAAGATTACTTTCAAATGGGTTTCTACGCACTTTTTTGCGTGGCACATTCATGTATCCTCTGTTTGCCCTTCAACATACAATTCATATAAGTTTCTATAATTGAAATATAAATGCAATGTATTACATTCACATGATTTGCTCTACTAATTCTTCCTTTACGAGACACATTCAGTCTTCTTTCGCTACTCGCCCTTCAACATACAATTTGCTATGTTTGAAACAGAAATACAATGTATTACATTTGTACGATTTTCTCTACTCACTTTTGTTTTACGTAACAATTCATACGTTATTCCCTATCGTTTATCAACTTCATACATACCAACACCTATACATATCGTATGTTGAAGAGTGGATAAATTCCAAAACAGGTTGACCGATCGCCATGAAAAGTGACATATCTAATTGTTTTCATGGTGAAGATTTTTATGCAATCCATTTTGCCACCCAACATATTACGTTCACATGTTTATCTCTACTCCCTTTTCTTTTACCTAACATACTACTCCCTCTTCTACAAACAATCCATACATTTTTCCATACACTTGAAATATAAGTGCAACGTATAACATTCACACGCTTTTCTACTCAATTTTGTTTTGCGAAACACAATCATATTTCTTTCACTACTCCCGCTTTGACGAACAATTGCAAACAATTCATACAAGTTTCTATGTGATTGAAACAGAGATGCGCAGCACATTCACATGACTTTATCAAGCAGCTTTTCTTCCTGTAGTATTTGTTGTTGCTCAACAGTGCTTTTGCTCAGTGTCGCTCCGGTGTTTTAATAAAAAATAAAGAAATAGTTCAAAAAGTAAAGTAATCACAATTGGTGTCAGGAGTGTGACGAAAAGCACAATATGGAACAGTTGATGAAACAAATGTTAGCCAAGATGGGGAATGAAATGAATTTCGGCATGCAGCAGAGGAAACAATTATGAAAGCCGAATTGGAAAAATGTAAACTATGAAATATAAAATATGGGAACAAAAATGGACAAAATGAAAACAAAAATGGAAGCCAAATTGAAAAATTAAACTCTGAAATGGAAAAGATGAAGGTGGGAATGTCCAATATGAAGATAGATCTATCGAAGAATACTTACAAGCGACTGGCCGGGGTTAAGGAAGCCATGGAAGAAGTCGACGGAAGTATGAAGGACCTTGGCCAACATGTTTATGCCCTGGAGTCAATTGCAGCACCGAAGAACATGAACTCCATAATGGAACAAATGCTCAATGAAAACTTCAAACTAGGTGGATATCTATGGGGGAGGCTTGCGTTCTGCAGTAGACGTTTTACAGCTGAAATGATGTTTATGAAATATTTGTGTATTTCTATATCTCTTGTATCTCGGAAATGACTCTTAACAATTGCGACAAAATTTTTTATTTAGTTAGCGTTTTGCCTTTCAGGTTTATTTAAGTAAGCAACTCCTCCCACAAGAAAGAAAAGAAAAGAAAGAAAACAAGATTTCACAAAAACGAAGGCAAAAAACGCTGAGATTTAAGCCTCCTTGCAAGAACATCAAAAGTTGGTAATACAGTAGGCAAAACCTAACCACCTATTTAGCTGCAATTGTATTTATATTGTTTCACTGATTAAAGTAATTAAAGGTAATATACAGTTAATATACAGTATTGACAAAAAAACATTAGAGCATGATGTTTCATAACATTGCTTTCAACTGAGGGGTAAAAAAGATGAGAAATGAAAGATATGAACATTTTTAGGGAAGATTAAAGAAGATGGACCAGGAAAGTAAGGAACAAAATATCAGAAAGAGACAAGGGAGAAGAGGGAAAGAATCACAGGACGTAGAAAAATAGTTTCAAGAACTGCACAACAACGCAATGTTGGCCCTGTAGCTCAGTTGGTAGAGAAACTGCCTGCTGGAGAGGATCCGTTTCAATTCCTAGCTGCGGGTACAAATTTTTGTCTAGCCAAGATTATCCCTTATCCTCCCCAGAGTCTGGAAATATGAATGTGTGTAAATTTATTGTATATATATATATAAAAACAACCTAAAAGCCCAAAAGCCAATGTAAAATGAGATAACATCATTGCCAACAGGCAATACGTTTCACAGGAGAGGCTGCTGCTATGACCTTTGGAGTTAACAGTGGGGTATAAATGGAGCTATTAAAAAAATAAAACATAACAAAGCAAAAGGCCAGGGTGTCAAGGATGCTGGGGAATAGAGCGGTACACAAATCTGTATATAGCATGAGGAAAACTGAAAGAATTAGGTGATTGATAACCTGTAACTATCTGATACAAATAAAGTAATATATCATGCTAAAGGAAACATTTAGGCAATAAAAATATATTTAGGAACCAATGAAAACATATTATAAAATAATTAAATGGACCCAGAGACTTAATGGTTTGGAAAAAGATATTAATTTTGAAAAATAGGAGCCACATAATAAATTTTGAAATACTAAATGGTTCTGTTAAAAAATTTGTTTTGCTTTCAGTGATTCATAACACAATAAGAGAAATATACCGCTTGGCATCTGAAACCATGGTGAACAGAATAACTAATCTATATTGATAATGGGATTAGTAGTGACGGAGAGTATTACAATGCTGTTGATGATACTTGCTGCAGTTGCAAGCAAAACGTCAGAGAGTGGAATGAAGAAGCCCAGTGGACCACAGCCTCTTAGCTTGGAAGCATACATGGGCTGGTTTTGTAGTTTTTATAACAATGTTATAACTGGATAAATAGTTCACTTAAATGGTTCCAAGTTTCACAGGCCCTCGATGTAGTCCCCACCATTGCGTACGTGTTCCCAGCGATGCAGAAGTCGCTGGATCCCTTTGGCACTGCCCAATCTATTGATGGAGCGATGAGAGCTCTCGGCAGCCTGCTTAACGTCTTCAATGGTACGGTAACAGTTCCACTGCACTGGCATCTTCATCTTCGCAATGAAATCATAGTTGCAGAGTCTGATGTTGGGAGAATAGGGGGGGTGATAAAGCACCTCCCAGCCCGAGCGATACAACAATGCTAACACAACACCTGCTGTGTGTGCCCTAGCATTGTCATGCAGAATGATGGGCGGTGTAACCATGTGGTGGCACCGTTTACTTCTCAGAGCTGCTCGGAAATGGTCTTACAGAAACGAACAATAGTACGCCGCATTAACGGTTTGATTTTGGGGAACAGTATGGTTGATGATCACACCATCCCAATCTAGGCAAGAATCAACATTACCTTCATATTGGTGGGGGTTGGTCGAACTGTTTGTTTCTGTGGTGATCCGTGGTGCCGCCACTGGTTCGATTGGTGTTTTAACTGTGGCTCATAAGATTTGGCCCATGTCTCGTCAATGGTTATGATTTGCTGTAAGAAGGCCTCTCCTTCATCCTCACAATGCTGCAAGTGCATACGAGAAGCGTCATATCACAGCCATTTGTACATGTCGGTTAAATCATGTGGAACCCATTTGGATGTAATCTTTCTCATTTTCAGTATGTGCTTCATAATGTGGAGGGCAGTCGAATGCGCCAGTTCAGTTTCTTGCTCTGACGAATCGTTATGCTCCATTAACGAGGACACCATCTGTACAGTTTCATCACTTACTGGTGGGTGACCAGATCGAGGCATGTCCTCTACACATTCGCGCCCATCTCGAAATGCTGCAACCCATCTTGCTACCATTCTGTAAGGTAACACAGCTGCACTGCATGCCTTGTTCAATCCTTGGTGGCACTGTTGAGCCGTTTGAACCCTAGCACACTGAATTTTAATCCACGTTTGCTGCTCTTACTTGAAAACATTGCGATTGTCGTTCCTGAGCGCTGGCTTCCCACTACTCATCTAACAGGTGCAACTGCGCTCAAGTGGTTGGCGGGAAGGGCGAGCTCATGTGCTCTGAGAGAGAGAGGATGCAGGTCAGCAACCTTCGGTAAAAGTGGTAGCGCCCAACACCGTTGCAACTTAGCGCTGCAGTATGGTTGCCAAAACTAAAAAAACAGCCTTTGTATTTTACAAATTATGACTCCGGCCATGAATGCCTTTGTTTATTAATGAACCAAGAAACCTTTGTCTTTAATGTCACTTTCACACTTGTGAAACTTACACCAAAGTGAAGCTTAGACTCTAAATATTTTTTGATACTCTTACAGTATACAGGAATATGAACTTAAAAAAGAGAATCATAGGCATTATATGTGCATCATGGAGTATGTATATAATTGTTATAAACTTTATTTTTTTTATCTTATGTGACTTTTGGGTAGAATTTATTGAAGCTCTTGGTATATTGAAACTTTAGTGTTAATATAACACATATTTGTAATTCATAATCTAGGAAGAAATTCTAAAATAAAATACAATTGTTACTTAACATTTTGGTAACACTGAAGCTCAAGATACAATTACAAAGTGCACTGGATTGTTCTTGCTGGTTACAAGTTTATTTAAATAATTTTGCTATTTGATCACTTTGAGCTGGAGTTTCACATTGTTGAGTATGCAATCATTTTTAACAGATAAAGATTAAGATATTAAGGAATTTACAATTCTCACATTGCAAAATAAATTGAGTAACATATTTCTCATGTAAATTTAACTCATTCTAGTTACATTTTCTACGTGATTCTCCCATCAATGCACACACATACATGTTCATCTGAAAATATATAGTATAATTTAAAGTGAGAACTTGCAAAGAACAATTACCACAAATATCAGAAAATATTGAACATAAGTATACAAATATATGTTATGAGTGGCATAAAATATTTGAAGGTGGGAAGTCAAGTGTGAGTCACACTGAAACAAGTAAATATGCATCTGATTGGTCATGGTTTTTTGTGTGTGTGATATTAACATACTGCAATACAACAAAGGCTGTATGAATTAATACCACTTCTCAATATCCAGATGATGGGGTTGTTGAAAGTTACTATCTTTGACTTATTTGATTGTCCAAATGTTTCAATTACTGGCTTATCACACAACATAGTAGAGACGTACCGGAAAATTAAAACTTCACCTTCTTCAGAAAAAAAAACAAACATATTTTTGTATGGTAAGACTTTGTTGATGTATCAGTTGGACAACTTAATAAAATTTATTCAGAATGAAAATGAATTTTGTGAATATTTGCAGAAAACGATAATTATACATTAAGTATGGAAGTATAGTTAAAGTGTGGTATCATAATCATAAACCATGGAGCAATGTGTTATAACTTCAGAAATAAACATGAACTTTTACTATAAGGTAAACTTCCCTTACTTATCCCTAAGTGAATAAGAGGACAGTCACTGATCAAGGTGACAAAGAACTATTTTAGTCATATTCAGTGAGCAGCCCTAACAACAGGGAATACAATAAGGTATCTGGAGATAGTCACTTGAACAACCTGTTCAAATTACTGTTACACTCATTATGTTCAGTGAATAGTTCCACATCTAACACAAACAGGGAACGTGATAATATGCCTGGGGACAGTAATGTAATCAAGGAATTCCACTGCGCTCATTAGGTATAAAAACATTCCTATGCATACAACTAAAAGGGAATATGAGGAAGATTTAATAGAAATATGTAATCTTTTGTACAAAGAACCAAGCAGATGACTTACCTTGGTTTTGTGGGATAAAAGTCTTCAGGTATTTCATCCTGCAACATAATAATTCACTTGTAAAACATGTGATCTGCTATAACCGTTTGACTTATTTTCAAAAGAAGCAGAAACAAATATGGAGACATTTTTGGTATAATTTACAGAGAAGAAATTACTTTATATAAAAACGATCCAATCAAGATGCATAAATTGTTCCATTAAAACACATAAAGCTTTAGAAGTTAAGTTTCACTTGCGCTTCTTTTTGTCCGGACGTGTTTCGAAGACCAGCATCTTCATTCTCAACGGTTTCTCAACTGGCGGTTGAAGAGGAAACATTTGTTGTGGTAGTGACTGTGCTGCTATCTGGGTTGCTGCATATCAACTTCATTATGTTGTCTGCTTGTGGTATTCAAAATTCATGGCTATGTGAACATTTTTCATAATATGTATTTTCTCCCAAATGATCAGTTCTGCTGTTGTTTTTGTGTGTTTTAGTAATTTAATATCTGTTTTTATGGTGTGCTGGGTTGAGCAGAAGTGATGGGCTACTGCTGATTTCTCGATTTGTTTGAATGTTATGTTTCTAATGTGCACCTTCAGTCACGTTTTAAGGTTTCTTTTCATTTGGCCAATGTATATTTTTGGGCAATCCTTACAATTTATGATAAACACCAGATGTTGAGTTTGTTGGTATTGTGCCCTTTAACGGGTGGTTTAGAAGATTTCTCAGGTTGAATCTGTTGTAAGGGGCTAGCTTAATGTTATGATCGTGGAACAATTTCTGGAATTGGTTGTGCAACTTTGGGTGGAAGGTGAATTTGCTTTATGTAGGTCGTGGATTGGTTCTATTGTTCATGGTGATGTCCTTAATGTGTTTTTGTGTTCTTTCAGTTAAATCTGTTTTGAAACAGTTTTTCTCTGCTACTGGCTTGATGTGTCCATGTTCCTTTTTAAATTCTGACAGATGAAGAGTTTAAACAGGAACATCAACACATCAAGGCAGTAGCAGAGTAAAACTGTTTCAAAACAGATTTAATTGAAAGACTTTTAAAACAATATAAAAGACAAAAACAGATTAAGGATATCACAATGCTGAACAATAGATCCAATCCATGACCTATATACAACAAATTCACCTTCTACCCAAAGTTGCACAATAAATTCCAGAAACTGTTCCAGGATCATAACATTACAACAGATTCAGCCCGAGAAACCTGCTAAACCACCCATTACAGGGCACAATACAAACAAACTCACAATCTTGTGTTCATCACATAAATTGCGAGAACTGCCCAAAAATATACATTGGCCAAAGAAAAGAAACCTTAGAACACGACTAAAGGAGCAAATTAGAAACACAAGATTCAAATGGATTGACAAATCAGCCATAGTCCACTTCTGGTCAACTCAGCACACCATACAAAAGGATATTAAATTACTAAAACACAAAAACAACAGCAGAACTGATAATTTGGGAGAAAATACGTAGTATGAAAAATGTTCACTTGGCCATGAATTTTGATATACCACAAGCAAATGACATAATGAAGTTGATATACACCAACCCAGATAGCAGCACAGTCACTATCACAACAAATGTTTCCTCTTCAACCACCAGTGGAGAAACCGTTGAGAATGAAGATGCTGGGCTTCGAAATGCATCCGGACAAAAAAATATGTGTAAGTGGAACTAAAAGTGTCTATACATTGACTCATTTACTTCTAAAACGATGGAAAAGTTTCACTGTCTATATCACTTCATATACATTAAGTGGAACATAAAGGTTTGCTGTACAAAGAAAAGACATGTGTGGATTTTTAAAGATTCTTTTTTCATACATAGTTGAAAATAAATATTACATTCATTGCCCTTAAACAAATGTGTTAGGAACAGGAATATGCCCATAATTTACAAATTATAATTTTTTTCAAATTCCAACTCATTGTTATTGATTACATACACTGTATGTGTAGTTGGAGTATTCAGTAAACTATTTATTTTTAACTCTCTTTAGCTCTAGACATATCTGTTGTGCAGATATAGGTGTAAAGTAACTAAATAAAGTAGTTTAGAAAGCTTGTGTCTCAAAAGTTGTTGTTGTTAGCTAATGCTGTATTTCTGGCAATGAAGTCATTAGTCCTCTTAAAAACGTTTAACCTGTGGCACTACAGTCCATATCAGACCAGGGCCTGCCAACTCAACTGCCGGCCTCACGTCGATATACGGAAGGTAGAGGTAGGCGATAATCCAGCCGATACGGGGAAGAGATGTGGTCAGCATCTTGACACCCCCAGCTGGAAAGTTGACTTTCATGACCAGAGCCGCTTACCTATCGCAAGCTCCTCAGTTTCCTCATGATGCTGAGTGGGCACCAGTCCTACACCTGGGACTTAAAATCTGCACCCCCAGTGGTGGGATCGAACCTGGCCTGCATTCCATGGCAGGGAACCAAGGAATGACACTCTAGCCCACTACACCACGGCACATGACATTAGTTCTCTTGCTCTCCAGTATTTTTCACTGATGGATGGGGTGCTGGAGGTGGCCGGGCGTATTTGATGGTGGTCTTGGTCCGTTTCCTCGTGCAGATCACATAGAGGATAGAGTGGTGAAGAGTGTATCCCAATTCTGTTCAAATGTTTTGCCGGACAGTCGTGTCCGGTGGTCGGCCTGAGGGTTGCAGCTGCTGTTTTTCGAGGACACTCGGGAATTACTCTTTGACTGTTTGGTAGTTCTCATCTTTTATTTTTTTGATTTTTCATATTTTGCAATACTTTTTTCTTTTAATTTAGAGCTAATTAATCTTTTAGCTGCATAACCATTGTTTGCACCTGTGTTTACTATATGTTGATATTCCAGCTGATCTTAGTTGTTCAGGGATACCAGTCTGTGTGAAACTGTTTAGTACTGCATGTTTGTATGTTATCAATTTGCAACTTTTGTTTTTTATGTACAGTGCCTGGCCATATTATTAGACGCATCTCTATTTTTCAACATAAATGAGGCTAAGAGGCAAACAAGGAACAACTTTTTCGATTTTTATTGCATAGTAACATTGATGAATAATTTGAAGTATAATATACACATTTATGGTGATAACTGGATATATTTCTGAACTGTCAGATACTTACAATTTTGTATATGAAAATTTTAGTACTTTATTAAGCCACCTTTCGCAGCTACAAATGCTTTAATTCACCTTGGCATGCTATTTATATATGCTTGAATTGCCTCTTGCACTTCTGGATGATGATTCCAGACCTCTGTTATCTTTTCAATAAACCTAATTCACTTCCTTTGCCATTTCTTTCTTCACTAGCATCCAGGCATTTTCAATGGGATTCATATCTGGTGAATTCCCTGGCCACAGCAATAAATGGATGTTCTACTCTTAGAAAAGGTATTACTGATTTTACAGAGTGATATCTTGCCCATTCTTGCATAAATCTGAATGGTTCTCCATTTGGGAACCAGTCTTTTATTTGAGGCAGCAGCCTACTTCTCAACACTTCCTTGTACTGATCCTGCTGCATTGTCCCTTGAACTACATATAGACATCCAGTGCCTTTTCCATTGATGACTGACTGTATCATAACCTTGATGGGATGTTTTACAGTCTGCGCAACACAATCTGGATGATACATTTCACCAGGTCTTTGTACAAACTGAGCTCTGTCTGCCAGGATTTCAAGTGTTCATCACTAAAACAAACCTGAAAGGAAATTACTAAGTGAATTGTTTCAAATGGGAACTTTAGTTCGTGATAATGCACTTCAAATGTTAAGTTTGACTCAGTAAAGAAATTTTGCAATGAAGGTTTTCATATTTACCAATTTCCAGAAGTTAAGGTCTTTGTCCTTGTGATCCTTTGCCCAATGAAGCCGTTTTGCAGTCCTAGCAGCAGTTAATTTTTGTTTCTTGGCAGGTCTGTGGGCTTTTAAATTCATTTCTGAAAGTTTGCATGTAACAATTCTTTCAGATGAAACAAGCTTGGACTTAATTTCTTTTGCAGTAGCAAACCTGTTTCTTTCACAAATGTTCTTCAAACATTTTCCTCTTGAAGTGAGAATTGGTTTCCACCAACATTTATTCCTCCTTTGTCGGGCTAGGTTCATACCAAATGCAATCTTATTTTTAATTTGTTTCACAAATGATTCAGATACCCTTAATCTTCTAGAAATCTGTTGATTTGAAAATAAATTGGTTTTTATCAGTGTTTTTACCACAGTAACTTTTCAAGGTGTATTACATTTTCTAGTTGTTTGGTCCATGTAAGCTTGGTATCAAATATAACTCTCAAATATTTTGCTTCCTTTGTTTCTGGTACTTGTTGATCTAATGTGCAGGATTTTGATCCACCAATTTTTCCCTAGCCAGCCAACAGGCACAGATCTAGAAATATTCGATAGGGGGGGCCCGGTTCTGGTCCACTACCACTTCTTAATAATTAAATTCATGCTAAAACATGGCTAGCTAAATATTTAACTGAAAGAAACAATGTTTAAAGGTAGTACATACCTATACCAATTTTCATAGAAATCGGTTTGTCCATTTTGCGTGATGATGAGGTAACACACATATAGCATTTATAGCAATAAAGTAGGTTATGACAGGGGGGGCCCGGACCCCTGGCACCCCCCTGGATCTGCACCTGCCAGCCAATATAAATTATGTATCTTCCCATTTGGCACAGCTTTCCTCAATTCTGGGCATTCAAATAGGTGTTCTCCATTTAAAACCTTGTCAGCCTTGCAGATCTTACATGCATTGTCACTTATAAAACCAAACCTATACAGATGTTCCATCAAACAGTCATGTCCAGTGGCTAACCTGAAGTGAGTAATTGCTTCTTTCCTTGGGAAATTTTTTATTTTTTGAACTATTTCTTTTATGTCAGAATAATTTTTATTGGAAATTTCCTTTTAAATATTAGTTGGTATTTTTGTTTTATACTAATTTTGACATTTTTTAGTTTCACATCTAATCCAAAAGACTTTATAGGTCACACCCTTTTTGGCTGGAAAGTCAGCAGTCTTCTTACAAATCACTCCCACATGTGCTGGTATCCACTGTAATATTATATCTGTTGAAATTTTGTTTGGAATAATCTACTCGTATAATAAGATCTTACATCCTTAATATTATAAGATTCGTATGGATTTTCATCATTCAGTTGCTTGAATGGCAGAAACTGAGTGCGTGAGAACAACTACTTTATTTTCTTTTACGTATATCAGTCCTATAATATATCTGTTCTAATGCTCATTGTATTGCAACCACTTCACCTTCAAAATTTGTGGATAGTCTAGGCAATGTAAAATACTTTCTGGTAATTGTTAACCCTCAAAATTTAATTTTATTTTTAATAGTGTTCTCCTTAGTGAAAAGATTTGGAAGTTTGATTTTATTGCATTAACAGTCATCAAGTTTTCTTTGGTCCAAGTTTTCTTTTGTAGGTTGGTTAACACGACATACAATGTATATATTATAATGCCATTATTTACTTACTGCAGCAAAGTTCTTGTAACAGCAAATACAAAATAAAAAAAAATTCAAATCTTTCAAAACCAAAGTTGGAGACTAATTACAGGTGCTATCAAAACCATACCTATACCAGATATGAAAATACTAACCAATACCCCATTAAATAGAAAATAGAAAAAACAGCTCTTATTCAACATGAAAAGTTGATCAGACTCCCATTTAATACATGGAAGAAGAGAAATTTTACACATACACTAGACTAAGGAGAGCTTTCTTTCCAAAATTCAAGACATCGAGAAGAATGTAGACCTTCCTAATTCAAAGGAAAACTTCATATATAAAGTCAATCCGACACAAATATTAGACATCACATATTATTTACACCTAACAGAAGTTAAGAAAAATGATACTCCAACTAGTGTCGTAAAATTATTGGAATTAGAGAGAATCCATACTAGATTTCTGGAACATGAATGGCTCCATATATTCATACTGACGGATTACTGATATCAAACCAAGATGGGGCAGGGGCTGGAGTCACATCACCTGCATTCCTATTACAATCTTTAGATTATGAAACTACAAACTTTGACGGAGAAATTGAAGCAATTCGAATGACCCTACAAAATCTTTTGTATAGGATTTCACATTTTCATCAAACAGTTATTCTCTCAGATTTCAGGGCAGCAATTGTAGCAATTACTTCCAAGTTTTCACCAAAAAACCAAACTATTATAGAATGTTGGAAAATCCTTACCCATCTAACAGCACTTCAAAAACACCTAGGCTTCCAATGGATACCAGCTCACTGTGGACTGAGCCGTAATGAGAAAGCTGATTTTCTTACAAAAAAGGGTACCAGCAGTGTACAATAATCTATAGTTAATCTACCATTTTATGCAGCTAAAAGATTAATTAACTCTGAATTCAAAAACATCATTGCAAAATATTGCTATGAAAAATCAAAAAATAAAAGATACTAAACCCCAGCACAACAGCCCATGAAGGGCCAAGGCCTACCTCCCAGCCACTGCATCCCCCGCATCATTGGTGGGGTGCAGTTCTGCAGGGTGGGACGTGGTCAGCGCCCCTAGCCCTCCCGGCCAGTTATGCAGTTTTCTCGACCTGGGGTCGCTACTTCTCCATCAACTAGCTCCTCAATTGATCCCTCTGGGACCTAACGAGGCTGAATGCACCCCGTGCCAGATCTCCCAGCGGGAGAAAAATCCCCATGCTGGTACCAGGGAGTGGACCCAGGTCCTTTGTGCCAGAGGCAAGCGTGCTACCAACTGCGCTACAGAGGCAGTCAAAAAACTGTCAACATTCAAACAATTCCCGAGTTTCCTCGCAGAGCAGCAGTTGCAGCCTTCAGGTTGATTGCAGGACGTCAGTTATTGTACAACACATTCAGTTATTATACAACATATCCAGTTATTATACAACATATCCAGTTATTATACAACATATGTTCAGTTATTATATAACACATATTCAGTTATTATACAACACATTCAGTTATTGTACATTTGACATTGACACAAATATAATTTAAGTGTATCATGGTTTATTATGTGGCTTTTGACTTATGTTCCTTGTTATGAGGAGAGAAAAACAGGATACAAATTTTGAGCTAATGATTATGATCATATTTATGGCAATATTTTATTCAGTTCTTTGCCTTCTTTGTCTTGTAAGCTTATTATGTATAGGCAGGTCGTTGAGTCGGTTGTTAAACTCTGATGTTACTAATGGTACCATTTTTTTTTTAATTGGGTTATTATTCATTATTATTTGGTTCAACATTTCTTCGAGCTTAGCATTGGCTATATCCATCTTAATTCATGGGCATTGCTTTTCTGATTATGGTTTTTCTTACTTCACTAATTGTCACCTCTTTGTCTCTTATCTCTATAAGAGAAAACTTCTATACTTATAATTATTCTGCAATTGTATTATTTTTCTTCTCAATTCACCCTCGACATCTTTGTGTCGAAATATTTTATCTTTGTCATCACAATTGATTCCTTTTTATTTTTGTCCCTGACATCCTTATGTCAAAAACACATTATTTTCCGTCGCTATAATTAATTTCTTTAATGACAATCAGTGTCCTCATCTGTCTTTGTTGACAATGCTCTTTGTGATCAATATAGCCAATGACTATGTTGATTTTCTTTTTTTTTTTGTTGTATTTTCTAATCTGAACTTAATTTTCTATAAGTAACCCATTAAAAATTGATATTTTCCATCATTTCTACTATTCCTGCCTTACATATTTGTTGGCAAAGACTATTTGGTCCTTTCTTTGTATGGTTTTAATTTATTTTTATGGTATCTTCCTACCAACTTGCCATTTGTATTCTGTAGCTCATACGTGTGGTCACCCAGCTGTTTTGTTATGACCAGTGGTCCAGTGTACAGTAGTTCCATCTTTCTCTCTGTGTAGCCATCATGGTGTCGATATCAATTGTAAGTTGCTTAGGTTTGTGTTGTTGGTCATCCAATCAGTTGGGACGAACTTAGTTGTTGTAATTTCCCTGAGTGTTGGTGGTGGTTGTTGTTTCTGCATTCTGTGCAGCATCTGCCCTATTTGGCACATTTTCATCTACTTCCTGCTGTCTTATGTTGCCAGTGTACCATTGGTCTCTGCCCCTTTGGCATGAACCCCTGTTGTATGACGGTCTTTCGTTGTTGAAGTATTCCCTACAAAATCGTATATGGTTCAATTGATGGGTACGGTCTCCTGGTCTCCCCCGATCATATCTGTGCGTTCTGTATCTCGATTCACCCCTTGGTATTGTGTCGTGGTACCGCTGTCTTGTGTTCTCCATCCTCTTGCCATGATTATGTGGTTGTGGGAAATGGTGTGCCCCTCTCCCCCTTTCATGGGTGCTCCTAGTATTTCTATCTTCTCCCTCATTCTGGTTCTTCGTAGCCGTGCTCCGGTTTAAGATGGGTGAGTTTGGGTGACCGTTCCTATGTCTATGCTCATTAGGCCGACCATTTTGTGTTTCGAAGGCTGTCAGTAATTCTATCATGTCTGCAAAATCTACTGGCCTCGTAACAATTAACCCTGTTCTCACCATGTCTGGGAAATGTCTTGTTATGCTGGTTATTAGCTCTGCTTCCGACAAGTTAGGGTCTAATAGCTTTCCTTTGTTGGCTACTTTCATAAAATAATCGACTAGCGATAACCCTTTGGTTGGATCATATCTACCTGTTGCTAGCTCTACCCTAGTTTGGTTTTGCTTAGCTGGGCCCCAATACCTTGATAGGAATAGGTTTCTGAATGAGCTATACGACTCATGACCAGCTAGTGTTAACCTGAGCCATTCTAATGCCTTGTTTTTTAAGCTTTTCTTGACTATCATCGTCCTAAGCTCATTTGGTATCCTTTTCACTTTAAAATACTCTTCCATCTCTTTAACAAAGAGTTTTGGATCGTCTCCCTTCTCCTCGTCAAATGTAGGTGGTGTGATTTCATGTAATATGCTGTTGGTGTAACATGTGTTGTGTGTTTTGTCATTGTTTGGTTGTGAACCTCTTTCTCTGTATGGTGAGTCAACATTTTGTACATTATTCAAATAACTCTCATCTTGTACATTACTTACATCTAAATCATCTTGCCTTTGTAGTGCATTCACATCATTTACATTAGCAAAACTTTCTTTCCCTTTCTTCATTTCTTCACAAATTAATTTAAATCATTCTTTATTTCTAAGTGACTTTGTTTCATATCATTTATAGCATTCTGTTGCGAGTGTACTACATCAGTCATCGTCTTAATTTTAGGAATTACAATTTGTTCTACAGTTTCATTAATAATGTCTTTCTTTACTACCTCAATCTCTTTCCTTAATTCCTCAGTTATTTCTGCTTTTACATTTGTAATCTTACAGTCTACACTTGCATTACATTCTGTTATTTCATCTCTACATCTACCAATTTCTCCTTCTAATACAATCTTATTTTCTCTCATTTCTGATTCTATTTTTCCCATCCTATCTCCTATGATTTCTATCCTAGCTTCTAAGGCTTCCTTTGTCTCATTTAAGTTTTTATGTACTAATTTTAAATTAAATTCCATTACTTTCATATTTTCTTTACACTCCTGTCTTCCTAATTCTATTTTCTGTTCTAAGTTCTGTCTTACTTCCTCCATTTTCTGACCTATCTCTTCCTTATTCTGTTCTAGTTTCTGGCCTAAACTTTGTTTTATGTCCTGCTTTAATTCTACCTTATTTTGTTCTATGTCCTGTTTTAATTCTGTGTTATTTTGTTCCATTTTCTGACCTAATTCTACCTTGTTTTGTTTCATTTTTTGACCTAAACTTTGTTCTATGTTCTGTCTTAATTCTACGTTATTTTGTTCCATTTTCTGACCTAATTCTACCTTGTTTTGTTCCATTTTTTGACCTAAACTTTGTTCTAGTCTTTCAAACATGATCATTAATAACCTTTGGTCTTTTCCTATTGCAACCTGTTCTTCACTTTCTGGTTCTATTTGATAACTAGGCCTATCTGCCCCTTCTCCCACTCCTGTTTCTATCTCTTTTCGCGACATTTTAGTTTCTTTATCAATTCACTTAGGGTTAAAAGTCCCACTACTTTGCCGCTTCTCAGTAACATAAAAATGAAAATAAACTGGATGTAAAAATAAAAATTTTTGATCCTACTTTTTTTTTTGTTGATTTGTCCAGTTATGTACGTCTCCTGGGCAGTTGGCTTCGCTAGGCGATCTCCGGTGTTTTTCCATGTTGATTATCCGTGCATCGGTGTTCTGATGTATCGTTGATTATCCGTTCATCGGTGTTCTGATGTCGATATCAAACGATGGTCTAATGGCGTCTTCTTTCCTTTTGGCGCGATGATATGGCGTCACTTGATGTTTATCGTAAGTTCAATTCCCGTTATTTCCATCCCATCCTAAATTCGTGTTCCACGTTGGGCAAGCCATTTTGGTGCGGTTTTTGCAATTATTATCGACGCTGTGTCTTTAAGCTAATGAGATCTTTTTGATCTCAGGGCTTGGTAACGGATGGAATGAACATACACTCGGGTTTAACTTTAGTCAAACATTTTATTTGCACCTTCTTGTTCACAATTTTTAAATCATATCACAGTAGAAAGTCTCATTTTAGCGGATCAACTTCCCTAGCATCGCCAAAATTTAATTAAAGGTCTCTAAACACTTAGTAAATTCACTTTTACTATTTCATGACGTGTACACATAAAAATATGTCCATCCACACCAATGACATAGACGCTAATGAACTGTTTTTTGGCATCATTTTGACGCGACACCGCCTTTTTCATATTCATCCGCGCTATTCATCCACGCAAATAGTTCTTTCTCGTTAGGGAAGCGATCCCATTCATCGTCCCCTACTTCTATTATGGAACACAAACAATTCTAATATTTATACACATATACCAAAATCAAATATGGAAAGATTTATGACGTCTTTGTACAAACTTAATTGTTCGCAACAATGAACCTTATCAACACGTTTTCGTCATTCAACCATCTCATACCAACATCAAAAAACGAATTACACTCTTAACAAACATTTACATGAACGATTTTCTTTTGGGGTCTTCTAATATTCTGTCTGAGTAGCTAACATGTCATTTTAACAATATAAAACTACCACAATAGCTGCTGGTTTCCAATAGCTGAGATAATTGTAGGAAACATTTGTTTTTTGTTGTTTTTTTATTAACCTTTTTATGTATTCATTTCAAACACATGAAAGCTATTCTGTGTCACATGGCAAACCTTTATATAAGGTCAGATTTAATAATAAAAAATTATACTTGTTTCATTTTCTTTCTACTTTTAGTACGTTGAAGATTGTATTGTTTTTGATCACGAATAAAAAATAATCCAACGGGAGCTTTCAAGGATCTGGATTTTGGTTTAAGGGCATTCAACTACTTAGTCATCAGTGCATACATTTAACATGGAATATGTGGTTCACTTTCTGACAAGAATATGAACACTGTAACAGCTATAGATAATATTTTTCTACACTTTTTAAATGGCATGGAGATCATGATGATCAAGTATTGTTGGGAAGATAATAGGAAATATATTTTACAAGAATAATTAGTGAGGATCATACTAATCAGTTTAAACTGGTTGAAACTATTGAAGGATGAAAAACAGACTTATGTCTTTGCCAATGCTTAAGTCAGTGACACAGTATTAATGCTCACATAACTATTGGAAATAGAGAAGGCAGTAGTTACTCTGCCATAACCAACATTATAAAATAGTTTAATAGCATTTATTTTGTTATTTTTATATTATCACATCAATTTTAGGCTGACTGATATAATAAAAAGTATATTTATTATAATTAAAACTGTAGTGTTCGGAAAAGAAGCAAAGTCCATGCAACTGTAGTTGCATGAAACCCCATCATCCTCCACATGTGATATCATACCATTATTTAATATGGGCTCTCCCCATCCTTTACTATAAGTTCCTTTGACTGCTCTCTTTATTATGGGGAGCACATCATACTCTGGGGATGCACTTATGCTCCACCTGCTGGCCAGTCACACTGTGTTTACAGCATTTGCTTTAAAATTCAATAAAAACCCTGATATCCTACTTTTGGTTATTCTTCATTTGAATAACTTCGAAAATGCTGTACTTTATATGTAACATTAGATTCTGGGTTTAAAACTTAAATTAAGTTACTTAGACAGTTTCGTCACTGTGTGCAAACCTGACATGTCTTAAGAGTAATTTCTCTCTCATTTAGTACCTAATTAGTGAAATGAAAATATCTATAATTATTGTTAGTTTATAGTACTACTTTCTTCAAAAATAGCCTTTCAAGAACCAAGAGAACATTCATGCCTCATCTGCAGCCAACAAAAGTTCTGTTTAGTAATGTTATGTTCGTATAGGATATTTTTTACACGTGTATTATTTGAATGATTTTTACAGTTTTAGGATTTTTGTTTATTTTGTAAGAAAGTATAGTGCCTACCGAACATACGCATATTCCCAGGTGAAGGATGACAGATGATGAATTGCTGGGAAAATCCATTTGTAAAATGCACTTTTAAGAATTCAGCATTCCTTCTCCGCAGTTCTACTGTCTCCTTGTAGGCGATATTTACTTGTGGGTATGTGGTTACATAGAAAGAACTATTGACAGCAGTCATAAAGCTTCTTTAAAATATATTTTAGAAACACTCATAGTCCCATGACAATAGAAACGGAAGCTTAATCACATCCATCTTCCTGCTTATAAGATGTTGTGGTTGAGAATTCCCTTAAAACTGGACTACGTGACAGGATATATTAACCTTTGTGTAGCTTAATATGATGACACCGAGGTGTTGGCTTACCATTAGTATATAAGCTGCCAGAGCTAAACCTCTGGGCTACTTAAGTGCTGGACGAATCCATGACACTCAGAGCCAGGATATAGATCCATATCATTATTTATACGATGAGTGAGTAAAGGGGCTTTATTTCTGGCCTAGTTACTACCAGGCTCAAGTAAATTCTATTAGTTCATTTACAGTCAAAACGCAAAATTCATAAAAATGTCACAGGACTTTGAAATTGATTAAACAGTTTAAGTTTCTATATGTCTGTCAGGTGTAGGATTAGTAATTGTTATAAGTATTTTCTTCAAAGGGTAATTGTAAACGGATTAATCAGGTTATTTATGGTAATGGATAGGGTTTTGTTCTAACATTGTAGATTTAGTAATTGTACATAAATTTAGTGATAAGCTACAGATGGAAGTTATTTAACCACCTAGATCCCTCCAGGTGCACGCACCGTTATAAAAGCAAAAACTCAAACCTTCTGAATAAAGGATTAGATAGATATTAGTTCAGGGCAGCATACATATGGAACATTTTTATGTGCAACATGTTCAGCAAATGCAAACAATGTGAAGAAAATATAGCTTTAGACAATGTTCTGTTAAGTGTGCTGAGTTTAAAAGAATCCAACTAAATGACAGTACCATATGGATGCAGTATGCATGAAAAGAACACTGTGACAGGACTACAGACAGGAGTAATCAATAGAAAGCAAAACCTTGACATACACTACATCTCCCATAGAGAGAAGATGTTGATCGATGTCATAGTCTGTGCTCCTTAGTGTAGTATCCAGCCTCTACCCAACATTCAACAGTTCCAAGCAGCCAAAATATACAGTTAATAGGTTAACAAATGGACTCCAGAAAACCAGGATACATGTTATAATTCTGAACCAGGTGATATTACTAAAGGTATCCAACAAGGTTCTATAATCAAGCATTGGTTATTTTTAATATTTTATAAATGACTTGCCATTTAATCTTAACAAAGAGTCAATAGTGTGCTCATTGCAGAAGATACCAATGTACTTTATCTGAGAACTTACATCAGCAAATAAGAGATAATATCAGTAAAATATTTCAACAGCTCAGCATCTGACTTGAATAAAATAAATTATCATTAAACTAGACAAAACGAACTTTATTCAATTCAAAACAAAGCATAAGTAAGTTATTCACACTATCTGATACAAGATTTCTTGGAGATGAAACTCAGCTGGAGAAAAACAACAAAAAATCATGCAAGCAAGCTTAGCTTAGCTCGCTTGATAACAAGAAACAAAAAATCTGCTTAATGAAGATGCTCTGGTGTGATATGGAGATAATTCCACAGCATGGAAAATTTATATAGGTATATTTCATTTCTTTTTAGGAAAAACATACACCTTACATTTACAAGTTGGTGTTGAACGGTTAAAAAAACACGAAATGAAAGAAAAATAGAAGTGATGCATTTTTTCTGCAGAACTTACCTTAATATCACCGTTAATACATGAATCTTCTCCTTCCAAAAACCAATGTTCTTCCTTAATATCTATTTTAGTTTCAATTTCACTTTCTTTGATGGTTTCATTGAACCTCATTAGATGCTGTTCCCCATTCTGTGAACAACATGTAGAATCTTCAAGTTCAAGTTTGGTATCACTGCTATCTACTATCTTAACTTTCTTTACAAGGTCTTTGGTATATCTCTCATTCTCTGAGGAAAAGTCCAGTAAACAAGATTCTTCTTTAAAATCCATTTTACTGCAGCTGCTGTATCTGAACAGGTCTGTTATTAAACTTCAGGAGCAAGTCTGTGGAAAAAGAAACACATTATTAGTAACATCCCTGAGTTTGCATCCAGATACTTGAAACAATATTACATTTCAACAGACATCATACAGTGGTACAAAGTAATTTTGTGTAATATGTTAAGTATAACATTTTTAATATTCAAAGATCCACAGCTTTCTTACTTATGGTTATGTTAATCTGAATTTAAAGTGTATTATTATAGTAAAACATGCCTTAAATTATATTATTACAAAAGAAATGTTATAATTTTGAACATAAAAGAGCTTACAGTTAAAGAGACTGTGGTTTAAGGGCCCATGGACAACTAAGTCTTTTGGGTCCGAACACAATGATTGCAAAGTTAATATGGAGGTGACATACAATTTTATGCTATTCTTAGGCTTAAGAACTCATTAACTTCAATTTTTTAAATTTATTTTAGGATATTAACTCCATAAAATTCATTAGGTGATCAACAAAAGCACAGTACAGTTTCATTCCCACAAAACAGTCATCACTTATGACTAATAGTTGTAACTTTTCACTTCTGTGTTGTGGTCGTACAATCACTCAAAGAAGTATTCATACAACCACTTGTTTTAGTTTGAATAGCAAGTAAATATTCTCATGCTGGTCGCGTGCTTCAGAGAGGAATTTTGTGACAGCTACCTGAAGACCCTGCCCTTGTCATTGGCACATCACTAATGACAATGGTAGCTGAGAACAAACACCGCTGCAAGCATTTTCTACAAGCTTTCAATGTGCAAGGGCTTGTTACAAAATGCTAGGAGCGCAAATTTCCTGAAAAGCCCCCAGTAATTCAACAACTGTAAGCAGTCACCAAAGACTGCAAAGTTTAGTTCTTATTACCAGAGTTCAGTTGTGAACCATGCAGTCGTATGTGTCAAGGACATTTAGAGAAAACAGCTGTGACTTGCAAGGTCATGAATTGTGTTATGATAAAACAGAACATTAGTGATCTGTAATAGCATTAGCACTTTAACAGTTTTAAGAAGCGATAAAGTGAAATAAAAAGTAACTGGATTTGGAACAATATTATAAACTAAACTCTCCATTAGGTGCGCACACTGGTAGAACACAGTTGCACGGGGCCTAGTAGGCCCTGTTGGTCTGGGTGGCTCAGTTGATTAGACACTGGCCTGATCCCAAGGTTGTGGGTTCAAATCCGGGCCAGAACAATAGTTTTTAAGTGTGCTTAAAAACGACAGTTCCATGTCAGTAGATTTACTGGCATGTGAAAGAACTCCTGCAGGACAAACTTCCAGCACACTGGCAATTGTAATCCTGGCAATTGACAGCATCGTTAAACAACAAAATAATTTTTTAATTTCCTAGTAGACCCTTGCTTCCATTCCTTTAACAACACCTGTCGTTTCCCATTTCCAAATTTTCATAATTTACTTCCACTACTTTAGCAACACCCTCTTCAGATCATCCTTGTGATATCCTGTGTTTCTGCAAGTATTTTTCAGAATGTAGAAAATTTTCAATGAGAAAGAAATATGATGAGTGCTGTTTGGCACATTCAAGCTGCTTGTTCCTGTTGACCTTACCTGTTTTCTACAGACTAATTGGCTATTATATTCTCCCTCATAAAGAATATTTATGACTGATTGTAGATTTACACATTTTCCCATATCAGATTTGGACCACCAAAAGAATAAATGACCTATATAAAATCAGCTTGGATTTGAGTTGCACCTGTTTACTGTGGAAGATGGGAGTGCATAACTTTAGCTGCTATCTGCCTTTGTTGGCACTATTTTTTATATGGGCGGACCAGCACATCATGTGGTTCATGGTGACAGCAGTGCAATAGTTGACCACCAACTGTTAGGTCCATTGCCAAAGTGTGATTCCATTTTGAAAAATTTATTAGTTGGCATTTATTGTGGTTAGTTTTGATTTTCCATTCATGGAGTCCTGAAAGGAAGTTGTTTGTGTATCTTTGCATTTCTGCAAGACCAAAACGAGGACTTCTGTGGTGGTTGTATATTGTGGTGTCGTTCGTGCACATGGTGACCTTGCATCTGACATCCACTGGGAAGTTATTGGTAAATAATAAGTACAGAAAAGGTGACATGATTGCCCATTGTGGGACACCAGCCTGGATTACTCGCTCCCTGGAGGAGTTTCCCATTTGGACGTGTATTCGCCGATTGTCTAGGAAATTGTGCAGCAAGTACATGTAATTTTGAAGGGCCGGGAAATTGGAGTGCAGTTTATAAATGAGGCCATTGTGCTAGCAGCGGTCAAATGCGGATCTACATCCAAGAATAGTGCCAAGACCAATAGTGAAGACCCATTGTTAAATTGCTCAGTTACCTCGTCAGTTAATCTCAAAAGCTGCAATTCTGTGGAATGTCCTTTTCTAAAGCCAAACTGTGAATTTGAAAGTTCATGCATTCCAAGACTTGGTTTTGAAGTCAAGAAAGTATAAGTTTTTTGAGCAATTTGCCAATTGTAGACAAGACACTAATGGGGCAGTAATTTTGTGGCTGTCTGATGTTCTTACCTTGCTTTGGGAGCATAATAATCTTGGCTCGCTTCTGAGTAGAGGGGATATAGCTGTGCTGCAAACAGGCGTTAAATAACTTTGTCAGTTGCAACAGAGCTTTTCTTGGGAGATGCTTAAGTTCCTCATTAGTCACTTTGTCTGGATCGGCGGCTTTCTCATTAGGAAATTTCCTAATGAGTTTGTAAACTTCCTATGGCATTATAAGGGATTGCTGCTGCTCTTGCTTCTACGCCACCCAGGTTTGTAACCATATCTGGACCTCCCGTTCTAGGTCACGGTTGGTCACTGGGTTTTCGGTAAATCTGTCTTGGAGACAGCGAAGACCTTGGCTTTCTCCTCTGCGGAGAAGTGCAGGCCGCCTTGAGTATGCAGCGCCTCAGTTGCACTGTTGATGCTCATGAAAACCTTAAAAGCCTTTTGCTAGCACTTTATATTCAGGCTGACGGGTGTGCTGTCACAGTCCTGTCAAGCATTGTCTCCGCGCAATGAGCTGCTCTATTTTGGGATACGTGCAAAAACCGGGTGGTCTTGTGGTGTATGTGGCAGCATTTCTCTTGGCTGTGCGTAGCGAGGCAGTAAAATTTTCAATGGCGACATCTAGTCTGCCTCACTATAGTATGATAGCCTGGGTTGTGCCACCCTGTGCATTTCCAAGGTACACCTATCCCAGTTGGTCTCTGCGCTCTTCAGGGTGCTACTGTAGTAGCACCCGGTATGTCAAAATGCACAGGAAGATGGTCAGAGTCCAGGCTGTGATATACAGTGAAGCTATTTGAGTGTCACATTTTTTGTGAGTACGAGGTCCAAAATCTCAGGGTCAAAATGCCCTGATCTGTGCCAAAAAGTGGGTTCTCAGGGGAGATATACCTCAATATAATTTTCTGTTATAAGTACGACCAGGAGATTTCTGGATATGTTTGCTTGCCGACAATACCACCAGGGGTGCCGGGCATTGAAATCTGCAATTATAACATGGTCCTCTAAAGCAAGGATTTATTCGAGGTCTTGTGTGAAATCTGGGGAGTTAGGGGGCCGATAAAGTGCTACCAGCATCACCGTTTTGTTATTGACAAGAGTTTTGAGAGCCATGCACTCTGCCAGTGCAGGCAGCATGATAAGAACATGAGCAATTGTGTTTTAGAGCCTGCCCCTTCTCTGCCAATTTGGTCGTTTCGAAATACTTTATAGCCTTGGAGCTTAAAAGCGTGCTCTTGTTTTAATATAGTTTTGCATATTAATGTGATGCGAATTTTGTTACGCCGTAGGTAATTTTCAAGTTTGTGTTTCAGCCTGTAGATGCTGTCTGCATTCCACAGCAGCATGTGAGTTAAAGTTATATGTCCCCTTACATAGGCCATCTACTTTAAGAGGGTTGAGAGGAGACATATGACGGTTTCTATTTTCTCCATAGCACTGTTGCAGCTTTCAAGCTTCAGCAGAAAAGGCAGCTTTATTAAAAGGGCTGGGAGGTTGAGATCCCTGAACAAGTTTAAGATTTCTCTTAGACCACCCAGGTCGCCAGTGGACGCCTGGGGGAGTTGAGGTTGTGGAGGGGGATCATTTAGTGGTGGCATGGATGCCTTTTGCCCTCCGACAGCTCCTGCAAAGGAGACACCTGGTTTGACCAGGGCCAGGTGCAGGATGGGTCTGAGCCCTGGCTGTGCACTTGGAGTCGTGCTGGCTATGGTTGCCAGTTGACATCGGTGGCATTCGTTTCTGAACGTTTTGCACCCCTATAACTGGCAGGATGCACTTCTCCACAGTTTGCGCAATGCGGTTGAAGTGCTGCTTTGCCTTTTTGGAGCAGTCAGCTAAACGGTGGAGGCCACTGCAAAGGACACATCGGTAGGTCATGTTGCAAATTCTGTATGTGTGCCCTAGCTACTGGCAGTTGAAACACTGGGTGATGTTGGTATTAGTTTTTAGGACCTCCACAGTGACCATCATATGGCACACCTCTCATTCCTGAAGAACTTTTTGGTTAGCAGTGGTCCTGTCACCTGAAATATTGGCAGAGGCCTGCCGCGGGAAATAAGTTGTCGTACCTGAACGCCGGTATACCCCTTCTGCTTCAGGTCCTCTTTGATGTATGCTTCCTCCAAAATTTGCAGGAAGACAAGAGGTGATGACTGTCAGAGCTGCTGTATTTATACCCCGACAAGCCTCCATGATTGGTCCAAATGGCAGATGGCAGGCTTCATACAAGGTGTTTCTCACTCATGATTGGTTCGCTTCGGTTTCCCCTGTTATGTGTTGTTTCTTGCCTTTAATGACAGGATATAAATTGCTGTTGAGTTTTAAAGCTTCTTCTTTCTTAATGAAATTGTGGGGATATGTTTATAAATTTCAACAGCTTTGCGTTGCAGCCAGGCATGGCAGTCTGATATGGATGACAGAATGTTCATGACCTTGAAATTAATTGTGTTCGTCCTCTGCTTCAATGGTATGTTGGGCAACTACAGACTTGTCCGTTGGGCCCAGGCAGCAGGTTCTTTTGTGTTCGGTGAGTCTGGTCTTGATGCCGCGCTGTGTAGTTCCGATGTAAACCAAACTGCACGAACAGGGAATACGGTATACACCGGCTGATGACAAGGGCTTGCGAGGATCTTTAGCTGAGCATAGTAGATTGTTGGGCTGTTTTGTGGGCTTGAAGAGTTAACACTGTGTCGCTGCAGTATGTGTTGGATATGATCGGTGACATTCTGGAAGTATGGCAGGAAAACTATGCCTTTGTACAATGGCCCAACATGCCACTGAAGCGGAGAGCGAACGCATAATTAAGTTCCAAGGACACAAGCAATATGTCATCCATAACATACTACCATGCCTGTCTACAACACAAAGCTATTGAAATTTATAAACATCCCCACAATTTCAATAAGAAAGAAGAAGCTTTAAAACTCAACAGCAATTGATATCCTGTCATTAAAGGCAAGAAATGACACATAACAGGAGAAATCGAAGTCAACCAATCAGGAGGGATAAACATTCTTGGATGAAGCCTGCCCCCTCCTTCCTCCTGCTGTCCACCATTCAGACCAATCAGCGGAGGCCTCTCAAGGTATGAATATAGCAGCTTGGATGGTCATCACCTCAGATGGTACACGAATTTCTCCAAGGAGACTACGACAGCACCACTGAAGATGTATGCCGCAGTTGTCGACGAACCATCTGGAAACTCCAGCAGACCACAGCATAACAGCCTGGAAATAACTTCTAGTTATAGATATTATCTCTTGTTTATTAGTTTTCTCATCAGTAAATTTGTAGTTATCCAGAGATGAGAGCAATATAACTGACTTCACACCTTTTTATACAAAGGATGATAATGGAAAATGTTTAGTGAATACTTAAATGTGTGATTTAGATGGTAGTATGGCATAGATTAAAGAAGGTGACTCTTTTTGCCCATGCCATACTACCATGCAAGACTACAAGGCGAAGCCATAGAAATTTACAAACACTCAAATAATTTAACAGAAAGGAAGATGCTCTAAAACTGAATAAAACCTGGCATCCGATACTTGAGCATAAAAAAGAAGCACAAATGCAGAAAAATCACATAAACTATTCAGCAATCAGAGCAGAGAAGCCCTGCCCACCTAGCACACACCTCCTACTCAAGCTGAACAAATCCCCTGTGAGCGGCCCAGATATAAATATGGCAGCTCCAGCCACTGATTCTGTTGTAACTGAACCTTCACTGAGAAGACTAAAACCACACCACCAATGATGTCCACCACAGATATGGACGAAACATCTGGATTTCTAAACTCCAGCAGACTACCGTTTTTAAGCCCGGAAGTAATTTCTGGCTATAATTACTTAAATGGTTTTTATAGGGCACTAGAACAGCTGAGTACCCAATCAACAGGTTGTGCCACATTACCACACACTCACCTTTAAACGTGATTATCTAGTTCACGGTGCATTTAATTGGAATTTTTTGTTAGTTTACATCCACTCTACCGCCTCCTTCAGTCTGGTGGATTATTTTACTTCCATCCTGTATATTATCTGTTACTTAAATCCACAATTTCCCCAGGAATTGGGCAATAGTTTCACAGATACTGTGGAAGGATAATGGGTGTTGGTCTGCACTTAGTTTTGCTTTGGAGGTGTTTCACTCCTCTTTTATAAAAAAAATCCTGTCGACTACGATTGGGGCTTACAGTCCACAGTCTATGCTTTCAGCATATAAGTTCTGAATTTGAGAGGTAGAACTGGAACCTAAAAATTCAATGCCACAGCTGGGATTTGAACCACAGACCTTCCGCTTACCGGGCGGCTGCTCTACCACTGAGCTATTGTGACAAACTGCCAGAATGGCATTAAATTCTCAAACCAGTTCGTATTTCTCCTGGTAAACCACATCAGAGACAAATTACCCCAATGGTGACTTACTATTGTAAGTACTTTATATCCCAGGATTAAATAACCTTCAGATGGTAATTATTATTTATTTATGCCAACAAACTTAATGTTGGTGTTTTTAAACACACAAGCTGTATGTGGGCAAAGTTTGAGAGGTAATTTTGGGGTAATTTATCTCTGATGTGAAACTGCCTTTGTGGAGGACTAGGAACAGTAGTGGAAACACACAAGTCAAAATTCAGGAATAGAAAATACCAACGCAGTGTTACATGAAAGAGCAATGGATGTTTGATGATGTCCAGCGTGAGGAACACTAGAACTTCTTCTTGCACTGGTTAAAGCCATGAACAGGAAAACACTATTGGTCTTAATTTAAAAATGGATTTTACATGGCACAACAATAGTATCTAAATGCTGGAAGTCACATGATATACTTCAAGATAAAAGCTTCTAGTACCACCGAGCAAACCATTCCATCAAATTTTAAAATATTGTCACAAATGGCAAACTGTATCAAGAGAACATACGACTGGCAGGACAAAACCTTCCGATACACATCAATATGAATTAAAATAAATAAAAGTAGTGCAAGTACATACTCCATTCATTTCTTTGAAAGGACACACTTTGCAAGTCACTCAGCAGAATACGTATTTAAACATACATTCCCCATGAAGCATAAATTACACCATTTACTAAAGACTATCCTCTACAAATTTAAAGTCATGATGTGTTCTTCAAACCATATTTGCTATATTTCTTCACAAATTTGCATAGATTTACACAGAAACAACACAAAGCAAAATTAGTGTTATGTTTTATACATGATTTATTATTTTAAGTTTAACGAAAATTATCCACATTGTTAATATTGAAATGCAAAGGTAGTACTGTATTTTGTAACTGGATAAAAATTTTACATGGAACGTTTAAGATTGGTAATTGACTTCCATTGTTAAGAATTCCCAAAGATTTACACAGAAGCAACAGCAAAATCAGTGTTATACTTGTTTTATATCTCAATTATTAACACTGACAATAGTGAAATACACATATGTTGTGTTTTGTGCTTGGATTAAAACTACATGGTACGCTTAAGATACGTCATTTGACTTCCATCATCGCAACTTTTTAAAAGTTTTACACCAAAACAATGGTAAACATTGAAATCACTATTATACTTATTTCCTTAGGTGCATTATGCATATTCTTAGTGTATAATTACACAGTGTTATGCTTTCTACTTGCATTAAAACATTAAAAACCTAAATTAGTGCTATGTCTAGTTCATCTTCGATTGCTAAATAATTCCCTTTCACTCTGATTTTTCTTCAAATGTTGACAGCTCTTCCTTTTAAATAGCTAAGCTACAAACTCCCTCTACCTGCCAAACAGCGAATCTGCATTTCAAGGTAAGTATCAAACATTTACCAATAAATGAATAATTTGTGCCAGGATATGTAACTGGAAAGAGTGCAATAAATTTTGATATTCAAACCAAAACCTGTTCACCATAGAAAATTTTAGCTATGAGGGGCGTACTATATTGTTTTCCACTTTACTGTTTTTTCTGCTGGATATGGTTCACTGTTCAATTGTGATGGCAGTGACATGTAACTAATATCTTGTTCCACTGCTTGGTAGCAGTACTCGCAAAGGGAACAACGGATACACACGTTACATCCCAGTTCATAACAACACTGTCAGTACAGAAGCAGACAACATGGAAAGCAACCAACAAGCACAGCGCTATACAACTTGGTTCCTATGGAAAGAGGACATGACCACTGCAGAAATTCATAGGCAATTGATGGCAGTCTGTGGAGAACATGCACCTTCATGGAAAACTTTACAACTGGGTGGTTGGTTGGAAAATGGGGCATACATCGACAGAGAAAAGGACCAGTTCTGGAAGGAATGTGACAGTGTCACCACCAGCCAACATTGCCCAGGTAGAACAGGCCATCCAAGAAAACAAATGCATCACATTTACAGAAATGGAAGCTGCCACTGGACTTAACAGAAACACCCTGCAGCGCATCATGCACGACCACTTACATTGGGGAAGGGTCAGCCAGGTGGGTGCCTAAACTCTTGTTTGCAGACCAAAAGCAGAGGCATGTGGATTGTGTAAAGATCTTTTGCAATGCTATGATCAAGATCCAGCAGACTTCATGTCGAATGAGTGAGTGAGTAGGGTTTAAGGGCCCGTCGACAGCTAGGTCATTAGAGCCCCTTCGAGGATTGTGATTGGTGATGAGCCATGAGCTCCATTACCATGAGCCACAAACAAAACAGTCAATGCATAAAGCATAAGGACAGTCCACCGCCATAAAAATGTCTACAGTGCCATCAACTGGCAAGCAAATGGTACAGTGTTCTGGGTTACAAAAGGCATCATCCTCATTGACTGGTTCGAATTTAGGGCCTTGATTAACAGTGCAGCATATGTGGCAACCCTTAGGCACTTACATAGTGCCATTCAAATGAAGCAGCAAGGCAACGCTGCCAATGTCAAATGGAATTCATGATGCTGTCACACCCACCATACTTGCCAGACTTGGCACCAAGTGATTGTTGTTGTTGTTGTAGTGTTTAACGCCCGCTTTTACTACTACGGCACCGCAGGCGGTGACACTGATGATACATGAAGATGGAGCACCGGTGGAATGAGATGGCGGGGGAAACCGGAGTACCCGGAGAAAACCCGCCCTGACGCCGCTTCGTCCACCACAAATACCACATGCGGGTCCCTGGGATCGAACCCGGGCCGCCTAGGTGGTAGGCGAGCGCGCTAACCGCTCGGCCACGGCGCCGCCACACCAAGTGATTATCACTTGTTTGTGAACATGAAAAAATCCTCTGCGTGGTCGCCATTTTGCAGTTTGAAGAACTGGAAACAGCTGTCAAGGCATGGGTACACAGCACTCTGAAAGAATGGTTTCTGGAGGATCTGGAGCAGCAGCCACATCGATGGCAAAAGTGCATACAGTTACAGGGAGGTTATGTTGAGAAGGTGGACATAAGAGCTGATGTGTAATGTACTTACTGTGTGAAGAAACAAATAAAGCGTAAAACAATATAGTACATCCCTCGTAGTGCAAGATTATTAAGAATACACATTCAGGAACAATAATTTACTCATAATAGGGTATTTATACGTACACGTCTCATTAATATCCACTAAACTGACGCAAGGTGTACAATTTTGAGAAACGAAATACATGGTGGGAGCGCAGTGTAGCTCCTATCTAATCAGATTCGAAAAAAGATTCTTTGGGTGGTTTTAGAAGTTCAAAGGGGCACTGTCATGTTCTAAAATAATATTAATGTACTCAGGTTATGTAGTACCTAACATTCACTAATGGAAGTATATGTGAAGAAAATGGGATTTTAGCCAATATGCTTTTGTGGAATGTGTACCAATAAATGATCTTATAGTGGGTACGTTTTATCAAATCAAGTGGTAACACTGACCACTGACTAATAAGAATAAACCAAGGACCAAGGAAGTACACACGGAACAGTATGGTTTCACGGATTCAATCAAGGTAACTAGAGAAAGATTCAATATGAGAAACGTGATTATGTATCCGGCTATATATTATTGTAAACGTAAAGTTAACATTTAGTTGTCACACAACATCCAAAGTTAAATATCACAGGAAACTTGTGATTAAATTAGATGAAAGTAACACTTAATTTTACTTACAGTAATGAAGAAAACGTTCTAACACAGTCACTCAGCACAATTCACTGAATTCACTGTTATTTAGAAATAGAATACAACAAAAGCACCAGCAAATATTCCAGCTCACGTAACTTATGGCAGCCAACCTATGAGAAATAAAATTAGCGACATTACAACATGAGTTTAGATTAGAAAGCATTCTGTAAGTAGAACGATCTCAAAGTATAGTTTTACATATTTAAATCTACGCACAGAAAAGTGAGGAATGTCTGTCGTTCTTTCCTCGGAAAACCGAAGATTTCTCATAGGTTGGAGCACGCCGTGCCCTGCAATAAACATGTTTCTGCTGCAGCGCTGCCTCTATTTCTTTTGTATTCAATTCGCTTTATTTCCAACCAACGGTGAAGCGTGCTGAGAAAGTGTGTTAGAAGTTATATCACCGTTACTGTAAGTAGACTGAAGTGTTATAGTCTCATTTAATAACAAGATTCCTGTATCATTTAGCTTGGGATTATGTGCGAAAAGTAAGGTTAAACAAAATTTGTATGAACTTTACAAAAAAAAAAAAAAAAAAAAAAAAAAAAAGCATTCCGGCGTTTTGGGAAACTTGAAGCACAAATCGTGTCACATTACGTTCCCTGGATTGAAACTTAAAACTAACAAGGCTCTACGTTTATAGAAGATATGCTGACGATTTAATGGTGATAATCAAGTGCTTGTTCCATCCGCTATCTGTTCATGTTACTCGCTATCTGGCTCACAAAGGCACTGTTAAGACTTTCCAACCTCCAAACACAAACTGGGGTGGGTAAGATTGTGTGTATGCTAAAACACTTCACATCGCTTGTCGCGCACATGTAGCATTGGGATATTGCAAAAGTTGTAAAACACGTAATTAATAATTCACTCCAAGGATATGGTAGTTATACCTGGCATTCTATTGTATGCTGGCCCAATTTCACCCTCACCTGTGTGACATCTCTAAAAACATGCGAGTTTTCTTAAAACAGCTTATGTGCACCTAACCTCAGATATAAAGCATTTTATCATGATCGTAGAAAAAAAATCTGATGTGTTGCACTCACATGACTTTCCCTTCTCTTGTACTAACCATTCTTACAAACTCTTATTCCTATATCTTCTTCGTGGTAGTTAAGATAAACTTTTGCACAAATTATCTTATTACTTATTTCCTTGTAGGTGCAAGGGGAATATTAGAATGCAGTAGGCATTGTGCGACAGTCATATCTTTTAAAGCTTTGAGATTCCGTTCTCTTTGCACACAACATATAAAAAAATTAACAATGATGTTCCATTTCACGGAAGTTTTCCGCAACTCACACACATAACAAGGAATATCTCTGAAATGGTTGACTCTACAAGAAAGCTTATTTGGACATAAATTGTGTATTTTAGCAAGGTCTACATTTTTTGTATAGTGTGATTTGGTCTATCTCTAACGGTTTACCAGTTATGCAAAAGTCGTCCAGAGTAAATAGGACTATGGCCAGAAAATTCAAGATATACATTTCATTTGTCATAAAAATATCTCAAACATACAACATTTTAATCAAAATCGTTAGAGCCATTTGCAAGAAAATCAAAATTTTTTAAAAATGTTCCATGTAAAGGGTAATTTGGGGTGGAGTTATTTTCTTCAAAATCTTTGTGTCGCATCCTTGAAAGACATTAAACTTAAATACCAACTTTGATTTTTAACAAACTTTTCGGTTTTGAGTTATGCTGTCCACAGACTTACACACAAACCTTTTTCTAAAAATACTTATTTTGCATTCAGGGATCTCAAAACATATATTTCCAGTGAAATCTCGACTCTGTACAAGCAGATGGTTTTCAAAGACTGTGGATCATGTCATGTATACATGTTTGACTATGTTTTAGCAGCTTCCTCAGCGGCCTTTGACTGCCAAGAGGTTTGGATATTCGGCACACTGAAATAGGACAATGGATAACTATTACATCATTGATACTATTAATACAGTCTTCAATACATAGTAATTTTAGTCATTTATTACTGAAATATTTCTAAAACTTAAAAACAGGAAAGAGCAAATGGGGATTTTCTCAGTACGAGCAACATTTTTTCCAGTACAGGGCTTTGTCCGATATGACACAATGTTGGAGGACGTTAATTCAAAAAAAAAAAAAAAAAAAAAAACTACAGGGCTGCCCAAACCTCCCCCCCACCTTCTCTCGGGTTTTGACCCTGGCACACCATGATTAGCTCAACTCCCTAAATACTTAAAAAGGGATTGTGCATTCAGGTGCGTTATTACGGTGTTTGACGCTTAGAAAGTAGGATCAGATCAACATTTTGTTGTATGGAAACACCCACCACATTCAAATCGATTTAAACATGCTAAAGAAACTATCTTCTACTGTACTCATAACATGCTGTATGCTTGTCTTTTTGTTTTCTTTGCAGAACTGGTGTAAGAAAACAACAGACACTTTTATCATTCTACAATCTTGCAGTGTATTCTTACTTTCTCTACTGTTAAGTGGGGAAGTATTGTATTCCACCTAAAAATTCGATGTTGAGATTTCACCGGAAATATATGTTTTGAGACCCCCTGAATCCCAAAAAGAGCATTTCTAGAAAAAGGTCTGTGTGTGTGTCTGTCAGTCTGTGGACAGCATAACTCAAAAACGAGAAGTAGGTTAAAAGCCAAGGTTGGTATTTAAGTTTAATGCCTTTCAAGGATGTGACACGAACATTTTGAATAAAATAGCCCTACCCTAAACTACCCTTTACGTGGCAAATTTTTCAAAAATCTTGATTTTTTTGAAAATGGCTCTTAACGATTTTGATTAAAATGTTGAATGTGTGAGATATTTTTATGACAAATTAAGTGTATATGTTGAAGTTTCTGGCCTTAGCCCCATAGTCCTATTTACTCTGGATGACTTGCATAACTGGTAAACCGTTAGAGATAGACCAGATCATACTCTACAAAAAATGTTGTTGTTGTTGTTTTCTAGTGCCTTGCATCTGGCAATGAAGCCATTAGCATTCGTGCTTTCCAATACTTTTGAACTGTAGTTTCTTCTGATCTTAATGCTTCACAGGTCTTCAAGTGGTCTTCCTACACTTGTGCTGGCCTATCACAGCACAACAGCGTCCCTCAGAGGCACATGAGGGAAAGGCCGGTGGATCTAAATACCACCTATTTAGTCCTCCCAGCTAGGTCCGATGGACCCGTTGACCAACGATAGGTGTGGTCCCCCTTGCAAAATGGGGGTTTAAGTCGGGTGATGTAACTGCCACATTGTAAAACTGGTGCCCGTTAAGAAAACAGTTACATGAAAGCCACATACATGAATATGAGTCCTACAAAAAATGTAGATCTTGCTAAAATATCCAATTTATGTCCGAATAAGTTTTCTTGTAGAGTGAACCATTTTGGAGATATTCCTTGTTATGTGTGTGAGTTTCAGAAAACCTTTGTGAAATGGATCATTGTTGTTCATTTTTTTATATGCTAAGTGCACAAAGAGAACGGAATGTCAAAGCTTTTAAAGATTTGTCTATCACACAAAGCCTACTGTATTCTAATATTCCCCTTGCACCTACAAGGAAATAAGTAATAAGATAATTTGTACAAATGCTTATCTTGACTAGCACGAAAAAAATATAGGAATTAGAGTTGGTAAAAATGGTTAGTACAAGAGTAGAGAAAGTCATGTGAGTGCAACACATCAGATTTTTACTTTCTCTACTGGTAAGTAAAGGAAGTATTGTATTTCACCCAAAAATTCGATGTGGAGACTTCATTGGAAATAAATGTTTTGAGGCCTGCTGAATAAAAAAAAAAAAAGCATTTTTAGAAAAAGGTCTGTGTGTGTGTCTGTGTGTCTGCCAATCTTTGAACAGCATAACTCAAAAACAAAGTTGATTGAAAACCAAAGTTGGTATGTAAGTCTTTCAAGGAGACAACACAAAGATTTTGAAGAAAATAGCCCTACCCTAAACTACCCTTTACATGGAACATTTTTCAAAAATGTTTATTTTCTTGAAAATGGCTAACGATTTTGATTAAAATGCTCTATGTTTAAGATATTTGTATGACATATGTATATTTTGAATTTTCTGGCTATAGCCTATGTAGTCCTTTTACTCCGGAAGACTTTTGAATAACTTGCAAACCATAAGAGATAGACAAAATCTGATTATACAAAAATGTAGATCTTGCTGAAACACACAGTTTACGTCTAAATGCGTTTTTTTTATAGATATTCCTTGTTATTTGTGTCAGTTTCAGAAAACTTAAAAACTTTTGTGAAATGCAACATCGTTATTCATTTGTTTTATATGTTAAGCATGCAGAGAGAAGAGGATCTCAAAGCTTTAAAAGATTTCACTATTGCTCAAAGCCTACTGTGTTCTAATATTCCCCTTGCACCTACAAGGAAATAAGCAATAAGATAATTGGTACAAATGCTTATCTTGACTAGCACGAAAAAAATATAGGAATTAGAGTTGGTAAAAATGGTTAGTACAAGAGTAGAGAAAGTCATGTGAGTGCAACACATCAGATTTTTACTTTCTCTACTGGTAAGTAAAGGAAGTATTGTATTTCACCCAAAAATTCGATGTGGAGACTTCATTGGAAATAAATGTTTTGAGGCCTGCTGAATAAAAAAAAAAAGCATTTTTAGAAAAAGGTCTGTGTGTGTGTCTGTGTGTCTGCCAATCTTTGAACAGCATAACTCAAAAACAAAGTTGATTGAAAACCAAAGTTGGTATGTAAGTCTTTCAAGGAGACAACACAAAGATTTTGAAGAAAATAGCCCTACCCTAAACTACCCTTTACATGGAACATTTTTCAAAAATGTTTATTTTCTTGAAAATGGCTAACGATTTTGATTAAAATGCCCTATGTTTAAGATATTTGTATGACATATGTATATTTTGAATTTTCTGGCTATAGCCTATGTAGTCCTTTTACTCCGGAAGACTTTTGAATAACTTGCAAACCATAAGAGATAGACAAAATCTGATTATACAAAAATGTAGATCTTGCTGAAACACACAGTTTACGTCTAAATGCGTTTTTTTATAGATATTCCTTGTTATTTGTGTCAGTTTCAGAAAACTTAAAAACTTTTGTGAAATGCAACATCGTTATTCATTTGTTTTATATGTTAAGCGTGCAGAGAGAAGAGGATCTCAAAGCTTTAAAAGATTTCACTATTGCTCAAAGCCTACTGTGTTCTAATATTCCCCTTGCACCTACAAGGAAATAAGCAATAAGATAATTTGTACAAATGTTTATCTCAACTAGCACGAAAAAGATATAGTAAAAGAGTAGAGAAAATCATGTGAGTGTAACAAATCAGATTTTTTTTCTAAAACATTTAACTCATAATGTGCTTAACATGTGCAAAAGAACAAACCAACGTATCTTTCATAGGTTCACTAACGTAAATCAAGTTGACCAACATAAAAGTTGAGTTATTTCTGCCCGAGTCTTCTACATCGAAATCGCTCTCAGTATGTATTGAATTTAATATGGAAATACAGATTGTATTCAGTGTGGGATTGGACTTAATTTGATCACTGTTCCCCCTAGGAGACCTAGTATATACTTAAAGAGGTCCATCTGCATACCACATACAGTATAATGCCTATGGATTTAAGTTTACATTGTGAACAGTTGAAAATAAGAAACAGCTGCATATATAAACATTAATTCACTATGGACAGGGTTCTTCATTTAAAACCTAATGGGTACACAGCATTTCATCTATGTGTGATTGGGTGTGCCACAACTGGCTTTGCTCCTACATAAACTCTGTACATAAAGTGTGTATAACACCTTATAGAAGATGCTGGAAATGTCTACCCTCGGCTAAACAAGCATTATATCGGCAGAACACATTCTGTGTCTAGTGCTAACAGCTCACCAAACACCAACTCTCCAATCATAATGAGGGATTTCTTGAATGTAATGTGGATTTTCAGAGGCCCAGTACTGACTTATGAATATTGACATGACCATTTACGTGGAGCCACACCTCGTCAGAAAAGAACAGAAGCTGTGGATCAATTAAACAGTCATTCACTGATGAAAGAAACCATTCACAATAATCATTCGTGATACTGGGTAACCTTGTTTTAAAGCATGGACACTTGTGTGCTTATAGGGTTTTAGTTTTAAGAATTTAATTTTTCTATGTGTAGAAGACTCTAAAACACCCTCCTGTTGTAGTAATTTTGGGATGTATTTGGTTAGTGAGCATTCAATATAGGCACCTATTTTGTCTAACTTTTTCTCTGTTAAAACTGTACTTTTATGCTTTTGTTTTTTGTTTGCCACAGAATCAGTAGTTTCAAATTTCTTCACAATATCATGAATTACAAATCTGGAAGGAGGCATTTCACCAGGAAACATTTGAAGAAAACGCCGTGTGAACATGGTTTGGTGATTCCCATCTATAATAACTTTTACACATGAAAATGCATTGCTCTAGAGTCAAGCACCTGCTAGTCTGTATGCACAATAGCAGTCGGTAGTGGGGGAATACAGCAAGACTGCAGGAGAGGTGAAGCTGTGCTTCTGTTAGGTTTTAAATGAAGAACCCTGTATTTTTTACTACAAAGTGTTATTGGCATATTACTTTGAATTATTGGTAGTTACTTCAGCTGCGACACCTCAACCTACACCTTACGAAGTTGTTACACTGGCAATGAGTTCATACACACACTAACCCATACCTTTTTCCAGATAAACTGGGAAAATTCAGTGGCTCACTAATGTTTTAATGTCCTATGGTTACCTGAGTAACACATACATATGTACATAGGCAATATATATACAGGGTGGAAGGTACTGCTTCAGCCAGAATAATATGGCTAATAGATGTAGGTGTAAGAAACATAAAATGCCAAGTTTCATTTCGGTAGGCTTAATAGTTTTGTAAACATTTAAGTTTTTCCGTAGTGTAAATGGCAACACTGTGCTATGTTTGCACACACCAGCGACCTGTGTTGTACCACATGCTTCTAGGTCAGTAGTGCCTCTGATGTACACAAAACAGCTGACTGGCGCGTGCCTTGCTGCCAACACTGCTTCAGTTGTAAACAAAACACCCGACCGGCGTGCAAGCCCAGTGCATTTATGTAACAGTGAAGCGGTCACAATCTCGGCAAATTGGCAAGAATCGATATGTCATGCCTGAAAAGTGTGAATATAACTGAAATGACGCATTAGTTCAAGTAATAACGAACATGCAGTTTTCCATAGTTAAGACAGCAGAAGAATGAATCAAAACCTCGAAATTTTTGGTTGAACTATGCTGACATGAAGAGATACAGATTTTCCTAATAGTGAAACATGCTTTCTCATCTTCTTCTTGTTATTACTATCATCATTATTATTATTATCTGTCACGATCTAAAACAATAGTAATTGCCTTTAATATGCAAGCCTTCCCCTTCATTTTTCTAAAACAGTTGCGCTCTTTTGTGTCTTACTGGGCTGAAATAAAACTAATGATCTTTTCATAAATTGCAGCTGTGGTTTCAAAAGTGCCTAAATATGAAGAAAAGCAAAATGAAATTGTTCTCTATAAGTAAACTGGTGTAACAGTAATAGTACCTTAAAAGAAGGTATACATAATATGAAGTTTCTCTAGACATATGACAAGCCAAATCCGTATTTAATACGGGACTGAAGCACAGTTAATGTACTCCATAAGATAATGCTACATTTACAAATACTATTTAACAAAGAACACAAGTACCAGTCAGCATTTTGAAATAAATTCCATAACGCTGTTTAAATACATTTATAAGCGCTTTACAACAAGAAATACTGAAAATGTATGTCGTTTATGTCGATAATATAGTGTTTATTTAGGTTTTACTATTACTTAAAGTTCTTAATACTGAGTCGTATTTCAGTTCACAAGAGGTGATATTTCTATGTTGTTTTCCTTCAGTTTTTTTTTTTGTGTTTTTTTAAAGAAGAGTTGGAGATAAAGAGTGGCTTATATCACTAGATAAGGGATGATGAGTTTGGGAACATCTACCTTTATTTATGTGATCTCAATGTTATGTTTTTTATTGTATTTTGTCTATTTTTCTATCCCTTTGTTAATTTGTTATTCTTAAGGGGAGTTCCTCTTAAATTAGTAGCACCATGTCTAAGCACTCCCTTGATGTGTAGGGATTCATGATCACGAGGCAAATTCATTCGTATTGCAGACAATTTTATTTTACTGCTTCCCTTTCCTTCCACACCCCCTTCACACCAAACGCCACGCCATACCCTCCTTCACCCCACAAGCAACTGGACACGCGACAACTGCCTTTCATGTGGCCCATG
This sequence comes from Tenodera sinensis, assembly GCA_030765045.1. Classification (NCBI taxonomy): domain Eukaryota; kingdom Metazoa; phylum Arthropoda; class Insecta; order Mantodea; family Mantidae; genus Tenodera; species Tenodera sinensis. The sequence goes on along the minus strand of CM060974.1, from coordinate 53,899,258 downwards.
ACGTTGCTGTATTTTGGGTAGAAATTAAACTTTGCATGACACTTTAACATTAAATTGTGGCTAATTCATTCGAGTTGAGATAAAACAGCATTACAGCATTGTTCACACTATGTTTGTGCAACAGTTTGCGAAATAATGAACCATTTATATCCATTCGTCAAGCAGCTAGATGGCTCCAATTATTTGACACAAATTACTTATTTTTGGCAAAACGGTTCTTTATTGACAAAAATTGTATGGGACATATTTGTTACACTCATCATGTAGAATCCCTGGTTAATGTGTGGCCGAAGTAATACCTTCCATCCTGAATTTATATGTGTGTGTGTGTGTGTATAATGTGTGTATATGACATGACATGAAAACCATTTGTGTAACAGGGAAAAGAGTTCAAATGTTCTGGAATTAGGAAATTGAGGTTAAGTCATTAAGTTCATAAAAGTGGAAATTCCCATTCTGTAAATAAAACACCACATATATGACACTGAACACAATAATTATACTCTATTCCATGGATTAAAGCATGTTGTCTTTCAATTGTTTTGGGAGAACAGTATATATGATTTCCATTTGTGGGGGGATTTTTGGTAAAGCGCTTATATCTGTGTCACCTTGTGTGCTCACCTGACTTGCAAATTTTGTGGCTTTAGTTCCCATGTATCAATGAAGATAGCACCATTTTCCTCTTTGCAGCATTCACAGCTACCAACATTTCACAAAGAAAAACAGAAAAAAATTTAGTGGTTTCATGTAGCCAAGTGAATACAGCCCTAAACTGCGAAGTATATCCAAGGAATCCTTTTTTACAAGAAGAGAAGTGAAGCTGTTGGGACCATGCAAAGCGATGACAAAGTATGTTGTAAATTCAGTGTAGCTAAACTCAAATAAGTCCTTTGGTTGGCAGCTTCCAATCCACCTCAGTAGCAACAAAATGACCATGAATCTGGTTTTGCTGTGAGAATTCCCCTATAAGAAAAGACTACCTAAAAGTGGGGAAGGTGGGTTAGAGGCTTTGAAGGGACATTATCTACTCTTGCTGTCACTAATAAGATATTTGAAACGTCCCAGTTCACGTCATGAATTACTTTTAGTGTATGGTGTAAGTACAATAGTTTAGCCATACTAGTCCAACATTTCAGAACACAGTATTCATAAAAAGCATGGTTGTTTTTTACCCATTAAGGGGAAGATCTCGGTTACAGATGGAGGCCCACGTGCAATGGCCAGCAATGTGGGGAGGGGGGTGATCCTGAACTCTTAAGGGGAGCAGATATACCCATTAAAACTGCTCCCTGTGTTAGTGCATGCATTTCTGTGCACTATTGTTGGGTGCTGTATTGCACACCGTTTAGTATATAAGTTGGCATGCATTGCATGTGAGTGTGTGAACTGTTGTTTATTAGTAGGTCAATGAAACCTGAACAAGCCAAACAACATTCATACATTGCTTTAGCAATGTTACTTCTATTGTTGTACAGGTATTGGCCTGGCAGTAGTTGGCTTATGTGTGATAGTGAGTAGTGTTAAAGTTAACTATGAATATTTGCTTAAATAGAATGCATTGTTAGGTATAATAGTCTAAATTACCCTTTCCATGGAATATTTTTTAAAAGTTATTTTCTCCACAGTGGCTCTAACCATTTTGATTAAAATGCCATATGTTTGAGATATTTTTATGACATATGAAATGTATATTTTGAATTTTCTGGCTATAGCCCATGTAGTCCTGTTTACTCTGAACGATTTTTGCATAACTGGTAAACTGTAAGAGATAGGTCAAATTTTACTATACAAAAAATGTTGTTGTTGTTGTTTTCTAGTGCCTTGCATCTGGCAATGAAGCCATTAGCATTCGTGCTTTCGAATACTTTTGAACTGTAGTTTCTTCTGATCTTAATGCTTCACAGGTCTTCAAGTGGTCTTCGTTCATTAAAAAAAATATAGATCTTGCTAAAATGCACAATTTATATTAAAATAATTTTTTTATACAGTGAAGCATTTTGGAGATATTCCTTGTTATTTGTGTGAGATTTCGAATACTTTAACTTTTATCAAATGGAAGATCATTATTCATTTTTTTACATCTTAACCATGCAAAGAGAACAGAATCTCAAAGCTGTAAAAGATTTGACTATCACTCAAGGCCTACTGTATTCCCATATACCCCTTGCACCTACAAGGAAATAAGCAATAAAATAATTTGTGCAAATGTTTATTTTCTTTTCATAGTGTTTAATGCCCACTTTTGCTACATACAGCACTGCAGTGACACTGATGATACAGGAAATGAAGATGGAGCACCATGGAATGAATGGTGGGGTAAACTGGAGAACCCGGGGGAAACCTGCCCCAACGCTACTTTGTCCACCACGAATCCCACATGCGGTTGCCTGGGATCGTACGTGGGCCCACTCAGCTATGGTACGGCCGCACAAATGCTTATCTCAACTAACATGAAAAAGGTATAGGAATAAGAGTTTGTAAGAATGGTTAGTACAAGAGTAGAGAAAGTCATGCCTGTCATGCTAGTGTGATGGTTAGCGTGTCTGCCTCATGTTCAAGAGGTCGCGAGTTCTAATCTCATTTAGTGTAAGTTGTCTAGGAAAGGTTTTCTCCAAGGTTTTCCCTTATCCTGAGAAGACAAATGCTGGGTAACTTAAAGCTCCATGGGCCTTACTGTCCAACATGACATTACTGTGGAGGAGGTTAATTTAAAAAAAAAGTAATGTGAGTGCAACACATCAGATTTTTGAGATTGCTGCACATGACCACAGTAGAAGAACAAATTGGTGGGTTGAGAATGATATAGTCCAAAGCCACACTTTTCTCAAATCATGTTTTCTGGTTTGTTCAACTTCTGTTCAACGGGGAAACTACTGCAAAAATATTTTAATGTTCACTCACTAGGTGACAGACCAGTTTCCTTTTGTTGTTCTCATACATTGAGGGACTAGTCTTTTCCTTGTGTGAAGCAACTCAAAGCTACAGTAAAATGGCATTTGCAAAGGTTATTTCCATATGTCAGTAAAATAAAAGATGAAGATTCTGAGGAAGAAATTGCTAGCTCTGATGAACATATTCATTCAGCAGAAGCAGTTATTGTCCCTCTGATAAATATTAATCCAAAAATGACATGGTAAGTCAAAAATATTTAATTTTTTAAAGAATGAGGATATTGAGGCTTAGGTTTGTATCATACGATTCAAATATTAAGGATAATTTTGTTAAAAATATTTATTGATTAAATATATACACGAGTGACTATATCAACATTTCTCTCTATAGCTTCCTTCACACTATACATATTTTTGCCAACGTTTTGGAAGCTTGAACATTCCTTCTTCAAAAAAAGTTTGAGGGCACGTCGCCAACCAAATGCGCAAATGCTCCTCGACATTGTCGTTGCTTTCGAAATGTTTCCCTCCAAGCGATTCTTTCATGGGTGCAAACAAAAAAGTCTGTGGGTAGAACAAGTCTGGACTATAGGGAGGGTGTTCAAGTGTTTCCCAGTGCATGGCCACCATTGTGTCCATTGTCAAATTGGCGGTGCGAGGCGTTGCATTGTTTTGGAGAAGGATGACATCTCTGATGGGCATACGTCTTTTGCTTCAGCAGGCAGCTTTTACAGACCTTAACAATTGGCAATAGTAAGCTGCAGTCACTGTACATCGATCATGAAGAAAATCAACCAACTTCTGATGCGATTCCTTCAACAGTGGAGCGGTGATCACCTTCAATAAGCTCTCGAACGATCCAGATGTTGTCATCTGTGAGATTTGTCCTTGGGTGTCGAGCATGACTTTCGTTTTCCACAAATTCTCGGCTGCCCTTAAATTGTCTGGCCCAAGTAAACTGTTGATTCTGTGACAGTGTAGTGTCCCCAAATTGCGCCCTTAAATGAGTTAAAATCTCCGAAGGTTTAGCCCCTTCAATAATGCGTTGTGCAACAGACGAAGGAACCTCTTGCTCACTCATGGCTGTACTGACGCCAGAACCTAGCGAAGCAGCCAACAAAGCTAGTTCCCCATTCCTAACACACCAACCTTCAACCCCCGCACTCCACTGCCCTGCTTTGAACTGCTTCCTCCGTGATATGCAACAATTACCCTTTATATTTGAATTACCCTCGTACAATGTTATTGCATAATTTTAACTATTATTTCCACAGTAATTAAAATATGCATGTGTGAATTATAAACAAATTATGCTTCTACTATTAATTACTGCATTATTGGTAATAATTTTAATATTATAAGTAGGAGTGATGATTTTTCGCATTAGCGATAAAGTGCAAATTGCACATAAAAAGGTTATACTTGCATATTTACCTTGTTAATGATCAATTAATTCACTTTAAATGTGTTTTGAATATGCAGTAAAGTGCTAAATGAATATCAAAATGTGATATAAATACGAAATGGACGTGTTTTTTTAAAAGAAAAATGTATTTTACGCGATTTAGTGATAATACTAACAAGTTTCCTTCCACACTGAAAAGCTTGGTCACAGGTAGGAAATTAAAGAAATAACAGGTCTTCAACCCATTCATCCATCCCATCCAACGAAACGGTTTATCGCAGCCCAAGCCTATTATCTGTGTCATAGAAAATTCCAGGACAGATTTTAAGTTTAAAATTACATGCACAATACACTTTCTTCCTTTCTCCTCTTAAAATGGTATAGTCGAACAATGTCTTAAATTGCCTGACTGGCATTTTGAAGCTGCATATTATTGTTTGGGCGTACCAACTACGTGTACTGTGCTATAATGTGTGAGGTTTAACTTGGAACATGACCTTGTTTCTCTTATATCTGCCCAGCCTAGGGGGTGGGGTACGCTAATGACTGTCAGCTGAAAAACCCTGTCACATCAAAGTTCTAAGGCTTTCACGGCCGGTGTCAATACTAGATGCAATAATATTAACCGGGCTTGTGGGCCGTGGTCTATTGGGTTCCTTCTTCTTCCCAAACGTTTCGTCTGCGACTACGGCAGACATCTTCAGTGGCGGCGAGGTCGAAGTTTCCTAGTGGAGATTTCAGCACCGACTGTGCTGGTCACCACCAGAGGTGCGGTATTTATGTCACAGTCCCTGTCACAGTCACACTTTACTGCCGTTATATCTGTTGTATTTTATTGTACGTAGGCAGTATTTTCTCACAATTATGGATTTAATACTAAATTTATTTTTTAAAAATGGCCCACTTACCTGGGTTAACCTAAAATATATATTTTCCGTAAAATGCTACAAAACACTATATGGGTCAATCCACGTCAAATCGCACACCCGTAAAGCACTACTTTTTCGTAGGAGGTTCAAAAATTTTTTTATGAATAATAGGCATCAAATAAGTAGACCTGTATGTTTTTATTTCCGTATTTTTAAATTACTTGCTTAGTTACCGCTAGTTACCTGGGTTAACCTAAAATATATATTTTCCGTAAAATGCTACAAAACACTATATGGGTCAATCCACGTCAAATCGCACACCCGTAAAGCACTACTTTTTCATAGGAGGTTCAAAAATTTTTTTATGAATAATAGGCATCAAATAAGTAGACCTGTATGTTTTTATTTCCGTATTTTTAAATTACTTGCTTAGTTACCGCTATTAGAAATTAAGCAATCTCTGCGCGCACCGTAATATAAAATCACTTGTTACTCTAAGGCCATATAGAGTTGAGAGTTGGGATTTGGCGCACTGGAAAGGTTAAATACAACACTTTTAACAACTTTCGACCAATCATTACGCACAAATTTTGGACTGTTTTTTTGATGGTATATTTTGTAAAACCAAAAATAGAATTTAAATTGATGTGTTAAAAATCTAAAAAAAATATACACGTATTCCCTGACATTTTATATATAAAATAAGATGTTGAAAACCATGGAGCTTGCATTAGTGCATTTGCTACAATTTTTTTTCTGGAGGCCTGCAAGCGCTCAGGAACGACATGAAGTAGGGATCTGTTTGTACAGCTGGATTCAATGTTCTTGGCCCCTTGAAAGCGAGTAACAAGCCAGGTGACTGCAAACAGCATGCAAATTGGTGGGTCAGCTATGCTACACAGATAACTACTTACTAAGGCAGTACAGTCCATCCAGAAAAATGTCTCCACAATGTACCTTCTTTCTGATACTCCTGTGGCATCTGATACGTGCTTTTGAACTTTTGAATTTTTTTGAAAATATCTTCTGATGTAAGCAGTTCTTTGCTTTTAGCTTCTTCCTTTATGTATGTCCATACATTTGAAATAATTTCTCTTCTCTAACTGTGTAATGTTTTGGTCCCTAATTTAGAACGTACAGGTGGCATAATTGATTTACGCTATGATCAGTGTCTCAAAAATTCACTATATTCACTCTTTATCGCAAAGATGTATGTCTTCAACTGCATGCTGCACTAAAAAGCACCTGTGAATTAGCAAGGACTATCTCAGATCATGCAGACATCACCACCTTCTCCCTCCCTCCCCATGTGCATGGTTTCATTCGCAAAATTATACAATATGAGCTGATGAAAAAGGCAAAAGCTATGGATTCGCCAACAGGACTTCCAGTCAAGGTCAAGGGCCAAGAATGATGGGTCCAGCTGTGCTTTAAAATTACACTCCTTCATTCCTTTGTCAAAAACTGAAGCTCTAGTGAAACAGTTTTCTTTCGAAGATGGAGCTAAAGTTGTGTATTGTATGGAAACATTAGTTTAAAATGCATATTTTAAAAACATTTTGAAGATGCTAATAGTGTACATATAATAGTGTCAGCTAGCAGTGTTCTCGTTACTGTACTGTTGTAACATTCATGGAACCTCAAGCAATGGAGAGTTGCCGTAATGAAAGGTGGCAATTGTGTGAGGTTACGGTAGCCTTCACTGCTGCCACGTGAGTCTGCTGCACTGATTTGCAAGTAAGTTAATTACAACTGAACTATTACAGACTCCATTCTGATTTTTTCTGAGAATATTGAATAAACTTCATTGTATTTTTAGTTCTTTTTCCAGATTTTTAAATGGTTTAGTTTATGTTATTATCTAACTTTAAAACTTTAATCGTATAAAATATAATATTAATAATAATTAATAAAATGTTCTAATAAAAAACTCATGAAGTACTGCAATTTTTCTTTAATTTGCGCCACAGATCAAGTAATTTGCTTCATTACAATCGGAGGTATGATTGATTGAAGAGTGAGGAGCACGCGATTTTTGGGACATTTCAAAAATTAATATCTGCCAAAATCTATATTTTTTATAATACAAAGAAACATGGGTCAAATATATTTTGTTCCAAAACACCAAAAAAAATTCAAGAAAATCTGAGAGATTAAGGTTATATTTTGCCATATTTTGTGCGATTTGACGTGGAATGACTCATAAGAAATGTTGTTGTTTTCTAGTGCCTTGCATCTGGCAATGAAGCCATTAACATTCGTGCTTTCCAATACTTTAGAACTGTAGTTTCTTCTGATCTTAATGCTTCACAGGTCTTCAAGTGGTCTTCGTTCATTTCTGCTGGATCGTTACACAGGACACATATTGGTGAGGATGAGATACCTATTCTGTAGAGATGACTTGCTAAGCAGTCGTGATTTGTCAATAGTTGGAAGGCTGCAACTGCTGTTTTCCTTGGTCTCTGGGGGATTATATCTGGGTTGGAAAGTAGTGTAATCCATTTTTTATCTTTGGCATTTGTTTCTATTTCTTGTAGGTATGAATGAGAAAATTTTTTAATGATCAAGCGTCTTATTGAGGAATATGAGAAATTGAATTTAGATTTTTGTTTTATTGTTGTGCCTTTCTTTGCAAGTGAGTCTGCATCTTCATTCCCCATGACTCCACAGTGTGCTGGAATCCATTGGAGATGAACAGTCTTATTAACTTTTTGGAGTTGTGTTAACATTTTGTAGCATTCTCTAATTTTTGTTGACTTCTTTGTAGTATTTGAACATATTCCCTGAATTGCAGCTTTAGAATCTGAAAGAATTACTGCCTTGTTAAATTTATTTAAGGGAAGATTTAATAATTGTCGGAGAGCAATGTGTATAGCCTCTATTTCTCCATCATAATTCGTTGTGTCTCTGCCAACAGAATGATAAAAGGAAAAATGTGAACACGTAACCCCAGCTCCAGTAAGGTTTTCCTTGGAGAATCCATCAGTATATATGTGCAGCCATTCTTCTGTGGGATACCTAGTATTGATTGTTTCCAGAGCTAGAAGTTTTTGTATTTCTTTTGGTGTGTCTGATTTACTTATTTCCTCTATTAATTCCAAACTGAAGGTAGGTTGTAATAATTCCAATGGATTTTCTCTTATAAGTAGATTGTCTCTGGTGTTAGGAATGTTCAATTTGGATTTAATCTGTGTTACCTTTTCTAGGAAACTACTATGAGTTTTAAGGATTGAAGGGGGGGAAGTTCTCTTCTGTCCATTTAGAGTTTGGCAGTCGTAACATTTTCTCGTGTTGGAGCAATGCTTGTTCTTCTATTTTTGTTGTTATTGATGGGGTCCGTGTTAAGACAAGCATGGCATCAATAGGTGTGGATTTAACTGCTCCAGTGATTAGGCGAAGAGCCTGATTTTGTATTTGTTCAAGTTTATTGATGTTAGCATTTGCTGCTGTTATTAAAGCTTCAGAACAGTACAAGAGGTTTGGTTTAACATACATTTTGTATGTTGTGTTAAGGACTCTCCTTGAGCAACCCCATTCAGCACCAGCTAACCTTTTCAGGATTTGCACTTTCTTTTCAACCTTTTCTGAGATGTTTGTTATATGTTTTTTCCAAGTTAGCTTTCTGTCAAATGTGATGCCTAAGTATTTGGCATCATCAACTGCTTTGAGTGGTTTACTATTATAATTTATGTTAATATTAACTGGTTTGTATTTTAGTGTAAATAATTCATAATTTGTTTTTTCCACATTGATAGTCATGAGGATTTTGGAGCTCCATTCATGTACTTTGTTTAGGGCTGTTTCTATTCTGTCTTTAATTAATTCAGGTTTTTTTGGAGAGTCTGAAGTCCAAATGACTACATCGTCAGCAAATAAAGCAATTTTGGTTTCTAAAGTTTTTATTATTGATGGAAGGTCATTTATATATATGTTAAAGAGTGTTGTGCTCAGAACAGCACCTTGTGGAACTCCTCGGTGTGTTTGTTTATATTTGGAAATCTATGTATTATATTTTGTGGCACAAAATCTTTGTGAAATAAGAAATGTGAAAATGCTAAATTTATAATTTCAGAATTCTAAAAATCACCATCTCTAATTATAATTTATAATACAGTAATGTATATGATATGTTAAAAATGGCTTTGGTCTTTCTCATTCTGAATATTTTCTTTGACTTAGGATGCTGATGAATGTAAAATGTTTCCAGAAGTGGCACCTGCTAAAGCACCTAAAGGCAGAAAAAAGTAGGAAATACGAACAGTTGGAAAAGTGAAAATGTTAATGTTGAAGAAATTCTGGCTGAGAATAGAAGCATGTCAACAACAGAAATCCCACGTTGTACATCCTGATGACTGGGTTACAGTTATTAAAATGAAGCAAGTATACTTTATAGATCTGACACCTTTGCAGATAAATATTGCAAAGGGCAAACATGATGGATCTCAGTTCCAATTTTTAGAAATGACAGCTTTTTGCTTTGATGAAGGAGTGCCATCACATTTAAAAGTGAAATACAGTAAAACCTGCTTAAGAGGAATGCGATCATTCCAATAATATTTTTTCGTTTTCACGGGTTTCCGTCTTACAAAGGGTTGTGCATATTTTAGTAAAACAAAGAACAAAAAATATAATCGTACAGAATTAAACTGAAGGAATAGTTTAAAATAAAATTCTGTAAATAAAAATTAGGTTCAGTTATATGTTTTGCTGGATTTTCAACTTATGTCATACATAATTGCAGGTTTTCCATTAGTTTCTTTTCCCCCACATATCCGTCAAAGTGCACTGTCGCGACTTCTTCACAAGAGAACGCTCTATGATCTTTACATCCTGCATCAGCTCCAGGAGTTGTGGAATATTCTTGGAAACTGCAAATTCTTCTAGGTCACTCACAACAGACAATGCTTCTCTAAAAGTGTGTATTTTTGGTTCCCTGTCGTTGGCTTTGTCATCGTCCGTTCCTTTCATGACTTCACAACTGCCATTTTGATCAGCAATATCTGCTGCACTTTGAATGTCTTCAGTTGTGGGAAGCACGAAACTATGTATATTGAAAATCCGTCTTACGTTATTTATGCACACAGTTCCGGAAAAACTACTCCATTTCCGCGTTAGGCAGTTTTCTGGTTTAGAGTGTTATTTAACATAAGAATTGCTCTGTTCTGAGATTTAAGGTCCGGTTGTTCAGGTTTCCAGTATATAGGGGGTTCAATTTAGTCAGGTTTTAGTGTATCAATAAACTGATTTAGAAGAATTCAGAACTGTAAATGTCACTAGAAAAGGATGCACACATCAGGAACTTAATCCATTCCAGCTATTAAGGAAACACTTAAAACTCATTCCAACTTGCAAGAAAAAACTGTAAGATATTCTGTCATTAATGCCATATATATCAGATGTTTTGAAGAGATACTTCAAGAGTCAAGAGTGAAACAAAGGAGGAAAATTAAGAAAATGATACAGATGTGATAGATACTGATTATATTGTTTCAAATATTGTAGTGACTATCATTCTAAGTTGTTACATATTGATGTTTGTAATTTGTAAACCTCTTCTTTTAGTATGAGACAGGCCAAAACCCAAAGTTATGTCACCTAGCCATAAAATGTTTTTATTAATGTGTAACTTTTTTCACGAAATAACTATGCATACATGTATAGTAAGACACTGCAAAATAAACTACTTATTGAGATTCTAAGGCTTTCACGGCCAGTATCAATAGACAATATATTCCAGGCTTATGGGCCGTGGACTATTGGGTTTTTTTCTTCTTCCCAGATGTTTCGTCTGCGACCTGTTGAAATCTCCTCTAGGATACTTTGACCTTGCCGCCACTGATGATGTCTGCTGTAATCGCAGATGGAATGTCTGGGAAGAAGAAGAAACCCAGTAGACCACAGCCTAGTTGGATATCCAAAAAAAATGATATCTGATTTTTAGATTTATTCAAATCTCTCCTGACAATTTTACATTTTGTGGCTTTGGATTTATATCATTCTCACCCCTTCAATTATTAAAACACATAACAACCCTAATAATTGGCAACATTGGAAGTTGCTTTCGGTGGAGATTTTGATTCCATTTTGGGGTGTGGCATTGAATTTCATAAGTTTGATTCAATTTATGTTTATTGGCGAGTGAACAGTGGAGGTGTGTGGTGAGGTTTGAACAATGGCTGATGGATTCAAAGAAGCTGATACTTAGAATTATATATATTTTAGGGTATGTGTACGTAGTATGTTACTTTCTTTACAGGCTGGTTCATGAGGTGAAGACAGCAACATTTGTGAAATGGATACCAAAATCAATATCAAAGAAGAGGAATCTCTCTCAGATGACCTAGCCTCACAGAATGGGACAGAATTCTTTCATGAAGTTGTTACAATGAAGAGAGAGTATGATGCTGTGTTTCTGAATGATGATAAGACAGAAATTAAATCAGAGACTGCTTTTCCCAAACTTCTCATTAAGACTGAAACTGTTACATCCAGTAACAATTGGGAGATAGATAGGAAGATAGTAGCTGAGGAACAGACTCTGACTTCAGACTTTGGTTCACAGAATGAGGATCTTTTAGAGGATTCCGTGATGAAGGATAAGAAATACAATTGTGATCATGAAATGTGTAACAAACTAGAAATTAAAGTGGAACCTTGGTGGCTGCAAACAGAAGCTCAACCTTTTTGTGATGATATAAAGGTAAGTTTTGTAGAAATATACTGCAATTACAATGTTTTTGTGTGGTCAATAATACGGTTGAGTTATGTAACACAGTTAATAAGCTTTTAAGGTAGTTTGTGAATGTGTAGAATGTCTGTCAGATGGTGTATTTAGGGGGCTGAAAATAATGGCTGATATAGTTCCTGAAAGTTAATGTGATACTTGAGGAAATCTGTGTTGAAATGTACCACACTAATTCTGTGATATTGTAGCATTGCAATTCTTCAAACATAAGCTTAAATACACAGGAAATTACTCAGGATATTCAGTGACTTGAAGACCACAGGCAAATCAATTATAAAGCTTTAATGAGTTACTATTGGGCCATTTAGAACTCACACTGACATTTTGTAAGTACCTAATAAACAGTTCTAGATACTTAAATTAGCCCACAGTTTAAATTTTTGCTTTGCAAAACAAACCGGTATTCTTTGCTCAGAAAACAGAACTAAAATGGTAAGATACTTTAGTGAAAGAAAAACCGGATTGAAGTATATCAACTACATTGTGCACCAACTGCTACAAGTAGTAGCGTATTTATTTACATAATATAAAAACTGTATGCTGCAGTTTATTGAGCCAAAAGTGTTATCTTCTCAAACATCATCAAGATTCAACAGTTGGTTTACATTACGGGCAATCAACTTTCAATAGGAATCAATGCCCCTTTTCAACCTCTGTTTGTAGCTGACCTAATACTAGGCACTTAATAAATCTTGTAGGTGGACAGAAGTGTTTGAAGCTGTTATGAAACTAGCCACACACGCACACACACACACACACATATGGGTCAGAGAGGGTGAAAGTGCAGAGTATGGAACACCCACAGCAATAAGCTATGAACTACTGCTGCACACATTCATCAGCATCAAGCTGATGGTGTAACATGAATGCACCAAATGCTATAAGAACCAGGCCGTTAGTTCCTCATCACTATTTACTGGTACCTCATACACAAGAGTCTAAGCATGTTCCTAAAGGAAAAAATCCAAAGGGATTAGATCTGGTGAAGTGCTGGCCATGATATTGGTGCTCTATCTATCCAACAATGAGGATATGCTACACTTAGGAAAACCTAAAATAATGCACGGGTGCCCCATTACCTTAGAACCACATAAATTGGCATATTCCTAAAGGAACATCTTCCAGGAGTTCTGGTAAAGAATGCTGTGAAAACTAGACAAATGTGGCCCATCAAATGTGGAAGTAATAAATAGGGTCCTATTGAGTGTGTTATTTACATTACCACTTCAAATGTTCACTGCAAACTGGTGTTGATAATTTGGAACTAGCTCTAGGGTTTTCCTGTGCCCATATGTGACTGATATGTGTGTTAAAAATGTTAAACTGGTTGCACAGAATTCTAGTAGCCAAAGACCAGCCATACAAAAGGCATGCACTATTGTTCTTTTTGCTTGTGAGTGGAGAATTATGGGCCCTGTCAAGAGCCAGTGTTCTTACATTTCTCTGGACTCCCAAATGATGCACTTGTTTTTGGAAAGTTCATATTTCTCACAGTCTTTGATGTACAGCAGTAAAGGTGTTGCAGTGAGGCAAGTGTCTCCTTGGGCATAGCTCAGCATAAAGCTCTTGTGCCCTTTTCGCATTTCACCAAGCAGCACCATAAACGTAATGCATATCTGCTAGTTCTGTGTAAGGTTAAGTGGAACATCTTTATACTAGGCTGTAAATATGAAAGCCCTTCCAGTAACTGGAGCACTTCAGTAAATGTTGATAGCTGAGATTGATAGCTCTAACCACAAAGTCACAAAGTGTTGTATAATATGCAATGGAATCCCTTACCATGTAAGTAACAAAATGCTGATATTAGGTTAATGGTGATATAAAGAACATTAAAAACAATGCAAAGAAAACAAAATATAAGCAATTCCAATGCCCAAGAGAGAAGGATCTGTCACAGAATTTCATCTAAATCTCACTATAAGAAAATACTCAAACAGTTAGAATAGTAGATTAAGGGGAATCATGTCTTAAAATTATTCTGTGTTATTCTGACTCACTCTGTATAATCATATTTTCACAGGTTCTTTATTTTTTCCTGCATTATCTCTCTTTCCTTGCCTATCCATCACATTGATATTTGTTTCTCTGTCACTCTTTTTCACTTCACATATTAAATTATCAAGTTATGTGCTATATTTTGCATTGTTATATCAGTTGCCATCATTATAAACCCTTGGTTATGTAGCACATTGTACTAACACTGCATAGATGATTATGCGAAACTATAATTTAAATTATTTTGTTACAGGATAGGGACTTCCCTCCAGTAAAATCTTCAAGGTAAGACTTGACTCTTTTCAATTACAAGCATTCTGCTTTCAGTGTTATACAAGGTGTTAGGGGTATGAGTGCGCAGACTTCAAAGGCAACTTCCTGGCATTAAACTGAAACATAAGTTCTTGTACCATTTTCCTCTATAGTGCATAGTTTCATAAATAAAAATTAAAACTGGTCATAAGTGTGATTGCAAATATGTCCCCACCCGTTATTGTCTACTTCTGCAATTAGAACAGCGAGGTAGAGCTACAAAAGATGCGTTATTTGTGTCTTTACCATATGTTGCTAAAATGATTCGTGTAGCCAAAAAATGATATGAAAGGACTGGATTCTAGCGTGTCTATTGGAATAAAGTCTTGGGCTTACGCTTAGCAACCCCGCAACATTAGCCCATGAGAAGCGTGGAAAGTGAGAGAATGTTGACAGTACAACTACCTCCATGACATCTGTGCACAACAGCAGGTTCTGTCAGTGCTTCAGGTGCGTTAAATGCATTCAGAACTATGGCAGTCTTTACAAATCAAGAGTATTCAGATATGCTTCTTGCTTAGGGCTAAACCGATTGCAACACACATGAAGCACAACGCTTGACGATCTTCGCATACGTGTGTTTGAAGCAGCCCTAGAGATTGAGTAGAACATAGAAGCTCTAACGAAGTTAGGGCAAAATTGGCTAAGAAGATGCGATGCCTGCATAGATTCTCACGAAGCACATTTTGAACATCTACTGTAAAAGACATCTTGTTGAGTTTGCAGTTATGGACCATTAATAATTCTTCTTCGCATCTTAGGCCATCTTGGCTGTTCCGGCTCCAAAGTCGTGTTCTTTATAATAGATTTTCCTGTTTAGTGAAAAGTGGTTGTTTTTAATTACACAAGGTATTTCCATACTTAACCTTTGAAGTTGCTATCTTTGATCATCCGACTACACCTTATGCGTAGCCTCTTATGCAGCTTTTAATTTAGTTCTCGTAAATACAATTGAATAGCTTAAAAGCAAACCATCCCATCTCTTGTTACTGGCATTAGCTGACAAGAAACACACAGGCACATGGTGAACCGGATTTTGAGCGCTAGCCTAGTTTACACCTTCACTCGTTGCAGGTGTGAACGCATGCCTGGCTGCAAACCAAAACAAAACATTCAGCCTGTGTTGCTACACTGTGCAGATAATGTATTCAATAATGTTCGATTATCTCCTTTAACTTTCAAGATAGATGGAGTTGTTATTGGACTTTATTATTAGTCATATTTGGATCTCCCAGCATGCGAAGTCTGTGCACTCATACCTCTAACACCCTGTATTTACTTTTAATTCTTATATAACCACCACATTAATGTAGTAGCAAATTACTTATTATGTTCTTGAACTGATAGAAATGGGATTGTAACACAAAATAAACCCAAGACAATCTCCCTCACACACACCCTCTCTTCTGAAACTAACATTTACTTGCAAAAATGTTTGTATACCTGTATTTTCTGAGATAGACTAATGAACTTGCTTAAACTAGGATATGTGTAAGATTTTTTATGACAAATTAAACATATCTTGAATTATTATTTATTTATACCAACAAACTTACTGTTGGTGTTTTTAAACACACAAGCCGTGTGTGGGCAAAGTTTAAGAGGTAGAACTTGTTTTTAAACACACAAGCCGTATGTGGGCAAAGTTTAAGAGGTAGAGTAGAGGCATAAATAAATAATAATTACCATGTGAAGGTTATTTAATCCTGGGATATAAAGTACTTACAATAGTAAGTCACCATTGGGGTAATTGTTTCTGATGGGAGACTGCCTTTGTGGTTTACCAGGAGAAATACGAACTGGCTTGAGAATTTGATGCCATTCTGGCAGTTTGTCACAATAGCTCAGTGGTTAGAGCGTCCGCCCGGCAAGCGGAAGGTCTGTGGTTCAAATCCCAGTTGTGGCATTGAATTTTTAAGTTCCAGTTCTACCTCTTATATCTTGAATTTTCAGGGCATATCGTCCGCAGTCCTCTTCATAATAACTTTTGCATAACTGATAAACTGAAAGTAGTAGACAAAATGTTATAGCTTAAAGAATTTAGATCACAATAGAGCACCCAATTAGTCATTCTGTACTTAAACATTTTTGAGATTTCCTGTTGAATTTTGAAATGCTTATATTTTAATCAAATAGGAAGATGTTATTTGTTTTTTACGTCCTAGGCATTCAAAGAGAATGGAATTTCAGTAGCCATCACACAGCGACTTTCTGTTAAAAGCCTGAACTATCTTTTAAGCCTATCATATTGTACTATTCCCATTGTATCTATAAGGCAATATGTGATAAAAGCATTTCTGCATATGTTTATCTCCATTAACATGAAATAGAAGAATTAGAATGTAAACAGTACTTGGAGCAAGAATGACTAGAGAAAATCGTGTGAGTGCAACACATCACTGTTTTGTTACTAAATGAGTAAAAAGGTAAAACAATACTAAATCGTTTTTGTATAGTCTTCTGATTTCAAGCTACACTTTCCCCAATGAATTGGCATATCTTTATTTGTTCTTAAATAAAGAAGAATATTAAGCTATGTAGATCTTTCCCTTCTGTTGTTTGCCCTATTCTTTGTCTTTCTATATGTTATATTTCTTACTGTGTCCCAAAACCTTTCTCATTTGTTTCCTCTAGTACCCATGCATGCTGGTTGCTATCCTGTTTAGGGCTTTTTCTCTCATTCAGCTAGCACTTGGTTTCTCTTGGGTTATACACAATCTTATGTCCTACCCTTTTCCCATGTAACATCAACATTACTGCTTCCCTATTTGTACTATAAAAGGCTTTCTAAAATCTGTAAGAAACCTATGTGTCCTTGCATATTCTCAGCATAAATATTTATCCACTATCATTTGAATCACAAGTATGTCAGTTCTGAAGCCTACCTGAAACCTGCCTGATATTCTTTCTTCCATTTCTGCCCCATTTTGTAATATCTCTGTGATTATTCCTGTGAACAGGCAGGGAAGTAAAAGAAGTGCAGTGGTTTGTTTAGAGTACATAACTGAAGTATCATTGCTTTAATAGAACAACCAAATCCTTGTGAGTATACAGTCAACAACCTTACTGTATCTTGTAGGCATTAACTGGTACAATAAGGTGTTTACTTCTTTCATTGCCATTCAGAGCAGGGCAAAGGTTGCAGTGCTAGACTGGACACTTGCTTTGTAAACCAAGCAAAACATAATTCTAGGTTGACCCTCATTTGTAGCTCTTTTTGTCTTGTCTCTATTTTATACTGTAATTGCAATTTTTTAGTAATACTGTAAAATTTCTTGTCTTTTAATGCTATATCTACAAATACAAATGTTACTTGTGAGCACTTAGGAATGCTGTGGTGGAATTTCTGAACACCTTAGTGAGAAGTGGTGCTGAATTTGAAACAGCAAAGTCAAATAGCTATCAGCTTTTTTTGTGCGTCCAGTGCTTGGTATTGAGTAATAAATCATTCTTCTCTTTGGGACTAGATTTTGTTGACAAGAGATTTTCACGTGCAGCCCCTCATTGTTTCCTACAAACCTTCTGCTGTTGCAGAACTAGCACTCTCTTTGTTTTTCTTCTTCCCTTTCTCAAATATCAGTGATAAAAATTTACACTAAAAGAAATGCCTCCGAAGTATAATTCAGAAATGAAACTCAGATTAATTCCAAACTTTGTATCAATCTTTCAAGACTCCTGAAGATAAACAGTAAGGTTTTGAAGAAATTCCTGCACCTCTTCCTTGCATGAAAACTATACTTTTCTCTTGAGAGATTTTATTTCATTAGTTTATGATAGGTATATTTCCATGGCTAATAATATACTTTATATATAATGTTGCTGAAAAACTTCTGAACAGCTTTCATTTTGAATAAACAAAATTCTCTTTTACTTTTTAACCATGAGAAACAAAGGGTTACTAAATGGTAATCATAAAGATGAGAACATGTGGAATACATTTTGGTCATGTTAGTTATTTCTGAGATTCTTTTTCTATTTCTTTGCTGCTGATTTGTAATTCATGTGTCATATAGATTTTACAAGTGTTTTTAGTATTTCTTTGTTTTTGTGATGCCATAGAAACAATTAAATTTTGACATGGGAAAACTTCAATCCAAAGTATTGGCTCTTGGATTGTTATAACTGTGTTATAAATATATTTTATTGTCAAATGTAATCAACATAGATATTGCTTGCAAAACTACTTTAAATAGCTGCTGCTAAAGCTAATCTGGAAGTTGTTGTAATTCTGAGTGCAAGTAAAAAACTTGCTTGTATGGCCACATACATCAGACTGTATGAAGTTCTTATAACTGCATCCCCTCAGCCTTAGCAATACCTGAACTTACTCAAAGTCAGGCTCTCATAACTGAGGCAGTTAAAACCACTCTAATCATAGCATTACAAGCCATAACATGCAATAAACCTATCAATGGAACTTGAACAAACTGTTTTAACCTATGAAAATAATGAGCCTGCCAGATATTGAGAATTGAGAAAAATAACCATAATTCTATCTATAATTTAAAAACTCAAATAGGTGTGATACAGAAAATACAAGGATTGCAAAATATACATTATCCATCTGAAAGAGAACCATTCAAATGTCTCAATGATATGTTGAATATCCTAGGAGTGAACCATCATTAGATCTATGTGAACATTTTACAAAAAAGACGTCACTCCTATAGAAACTAAATAACATGCCCTTGAAACCATCAGTTTAAGATTTCTGGAAGATGAATCAATTCATATCTATACCAATGACTCCCTTTACAGTGAAGGTGCTGGTGCCACCTGCAAATTATTCCCCTTTTATAAACATGTTAGGGACAATTCCAACAACTTTGATGGAGAAAGTGATGCTATCTGTGTACCATTACAAAATACATCTATTAGACAAAACAAGTTTACTAATGTAGTCTTCTTATCTGGTTCCAAAGCCGAAATTCAAGCTGTAATATCAACAGATTGTCCAAAAACAGCTAAAATATATTAAATACGTAATACAATAATCCAATTACAAAAATTAAGTAAAACAACGTTTTTTCCAATGGATTCCATTCATTGTGGAATTACTAGCAATGAACGAATGGAGATATTAGCGAAGAAAAGATCCAAAATTATGTATAAACTAAAACAAAAAACCCATTCATCTCAGTTAAGAAAATAATAAAAAATAAGTTTACACTGAAATTTGAAAGATATCTCTCTTCTTTTGAAAATTTCAACTGGCAAGAAATGTAAAGAAAAAGCATCAGTTCAATCCCAAACTCTCCAACAAAATCTAATGTAGCTATTTTTCGTCTTCTCATAGGCCATGATTGTCTCGGTAAACATCTATACAACTTAGGATTAGTAACCTCTCCCTTAGCCATGTTCTGCACCATGTAGAGGATATGGATAAAAACCGTCTAGCAGTATGTGAAGGTCTAAAGATCCAAGAAAATTTAATCTCCACATGTTGGAAGCCAGACGGAGAATGATTTTATTTTTAACTCCAGAGCATTGGACACACACACACACACACACACACACACACACACACACACACACACACACACACACACACACACACACACACACACACACACACACATCAGACTTTTATTACCATTGTTTTTCATTTGAATTTATTTAATGATATGTGGATTAGTGAAGTGTTAAGTTTAAGTGCCCGTCGACAGACTCTAAAACGCCCCTAGAACTAAAGGAGTACTCACTTCTAAACCTAACCAACAAGTCAGACTTGAAAATATCTAAAAGAATAATACAAGTCAGACTTGTTTAGCGAAGCCAATATGACAACAAAATGCAGCGCCTTAGAGACAGATACTGGATCATCGCCCAGAATTGAGGCAATTGCACACTCCAGGCCAATGGACTGGCGCTCACGAGCGTATTGCGCACAATCTACAAAGACATGAGCCACAGAAAGCTGAACGCCGCACTTCTGATATACAGGCGCTAGGTTCCCACGCGGAAGGTGTCCGTGTGTGACCTATCCTCAGGCAGGTTAGAATAACGTCCCTGCAGGACGTGAGCCAGGATTGTATATCGTCCGCAGTTGAGTGCCAGCCAACGTTTCCCACGACTGCTGCCATATAGTTAGTAGATGACGACAGAAATACCGTCGTACATCTGTATAAGGCAGAATATGAGTTCAGAATTCCGGCAGGTGATATGCGGACTTCGCAACCACACCCGCTTCCTCGTTGCAAGGAATTTCCACATGGCCTGTGGTCCAGGTAAAAACGAGCTGATATCCGCGAGAGAGCAACTGAGATACGAGTGTCTGAATTTTAATAAGCTATGCCGAGCTGCCGACAAACCGTTGCAGTGCCTGAATAGCGCTAAGAGAATCGCAACAAATTATAAAACTTCCAGGGATTGAACCGGGGATAAAAAGTAAGAAATAAAATATGGCAAACAGCTCGGCAGTAAGACGGTACCGGTGAACCTCATCGTTATACACGAAAATGCATCCTGTAGCACCCACACCTGGGATCCATCGGTAAATACCGGAGTGTGATTGTGATTCTGGTAACGGCCCAGGATTCCGGCGAACAGTTGACGAAACACCGATTGACGGGTGGCTACCTTGTCATAGCAAGAAAGCTCTAGATCGAAACGAGCACGCTGGAGTTCCCAAGGAGGCCAAGAAAAAACCGCTCCACAGTAGGCATTCGGAGATCAAGCGCGGCGAGCAGTTCAGGTAACCGAATACCGCTTGGGCGAGAGATGCAACGGTGGACATGTTTCGGGCGCAGGGTGTGAATTAATAAAGCTAATTCAGCTGTAAGGAACAACACGGTAACTTTACATAATATGAACTTACAGCAATCGTTGTCACTTATTGCTGACCATATATCTTTTTTTTAGTTAAGAGATTGTGTATTCTGACTTAGTCCTCTTATTTTTGCACTTATGTAATAATACTAAATGGTCCATCATTTCAGATTATGTACAGGAGTTTCTGGTGCTGTTATTGGTAAATCACCATTAATTGCTGCTGAAGCCTCAGAAAGAGACACAAGCTTCTATCCTGAATATGAACATCAGAATAGTGTTCTCAAAGAAATGTCAACTGAAGAAGAACATATTCTGTCAGAACAATCTGGTAAATGTAGTGAGGGAGAGGAACAGTACATAAGGCCTTTACACTTGAAACAAAAGACTTTGATTATTAAGAGCAAAAGACCATACAAATGTGAAATTTGTAATAAGAGCTTTACACATATGTCAAATTTGAAAAGGCATTATTTGTTCCATAACGGTAAGAAGCCACACAAGTGTAAAATTTGTAATAGGGGCTTTTGTCAGTCATCAGATTTGAAAATACATAATTTAATTCATGAAGGTAAGAAACCACACCATTGTAAAACTTGTGATAGATGCTTTACTCAGTTGTCACATTTGAAGACACATTATTTGATTCATGAGGGTAAGAAGCCACACCAATGTAAAACTTGTGATAAGAGTTTTACACGGTTGTCACATTTGAAAATACATTATTTGGTCCACGAGGGTAAGAAGCCACACCAGTGTAAAACTTGTGATAAGAGCTTTACTCAGTTGTCACATTTGAAAAGACATTATTTGATTCATGAGGGTAAGAAGCCACACCAATGTGAAACGTGTAATAAGAGCTTTTCTCAGTTGTCAGATTTGAAAAGACATTATGTGATTCATGAGAGTAAGAAGTAGTGTTGGATAAAGCACATTACTTTACTAAAACTTATTTCTCTCAGCCATCTGAGAAGTCATGCCAAGTAGACATTTCCAGTTCCACTCTGAGGAAGTGGTTAGGGGAAAGGCGGATAGTACGGGCCGGCGGGTAGTATGGACCACTTAGTGTTTCTCGGATTTACCACTAGGTAGCAGACACATACATTGTCAAGGCTATACCTCCTTCATCGCTCCATTTTGTTATAGAAGTTGGTTGATGTAACTTCTTTGTTTTGGCTGCCACAACATTTTGTTTCTTTTCGTGTGGTCGAGTTGCTGCTGCGCATAACTTTTGTGATCATTGTTTGCTGTTAAAGGTAAGGAGTCAAATTACCAAAATAGTATTAACGTTCAGCTGAACTAATATACATTACACTGTGGCAATGTAACTCCGGTTGCTCAAGCCGTTTTCGTTTTTCAACATGTTTAAGTGCACAATGTTGGTCAGGTAGTATGGGCCAAACAAAAATCGGGTAGTATGGGCCACCTAAGTAGATAGCAAATTTTGTTTTAGGATGCGATTTTAAAGTTCAAGAAGAAGCCTGAAGGTGAGGTTCGTGGAGAGTGGAAAGAGGATGCTATGAAACAGGCAGTTTCATGCGTCTTAGAGGGTCAAATGACTACAAGACTAGACTAGCTGCAGTCAATCGTTTTAAGGTTCCTAGAACTACACTTCAAAGAAAAATATGTCTTAGGAAACTAGCAAACCAATTGTGAAACCCCAGATGGGCTTTTTCAAACCAGCATTTCAAGAGTTTGTATAAATATTACTAGAGCTTGAGAGATTTGGATTCAAAGTTGAAACGAAAAATAAGGAACTTGAAAAAGAAACTCTAAAAGGGATAAAGAGGTAGTTAAAATTTGAGAAACAACAGAAGTCAGAAGGAG
Organism: Tenodera sinensis; assembly: GCA_030765045.1. NCBI lineage: Eukaryota > Metazoa > Arthropoda > Insecta > Mantodea > Mantidae > Tenodera > Tenodera sinensis. Next base: position 53,876,443 of record CM060974.1, on the reverse strand, counting down.
TTAGGCCTGGAATCCAGATTAAAAAGAAAACCAAACCGCAAGGGAAGAAGAAAAAAGAAATCAAGCCTATAGATTATAGCAATTCATAGGTGGGCACATCAAAAGAAGATGCAAAAAGACTGCATTATGTGTGGGGAGAGTTTTGAAGAAAACTGGATCCAAGTCAAACCATGTGAGGGGTGGGTTCATGAACTTTGTGCTGTAATTGAAGACCCTTTGTATTATTATTGCGATTACTGTAAAAACAAGAACTGTTAGATAAAGCTTAGTTAAACCCTTATTCTTTTTTATGAAAATTGTGATCTGATTTTCGTGATAATTTTTGTTCACAAAAAACCATAATTTGTATTTGTGTGAATATAAATGACTTTTGTCAATTAAATTTTTACTTTTTTTATTTTGAATCGCTTCGTATATAGATAAATAAACGTTTTGTATATTATTTTACCGCAAAAGTATTTTATTTAATTTAAAATCCCGTCTTTTTTTGTATGGCCCATACTACCCGACCTTTTCTCTGGCCACCAAATATAAGCCTTTTTTTAAAACCTCAATATGTGTGTGTATCTCTTGACTAGCGTAACTTTTTTAAATCATATATGTAAAGGAAGTGTTCAAAGAAACACTTTAATGTCTCTGTGACCTTTTTTGTGCAAAATCAATCATATTATAAACGTTTTTCCTTAAGGGGCCCATACTATCCGCCGTTCCCCTATAGTGTTTTGTTAAAGTATTGTCCATCTGTATAGTGTGGGGGTAACACATCTGCCTCTCATTCAAGAGACCCTGTGATTGAATCTTGATTAAGTTACATTACAAAAGGGTTTTGCCCTTTTCCTAAAAAGAGAATGTTGTGTAACTGTAAGCTCTATGGACCGTGGACTCATCTTAGCATAATTTCACCTGTTTCAGTTCTTAATATCATGAAGTTAAATGTCATTTATTAATCTTGTCCTTTAGAGAGATCTGATTTACACATGGATTCCTCATCAAAATTAGGAATTTTTCTAAAAGTATTCAAAGATAAAGTGATCTTAAAAGACGTTAGGTTAAAATAGTACTTGTTTGCTCCATGTCAGCATTTTATATAATCAGTTTTATCATTCATGTTGTAGTTAACTTATCTTCTTTTCAGAAAAATCACCTTCTATAGCGTCAATTTGCAGAAATGGTATCAGTAACAGGAAGTGCACAACAGTATTATGACCTTGACCCATTTTGTAAATTCCCTTTATTCAACTTTTACTCTCACATATATCTAGTTCAGTTTCCAGCAATACTTTACTTAGATTACTATGTCACTTTGATAATGTGAACTATTTTCACTATTACTTCACTTTGTTCTGTGACATTCACTTCCCTCCATTGTCACTGACATAGCAGTGTAATGCAGTAATTCTGCAATGACCTCTTTCAGATGGTTCACTCTGGAGAGCCAAAGCCATCACGTCTCCAATCCAATGTAACAGAACTCACTGTACTTCACCATTGTCAGAAATTTGCTCACAGAACAATGGTTTATATCACACTTGCTAACTCACTCTCAAACACTGCAAGACTCGCTTGCATTGCAAAATTAAATAATGGGTAATCTAAATTTATCTGTATTACAACTACTTAAAATCAGGCCTATCACTCCCTCCCTTATGTAGGTTGGCATTCACAATTCTGCAGACACAGTATTCTACACAGATCACTGTCTTCTGTCCTCAAGCAATAATTCTGCTACAAAAGACAACTTCCTAAATGGAAGGGGCTGGTTAAAGCTATATCTTCCCCGTGTGAACTTAAAACAAGAAGCATAACAGTCCCTGAACACCAAACTGCTAGTAAAGAAGTGCCAGTTCACAATAGTAGAATGGTTCCTTTACACTTCCACAGGTCTCTTTGAAATGACTGCCTCTTTTGACCTATCACTAGTTTTGAATGTCTGACTTGATAGTACACTTTATTTTCTGTAATAAACTTACAAAGTACCCTTTACTTGATTCAATAATGCATGCTTTTGTCATACCAGGAAACCTTAATGGATTGATATAGACTTACTACAGAAACAATGTAGACATCAATGTGATAAACATTTTCTAGGATATAAAACTTTTAATAATGTGAAACATCTTCATAAGATTCAGTATTATTTTCTTTTTAACAAATTTATTGACTGTATTCCATTACACAAGCTGTAATATTACACACATTGGATTAGCTCCTATACAAATATACAGGATGGGTCAAAGAAACGGGAAATTTTCAAATTGTGAAATGAAACCTTAGATAATGTATTAAATTAAATTTTATTATATGAAGAAATGTTGAATCATTGTCACATAACAATCTGCAGTAACAGTTTGCACACGACCATTGAAATCTTCAAAGAAGTATGACCCAATAATTCCTTTGGAAGAGATGACAATCCAAATGGTTACCTTTTTTTTACCTTATTTATGAAGCCATTCAAATGAAAGTGGGCTTCATCACACATCCATAAATTTGGTAGAACTTCGTTATTTTCAATCTCATTCAAAAGTCGCTGACAAAACATGACACAATTATTTACAACCTGCTGATTTAATTTTTGGACAACTTGTAGGGGTGAAATTTTAGATCGTGTTTCAGTATCCTTTGTACACTAGAGTGATCCATGTTAAGTGCCAGAAAATGTCTCCGGACTGAAGCTGTCGGGCTGTTCAACTCTTTCTCAATATTTTCAGGTGTACAAATAGATTTTGGTTTACCTGGACGTTTCTTCTGTAGTGTTGAGCATGTTTCTTCTGATTTGCGAACCCAGTCATTTATCGCATGGGCAGAGGGCACAGGATCATGACGACGAAGCTCGCAAGTCCTCTTTGCTCACCAGTCCAACGTTCCATGTTTACTAAATTGCATCTGTCGCGCTCAAAAATGACACGAATCTAAGCCTTCTAATTTAAACCATGTGCTAACAACAATGAAATTAAAATTTTCCATATATTTGACCCACCTTGTACATTCATTCTATACATTTCTTATCCTATTATCTGTTTCCTGTATTAACTGCCTTGAAACTCATCCAGGGTAATATTAGTAACAAACTGTAAAACTGCTTCTTCTATGTTTTTATTAGCTCACTTCTGCTTATTGTCCATTGTCCTGTTCTAATTACAGCTTTATGAGAACTTTCTCTGTTTTTTGTTTTACACTCCCACATCCATATTGAAATATACCATGGAAAGTGTCATCTAATCGGCATGCTTTAAAGCTTGCAATTCTTGCTTTTTCTCCCCCGTTTTTACTTTCTCCACTACGTTCGGTAAAGTACAGGAAGCATTGTATTCCACCCAAAAATTGGATGTCAAGATTTCACTGGAAATATGTTTTGAGGTCCCCTGAATAAAAAAAAAAGCATAAGAGGTAGAACTGGTACTTAAAAATTTATTGCCACAGCTGGGATTTGAACCATTGACCTTCCGCTTACCAGGTGGTGCTCTACCATTGAGCTACTGTGACAAACTGCCAGAATGGCATTGAATTCTGGCAGTTTGTCACAGTAGCTCAATGGTAGAATACCCGCCTGGTAAGCGGAAGGTCTGTGGTTCAAATCCCAGCTGTGGCATTGAATTTTTAAGTTCCAGTTCTACCTCTTAAACATTGCCCACACACGGCTTGTGTGTTTAAAAACACCAACAGTAAGTTTGTTGGTCTGTGGACAACATAAAAATGAAAAGTTTGCTAAAAACCAAAGTTGGTATTTAAGTTTAATCTTTCAAGGATGCGACATGAAGATTTTGAAGAAAATTGCTTCACTCTAAACTGCCCTTTACATGGAAAATGTTTTGAAAATGGCTCTAATGATACTAAAATGCCATTAGTTTCAGATATTCTTGTGACAAATTAAATGTATATCTTGAACTTTCTGGCCATAGCCCATGAAATAGTATTTAGTGTGGATGACTGGTAAACCGTAAGAGATAGAGCAAATCTTACTATACAAAACATGTAGATCTTAAAGTAAGAAGAAATTAGAAACTAAAAACTTCACTTATCTTAGTAATGTTGCAAGTTATTTTTGCACAAACCGACTCGAGTTTCAAATTGTCTCCAACTTACTTTAGAATCTTGTTGCTTCACTGTTAATAGCTTTAATTTTCCTTATTTAGTGTAGATCTTGCTGAAACAATTTGCGTCTAAATAAATTTTTTTGTAGAGTGAACCTTTTCGCAGTTATTGCCTGTTATTTGTGTAAGTTTTGGAGAACTTACACTTCTATCAAATGGAACATCGCTATTCATTTTTTTTATGTGCTAACCATGCAAAAGTAACAGAATTTGAAAGATTTGACTGTCGCTCAAAGCCTTCTGTATTCCCATATTCCCCTTGTGCCTACAAGAAAAGGAGCAATAAGATCATTTCAGCAAATGTTTATCTTAATTAACACGAAGACGATATAGGAATAAGAGTTTGTAAGAATGGTTAGTATAAGAGTAGAGAATGTCACGTGGGTGCAAGACATCAGATTTTTAAAAAAATGTCTGGTGTCTATGGACAGCATAACTCAAAAACGAAATGTCTGTTAAAAACCAAGGTTGGTACTTAGGTTTAATGTCTCAGTGATGTCACACAAAGATTTTGAAGAAAATTGCTCCACCCTAAACTACCCTCTACATGGAAAATTTGATTTTCTTGAAAATGGCACTAACAATCTTATATATTTAAACGAGCGATTCTTGTATGTATATAATATCTTTATTCCGGCAACTTGGAAACGGCTCTAACGATTTTGATCAAATTTTGTATTCAGATAGAGTTTTGCCTTTTAAGTTCATCTATATAGGTGTAATTCCCGAAAAAACGCGATTTTACATAAAAAATAACATTTCTTTTATTCCCGCTTCTACAGTGCAATTCTTGTATATATATTCCCCGTATTTCAGAAACGACTCTAAAGATTTGGTTAAATTTTTGTATACATGCATATTACATTCAGTGTTTTCTCTGCTCACTTTTGGGTAACACATTCACATCTCTTTCTCTACTCAGTCTTCTATAAACAATTTTCCATTAAAAAACATGATTCTGCACCAAAAACATTTTATCCCCACTTTTAAAATAAGTCATACCATGTTCTGTATGTTTGAAACAGAAGTGCTACTACATTAACACTGTTTTCTCCTCTCACTTTTAGGTAACACATTCACATCTCTTTCTCTACTCACTCTTCTGTAAACAATTTTCCATAAAAAGTGTGATTTTGCACCAAAAAACACTTTTATTCCCACTTTAAAAATAAGTCAAACCATGTTCTGTATATTTGAAACAGAAGTGCTATTACATTCACGCTGTTTTCTCCTCTCACTATTAGGTGATACATTCACATCTCTTTCTCTACTCACTCTTCTACAAATAAGTCATGCAATTTTCTGTATGTTTGAAATAGAGATGTTGCATATTAGTTTCACAGCAGTTTCTCTACTCACTTTTAGGTGGCACATTCACATCTCTTTCTCTAGTCAGTCTTCTATAAACAAATTTTCATAAAAAACGTGATTTTGCACCAAAAACACTTTCGTCCCCACTTTTAAAATAAGTCAAACCATGTTCTGTATGTTTGAAATAGAGATGCTGCATATTACATTCACAGTGGTTTCTGTACCTACTTTTAGGTATCACATATACGTCTCCTTCTCTACTCACCCTTCTATAAATAAGTTTCCATAAAAAACATGATTTTGCACCGAAAAACACTTTTATCCCTACTTTTAAAATAAGTCAAACCATGTTCTGTATGGTTGAAACAGAAGTGCTATTACATTCACACTGTTTTCTCCTCTCACTATTAGGTGATACATTCACACCTCTTTCTCTACTCACCCGCCTCGATAGCATGATGGTTAGCGTGTCTGCCTCACGTTCAAGAGGTCGCGAGTTCGAATCTCGCTTAGGGTAAGTTATCCGGGTAAGGCTTTTTCTTAGGTTTTCCCTTATCCTGAGAAGACGAATGTCGGGTAACTTAAAGCTCCATGGACCTCGGGCTCATTTGAGCATCATTTCACCCGTTTCATTCACTCACCGTCCGATATGACGCAATGTTGGAGGACGTTAATTAAAAAAAAAAAAAAAAAATGCTCTCTACTCACTGTTCTACAAATAAGTCATGCAATTTTCTGTATGTTTGAAATAGAGATGCTGCATATTACATTCACAGTGGTTTTTCTACTTACTTTTAGGTACCACATTTACATCTCATTCTCTACTCACCCTTCTATAAACAAGTTTCCATAAAAAACGTGATTTTGCACCAATAAAACACTTTTATCCCCCGTTTTAAAATTAGTCATGCCATGTTCTGTATATTTTAAATAGAAATGCTATTACATTCACACTATTTTCTCCTTTCACTATTAGGTATCACGTTCACATCTCTTTCTATACTCTTCTATAAAGAAAACATGCAATTTGCTGTATGTTTGAAATAGAAATGCTACATATTATATTCATACTGTTTTCTCTACTCACTCTTTGGGTAACACATTCACATCTCTCTCTACTCACTCTTCTACAAATAAGTCATACAATTTCGTGCATGTTTGAAATTGAAATGCTACGTATTACATTCATACTGTTTTGTTTACTTGCTTTTGGGTAACACACTCATAACTGTTTCTCTACTTACTCTTCTAGAAATAAGTCATACAATTTTGTGCATGTTTTATAGAAATGCTGTATGTGACATTCACAGTGTTTACTCTACTCACTTTTAGGTAACACCTTCACATGTCTTTCTCCACTCACTGTTCTACAAACAATTCATATCAGCTATATAACTTGAATGTTTGTATATATCTAACTGTTAATCTTGAAAACCGCTTAACCGATCACCGCGAAATTCGGCACGTATATGTATTTTTTTCATTGAGAGTTTTTATGGTAACAATTTTACTACACAATATATTACTTTCAAATGGTTTTCTACTCGCTTTTCTTTTACGTAGCGCATTCATGTATCCTCTGTTTGCCCTTCAACATACAATTCATATAATATTCTAGGATTGAAATATAAATGCAGCGTATTACATTCACACCATTTCCTCTACTAATTCTTGCTTTACGAGACACAACCAGTCTTCTTTTGCTCTTCGCCCTTCAACATATAATTCATACAATTTGCTATATGTTTGAAACAAACACAACGTATTACATTCATACTACTTTCTCTACTCACTTTTGTTTTACGTAACAATTCACATGTTATTCCCTATGGTTTATCAACTTCATACATACCAAGGCCTAGACATATCTTATGTTGAAGAGTGATTAAATTCCAAAACAGGTTCACCGATCGCCATGAAAAGTGACATCTAATTTTTTTCATGGCGAAGGTTTTTATGCAATCCATTTTACCACGCAATGTATTACGTTCACATGGTTTTCTCTACTCCCTTTTCTTTTACCTAACATACTACTTCTTCTGCAAACAATCCATACATTTTTCCATACATTTGAAATATAAGTGCAACGTATAACATTCACACGGTTTTTCTACTCATTGTTCTTTATTAAAACACAATCACATTTCTTTCATTACTCCCGCTTCGACGAACAATTACGAGCAATTCATACACTTTTCTATATGTTTGAAACATAAATGCGTAGTACATTCACATGGCTTTATCAACCACCTTTTCTTTCTGTAGTATTTTATATTCTTCAACATTGCTTTTGCGTAGTGTCCCTCCGGTGTTTTAATAAAAAATAAAGAAATAGTTAAAAAAGTGAAGTGATCACAATTGGTGTCCGGAGTGCGACGAAAAGCACGATATGGAACAGTTGATGAAACAAATGTTAGCCAAGATGGAGATAATGGGAAATGAAATGAATTCCGGATGCGGCAGAGGAAACAAATATGAAAACCGGATTGGAAAAATGTAAACTACGGAATAGAAAATATGGGAACCAAAATGGAAGGCAAATTGAAAATGTGAACTCCGAAACGGAAAAGATGAAGACGGGAATTCCAATATGAAGACAGGTCTATCGAAGAGTACTAACGAGCGACTGGCCGGGGTTAAGGAAGCCATGGAAGAACTCGATGGAAGTATGAAGGACCTTGGCCAACCTGTTAACGTCCTGGAGTCAATCACAGCAGCAAAGAACTGAACTCCATAATGGAACAAATGCTCGACGAAAACCTCAAACTGGGGGATATCTATGGGGGAGGCCTGCTTTGAGCAGTACACGTTTTACAGCTGAAATGATGGTGTTCATGTAATATTTTTATGTATTTCTATATCTCTTGTATCTTGGACATTACTCTTAACAATTGCGACAAGTAGATTTATTTAGTTAACATTTTGCCTTTCAGGTTTGTCTAAATAAGTATTTTCTCCCACAAAAAATAAGATTTCACAAAAACAGAGGCGAAAAACGCCGAGCGAAGCTCGGTCGCCCAGGTACTTTTGATTAAAATGACATATTTTTAAGACATTTTTATGACAAATGAAATGTATACTTTGAATTTCCTGGCTATAGCCTATGTAGACCTGTTTATTCTGGATGACCTTTGCATAACTGGTAAACTGTAAGGGATAGACGAAATCTTACTGTACAAAAAATGTGGATCTTGCTAAACCACACCATTTATGTCTGAATAAATTTTTGTGTAGAGTGAACCATTTCAGAGATATTCCTTGTTATTTGTGTCAGTTTTGGAAAACTTAAAACTTTCGTCAAATGCAACAGCATTGTCAATTTTTTCATCTTCACCATGCAAAGAGAACAGAATCTCAAAGTGATTGGACTACTACTCAAAACCTGCTGTATTTTCATATTCCCATTGCACCTTCAAGGAAATAAACAATAAGATGATTTCTGCAAATGTTTGTCTCAACTAACCTGAAGAAGATATAGGAGTAAGAGTTTATAGGAATGCTTAGCACAAAACTACAGAAAAACATGTGAGTGCAACACATTAGATTATTTCCTCTTCCATTGCAATAACTGGTTATAAGAAACTCATAATTAATACTGATCTCTCATGTTGGAATGAAGCACATCTTAATTTTTATTCATTCCAAAACAAAGATATATTGCGAGTAAATTAATGTGGATACAAGAACCAGATGCATGGTCTGCCATTGGCAGGGAAAGGTTTATGAATAGAACTGGACTTCTCTAAATGCTCATGGAAATATTTTTTACTCTAATCAGTTCAAATGCACAAAGACAAAAATGTTTTTGCAGTAAAATTGAGCTTTAGTAATAACTGTTTAAGAGAGGCAGCTGTACACTGCAATTTAATATGAACAGGGAACTAGAGTTTATTTATTTATTGTGACGGAGGTCACAGTACCCTGTTCGACTTGTCAGTATAAGATGAATGTATGGTGAATACTAAAGAGTGGACATGTAGGTGATTCTGTTTAGTGAAAATGATATAGGAACTTCCTTGTTATAATGTGTCCTGTGCTGGATCTTGAAGCAAAACCTGGATGCTCCTTGGAATGTTTTATGTATACCTATGAGTGTGTCTTTTACTTTTGGTTCTTTCAATAGCTGTTGCAATGCTTTTCTATCTACTGATGTTAACCATGTATTTGTCAATTCTTTTTTGAATGAATTGTTAACCATTTTTATTGCCATTAGTGGAGATATCTGGTTTGAAAGTGTTATATGTAATTTTGCAGTGGTTTTGGCAATTTCATCTGCTATTGCATTGCTTGATATACTTCAGTGGCCAGGGATCCATTGTAGTTTTATTTCTTGTTCCTTTTGTATTAACTAACATCTTTTGTACTGGTGCTATTTGATAGGAGTATGTTGTTGGCTTATATTTGGATATATTGTATATTGCTGCTAAAGAGTCCATGAAAACTGCAAACTTGTTTGCTGTCTGCTTGTGAGATTTATTGGGGAGCTCCTCAATAGCAAGTAATTCTGTGTTCAAGCTAGAATATGATGTGCATGTTATGTATTATTCATCTTTGCTATCTGGTATAGTATCCTGCTTCAGGAGTATTACTTTCAAGGTTAAGGGATCCATCAGTATAATTGTTCAGGTATCTCATAATTGTTAGCAACTTGTTCCCAAGCATGTATTTTAGGTCTTTCTTAGTGTAGTTACATGGTAACTTTAGATTTTGAAGTGAGCCATTTCCATGGAGGAAGCATTTTATTCAGCGTTTTTACTGCTGCTGTTACACTAGGTTCCAGCAGAAGAGGTTGTGGATGATTTTTCAGTCCTACAGTTTTATGATGTTGCTGTCTCCATATTTGTTGGAAACTTATGTCTGGCAGCTACATGTAATCTTAGGTATCGAATCCAAATTCGGTTTTGTAAATAAGGATGAGTAGGGCATTACATTAAGTTTTATTTCCACAGCACTTATTGGAGTAGGGTTTGGTACCCCCAGGCACAACCTCAAAGGCTGGATTTTGAATGACTTGAATCTTTTGTAAGTGCACACCTACATCACAGCCATATATTAGTTTTGCTCTGATGTAGGCAATGTAAAACAATCTTAATGTAATGTCAGCCTCCCATTTTTTACTAGCTACAATTTTTAATAACTTTAATCTTCTGGTACATTGTGTAACAGTGGTTTGGATGTGAGTTTTGTATAACAACTCATCATCCAAGGTAACTCCTGGAATGTTTGTATTTGTGTATTTGTTGTCCATTCTAGAGGATATTTGGTCCATAATTTTGCAATTTGTATCTTCCAGTGAAGACCATGCATTCAGTTTTTCCATAAGAAATATTTAAATTGTGCTTCTTGTATCAAGGTTTCTAATTTAATTTGGTCTTTGTAGACCATATGGAGATGTCATCGGTGTATATACTGACTTTAGCTTTTGGATGCAGCATCTTGGGTAAATCAAAAAGTGTGGGCTAAACACTGATTCTTGTGGAACCCACTATAGATCCTTTTGTAGGCTAGACAATTGAAAGTTGACAGAGGTCTGAATATTACTATCAGTAAAACCAAAAATGGGAGCGAGCATTTTACCTTTAATTTCTAGTTTCATGAGATGTAAAAGAACAGAATCGTGAGGTGTTGTGTCAAATGCAGCTTCCAAGTATATCAATGCAATTGTCACTTCCTTTTTTCGTGAATCCTAAATATAATAAAGCATTGAGACAGAATATTAGAAGACCCCAAAAGAAAATCGTTCATGTAAATGTTTGTTAAAAGTGTAATTCGTTTTTTGGTATGTGTGTATAAATATTAGAATTGTTTCTGTTCCATAATAAAAATAGGAGACGATAATTGGGATCGCTTCCCTAACGAGAAAGAACTATTTGCGTGGATGAACACCGCGGATGAAGACGAAAAAGGCGGTGTGTCGCGTCAAAAGGACGCCAAAAAGTAGTTCACTAGCGTCGGTATCTCCGAGGTAGATGGACGTATTTTTATGTGTATGCGTCATGAAACAGTAAAAGTGAATCCACTAAGTGTTTAGAGACCTTTAATTAAATTTTGGCGAAGTTAGGGAAGTTGATCCACTAACATAAGACTTTTTACGTGATGTGACTTAAAAATAGTGAACAAGAAGGTGCAAATAAAAAGTGTGACTAAAGTTGGACCCAAGTGTATATTCATTCCATCCGTTACCACGACCTTGTAGACAGAAAACGAGTCTCATAGCGCAGCCAATTCAATAATTAATGTAAAAACAGCACCAAAATGGGTTGCCCAACGTGGGGCTCGAATTTAGGATGGAATGCAAATTACAGGAATTGAACACACGATAAACATCAAGTGACGCCATATCATCACGCCAAAAGGGAAAGAAGACACCATAAGACCATCGTTTGATATCGACATCAGTACAACGATGAATGGATAATCAACGATACATCAAAACACCGATGCACGGATAATCAACGCGGGAAAACACCGGAGATCATCCAGCGAAGCCAACTGCCCAGGAGACGTACATAACTGGACGAATCAACGAAAAAAAAAGTAGGATAAAAAATTTTTGTTTTCACATCCGGTTTATTTTCATTTTTATGTTACTGAGAAGCGGCAAAGTAGTGGGACTTTTAACCCTAAGTGAATTGAATAAAGAAACTAAAATGTCGCGAAAAGAGATAGAAACAGGCGCAGATAGGCCTAGTTATCAGGTAGAACCAGAAAGTGAGGAACAGCTAGCGATAGGGAAAGACCAAAGGTTATTAATGATCATGTTTGAAAGACTAGAACAAAGTTTAGGTCAGAAAATGGAACAAAATAAAGTAGAATTAAAACAGGACATGGAACAAAATAAGGTAGAATTAAAGCAGGACATAGAACAAAGCATAGGTCAGAAAATGGAGGAAGTGAGAAAGGACTTAGAACAGAAAATAGAATTAGGAAGACAGGAGTGTAAAGAAAATATGAAAGTAATGGAAACTAATTTAAAATTAGTACATAAAAACTTGAATGAGACAAAGGAAGCCTTAGAAGCTAGGATAGAAATCGTAGGAGATAGGATGGGAAAAATAGAATCAGAAATGAGAGAAAATAAGATTGTATTAGAAGGAGAAATTGCTAGGTGTAGAGAGGAAATAACAGAATGTAATACAAGTGTAGACTGTAAGATTACAAATGTAAAAGCAGAAATAACTGAGGAATTAAGGAAAGAGATTGAGGTAGTAAAGAAAGACATTATTAATGAAACTGTAGAACAAATTGTAATTCCTAAAATTAAGACGATGACTGATGTAGTACACTCGCAACAGGATGCTATAAATGATATGAAACAAAGTCACTTAGAAATAAAGAATGATTTAAAATCAATTTGTGAAGAAATGAAAAAAGGGAAAGAAAGTTTGGCTAATGTAAATGAGGTTGTGAATGCACTACAAAGGCAAGATGATTTAGATGTAAGTAATGTACAAGATGAGAGTTATTTGAATAATGTACAAAATGTTGACTCACCATACAGAGAAAGAGGTTCACAACCAAACAATGATACAACACATAACACATGTTACACCAACAGCATATTACATGAAATTACACCACCTACATTTGACGAGGAGAAGGGAGTCGATCCAAAACTCTTTGTTAAAGAGATGGAAGAGTATTTTAAAGTGAAAAGGATACCAAATGAGCTTAGGATGATGATAGTTAAGAAAAGCTTAAAAACCAAGGCATTAGAATGGCTCAGGTTAACACTAGCTGGTCATGAGTCGTATAGCTCATTCAGAAACCTATTCCTATCAAGGTATTGGGGCCCAGCTAAGCAAAACCAAACTAGGGTAGAGCTAGCGACAGGTAGATATGATCCAACCAAAGGGTTATTGCTAGTCGATTATTTTATGAAAGTAGCCAACAAAGGAAAGCTATTAGACCCCAACTTGTCGGAAGCAGCACTAATTACCAGCATAACAAGACATTTCCCAGACACAGTGAGAACAGGGTTGATTGTTGCGAGGCCAGTAGATTTTGCAGATATGATAGAATTGCTGACAGCCTTCGAAACACAAAATGGTCGGCCTAATGAGCATAGACATAGGAACGGTCACCCAAACTCACCCATCTTAAACCGGAGCACGGCTATGAACAACCAGAGTGAGGGAGAAGATAGAAATACTAGGAGCACCCATGAAAGGGGGAGAGGGGCACACCATTTCCCACAACCACATAATCATGGCGAGAGGATGGAGAACACAAGACAGCGGTACCACGACACAATACCGAGGGGTGAATCGAGATATAGAACGCATAGATATGATCGGGGGAGACCAGGAGACCGTACCCATCAAGTGAATCACATACGATTCTGTAGGGAATATTTAAACAGCCAAAGGTCGTCATACAATAGGGGTTCACGCCAAAGGGGCAGAAACCAATGGAACACCGAAAACGTAAGACAACAGGAACAGAATGAAAATGTGCCGGTTAGGACCGATGCTGCGCAGAATACAGAAACAACAATCACCTCCAACGCCCAGGAAAACTAAATACAAGTCAACTTTGTGTCCCGGAAGTTGACCTGTGTGGCAGTAGGGGCAATATTGACCAATATAATGTAGGTACCTTGAGAAGACAGGCAAATGAAAGAAAGGAAATAACCAATCCACCAATGATTAGGCTGAAGGTATGGGGTATCGAATTGCCAGCGATGATTGATACAGGAGCCAGCACATCAGTATGTGACGAACAGTTATTCCAGGAATTAATAACTAAGAGAAATGCTGAATTCTTGCCTGTGTGTGAAGTGTATTGCAGCACAGCAATTGGCAAGAAAAAGGAACATATTAAATACCAGGTAAGGCTGGTAATAGAAATCGGAAGCTGGAAGTTCGATTTTATTGCCCTGGTAATACCTAGACTAACAGCTACCCTAATCATTGGCAGTGATTTGCTTAATCTTTGGAGGTCGGTGATCAATTATGACCTACATGAATTCATTATCAAGGAAGGAACCTCAGAATGCACTGCGAAGTTCCTGGAGGAAGAAACATGCCCGGAGGAACCAGACCAGACAGGGATCCATCCGGATTAACAATTCTTTGTGGAGAACATCAATGTCCACAAGAATAGGTTGGTAGACCTAAGGGTAAGTAAGGAGAAAACAGGTTGGACGAGCGAGGAGGAAACTAATGTTTGCAGCCATTGGATCTGCACAGAAGACGAGTAAGTTACCTCGAACAACTACCAACCTGAACCACTACCAACAGATGGAGAAGAACCGATGTCACAACTAATCGATGAGAAGGTCTGGGGGGCACATGGCATCTCTGAAGAGGAAAGGAACCAACTTAGAAAAATATTGATTAAAAACAGGAAAGTTTTTAATAAAAAGCCAGGTACGTGTAATAAGTACGTACATACTTTTACAGTAAAAGATATCACTCCCTATTCACATAAATCCAGGCCCATCCCCAACTCCATCAGGGAGGAAGCTGACAGAGTGATCCAGAAAATGTTAGCGGACGGAATAATAGAGCTGTCGGACTCATGTTATGTGAATCCAGTGGTATGGGTCCATAAGAAAGAGGGAAAATTGAGGATCACCATCGACGCAAGGAAGATAAATGCACATACCTTGCCAGATCATTACAGGCCTGAGGGAGTAGACCAACTAATATCAAAATTGAAGGGAGGTCAACATTTTACAAGTCTTGACTTAACAGCATCATTCTGGCAAATTCCTCTTCATCCAGATGTCGGGAAATATACCTGCTTCTTGCACAAAGGAAAGGTGTACCATTTTTTAAAATGTGCCTTTGGATTATCGACCAGTAGCAGTGCACTACTGAGAGCTCCAGACAAAGTTTTTGGGGATACTATCGAGGCTTTTGTAACGCAATATGTTGACGATTTTTTAATATACAGCAAGAATCCCGAGTCACACTTACATCACATAGATTATGTATTGTCCAAGTTCCAGGAAAGCAACATGACCCTAAATTTGGAAAAGTGTGAATTTTTCGTCAAAGAGGTTGAATTTCTAGGCCACGTCATTACGCCTGATGGTATACAACCTAATCCGGAGAGGGTTAAGGCCATAGAGCATATACCACCCCCACGTAACTTGAAACAGTTGAGAAGGTTTCTGGGCATTTTACAGTACCAGTCAAAATTCGTGATCAACTACGCTAAGGAATTAGTACCCCTTAGAGAACTGTTGAAAAAAGATACTAAGTGGGAATGGAATGCTGAACACCAGGTGGCCTTTGAAAAAATCAAAGAACTTTTCAAACACAGTATTCTCCTGGAACGACCGGATCCAAATTCACCTTTTCTAATATACACCGATGCTAGTGCGCACTCATCTGGAGCAATATTAGCACAAGAAGATGCAGATGGCAACAAACATGTGATTATTATTTATTTATGCCAACAAACTTACTGTTGGTGTTTTTAAACACACAAGCCGTGTGTGGGCAAAGTTTAAGAGGTAGAACTGGAACTTAAAAATTCAATGCCACAACTGGGATTTGAACCACAGACCTTCCGCTTGCCGGGCGGACGCTCTAACCACTGAGCTATTGTGACAAACTGCCAGAATGGTATTAAATTCTCAGTTCTACCTCTTAAACTTTGCCCACACACGGCTTGTGTGTTTAAAAACACCAACAGTAAGTTTGTTGGCATAAATAAATAGTAATTACCATGTGAAGGTTATTTAATCTTGGGATATAAAGTACTTGCAATAGTAAGTCACCATTGGGGTAATTGTCTCTGATGTGAGACTGCCTTTGTGGTTTACCAGGAGAAATACGAACTGGCTTGAGAATTTAATGCCATTCTGGCAGTTTGTCACAGTAGCTCAGTGGTTAGAGCGTCCGCCCGGCAAGCGGAAGGTCTGTGGTTCAAATCCCAGTTGTGGCATTGAATTTTTAAGTTCCAGTTTTACCTCTTAAACTTTGCCCACACACGGCTTGTGTGTTTAAAAACACCAACAGTAAGTTTGTTGGCATAAATAAATAATAATTACCATGTGAAGGTTATTTAATCTTGGGATATAAAGTACTTGCAATAGTAAGTCACCATTGGGGTAATTGTCTCTGATGTGAGACTGCCTTTGTGGTTTACCAGGAGAAATACGAACTGGCTTGAGAATTTAATACCATTCTGGCAGTTTGTCACAATAGCTCAGTGGTTAGAGCGTCCGCCCGGCAAGCGGAAGGTCTGTGGTTCAAATCCCAGTTGTGGCATTGAATTTTTAAGTTCCAGTTTTACCTCTTGAACTTCGCCCACACACGGCTTGTGTGTTTAAAAACACCAACAGTAAGTTTGTTGGCATAAATAAATAATAATTACCATGTGAAGGTTATTTAATCTTGGGATATAAAGTACTTGCAATAGTAAGTCACCATTGGGGTAATTGTCTCTGATGTGAGACTGCCTTTGTGGTTTACCAGGAGAAATACGAACTGGCTTGAGAATTTAATACCATTCTGGCAGTTTGTCATAATAGCTCAGTGGTTAGAGCGTCCGCCCGGCAAGCGGAAGGTCTGTGGTTCAAATCCCAGTTGTGGCATTGAATTTTTAAGTTCCAGTTTTACCTCTTAAACTTTGCCCACACACGGCTTGTGTGTTTAAAAACACCAACAGTAAGTTTGTTGGCATAAATAAATAATAATTACCATGTGAAGGTTATTTAATCTTGGGATATAAAGTACTTGCAATAGTAAGTCACCATTGGGGTAATTGTCTTTGATGTGAGACTGCCTTTGTGGTTTACCAGGAGAAATACGAACTGGCTTGAGAATTTAATACCATTCTGGCAGTTTGTCACAATAGCTCAGTGGTTAGAGCGTCCGCCCGGCAAGCGGAAGATCTGTGGTTCAAATCCCAGTTGTGGCATTGAATTTTTAAGTTCCAGTTCTACCTCTTAAACATGTGATTGCCACAGCTTCTAGATTTCTAAACAAGATAGAAGCCAATGCCTGCATAACAGAATTAGAAATAGGTGCAATCCATTTTGCGTTACAAAAGTTCAGGCAATATATATACCATTATAAAATAATTATATATACAGACCACGTAAGGCTGTCCTTCATTCAAAAATGCAAGCTAACCAACTCCAAAATCTCAAGATACATACACAAAATAACATCGCACGACATAGAGGTCAAACATATCCCGGGCAAGGAGAACATCTTTAGTGACTTATTGTCAAGGTTAAGGTCGGAGAGTCACATACCCGAGACGATATACAATCCACACCTGAAATTAAAATCATGCAGATAAATAGTAAAGAAAGCAACGAAATCTTACAAGACTTCAAAAACATAGCGAAGCTACAGCAAGAAGACCCTGAATTGAAGAGGCTATTCGACAAGGCTCCAGACATAGTACCAAAGTTGGAAGCAAAATAGGCAAATTTAGGAACATCCTATTTAAATTACACGGTCGCGACGTAAGGAAGTGGAAAATGATGGTACCAAATTCCTTACAGGACAGGGTCATTTTGGCATTCCACCACTCGATGCTTCACTCTGGTACTGAGAGAACAATGCTTGCAATTGAGGAAGTACTGTACATCAAACATCTTGGCAAGAAAGTCAGGAAGTTAATTTCCTCATGCGACCTATGTCAGAAGGCCAAGCCAATTAATGTAATATACGATGTCGTTCCACAACCCATCGTAAGGAACGAGAAAAATGCATTGGTGTGTATTGACGAACATGGCGAGCTACCAAGGGGGAAAGATGGAAACAGATACATCTTTGTCATGTTTGATGTTTTCACAAAATTCACTAAAATATACCCCATTAAGAACATTAAAAGCAGAACTTGCCTAGATAAAATCGTCAAGGACTACATCCCAAAATATGGGATGATAAAATGTATTCTATCGGACAATGCAACAATGCATAAGAGTAAGTTATTCCAGAACACCTTAAGAACATTAGGAATAAAATTGTACTATTCCTCAGCATATTATCCCCAAGGAAACCTGACTGAAAGAACCATGAGGGATATAAGTATATATTTCTGCCTACTTTGCCACAGAGACCACACTTCCTGGACGGAAAAATGCGGGTACATAAAGGAGGTGATTAACCATTCGGTGAACCCCACGACCAAGTTCGCCCCAATCGAATTGATGACCAACACGAAACCCAAGAGATTGACAATTGACATTGACACTACGATGGCTGCTCAAAGGGAATTGTCAGAGAAGGAAAAATGTCAATTAGCATTCAGAAGATTACAGCAAAAGGCTGAAAAAGGGAGGAACAAGGTAAAAAGATTCGTCAGGAAATGGTCCCCACAAATTGGAGAAAAGGTGCTCTTAAAAAGCCACAAAGCATCCAAGGCATCTGAAAAAAGATCTGGAAAGATGGAGCTATTGTACACTGGGCCACTGGTCATAACAAAACAGCTGGGTGACCACACGTATGAGCTACAGAATAAAAATGGCAAGTTGGTAGGAAGATACCATAAAAATAAATTAAAACCATACAAAGAAAGGACCAAATAGTCTTTGCCAACAAATAAGTAAAGCAGGAATAGTAGAGATGATGGAAAATAATAATTTTTAATGGGTTACTTATGGAAAATTATGTTCAGATTAGAAATTACAACAAGAAAGAAAATTAACATAGTCATTGGCTATATCGACCACAAAGAGCATTGTCAACAAAGACAGATGAGGACACTGATTGTCATCAAAGAAATAAATTATAGCGATGGAAGATAATGTGTTTTTGACATAAGGATGTCAGGGACTAAAATAAAAAGGAATCAATTATGATGACAGAGATATAATATTTCGACACAAAGATGTCGAGGGTGAATTGAGAAGAAAAATAATACAATTACAGAATAATTATAAGTATAGAAGTTTTCTCTTATAGAAATAAGAGACAAAGAAGTGACAATTAGTGAAGTAAGAAAAACCATAATCAGAAAAGCAATGCCCATGAATTAAGATGGATATAGCCAATGCTAAGCTCGATGAAATATTGAAGTAAATAATAATGAATAAGAACCCAATTAAGAAAAATGGTACCATTAGTAACATCAGAGTTTAAGAACCGACTCAATAACATGCCTATACATAACAAGCTTACAAGACAAAGAAGGCAAAGAACTGAATAAAATATTGCCATAAATATGATCATAATCATTAGCTCAAAATTTGTATCCTGTTTTTCTCTCCTCATAACAAAGAAAATAAGCCAAAAGCCACATAATAAACCATGATACACTTAAATTATATTTGTGTCAATGTCAAATGTACAATAACTGAGTATGTGTTGTATAAGAACTAATATGTGTTGTACAATAACTAAATATGTATTGTATAATAACTGGATATGTTGTATAGTAACTGAATGTTGTATTGTATAATAACTGAATATGTATTGTATAATAACTGGATATATTGTATAATAACTGAATATGTGATGTATAATAACTGAACATGTATTGTGTAGTAATTGAATATGTGAGATTTATAAAGACATGCTGTGTCATGCCAAAACAAAAGACAAAGACAAACAGTGAAGAAGACTGTAATGAAAAGAAAAAAAAAATATTGCACAAAGTGATTGCATCAGAGGAGTAAGGAGAAGGATTGTATTGTGTTTCAAGATTGTAAATATAGGTGACAACTTGAAAAACAAAACAAGGGGCATATGAGACAGAATATTAGAAGACCCCAAAAGAAAATCGTTCATGTAAATGTTTGTTAAAAGTGTAATTCGTTTTTTGGTATGTGTGTATAAATATTAGAATTGTTTGTGTTCCATAATAAAAATAGGAGACGTTAATTGGGATCGCTTCCCTAACGAGAAAGAACTATTTGCGCGGATGAATACCGCGGATGAAGACGAAAAAGGCGGTGTGTCACGTCAAAAGGACGCCAAAAAGTAGTTCACTAGCGTCGGTATCTCCGAGGTAGATGGACGTATTTTTATGTGTATGCGTCATGAAACAGTAAAAGTGAATCCACTAAGTGTTTAGAGACCTTTAATTAAATTTTGGCGAAGTTAGGGAAGTTGATCTACTAACATAAGACTTTTTACTGTGATGTGACTTAAAAATAGTGAACAAGAAGGTGCAAATAAAAAGTGTGACTAAAGTTGGACCCAAGTGTATATTCATTCCATCCGTTACCACGACCTTGTAGATAGAAAACGAGTCTCATAGCACAGCCAATTCAATAATTAATGTAAAAACAGCACCAGCATCAACTGTGCCCATAGTGGTAAGGACTAAGAAGATTCTGCTTTTCAAGTCTCCATGATAGTCTTCTCTGAACCATATTTTTTTCAAGCAGTTTAAATAGACAAGATATAAATGAAATGGATCTATATGATTTCCACTGTTTGTTTTTTGGGGGTTTAAGTGTTGGCCTTATAATGGCTATTTTCAAGGAATCTGGAAATATACAAGCTTTCCAGATATTATTGAAGTGCTGAAGTAGGGCTGTACTTAGTTCTTTAGAGACATTTTGTAACATGGCATTATGGATATCATCATTCCCAGTGGCGGAATCGTGTAACTCTGATAAAGTTGAGGCGGGGTTTTATTATATAAGATGGACAACACATATCAGCGTGAATATAGCAGCAGGAGTAATGTTTTTACTAAAAGGTGGAAAGTTTGTTATAGTAGACGCTACTCTTATTTTCAGGGTCGATGGTAAAAGAATGGAATGCATAAACCAACGTTCTTTTATCACAAACACATTTATTCGTTATTTACACTTTTTATCACAATTTCAGTTAGTTAACAACTTTTAAAATTCGATAGCGTCTACGCTGGTTAAAAGTTTGGGTGTAATTTACATGTTCACACGCCATCAGCAATTATACGTCCTTCCACTTTGAGCTCACAGACGCTAATGAATCTAGTTCCGAGCGTGGGTATGACGCAACACCGCCATTCTTATGTATTCATCCGCGCAACAGTTCTCATTGGTTGAACTCAAAGTGACGAGAAGACATTGGATCTTGAATATCAAAAAGAAATAGGTCCCTGATACACCCAAATTAAAAGAATTAAAAATTTACACACTCTTACAAAAATATTTACATGAACAACTTTCTATTAGTCAATATTCCGTCTCATATGCCCCTTGTTTTGTTTTTCAAGTTGTCACCTTATTCACAATCTTGAAACACAATACAATACTTCTCCCTACTTCTATGATTCAATCACTTTGTACAATATATATTTTTTTTTTTTTCTTTACAGTCTTCTTCACTGTTTGTCTTTGTCCTTCGTTTTGACATAATACAACATGTCTTTATAAGTTTCACATATTCGGTTACTACACAATGCATTCGGTTATTATACAATACATATCCAGTTATTGTACAACACATTTAGTTATTACACAATATGTCCAATTATTACACAATACATATTCAGTCATTGTACAATATACCCAGTTATCATATCACATATGTTGTTATTATACAATACATATTCAGTTATTACACAATACACATTCAGTTTTGGCATAAAGCATTTAGTTATTACTCAACATATTCAGTTATTACACAATATATCCAGTTATCATACAATACATATTCAGTTATTGTACAACACATATTCAGTTCTTATACAACACATACTCAGTTATTGTACATTTGACATTGACACAAATATAATTTAAGTGTTTCATGTGGTTTTTGACTTGTATTCATTGCTATGAGGAGAGAAAAACAGGATACAAATTTTGAGCTAATGATTATGATCATGTTTATGGCAATATTTTATTCAGTTCTTTGCCTTCTTTGTCTTATAAGCTTATTATTTATAGGCAGGTTGTTGAGTCGGTTCTCAAACTCTGATGTTACTAATGGTACTAATTTTCTTAATTGGGTTATTATTCATTGTTGTTTGGTTCAACATTTCTTCGAGCTTAGCATTGGCTATATTCATCTCAATTCATGGGCATTGTTTTTCTGGTTATGGTTTTCCTCACTTCACTAATTGTCATTTCTTTGTCTCTTATTTCTATAAGAGAAAACTTCTATACTTACAATTATTCTGTAATTGTATTATTTTTCTTCTCAATTTACCCTCGACATCTTTGTGTCGAAATATTATATCTTTTTCATCATAATTGATTCATTTTTATTTTTGTCCCTGACATCCTTATGTCAAAAACATATTATCTTCCGTCGCTATGATTCATTTATTTAATGACAATCAGTGTCCTCATCTGTCTTTGTTGACAATGCTCTTTGTGGTCGATATAGCCAATGACTATGTTGATCTTCTTCCCTGTTGTAATCCTATTCTGAACATAATTTCCTATAAGTAACCCATCAAAAATTGTTATCTTCTTTCATCTCCATTATTCCTGCCTTACACATTTGTTGACAAAGACTATTTGGTCCTTTCTTTGTATGGCTTCAATTTATTTTTGTGGTATCTTCCTACCAACTTGCCATTTGTATTCTGTAGTTCATACGTGTGGTCACCCAGCTGTTTTGTTATGACCAGTGGTCCAGTATACAATAGCTCCATCTTTCCAGATCTCTTCTCAGATGCCTTGGATGCTTTGTGACTTTTTAAGAGCACCTTTTCTCCAATTTGTGGGGACCATTTTCTGACTAATCTCTTCACCTTGTTCCTCCCTTTTTCAGCCTTCTGCTGTAACCTTCTGAATGCCAATTGACATTTTTCCTTCTCTGATAATTCTCTTTGGGCAGCCATCGTAGTGTCAATGTCAATTGCTAATTTTCTTGGTTTCGTGTTGGTCATCAGCTCGATAGGTGCGAACTTGGTCGTGGGGTTCACCGAATGGTTAATCACCTCCTCTATATATCCGCATTTTTCCGTCCAGGAAGTGTGGTCTCTTTGGCAGAGTAAACGAAAATAAATACTAATATCCCTCATGATTCTCTCAGTCGGGTTTCCCTGGGGATAATATGCTGAGGAATAGTACAATTTTATTCCTAATGTTTCTAAGGTGTTCTGAAACAACTTGCTCTTATGCATGGTCGCATTGTCCGATAGAATACATTTTATTCTCCCATATTTTGGGATGTAGTCCTTGACGATTTTATCTAGGCATGTTCTGCTTTTGATGTTCTTAATGGGGTATATTTTGGTGAATTTTGTGAAAACATCAAACATGACAAATATGTATCTGTTTCCATCTTTACCCCTTGGCAGCTCTCCATGCTCGTCAATACACACCAATGCATTTTTCTCGTTCCTCACGATGGATTGTGGGATGACATCGTACTTTACATTAATTGGCTTGGCCTTTTGGCATAGGTCGCATGAGGAAATTAACTTCCTGACCTTCTTGCCAAGATGTTTAATGTACAATACCTCCTCGATGGCAAGCATTGTCCTCTCAGTACCGGAGTGAAGCATCGAGTGGTGGAATGCCAAAATGACCCTGTCCTGTAAGGAATTTGGTACCATCATTTTCCATTTCCTTACGTCGCGACCATGCAATTTAAATAGGATGTTCCTAAATTTGCCTATCTTGGCATCCAATCTTGGTATTATGTCTGGAGCCTTGTCGAATAGCCTCTTCAATTCAGGGTCTTCTTGTTGTAGCTTTGCTATGTTCTTGAAGTCTTGCAAGATCTCGTTGCTTTCTTTGCTATTTATCTGCATGATTTTAATCTCATGGTGCGGACTGTATATCGTCTCGGGTATGTGACTCTCCGACCTTAATCTTGACAATAAGTCACTGAAGATGTTCTCCTTCCCCGGGATATGTTTGACCTCTATGTCGTGTGACATTATCTCATGTATGTACCTTGAGATTTTGGAGTTGGTTAGCTTGCATTTTTGAATGAACTATACGACTCATGACCAGCTAATGTTAACCTGAGCCATTCCAATGCCTTGTTTTTTAAGCTTTTCTTAACTATCATCATCCTAAGCTCGTTTGGTATCCTTTTCACTTTAAAATATTCTTCCATCTCTTTAACAAAGAGCTTTGGATCGTCTCCCTTCTCCTCGTCAAATGTAGGTGGTGTGATTTCATGTAATATGCTGTTGGTGTAACATGTGTTATGTGTTGTGTCATTGTTTGGTTGTGAACCTCTTTCTCTGTATGGTGAGTCAACAGTTTGTACATTACTCAAATAACTCTCATCTTGTACATTACTTACATCTAAATCATCTTGTCTTTGTAATGCCTTCACAACATCATTTACATTAGCCAAATTTTCTTTCCCTTTTTTCATTTCTTCACAAATTGATTTCAAATCATTCTTTATTTCTAAGTGGCTTTGTTTCATATCATTTATAGCATCCTGTTGTGAAAGCATCACATCATTCATTGTCTTAATTTTAGGAATTACAATTTGTTCTACAGTTTCATTAATAATGTCTTTCTTTACTACCTCAATCTCTTTCCTTAATTCCTCAGTTATTTCTGCTTTTACATTTGTTATCTTACAGTCTACACTTGTATTACATTCTGTTATTTCATCCCTACATCTAGCAATTTCTCCTTCTAACACAATTTTGTTTTCTCTCATCTCTGATTCTATCTTTCCCATCCTATCTCCTACAATTTCTATCCTAGCTTCTAAGGCTTCCTTTGTTTCATTTAAGTTTTTATGAACTAATTTTAAATTAGTTTCCATTACTTTCATATTTTCTTTACACTCCTGTCTTCCTAATTCTATTTTCTGTTCTAGGTTCTGTCTACCTAATTCCATTTTCTGTTCTAAGTTCTGTCTACCTAATTCCATTTTCTTTTCTAAGTCTTTTCTCACTTCCTCCATTTTCTGACCTATTTCTACCTTATTTTGTTCCAGTTTCTGACCTAAACTTTGTTCTATGTCCTGTCTCAATTCTGCCTTGTTTTGTTCCATTTTCTGTTCTAGTCTTTCAAACATCATCATCATTAACCTTTGGTCTTTGCTTATTTCCGCCTGTTCCTCACCTTCTAATTCTATCTGATAACTAGGCCTATCTGCCCCTTCCCCCACTCCTGTTTCTATCTCTTTTCGCGACATTTTAATTCCTTTATCTAATTCACTTAATGTTGAAAGTCCCGCTACTTTGCCACTTCTGAGTAGCATTAACCAATGGAAATAAAATGTATGTAAAAACAAAAAGTTTTGATCCTACTTTCTTTTCTGCTGGTTCTTCGTCCAGTTATTTACGTCTCCTGGGTAGTTGGCTTCGCCAGATGATCTCCGGTGTTTTTCCCACGTTGATTTTCCGTATATCGATGTTTTGTTGATATCAGACGATGGTCTAATGGCGTCTTTCTCCTGTGCGATGAGATGGCGTCATTCGATGTTAACACTTTGTTCTCGTAATTTTGCATTCCATTCTAAATTCGCGCTCCACGTTGGGCAAGCCATTTGAGGCGGGGTTTTATTATAAAAGATGGACAACACATATCAGCGTGAATATAGCAGCAGGAGTAATGTTTTCACTAAAAGGTGGAAAGTTTGTTATAGTAGACGCTACTCTTATTTTCAGGGTCGATGGTAAAAGAATGGAATGCATAAACCAACGTTCTTTTATCACAAACACATTTATTCGTTATTTACACTTTTTATCACAATTTCAGTTAGTTAACAACTTTTAAAATTCGATAGCGTCTACGCTGGTTAAAAGTTTGGGTGTAATTTACATGTTCACACGCCATCAGCAATTATACGTCCTTCCACTTTGAGCTCACAGACGCTAATGAATCTAGTTCCGAGCGTGGGTATGACGCAACACCGCCATTCTTATGTATTCATCCGCGCAACAGTTCTCATTGGTTGAACTCAAAGTGACGAGAAGACATTGGATCTTGAATATCAAAAAGAAATAGGTCCCTGATACACCCAAATTAAAAGAATTAAAAATTTACACACTCTTACAAAAATATTTACATGAACAACTTTCTATTAGTCAATATTCCGTCTCAAAGTTAAATTGAGTTCTGCTGTGAAAGGCATGTCAGCTTCATCTTCGTGATAGAAGAGCAACTCAAAATCACATGTGAAGTATTGTTCTTACTTATCTAGTTTAGTTGGCCGCAGGAGAAGTTTTACTGAATTTCTTAGCATAATGGCAATTTGGTAGTTCTGCTCTCCCCAGGTTCTCCAGTTATATTGCCATTTCAATTTCCGAGTTCATTTATTCTGCTATGTCCTTTCCCTTCTATTGCAGTGAATTTGTTCCTGATTGTTGAAGAGCATTTAAGAAAGTTACAAACTGTTGCCAGCTTGTTTTTGTGTTAAGGAGATTCTGCCTATATTTTGCCTTAACTTTGTTATAAATTATCATGGTTTCAATGGTGCTTTTTTTCATCCAAGCTCTTTGAGCCTTTTGTGCTGCTTTTCAGTCTATTTTTAATAATTAATTCCACCATATGTTCATTCGTTTATCATGTTTCTGTTTGATTGCAGGAATGGTATGTTTAGCTGCATCTAGAGTGGTTTCCAACGTTGAATTCTTGATGACATCTTGAGAAAAGCTATGGTGCTTTTTGAACTTATTGAGCAATACTTTGGTTTCAACTATATGTTTGCCCCAGTTTGGTGCTTTAATTGTCCACTTTGTTCTGGGGGTATTATTGGTGTTGTCGTTACTAATATTACCAAAGTGAAAAATGTACGTTTTGGGAACTGATCACTTAGGAGATCACACCTGCTGATCAGCTGTGTAAGTATTTATGGATCCTGAGAGAACAAAAGCAGTGATCTATTATACTCAAAGCTCATTTAGCTGGACACTGACTTTTTTTTTTGTTAACGTCCTCTAACGTAATGTCATATCGGACGGTGAGTGAATGAAACAGAAGAAATGATGCTCAAATGAGTCTAAGGTCCATAGAGTTTTTAAGTTACCTGTGATTTGTCTTCTCAGTATAAGGGAAAACCTCGGAAAAAACCGTACCCGGATAACTTACCCTAAGGGAGATTTGAACTCACAACCTCTTGAACGTGAGGCAGACACACTAACCATCACACTACCAAGGCGGGCTGGACATTGATATTCGGTATTTTATCTTCACTAATTAGTATTAGATTTGCGTCATAACTTGTTTGAGTTTAGGGCGCCTATATATTTATTGATTTTTAATCTTAAATTAATAGTCCTCTTCTTCTCCTTCTTGGTCCTCTTGTTCTTGCCTCAGCTGTTTTTGAGACTGCTTAATAGGTCGTGGGAAAAATGAGTGGTTATCTTAGAGTGGATTGAAAGAAGTATTAATAAATGAAATGAAGGGGCAGGACAATTGCACTTTTATTACAATGTTCAGCAGCTAAAATTTGAATACCCTATACATTATAAATATAGACCGACTTTCAATAAATATGCCAAATGATTCGGTATCCTGAGCTTTACTTCACCATCACCATGAACGTATATAGCCGAATAAACATAAGATGGTATTACCTAAATGAACCTTGGATGGAATTTAGCCTGACGCTTGTCTTGTAGCACGGAAACTTTTACTCTATCACTTAAAGATACTTATACGTCGTGTTCTCTGTAGGATTTAGACAGATTACTCTGCTAAAACTATTTCAAACCTCCCTACTCTTGCCTGCCAAAATATTTAATTTCTATTGGTTGCCTAGAATGTGGTATATTTCAACTTGAATTGCTTTGGGATTTCTCATTGGGTAAGCACGCGAAACTGCTGCTCCCACGCTCTAACACGAATCTAACAGACGCTCTGCTAACAATGTATGATGTTTTATGACCGTTGCACAAAAATAGGTCTACAAAGAATATACTATATAGTTTTATTACTTCCAGGGTCAGTATATTGCTGCCTGTTCTTGCATTCTGGTGAAATGAATTCTTGTACTATATGAAACTTATTGTAATATATGGAAATATTTATATAATTTGTAAATATCTTATTACGCATGGGATACCGTCTCAGATTGTTGGTCAAAAGCCAGTTATATAGCACATTTGCATACTGATTCATCATGTCAGTACTTACGTCTACTATTGAAGTCCTCCAGTATTATGTACTATCTTTGTTCTAGTAATAGTGCATTTAACCCCCTAGCTCAACAGCCCTTACGGGTCAAGGCTTAACCGCCCGGCTGCTTTGTCCCTCACCTCTGCCCACTACAGACCTCATCAGTGGGATGCAGTGCTGGAGTGTGGGATGTGGTCAGTGCTCTGAGCCCTCCCGATCGGTTGTGCGACCTTCACAACCTGGAGTCTCTACTTCTTTATCAAGTAGCTACTCAATTGGCATCTCTGGGACCTAACGAGCCTGAGTGCACCTTGTGGCAGACCTCCCAGCGGGGTTAAAATCCCCATACCGGTACAGGGGATTGAACCCAGGTCCTCCGCGCCAGAGGCAGGCTGCTACCACTGCGCTATGTAGGTGGTTAATAATGCACTTAGGACTTCATTATTTAGTATATCCACATTTACAGTTGTAATCCCAATTTTATTCGGGAATAACATTTTTGTTCTTATATATTCTGTATAATCATTTATTTTGGATTTAGAGTCAAGAATGGTGATGAAGTCGTGGGCATCCACCTTGATGTGATGAGAGGACTTAAACATGTACTTATCATGTTAGTAAGTTTAAGCATACAAGTAACAAAAGAGGTGTCAACGGTAGTTGGCATGGCAACAGTGTTGTTGTTAGTTAATGTCGGATTTCTGACAATGAAGTCATTAATCCTCTTGCTCTCCAATATTTTTCACTGATGGATGGGGTGTTAGAAATGGCCGGGCATATTTGAAGGTGGTCTCGATCCATTTCCTCTTACAGTTCACATAGAGGACAGAGTGGTGAAGAATATATCCCAATTCTGTTTAAATGTTTTGTCAGACAATCATGTCCTGTAATCAACCTGAAGGTTGTAACAGTGTAGTCTCTTGCAAAGATATAATACAATATAGACAGTTCATTGCAAAATAAACAATGGGAGTCAAAATAGTCCTGCAATCAGATGTTCAGGTGGGGACAGCCATTGAAGAATCCAAGAGTAAATTAAAAGTTCTAATGTGGACAAATAAATTCACCATCAAAGAAATTAGAAAGCTACTTCACATAGATGCTCACATACTGCTTGAACAGAGAACTGAAGTCTGGTGTCAGACAAAAGGAAGCTGTAAATGTTATACAAGGCAAAACTAAACGAACTCCATGTCTCATTAGGAAGTACTTTCAAACATATGCAAAATAAGTGGGGGAGGGGGGGAAGAAAGAAAACCTGAGAAATCAAACTTGAATTTAGCAGTTTTTCAATGGAATGTCAAATTGTTAAGAAACAAAATAGATATGTTAAAACAAGAAACTGTTAAACCAGTTTAGTATGTTATTCACAGTAACTAACATTTTATTGAATTGTATCATTATTTCTAGCTGCAATAAAACCACCTTTGTGATCTGGAAAAGGTATCTTAATAGTGGTAGGGTTATAGCTCACTCAAGTGCTCTCATGTCCTCTTAAAGTTACTGCTGACCATTTCATAATGCAAATCTGATGTGAACAAATTATTTTTTACACATTTTAGGAAAATAGCTTCATCTGTGTGCTAATATTCTGAAAGTACTGGATTCTTGTGCTGAGTATTGCCAAATATAGTCCAGCAATCTAACCCAAATATGACATAGAAGTCACTGCTACACATTCAGTTTGTTTCTGGATTGTCTAATGGACAAGTGTGGTCTGTTATACTTCTACATTCTACAAGGAGAGATGTTGAAGTGAAATATATAGATAATGAAGAACAAGTTGTGTCGTCAAGTCACAAAATTTTGAAAAGTGAGTATTATAAACTGAATGTAGAATAAGTACTCTTTCTTCTGATAATGTAACGGTATTAACAGTAATACCATTGGTTAATATAGAAGAAATAATTATAGGCTTGGGAACAGCCAAAGAGAGTATATCCTGAGGGTGGAATGGCTGATGTATGCAGCAGTAGCCGGCGGGTATATAAGAAGGAAGGGCAGTTCAAGCTTCGGCTCAAGCAAGGCATAAGTTCGGCACCAGTTCTGCACACGTTGAGTACAAAGGAGTTAACCTGACTTTGAGCCGACTAGTATTTATGGGGTGACTTAGGGGAACTTCATCTTGCCAAACCAGCAATTCTAAGACAACGGTTGATTTAACGGAGCCCAAGGAACCAGCGCAGTACTCCGATGGTATTAAGGAACTCTACCAAGATAAGTAATCAGCGACAGTATAATTCCATTTTCCATCATGGTATAGGAGCATTCAGGGGGTTGTAGTAACCTGGTGAAAAATGTTACATAGTGAAGGTCAAGTTTAAATGTGATATAGTAAAAGTCAAGTTTTAATGTTATGTGTAGTAAGAACACGTTTTAAAGGTGGTATGGGAAAGGAAAATGGAATATCTTTAACTGTCAGGAATTGTAACAATCAAGAGCTGTTAACGCCAGGAAAAATTTATGAACAGGACTTTAATTGTAGAAAGAAATATCTTCCGGGCTGTTATGCCGTGGTCTGCTGGAGATCTGTCTTCCAGACGTTTCGTCTACAACTGCGGTAGACATCCTCAGTGGCGTTGTCGAAGTCTCCTTGTGGAAGGTATCACTACGACTGATGCGTCGACTATCTGTGGGGCTCCATTTATACCATGCGCAACGTGCGCTGATTGGCCCGGGGTGTCCAGAGGCGTGGTGGCTGGTGGAGGGGGTTCTATCTCTCTTATGCTGCTGGTCTCTTCTGATTGGCTTACCTTGAGGATGTCTACCGCAGTTGTAGACGAAACGTCTGGAAGACAGATCTCCAGCAGACCACGGCATAATAGCCCAGAAGATATTTCTTTCTACAATTTAGACGCCGGCCGTGAAAGTCTACGTAGCTTTAGGACTTTAATTACTTATGAGAAACAGGAAACCTGATGAGAGATTGTTAAAGCAGTGAAGGTCGTAATGTTTGAATTGTGCATATGATTTTTCTGGTTTCCCGTACTGATAATTTCACCAGCTTTAATGTAATGTTAGCAAGGTTTTACTTGGCACAATTCTATATATATAAATTATTTTAATAAATTGTTTGTTATGCACGTGTTGTTTAATGTGAACTTGCTCTATCCTGAAGATCCGGTGGATAGGAATTAGTCGAAAGGGGCAGATATTTAGAAGGGAAATTAAAGAGCTCATAGTAAGATGGCACAATGTTAAAATAAAGAAGTTAAAGCAAAGTGGCGCAATAAATTAATGTGCATCAAATCCGGCAAAGACAGTATATTACACATCGAATTTAGAATTCTATAACAGAGCGGGCCAAGTCAATGAGGAAATTTATTGTCATAATAACATCCTGCTTTGATATTTTCGCTTTCAAACCTTATTATTGGCAGCTCAAAAACATAAGCTTTAAATGGATATGTAGAAGTTAAATATAACTTATTATTTTAGCAGCAGATGTTGGTACAAATTACCTTTTCAATTGGCGTGAAGGCATTTTCCTTAATGCAATGTTATTCACACATACCAATAGTTTGCCAGATATTGTAATCTAATGTAAAGTAGGGTTGAGATGTGTAAAATTATATCTATCAAAGTGTTTATAGAAAATTTGTATTATTTTTCATGTAAAATCTCTTCTGTAATAAAGATTAAAGTGAAAAAAAGATACTAAACTTCTTTTAATTTTATGTTCTTACTCATTTTTGTTCTACTTTAATATTATACTACATTTTTTATGATTAATGAATCAATTGTTTTATTATTGATGTTGCATACCAATTGAAATAAAGAAAAGATCGTTCATACCATACCTTTACTAGGAGATCTGGGAATAGCAACTAAACTTTCTGTCAAAAATCAATGCCAACGGTTTCACCTCATCTGCAAAAGGAAGTGCATCTAGACCAAGATGCAGAGTCAGTGAAAGAAACACTGTCTAACGCCTTTAGCAAACGGTTTCCTCAACGGAGAACTTAAAGGCTCTTTGGCACTCCAAGTGAAGGGCCAGTCAAGATGCAATGGAGGCGACATTTTAAGAAACTATCGAGAACCATAGTAAATGGCGTCATCCAAGAACAATGAAGACATAACGCCAGATGGAAGGCGCTCCACAGTAGAATTCATTGCAATAGCAAATAATATGGTACTGGGTCATCAGACAGGTGCTTCAGCATTAAAATGTGAACACCATCCGGCCCAGAAGCTGAGGACGTGGAAGAGACTAAGGTCCGGTCAAGCTCCGGCACCTTCAGGAAGGTGTTATAGCACTCGTGATTAGCAAACTGAAATGAGACTTTATGCGACTCAACCGGTTCTTGTCTAGAAAAGGGTTCGGTTGGTAATATGAGCTAGAAACACCAGCAAAAGCGTTGCCCAGGGCGTAAGCAACAGTTCTAGGGCAAACTATGGTGTCATTGTTAATCCTAAGACCAGGCATTGTGAACTTTCAAACTTTGTCAGCCACACGACAGACGATGGGGTGAAAAGTCTGAAGGACTCCACAAAGCGGAGCCAGGGTGACCTCTTACTGGCCTGTATAAATGCTGAGCTCTGGCGCGTAATCACTTGAACGATTATTAAGTGTAGGACGGAGCTGACATACCCGTTTCCCAGCTCGTGCACGAACTGCTGCCTGGGATTCGTGAGTCCAAGGGACCTGCAAACATCTGTTGGGTACACCAGGAGGGATAGCACATTCACCACAAATATATGGTGATCCATCTGATCAAGATCTTTGAACAGGACGCCGCCGAAAACAAGTAAGCTGGAATAAAGAGTCCAAATCGTTCTGTGTATCTGCCAGTGTCAGAGACGATATACCACACAAGACGATGTGCAAGATGTGCTGAGCAAACAGGAAAGTCCAGGCAAAAGAGAAACAGAAATAAGCTCACCAGCTTTAAGACGAGAAAGGGGTTCTGCATGAAAAATTCAGCAAGGTGTATCCCACTTACGCAAGTCCGAGGTGATCACATATTGGGTCAGAATTAAGCTCTCCCAACAGAAGGTAGGGCATTGGGAAACCAGATCTGATATGTCCATAGTGGTGATGGATGAACAAAGAGGCGTACAAGGAAGAGGGCGAAAGAACAGCCAGGAAAACTCAGGTAATGGCAACAGCTTGCAATGTAGCGGTGAATATGACAAGCTGATAAAAACGTCCTCGCGTATCATGTACAATATGCTGGAGTATCAGGCTCCTATGAGGCCAAAACACAATGGAATGAAACCAGAAAATTAAAGGAGTCGTGGTGAAGCTTGGTTTCCTGTAAGCACAGAATACGGGAGATATCAATTTGGTGAGTAATTGGCATTCATCCCTATGTGCACATGTCACACGTGTAAAACTGGAGAATGGACGTCCTACGGCAAATGGGACAAGTTGTGAGCTAGGTTTACTTCACCGGTGGCTGTCAGGTCAGCTTGTCCTTTTGGTTCCGTGTGCTCTAGGGCTTTTGGGAGTAAGTGGCTCTTGCTCCATAGGCGGATCAGTTTCATCGAAAACCGAAGACAGTGCTGCGATACGACAGTCTGTAGGCACAGGAAGAGGAAAACCAATGAACGTGACCATGCCCTCTGGTACGTTTAGAGCAAGATCGCAGTGCAAATGAAGGAGAAATGTCTTGAAGCAGGTCTCCAGTGGCAGAAATTGTAAAAGTCAGGGCATTTTAGTTGAACTTTAAATTTCCGAGTATCAGTACCCACACGAACAGCCCTGGAGCCGGTGGATTTGGGAGCTGGTGCATGAATCCGAGGATAGACGGTGGCTGCAGGGCAGGTTTGTGCACTTTGTTTAAAACTACAACTAAAAGTGCCAAACTTCAAGATAGAAGGTTGTCCAGCACGCAAAGGTTCGGAAAATGATAAACACCGTTTCATCCTGAGATCCCAAATGGCCTCGTCCAGGTAACTTGGATAGTCGTGGGAAGTTGCGGATAGGCACCTGGACACCACCACGCTTCGCTTGCACACGGTAAACTTCCATAAACCCTGGTATAACTGGTAACCCTGGATCTCCTCCTCCGACATACCATACAAGAGGGGAGTGGTAATAACGCCTTTGGAATCTAGATGAATAGGTTACCCATGGAGTAGTTTGGTCTTCAGCGAACTGAGTAGCAGTGTAATCCTGAATAAGAGAGCATGATCCAAGGCGGGTCCAGGAATAAACAGAGGTAGGTGTCTTGTCTAGATGCGACTGAATAAATGGATAACCCTCTTCCAAGTTATGAATCACTAGCATCTAGCATACGAGCTGATGACAATGCATGCACGCCTATTTAATTTCTCTACTACATATAGTAGAGGAAGTATTGTATTCCACCCAAGATTCGATGTCGAGATCTTACCGGAAATATGGTTTGAGGCACCATGAATTTAAAAAAAAAAACATTTTTAGGAAAAGGTCCTCATGTGTGAGTATGCATGCCAGTCTGTGGACAGCATAACTCAAGAACGAAAAGTTGGTTAAAACCAAAGTTGGTATTTAAGTTTGACTTTCAAGGATGGGACACGAGAGTTTTTAAGAAAATTCCTCCACCCCTTACAAGGAAAATGTTTCGAAAATTTTGATTTTCTTGAAAATGGCTCTAACAATTTTGTTTGAGATACTTTTAATGGCAAATAGCCCCTGTAGTCGAATTTACTATGGATGACTTTTGCATAACTGGTAAACCATAAGAGATAGACCAAATCTTACTATACAAGAAATGTAGATCTTGCTAAAATACACAATTTATGTCTAAATAATTTTTTTAAAAGTGAACCAATTCGGAGATATGCCTTGTTATTTGTGTGAGCTTTCAAGAACTTCTACTTCTATCAAATGGTACATCGTTATTCATTTTTTACATGTTAACCGTGCAAAGATAATTGAACTTGAAAGCTTTAACCATTGCTCCAAGTCTATTGTATTCCCATATTTCCCTTGTACCTACAAGGAAATAAGCAATAAGATAATTTCTGCATAGTTTATCTCAACTAACACAAAGAAGATACAGAAATAAGGGTTTGTAAGAATGGATAGTATAAGAGTAGAGAAATTCATGTGAGTGCAACACATCAGATTTTTCTTCCTGCGTTTGTTTAGGGGCGGTTTTTGCCACGAGAAAAGATATAACACTGGTTAGGACCTCTTTAGAGAAAGCATCTAAAGAAGAAAGATCCTTGGCATAACATCATCATTGTCAAGGAGCTGTGAAAAGTGTTGGAAAGGTTAACTGCAGTTTTAAGCGTAATTGTGTTGATTTCGGTTGCACGCCAGTGCTGGTTGTAACTGTTTGTCAAATATAGTAACTGAAAAGTAAATAGGGTTACCCTGGCATCAGGAGTGTGACAGAAGCATGCCCACAATGGAAGAAATAATGAAACTGCTCACTAGCATGATTGAAATGAAGGCAGAAACAAGACTGAATTCCGGAATGCAGCGAATGGAGACAAAAATGCAATCAGGAAAGGAAAGGTTGATAACAGAAATGTGCAATACGAAGTTAGAGCTATCGGTAATGATCGAGGGGCAATGGCGTGAAGGATTTCAGCCCATACATTAAGGCCCCGGAGGACGTTGGGGAAAATCTTAACACCCCGGAAGTCAATGTCGACGACTACACCGTGCAACTGAACGCTATGGTGGAACAAATTCTCGGCGAAACGAACTTGGAGGTCACAGCATTCCCGCGTGTCGGGCTAGTCAGGTACGACGGCTCCTTTGAAGTCTTTTGCTGACAATTCATCACTGCCGCCACCCACAACTGATCGTCCATGGAAGAGAAAGCTGCACAGCCGACAGCCAGCCTTCAGCGATGGGCGGCAGAAATACTGAACCTGATTTCGACATTGCCGGCGTCCCTAAACATCTGGCAAGCTCATGAAAACCGGTTTGGAAAGCAGTGTCTGACTGCAGCCCAACGCAGTCAGCTCAAGTCAAGGCTACAACCAAGGGAGATGCTGCAGGAGTTAGCCCATGATAATGAAGAACTAATGAGTACGGCTCCGGTAAAACACCCGGCCAGAAACGTGTACCAGGAAATTATCTATCACGTCAACGGGGTGAGCTACGCCTAGATACATCTGCGCCTAACACTTGGTGAATTTCAGACCTCCGAGGATGTTGACGATGAAAGTGTCAGAGCTGTAATCATGCATTCCTAAACTGATGCTGTGCATTTTGTACAGAATAATGGATGACAAAGTCTTAGTGGACGGATGGGTATGCGGAACACGGTACCGAATATTGGTGCACATGGGTGCAGCCAAGACGATGATGTGACCTGACATGGCGGAGGCTTGCCATCGGGGAAATCAGATTGGCCTTACCAAAGTACTGACATTAGGCGGCACTTTGCCTGTAAAGAAGGCATTGCTGGAGTTGACCTTGGGGCAGTCATACAAGTCTGTGGGTGTAAGTCGTGAGGGTAACTGAGGTGATTCTGGGTACGGAGGCCCTTAGGAGTCATGAGGCAGTGATTGACATCGGCAGGAGCGTCCTGCGAGTCGAACAGGGCAAGGTAATGCTCCGAAGATCAGTGAACATTTGGAAGTTGAACAGGGCAAGGTCTTGGAAGTCTACAGGGCAACCCTGTAGGAGGTTACGTTAGGGCCCAGCAGGAGCAAGGCGTTCCCGAAGGTACACTAGTAGGGGTCAGCAGTCGTGGAAATTCATGGGCACAGGAAGGCCTGCACTCGAAGAATTAAAGGATCGGCGATGCAGTCTACCACATCCATGATGACTAGAAGTGGTTTGGCCTCTTTAGGTGAAGAAACCAAAGAAATGGACTGTTACTGAATATCCTTCCTGAAGACCACACCAACCAGGTTGAGACAGCATCACTCAGCTGACCAGGAACTCCCTTTCTACTCGCAACCTACATGTGAGAGGGAGAGTTGAGTGATTCCCTCACCACAAAGAGAAGTCCACACCAGGGACTCAAGAGTGACTTAGAACCGTGGGTATACCGAAACCCACAACTACACTTGTAGGCCCCTGACATCTATGAGGAAAATGTGATGACAATTTGGGTGCCCTGAAGTTTGCAGCCTTATATGTATACTCTTACACTGGCAGATCATGAATACTTTAATTTCAGTTGGCATGAATTACAATTCATTATGGAAAAGTATGAAAGCAAAAGCAAAAACAAAAAGGAAACAAATTAATAACTGCATTTCATATTTTCATATACAGAATCAATAATAGTCAAGGAAAAGTCAGAAGTTTTTAGTTGAACATTTTGGAATTATGTAGTATGAAAATCTTATGAATATCTTAATGTATTCAAGATATCTCAACTGCTTATCAACAATCTCCACAAAAATCCATCACTAAAGCGCTAAAGCACTAAAGAATGCTCGTGGAGATAGTAAGATACTGTATATACATAACCTTTCTGGGAGGGAGTCTTCATTTGCCACACAAAGAAGCTGTATTGCAGGAAATCATATGAGCCATTGACACTGAATTTTTGAAGCCTGATTCACATTTGCAACTGACTACATACAAAAAGCTAGTACGAAAGAACATTGTCAGATATATTATATGTTTCCCCTACAAGAGAGTGAGAGAGAGTAGAACTCTTAAAACACTGCAATAACCACTTAAGATAGCTAAATATTTCTCAGGTTGAAAAATTGATACTGGCAGAGCAAGTGCCTTATTTTGTTTAACAATATAGATTTTCATGTTACGTGGCTGCTTCTCACATAGAACTGTGAGTCAGAAGCATAGAAATACTTACACAAGGATTTCAATTAACTGAGTGTACAAAGCACTCTGACGGTATATCAAAATTGCCAGATTGCTGCACTAATGGAAGGCCATGTGTCAAAAAGTACTTGAACACTGTAATACAATGTGTCTACACCAGAAATAAAACTCTGATTTGATTTTATAACTGAAATTGCCATTCAACAATGAAAATGTTTTTCATGAGCATGTATTCTTAGCTACACTATCAGTATAACCATTAATTGAAATACATTTTAGGATGTTAGTGGTTTTTCTTATTGCCACATCATATAGTTATGTGCATTTCATAGGCAGTAATGTAATCTAGAATTTAAAACTTTAAATTAAGGTTTAATTACACTGGAATGTACCGTATCACCTGTTTAGTTGTATGTGATTTCGTTTTCCTGTTACAAAATTAATTCCACACAATAATAAAGCTGTTTCCTTTATAAAATGAAAAAAGAGTGAAACACTTCTCGCATTCATCACTCTCCTGTGGACTTCGTGATTGTGAACTAATCAAAGAGTTCTGGAATTAACAGCTGAGAGTATCCTACTCACAAATAGTACACTACTGTGGCTATTTGTCCTGGTGAATTAATATGTGTCTCTTCAAATCTGACAACTTAATAAAAGCCTTGTTACAAATGTTACACTTGTGTGGCTTTATGCCTTCATGAATCAATTTGTGTGTTTTTAAATTTGATAACTGAGTAAAAGCCTTGTTGCAAATGTTGCACTTGTGTGGCTTTATGCCCTCATGATTCAATTTGTGTGTTTTCAGATTTGATAACTTTGTAAAAGCCTTACCACAAATGTTACATTTGTGTGGCTTTATGCTCTCATGAATCAATTTGTGCGTTTTCAAGTTTGATAAGTCAGTAAAGCTCTTGCTACAAATGTCACACTTGTGTGGCTTTATACCCTCATGAATCAATTTGTGTTGCTCCAAATTCGACGACTTTGTAAAAGCCTTGTCACAAATGCCACACTTGTATGGCCTTGTACGTTCATGAATCAATTTGTGTCTTTTCAAATTTGATAACTCACCAAAAGCCTTGTTACAAATGTTGCACTTGTGTGGCTTTATGCCTTCATGATTCCATTTGTGTTTATTCAAACTTGATAACTGAGTAAAAGCCTTGTTACAAATGTTACACCTGTGTGGCTTTATGCCTTCATGAATCAATATGTGTATTTTCAAACTCGATAACTGAGTAAACATCTTGTTACAAATGTTACACTTGTGTGGCTTTATACCTTCATGAATCAATTTGTGTCTTTTCAAATTTGATGACTTTGTAAAACCCATGTTGCAAATATTACACTTGTATGGCTCTATGCCTTCATAATTTAGTTCATGTGTTTTCAAACGTTGCAAACTAGTAAACCCCTTATTACAAACAACACATCTGTGTTTTTTGGCCCCATCAATCATTTCATGAGTTTTCAGAGGCAAGAACTGATTCAAACCCTTGTTTGAAAGATCACACTGATTTACTTGCTCACTATCACTAAACAATCTGCATTTTCTAAAATGAGAGGAATATTTTAAATGCTTGTTGGACTTTGTATACTCATGACTTAAAACTGACTTGCAGTTCTTATTATTGATATATTGTTTATTTGTGCTGCTCTGCTGAAGAAACTTACTTTGTTTCAAGGAGGAGGCCATGCTGACAATCTTCCCATCATCAGATGTTTCTGAGCAAACAGTTGTTTGTATTGAAGATATCCCAGTAACAACATGTTCCTGAACTTGAAATTTTCTGTCACTTTCAGACTCAGGACTATTCTTGTTCACATAGAAACTTGCATCATTTTCTAAGTCTTCAGTGGAGAATAAATCTGATGTGTAACTGCAAACATCTTCGTTGTAAAAACTGAAATATAAAAGAAACATCAATAATTACAAGAACAGAGCGATGAATATCAAATTTAACAGCATGTGGATGTTTATTTTAATGTGCACATAATGAGAGATAGAATTACTTCATTAAGGAAAGCTAGAAGTATTTGGTTATTTTGTTATGAGTTCAATTACAAGTTATATGGGATTGCTCATTTGAAACATTGTAGTAAGTGTAAGTCAATACTGAGTCAGTTTATAAACGCTTTCTTGCCTAAAATGTAAAGACAATGACTATTATCTTTGTTCAAATATACCTAATGTAGAAAGACTATGTAAGTAGTCTGATTTTCATTAGTTCCTCCAAAATCTGCATGTTCTGTCTGAGTTACATAGCGAAGAGAATTAAGGACATAACCAATTGAATTATTCGCCATTTGTTTTGCCTTTTATTTGTACTTAATATAGAGACACCAGCCGCATCACCAGGGTGGCGGCTGTCGTGGATCCCTGGGGTTCACTTTCACGTTGTGCGCAGGATGGCACGTCAACGTATTTGGCAGGTCAACCTGAGGAAGACCCGTCACAACCAGTGAGGTGGCTGCAGAGGTTTGAAGTAGGATCACCCTACCCAAAAAAAATACTGCAAAGGACCATACAGTTTGGAGTAGCAGTTCTTTTTACTTTATCTACTGGAAAGTAGGGGAAGTATTGTATTCTACCCAAAAATTCGATGTCGAGATTTCACCGGAAATACATGTTTTGAGGACCCCTGAATCCCAAAAAACGCATTTTTAGAAAAAGGTCCGTGTGTGTGTCAGTCAGTCAGTCTGTGGACAGCATAACTCAAAAACGAAAAGTCGGTTAAAAACCAAAGTTGGTATTTAAGTTTAATGTCTTTCAAGGATGTGACACGAAGATTTTGCAGAAAATAGCCCCACCCTAAACTACCCTTTACATGGATGGTTTTTCGAAAATTTTGATTTTCTTGAAAATTGCACTA
This sequence comes from Tenodera sinensis, assembly GCA_030765045.1. Lineage (NCBI taxonomy): Eukaryota > Metazoa > Arthropoda > Insecta > Mantodea > Mantidae > Tenodera > Tenodera sinensis. The sequence continues at coordinate 53,835,571 of CM060974.1, read as the reverse complement.
ACGATTTTGAAATGCCATATGTTTGAGATATTTTTATGGCAAATGAAATGTGTATCTTGAATTTTCTGGCTATTGCCCCTGTAGTCGTATTTACTCTGGATGAATTTTGCATTACTGGTGAACCGTTAAAGATAGACCAAATCATACTATACAAAAAATGTAGTTCTTGATAAAATACACAATTTATCTCTCAATAAATTTTCTTGTAGGGTGAACAATTTCGGAGATATTCCTTGTTATGTGTGTGAGTTTCGGAAAACTTAGAACTTTCGTGAAATGGGTCATCGCTGTTCATTTTTTTATATGTTAAGTGTGCAAAGACAACAGAATCTCAAACATTTGACTATCGCTCAAAGCCTACTGTATTCTAACATTCCCCTTGCACCTACAAGGAAATAAGCAATAAGACAATTTGTACAAATGTTTATCTCAACTAACAAGAAAGAAGATATAGGAATAAGAGTTTATAAGAATGGTTAGTTCAAGAGTAGAGAAAGTCATGTGAGTGCAACACATCAGAGTTTTTTTTAATTAATGTCCTCCAACATTGTGTCATATCGGACGAATGAATGAAACGGGTGAGATGATGCTCAAATGAGCCCGAGGTCCATGGAGCTTTAAGTTACCCGACATTCGTCTTCTCAGGGTAGGGAAAACCTCGGGAAAAACCTTACCCGGATAACTTATCCTAAGCGAGAATCGAACTCGCGACCTCTTGAACGTGAGACAGACACGCAAACGATCACGCTACCGAGGTGGGCAAATTAGCAGTTCGATGGCGAGGTCTACCGCATTGACAAGGGAGAGAGATGTAGGTTCAAGGCTGGTCAACTACATGGTCATCACTGCCCTAAAGAACAATTCACAGAAAAAGCCGCCCGCCTCTGTAGTCTGCTGGTTAGCGTGTCTGCCTCCCATACAAGAGGTCCCGAGTTCGAAATTCGCTTAGGGTGAGTAATTCGGATAAGGTTTTTTCCGAGGTTTTCCTTTATCCTGAGATGAAGGTTGGGTTACTTAAAAGCTCTATGGATCTCGGGCTCATTTGAGAATCATTTCACCCATTTCAGTCATTCACCATCCGATATGACATTACGTTGGAGGACGTCAAAAAAAAAAAAAAAAAAAAAAAAAACTGAAATAAAAAAAAAAGCTAGATATAAACTTCAATTTAAAAATACGTGATGCGTTGCACCCACACGACTTTCTTCACACTTGTACTAAGCATTCTTACAATCTCTTATTCCTCTATACTCTTCGTCCTAGTTGAGATAAACATCTGCAGAAATTACCTTATTGATTTTTCTCCTAGCTACAAGGGGAATATGGGAATTCAGTAGGCTTTGAACTATAGTCAAATCTTTTAAAGCTTTCAAATTCCGTTCTCTTTGCACATCTAACATGCAAAACATTAATAACGATGTTCCATTAGATGAAAAATTAAATTTTCCAAAATGCACATAAATAACAATGACTATCTCCGAAATGGTACACTACAAAAAGAATTTATTTGCATAAATTATGTGCTTCAGCAAGATCTACATCACTTCTAGCGCCCCAACCATTAGTGAAAAATATTGGAGAGCAAGAGGATTAATGGCTTCATTGTCAGAAATCCAGCATTAGCTAGTTAACATTTTTGTATAGTACGGTTTACCAGTTACACAAAAGTCATCCAGAGTAAACAGAGCTACTCAGAGCTACATGGGTTGTAGCCAGAAAATTTAAAATATACATTTTATTTGTCATAAAAATATCTCAGACATATGGCATTTTAATCAAAATCGTTAGCCATTTTCGAGAAAATCACCATTTTGAGACATTATCCATGTAAGGGGTAGTTTAGGTTGGGTGAATTTTCTTCAAAATCTTCGTGCCACATCCTTGAAAGACAAACTTAAATACCAACTTTGGTTTTAACCGACTTTTCGTTGAGTTATGCTGTCCACAGACTGACACACAGACCATTTTATAAAAATACTTTTTTGGATTCAGGGGGTTTCAAAACATATATTTCCGGTGAAATCTGCCCATTTATTTTTCGGGTGGAATACGATACTTCCTCTATTTACTACGTGGCAGAGAAACTTATAAAATTACCAGTAACAAGGAAAATAAGTATACATGAGTATATAAAACAGAAGGCAAAAGCCAGAATTAAAGCAAGACGATAAAAAAGTCAAAAGAGTACAAAAACTAGATATCTGAAGTATAAAATTCTCAAACTCATGTTACTCTCCGCTAAAAATTTAAAAACTCTTTCGATCACTTGTTTGTCATCCGCCAAAACTCTGCAAAGGAATACGCAGCTGCAGTCTCGAAGGTATGCTAAGGAAAAACAAGTCTAGCAGCATGTGACGGAGTGACAAAAGGTTGTCGCACAGCGGACAAAGAGGAGCAGGGTCCCGTTTAAAAAGACAACCATGCGAAAAATTGCAGTGGCCAATTCGTAACCAGGCCACGTTAATCTTCTCATGACGAGATATACAAGATGAAGTTACCCAGTTTATCGCAAGTTCTTTCACTTCTCTAAGCTTATTACCGCGGAAAACTGACCACTCTTCGTGTCAGCGCGACAGCACCGCTCTCCGTACTTCAAGCCTAAAGTATTCTGATGTAACACGAGAGATGGTAATACTGGGTTCTGTGGTTGCCGCCTTTGCGGCCAAATCCGCCATTTCATTCCGCGGCAAACCTACGTCATCAGCATTCACGCATACACCACAATAACTCCAGAAGAGTATAAAACATAGAGGGCATCCTGGATACATTATACAATAGGACGGGAGCTGTACAGCACACAAAGGCACCGAAGTGCGCTAACAGAAACCCTCAAAATCAGGCAGTCACCTATTTTACGATGGCGGGCATAACGGCTCAGTAAATTGCATACAGCTCTGCAGTATATATGGAAGTGTTATTTTAAAAACCGAATTTATGTGGTTGGTTTCCATAAACATAAGCACATCAAACACATAAAAAACAAGTGCGGATACTAGAGATAGGCATCGTGGACTTCCAGTGTACTGTCATCCCAAAATCCACATGGAACATGCCAAATAACCAAGGGAAGGGGGGGGGGGGGTGTAGAGCTCCTCGCTCTTGGGAAACATATTAGGCGTTTCAATTGCAAGCTTCCTTAGAATCTCCTGGGGAAAAAAACCTGCTGGCTTAGAACTAAGCCAGTTCCTAAGTTATTCTGTTAGGGTGCTGGTGGAAAATGAGGTCAACATTGGGTGCTTAGGCTACATCTAAGCGCACCAGCATAACTTGCTAAGAGAATCTCACGCTGATTATGCAGAGGAGGTTCTACGGATTCGGCGTAAAGGCTCACGACCGGACTTGTTGGAAAAGCTTCTACTGCCACGCGAATGCCCCTGTTATGGACCACGTCTAATCTTCTCAGCACATATGGTCATGCTGACAAATAAACAAAACACCCATACCCTAGTTTGGATCAGACTACTGTGTGATACATTTTCAGCAAAATTGTCCCTCCGCTCCCCGGGATTTGCCATTTAGTACCCGCAAGATATTCGGGCAATGGTCACATCGTACTCTTATGTGTGTTATATATGATGACCAACTAAGCTTCCTATCAGAGATCAACCCCAGGAAATGGGTCTAGCCTGCGAAGGGAAGTAAATCTAGACCGAAATAGAGAGAAGGTGGTAATCGCCTCCTACGGCGCCAGAAATTAATGCAGATTGATTCCCAGCTGAGAAACGAAAGGTTTTGTTTTTTTTAATCCATTCTCGAAGGTTGTCCAAACATTGCTGTAGGCGCCGTGCGAAAAACGCCGTGAGCTGAGAAGTACAATAGATGGTGAAGTCATCCAGGAAGAGGGATGACGAATCTCCAGGTGTAACACATTTCAGATGGAGTTAATTGCTATCGTACACAGCGTGACAGTACCGAACACTGCGGTGCTCCCTCCTCCTAAACAAAATGCTTTGAAAAAACCGAACCGACCCTTACTCGGAAAACGCGGTCTTTCATGAACAGCAGTAGGCGTCCACGTATGTTCCAGGATACTGGGAACGTAGAATCCCAACTCGCCAGCATGTGTCATAACCTATCTCGAGATCGAAAAATGTGCAAATGGTTTCACAGTTCTTCATAAATCATAAATCATTATATGTCGATATTGAAACATGGCCTGCAGTTGAACGGCATTGTTGAAAACCACGCTGGATGTTAGTAGGTTACGAATTTCTAACCACCATACCAATCGTCCATTGATCATGCGTTCCATCAGCTTGTAAACGCAACTGGTGAAAGAAACAGGGCAGTTGTGGGGGCAAGATAACGATCCTTTCCAGCTTTCAAAATGGGTATATCGGTGGCCTCCCGCCAATTTTCTGCAACTATGCTGTCACACTAAACACGATTATAGACCTCGAGCAGGAATGCGTTTCCTTCAGGAAATACTGTCTTGTCCTGGTGCTAACAGTCGCGAAGATGAAAGAGAATGTTCTTAGTCTCCACGGAGAAAAAGCGACTGCAATCTACGTTTCTAGAACGAAATGCGAAGCCTTGAGATTCTGAGTTTTAATTGGAAGAAAATCTGGGGAGTAATTATCAGAGCTAGACACTTGAGCGAAAGCACTGCCAAACGTGTTCGCCAAATCAAATGGATTAATAACAGCTACTATACCTGTTTTCAAGCCTGCAATTGGTATATGGGTCGATTTACCAGCTACACGCTTTAGCTTATCCCATACAACAGAGGAAGTTGTATGTCAGTTAAATGAAGCTACAAATTCCTTCATGATGCCTTTTTGCTATCCTCAATGACTGTCTGGACCTGGCACGCATTTTCTTGTATTGGATTAGGTTATCCAAATGTGGGTGCCCTAACAGCACGCCTTCGAGCACGAACGAAATTACGACATACAAAAGTCTACCGAGGGACAGGAAATCGACATGGGTGGGAAGTTGAATGCGGAATAGATTGCTCAGCAGCAGAGATGTTGCGCTAAGTGATTCACTGAGTCGTGCTCGTAAGTAAACACGGCCAAGTGGGTGTAAAGGTTCCAGTTGGCATGTTCCAAACACCATCTAGGCATACAGGTGGAACATGTGTCTTGGAAATTGGTCGCTAGAGGGTAAATTAGAGATGACATATTGTAATGAGACTGCCAACTCTGATGAACAAACTGCAATGTCAAGGTTTGAGAGAATATTGATTGACTCAGAAAGAATTGTAGGCTCACCAGTGTTGAGGAGAATTAGGTTGTAACTGTCCAAGAAATCAGTGATGAGCTTGCCTCTCACACAAGCGCGACTTGTACCCCAAAGTGGGTGGTGCACGAACAGAAACGGTGTTGGTAACTGGGAAACCAGACCTAAATTAATAGGCGAGAGGATACGGGACGGAGGCAAATAAATGTTACAAATGGTAAACTGCATGGTTGGCAATAGAATCCTTACGGCGACTGATTGTATATCAGACCATAAGGGTACAGATTCCATATATACATTATCTCTGACAATCATAATAATGCCACCATATGCCGGTACACCCTGTTCTGGTGTAACATCACACCGTACTGAATCTTTTGAGGCTCGCTAAAAAAGAAAGAAAAAAAAAGTATTTTTAGAAAAAGGTCTCTGTGTGTCTGTCAGTCTGTGGACAGCTTAACCCAAAAATGAGAAGTCGGTTAAAAACCAAAGTTGGTGTTTAAATTTAACATCTTTTAATGATGTGACACAAAGATTTTGAAGAAAATTCCCTACCCTTTATATGGAAAATTCGAAAATGGCTCTAATTATTATTTTGATTAAAATGGCATACGTTTAAGACGTTTTTATATCAAATGAAATGTACATTTTGAATTTTCTGGCTATAGCCCATGTAATCCTGTTTACTCTGGATGACTTTTGCATAACTGGTAAGAGATAAGCCTCAAATTCTACAATGAATTACCAGCAAAAATAAAGAACTCTTTAAACAATTTAACAAGTTTTTCTATTTCAACACACATTTTTCATAGCACATGAAGTTATGTCATAGGTAAATAATATAAATACTAGTTAGTTAATATGCAATGTGTGTATAAAGAAAATTGTGTAAACAGAATTCTGATGAAGCTGTATCATGTACTTGATATTACTATAAATAAAGGAAGCTTGTGTTTAGGTTAGCAGATATGTGATAAACATTTCACATTTTATGGTAATGGGATGTAAGAAAACCAACCAAAGGTGAAATTGTTGAATTGTTTGTTTTATGGGACACAGAACTGGGAAAAGAAATGTTTAGTGAATCAGAACATGTGATTCAATTAGTTGGGTACTTACAAAAATTAAGACAGAAATACAAGAGATGCAGAGGAAAGCAACAAACTGGCTGCATAACCTGAGAGTTGAGATACTGGGACTTGTAAACAAGAATATTAGAATGTTAACTTTATATAAGAGCTAGTGAATTCCACCCTATAATAATTGTAACAAGATTCATAATAATTACAATAATACAAATAACAATAAAGCAATAAATTCAAATGGGTTTTCAGTACAGAGGACTTGTTTGAAATATAGTCACATCTGAACATACTTCATAAGAACATTGTACTGCATTTAAAATGAAGAAAATTGGAAGAACTCAAAGTGTAAAGTGATAATGTCCATTCCTCTTACACACCTACACTTAGTGATACACAGTGTATATCTGAACTGCTGTAATGCATTTTGGGAGGTGATTCCTATGATCATATGAACATGTCACACATTGCATTGCTACCAAGTTAAACTGACCTCCATATCTCATCCAAAATTTTGGCAACGACTTGAGCATTAAAAGGGACTATTCTTAGACGAGGTCAAGAAGAATTCAATAGCAGGAACAAGATTAATATGATAAAATGCTCAAAAAAGTTAAATGAAAATGAGCAATTCTGATATAATAAAATGAATTATACCTAATTGTAAGCGTGTTGTTAAGGCAGCATATATATGAAAATTAAACAATCCAGTTTCCTTCTGATTGCTTTGAATTTTTTCCCCACACACTTAGAACATAAAATATATACATTCATATTTATTAATAATAAATCACATTTTATATGCTAATATATAATGACCCTTGGACCTTGTATCTCTCGTAAATGTTTAATTAGAGCTCAGTATACGGATGTGAAGAAATTGCAGCCATTACTTAGATTTAATTAGTTTGAGAGAGAGAGAGAGAGAGAGAGAACAAAATTGTGTACTATTTATTGATACTTTCAATTTTTTTCAGTATGATTTATGAACATTTCATCTCAATTATTTAATATATTTTAACTACTGTATGACAAATTTTAGCACCTTAATCTCTGAACCGCTCCTGAAAATTTCAAGCTAACAAGCTATATACTAGGCTCCAAGGAGGCCTTTGAATAATGAAAAATGCTGCAAAAAAGAACTGAGAAAAATGTATTTTAAAGTTTAACAGTATATTTTTGTACTTTATCTAAATCCAATAAACCTAAAATTCCCCTGCACCGTATGTGAGCCTCTGCTGCTTTCTTCTTGGCCTCAGTAGCAGTTTCTGAGAACGTTAAGTTTGCTTGAGCACTTCTTAATATGAAAACTTTTCTTTTGCCTTCCCATTGTTCACAAAATTTAGAGGTAATTGCTCTTTGCTAACCTCTACACTATACTCTGATTTTTAAAAGAAGATACATGGCAGCAGTCAAGCAAGGAGGGTAGGTCGTTGCTATGGAAATGTAAACAAAGATTGCCACATCAGCCGCACTGATAGTTAACTTCTCAGGTCAGTTATTGCTAAGCTTATGCAAGGAAAAGAACTTGTTTGGATCTTCAGTTGCACAGTGTGTTGTTAGCCTACTTTGAAAAAAACACAGTGAATTCAAATTACTTTATTCGTATTGAGAACAAATTACCTTTGCTTTGATAGTAGGCTAGAGATTACATGTGCATGTTTTCACTGCCATGAGATAAACTGGAACATTTGTTTATATATCTAGATTATTGAGGGTTATCACTATCTGCTTATTGACAACACTGCAGCTCTCCACGTGGAGAAGCTGGCATTTGACATGTATCTTCTTTTAACCTCTTCAGCAATATGGAAGTGAAATCACGTCCACTTAAAATGACGGATGAGCGATATGGGCGTGTATACACATCCTGTGTGTTTGTGCATTTAACCCTTATTTATCCCTTATCTAACTCAACTTATTTTAATGTTCCCTTTATGAAACATTTAAGTAAAGTTCATATACTTTACTGGCTTACCTTTATATGTTCCTTGTGCAGTGATATGCCTCAAAATAGGGATAAACACACAAGGGTACATCTCCACATTCGCGAATTCCCTTCTGGCGGCACACGAAATACTTTCGAGATGGGCGGGACTTTTTGCTGTTGGTCGTATCCTTTTAGGATAATGTTTTCCTTGAAGTCTGAGGGCTGCAGGGGTTCTGGATTTTCTACTCCCAATGTATTGTTCAATTAGGCTGCGAGCTATTGATAGAAGTCCAGGTAGGTCTTGTGTGAGCTTAGAGCTCTCCAAATTACCAATCAATTGTATATGGTTATATCCAGTTGGTGCAAAAATATCTTTTTATACCACTTCTCACTTCAGCTACAAGCAGGAAAGTATGTGTGTTTTTCAACAAAGAAAGAAACGGAGTCTACTAAGATACAAAACACGCGTAAGCAAAAGTTGCAAACCTGCTCTATTCTGATGACTCAGGAGACCATGCATACACTAGTGCTTTATGTCACATTATGCCTTGTTTTGCTGACGCATAAGCTACACATACAATGGGTCGACTACTGTTTCTTTCAGAGAACTTATATTACATGTGTTCGACAGAGCAAAGTTAACTTTTCACCACAGTGAAACAAAATAGTGCCATTTCAACGTTTTGTAAATGCAACTCAACTTTGCATATAAGTGTACTGCATATAACAAGTGTTATACCAGTTTTTGTTTCATTAAAATAACTTAATATTTACACAAAATACAGCTGTGTATATATGAAGCACATATATATAAAGAAAAGAGGTGACATGTGACTCCAGCACCTGCTCCATCTTGGTTTGATATCAATGATGTGCTTCATCATTGATATCAAAACAAGATGGAGCAGGTGCTGGAGTCACATGTCACCTCTTTTCCTATTACCAATCTTTAAGTTATGGAACTAACTTTGATGGAGAAATTGAAGCAATTCGAATGGCCCTACAAAATCTTTTATACAGAATTTCACATTTTCAGCAAGCAGTTATTCTCTCAGATTCCAGGGCAGCAATTATAGCAATTACCTCCAAGTTGTCACCAAAAAACCAAACAATTATAGAATGTTGGAAAATCCTTACCCATCTAACAGCACTTCAAAAACACCTAGTCTTCCAATGGATACCAGCTCACTGTGGACTGAGTGGTAATGAGGAAGCTGATTTTCTTGCAAAAAAAGGGTACCAGCGGTGTACAAAAATCTATAGTTAATCTACCATTTTATGCAGCTAAAAGATTAGTCAACTCTGAATTCAAAAAAATTATTGCAAAATATTACTATGAAAAATCAAAGAATAAAAGATGGGAACTACCAAACATTCAAACAGTAATTCCTGAGTATCCTCGAAAAACAGCAGTTGCAACTTTCAGGTTGATTACAGGACATGATTGTCTGGCAAAACATTTAAACAGAATTGGGATATATGCTTCACCACTCTGTCCACTATGTGATCTGCAAGAGGAAATGGATCGAGACCACCTTCAAATATGCCCGGCCACTTCTAGTGCCCCATCCATCAGTGAAAAATATTGGAGAGCAAGAGAATTAATGACTTCATTTTGAGAAATCCAGCATTAGCTAACAACAATATATGAAGCACTTTTAGCGCATTTAACAATTTAAATGCCCTGCGCTGGATATTGGGTAGCAGTTCTCGGCTCGCGGACGTTTTAAATGGCCATTGCTCAAGAGGTTAAAAATCAGACTATATGCACTTTCACCAATTTGTACACCAGTCATAAAATATCTGCTTATTACTGCACTGAATAATTTAAAACCTGTTAAATACCTAAACAATGTCTAATATATAACTGGAGCACTGAAATAAGTTGGCAATATTACAGAACACATTACTTCTCAGTTTAGAAGCAAAACACATGTCAGACTTGTGATAGTTCAGCTCCATATATCAAATTCATTTTGGCACAGCCAAAGCACAAGCTGTCTGAACAAACATTCACCAAAAAAGATTAAAATCAAAGCCAATGAAAATTGCATTTGAAAGCTGTAGCGATAAAGTTTAGGAAGGAATGCCTACTCAAACTGGGACATTTAAATGCCCACCTGGAGCTTTAAAAATGACCAATACTGAGAAAGTGAAAGTGTGCCATTAAAGTACATTTAAGTATAATAAAAAATGTAAAAAGTAAAAATAAAAATTGATCACAATTTTATCCAAACTTTGTTGATACATTGCCTTAAAGACTATGTAATAAATTTAATGACAGCTTATTTCTTGATATCATAATGAAAAAGTTCTCCAAAATCTGATGTGAATGTCAATTAAAGTGTGTTGGTGAATGAACCATATGGCATGGTAAACTGTTAGGGGCACCATATTCCTCAAGAAGCTAAAGTACATTGCTCCATTGAGTGTTGGGATAGCATGTATCGCATAGGTAATACCACACCACACTTAGATGACATGCAAAGGTCGTGTGGCCTTATCAACACAAAACAAGTCAGTATGTGGGTGGAGGTCTGCTTGGCTAAGTTCCTGAATCCTCTGCATTACCATCAACTCCTCACTTGTAGGTTGCTTATTATTTGTCTTTCTCCAGGGCAGGTCCACATGGGTAGCTAGTACTGAGCCAGTTTCTCACACAGCAGCAAGTATCTGGTGCGATGGTTCAAGAAGCTTTGAATCCCAGGTTTTATGTGAAACTTGAACACCAGAGGAACTTCCGGTACCTAATTCTCAGCTATATAAGAGAATTGGCATGGACTGGGGAAGTAGTATTGAGTGTTAGTGAGTTTATCAGTCAATATTTAGCAAATTAGTCAGAGAGTGAGTTGAACTGTTAGAGAGAGCTGGGTACAGTGAGCAGTGTTTTATGTCAAGGTTATGATAGAACAGAACAGCCATGAAATGTGAATTGTGATTTAATTGTTGCAATGTGAAAATACCTTTAATTTTGGATTGAAATTGGAAACAGTTATTTAAGTTATACATACAGTCCATTAGCATCTTGTTATATGTACATAGTATTGTAGATACTGAAGCAAATCTTACAATACAAAAAGTGTAGATCTTAGTAAAAGGTCAGTCTGAGCAGCTCAGTTGGTTAGATGATGGCCTACTGATCCCAAGGTCGCGGGTTCAAATCTGACCCAGACCAATGGTTTTTAAGTGTGCTTATGTCTAATGTGTATATTTTCACAATTAGTTCATGTTAAAATGGCCTTGGGCCAACCTCAGCAATGTTATCTATTATACATAATCACTGGCCTGCTTAACGTTCCTCAGTGAAAAATTAAATTAAATAAATGGAAACACAATAATGGGTCTGCAGAGTCCCTTGGCAACTAGACCAAAGAAGTCTTACACTGTACAGTGAACAGTTCCATATGAAACACCAACAGTGAATTTGACACTGCAGTGATAGTGACCTATACAACCTGATCAAATAACTGTTACTATTTAATAGAAATAGGTTCTCTCTTGTACAAAGAATCAACCAGATGACTTACCTTGTTGGTTTTGTGGAATAAAGGTCTTCATGTATTTCATCCTGTAATATAATAATTCACTTGTAATTTACATGATCTGCTTCAACACTATGACTCTTATCTTCAAAAAGAGGAACAGAAACAAAATTAACACTTTTTGTACAATCTATAGAGAAGAAATAACTTCACATAAAAACAATCCAATCAAGACAAATAATGTTCTTCCATTAAAACACATAAAGCTTTGTAGTACAAAAGGATATACACATATGTGGATTTATGAAGATTCCTTTTTTTATAAATGTTAAAAATAAATATTATTCAAATTACCCTTAAGTAGGAGTGTTAGAAACAGTGATGTGTTACAATTTGTTAATTATGAATTTTGTTTCAAATTCCAACACATGTTTATAGTGTGAGATTGCTTCGAGCTTCCATGTGGAAGCATCCCAAATTGAATTCTCCCTGGATGACATCTCACTGCTAAGGAGGCAGAGAGTGTAACTTCAAGAGAATTTTTGTTTTGTTGTTTAATGATGCTGTCAATTGCTAGGATCAGATCAGCAATGCCAGTGTGCCAGAATTTCGTCCTGCAGTTCTTTTACATGCCAATAATTCTACTGATATGGAACTGTCGTTCCTAAGCACACTTGAAAACCATCGGCCTGGGCCGGATTTGAAGCCGGGACCTTGGGATCAGTAGTCCAGCATCTAACCAACTGAGCCACCCAGACCGACAACTTCAAGAGAGGCTAGTTGTAAAACTTTAGAGCAACAAAACGAGTTTTAAGTATAACAGTAATAATTTTTATAAGTGAGGACATACTAATTGTAAAAGTAAACAAAATAAAAGTAATTGAAAGAGAATATAGTTACAATTGGTGTCAGAAGTGGGATGAAAATGACAGGAAAGCAAGATGGAAGAAATGATAAAGCAAATGTTAGCCAACGCAGCAGGAAATGGAGAAGAAAATGGAATCCAGAATGACAAACATGAAAAACAAGATGGCCAAGATGAGAGTAGAGCAATTAGCGATGACTGATGGCCAAATAGTCAGCATGAAGAAAGCTGTGAAAGATTTTGCCCAGTGCATTAACGCCCCACAGGATATCAAGGAATGTGTAATCATCCTGGAAGACTGAGTCCATGACAGCACAACAGAAGGAAACAGCAAGGTGGAATGAATTTTTGGCAAAAATCCTAAGAGCTTAAAGACACCAGGATGTGGCACAATACCTGCACACATCAAGCCACCCAAGGACAAGGGCTTCTTGATTTATGATGTCTTCTGCACACAATTCGTCAATGTCGCTGCCCACAATTGATGGTCTACAGAAGAGAAAGCTGCATGGTGGATAGCTAGCTTACATAGATAAGGGACAGAAGTACTAAACGCAAGTCTGAAGTTGGTGGCATGCTGAAAAATCTGAGAAGCTCTTGAAAATGAATTTGGAAACCACTGTCTTGCTGCAGTCCATTGCAGGCTGCAACAGGCACAGGAGATGCAGCAGGAGTTCACCCTGAATAATGAATAAGGTTCTGGTGAATCAATATGTGTACCAGGAAGGTATCTACTCTGTCGTCAACAGGGTGCATGACAGTGAGATATGCCAATGACTAATACTCATGGAATATCAGACTAACCATGATGTGCTGATAACTGTTCTAACCATGGAGGCTGCCAAGGTAACAACCATCCTCGTCTGGAACATCCTGCGTATTTGGTTTGTGTTGGCCAAGGGAACAGCCCCAGGACATTAAAAATCTCCCAGAGATTTGTATTGGGAGTTTGGTTGGCCAGACGTACAGTGAGGGACCATCCCCACCTGGCCGACAAACTAATGGAAAATGAATAAATACTGGCATGAAGAGGGGCACATCAGAGCTGTCATCGCCGACCCCTAGAGTGATGCTGCATGCTTTGTGCAGGATAATGGACATCAACGTGGACGAATGATTATGCGGTGGCAGTACCAGACATTGCTGGACATGGGTGCAGCCATGGCTGTGGTGTGACCTGATGTGGTGCAGGGCTTGCCATTGAGGAAAGAAGCCAGTGCTACAAGAGTGCTTGCATTGGGCAACACCTTGCCCATGGAAGAGACCTTGGGATAGAGCATTACAAGTGTATGGGTGTATGTTGCAAGGGTGCCTGAGGACATGGTCCTGGATTTAGACACAGTTGGGAGTCACAAGGCAACAACAATCAACATTGGCAGGAGAGTCATGCAAGTCAGAGGCAGACAGTGTAACTTTCAGAGTTTAGAGAGGTTAGCTGTAAAAGTTTGAGTAGCAAGACAAGTTTTAAGTGAAATTGTATGAGGTGAGGAGAAGATGTAGGTTTAAAGGTAGCCTCACACTTGGACATGCAGAGGCAAAGTGTGGCACACCAAAAAATATATTTTCCATGTTAATAAATGGAACGGCTCTCACCTAAACACGGCGCAGCAAGCAGAATTTTAGGCTTGTGCTTGCAGAGAATATTTCTTCTTCTTCTGTGGGCATGGTTTCACTATTGGTATCAGTTGCGTCACAGTCATGAGTCTTCATGCTAATCGGGGTCATTTTGTGACATCTCTATTCAATAGCAGTTAGTCATTCACAGTGGTAAAATTGATGCGAGATCTGAACTTGAAAATAGTTTACAACTCTCTGAAGTAAAATAAAACACTTTTTGGGAATATGCATCCACTGCTTGACACTAAATATTTATTTTGCTCCACTAACAACTCTGAGTGGTAGTTTTTGTTATGGATAGTTTTTCCTATGCTTAAAAGTCTATAAACGAAATGGATACCCATGATGAACAAATATTATAATTTAACTTGCATATATGGTGTGGTCTGATTATTTACAGATAATACTGAGTTGATGCATGACTGACAATGGTCATCAAAAGTATACTTTATGTGCCTATTTTACAGAGAGGAGAAATTTGTGTCTATATTTCCTGAGGCCTAGGACTACAAGTTAAAATTTGACAGTCTGCAGTTTTACTTCATTTTTTTAATATATGTATACAACCTGTGATTCGTCAAAAATGCTGCAAGCTTTTTACTATAGTAACCATCAATATTTTAAACATAAGCCTAGATCAATCTGTAATATTACATAAATAAAACCTTACTTTGAGTCTAATAACTTTTACACCTCTGTAATTCTAAATCAGTTTATAATGAATGGACAAAAAAGTTTCAAAAGATTCTAAATATGTTTATATAATAGGGCATCCAGTTAAAAAATAAGAATAGCTAATTTGTAAGATTTGAAGCTTTCACGGTGAACGTTAGTGATCAAAGTTTCACGGGTGATCAGCCGTGTCAAATTTAAGAAGGTTGAGCTTTCGGCCATTGTACACTCCATGGTCATCTTCAGGACTAAAAAGATGAAAAAGTCTCATCAGTTTTCCAAATATATACTATGGTTAGGTTGTATTGTCCTAGCCAATGCGCAGGTGATAGTTTATGATTGGGCCTGCTGTAGGGTTGGCTGTAGTGTTTTCCCGCGCCGGCACCGAAGTCTATACCAAATCGGGACTTCATCAGTGACACAGAGCAAGCACTAAGCCGCCTTCTGGCGGACGTAGCCGATGAAATATGAACAGAAGTCAGTCTCACATTGATGAAAGCTAAGAAACCCAGATCAAACATTTCTTCTGCAGAATCCTGAGCACTAAAAACACTACGGCAAGACGCGTCCCTAACAGTACTTTCAGCAGATAAGGGCAATGCCACAGTGATTATGGAGACCACAGACTACGACCAGAAAATTAAGCTACTACTCGAAGACTCTACCTTCAAGTAACTGGACAAGGACCCGACAGACAGGATCACCAAGATGATCACCAACCTCATCAAACACTCCAGCCTAACCACCGAAGCCCAAAAAAGCACCATCCTGCACGCAGCCACTCCACCCAGACTCTACGGACTTCGGAAAATCCACAAACCTACAATACCACTCCGACCCATTTTAAGTGCTATAAACTCACCCACATATCAGCTGGCCAAACACCTCACCACTCTATTGAATCCACTAGTGGGCTCCTATCATCATCACATCAATAACTCCAGCCACTTCATACAAAAGACCTCAACCCTGAGATTGGACCCAGGGGATAGCTTGGTGAGTTTCGACGTTGAATCCCTCTTTACCAGAGTGCCTCTAGAAGACACTACTTCTCATAGTGGAACAATTTCCGGAGGACATCTCACAACTCTTTAGACACACGCTTACATCCACCTACTTCTGCTACAACGGCCAGTTTTACGAACAAACTGACGGAGTGGCCATGGGTTCACCATTATCACCGGCCATTGCCAATTTCTTCATGGAAAACTTTGAACACACCGCACTGGACACTGCCACACACAAACCAAAAGCCTTCTATAGATACGTCGACGACACTTTTGTCATCTGGCCACACGGGACAGAAAAACTTATCTTTTTTCTGGACCATCTCAATAGCCTACATACTAATATCAAATTCACCATGGAAGTGGAGAACGACAACTCCCTTCCCTTCCTGGATGTTCTAGTGTACAAAAAACCGGATGACAGCCTGGGACATACGGTCTACAGGATGCCCACACACACCAACAGATACTTGGATGCCTCCAGTCACCATCATCCCACTCAGAAGAAAACAATCATTTCCACTCTGTTTCACCGAATGTTTGACATAGCAGACAAGGACCACTTACACCTAGAACTTCAATACCTACAGGATACCTTATGCAAGAATGGGTATAATAACCAGGACATCAATGAGACCCGTAGGAAAGTAGAACGCAACAGGAAGAACCCGCCACTGCTCATGCAAGGGAAGGATAGCCCTCAAGAGAAGGCCTACATACTTTTCTACGGTTCTGTCTCCAACAAGGTTTCCCGTATACTCGCGAGACATAATATCAAAACCTTCTTCACGTCCCCCAAGAAGATCCGACAACTCCTCAGGCCGGTGAAAGAATCACTTGGGCTTAAGGTCCCAGAAATATAGAGGATTCCTTGCGAGTGTGGCAAGGTGTATGTGGGTCAAACAGGACGCACGATAGAGGAAAGATGCAAAGAACATCAACGGAACATCAGACTTCTCCAGCCAGAAATATCAGCAGTTGCCCAACATCGCATAGAACAGGTACACAAAATAAATTTCCAAGACACAAAAGTTCTAGAACATGCAGAGAATTACTGGGACAGACTCATCAAGGAGGCCATCCACATCAAATTAGCTATTCAACAGAGAGGGTGGACTTAAATTAAGTTCCGCGTGGACAATAGCCATCAGAAACACCTTTTTTTTTTTTTTTTTTTTTTTTTTTTTTTTTTTTTTTTTTTTGAAAGGGGGAGACAGAAAGAGAGTTGGACTGGAGAAAGAGTTGGCTTATTACGCCGGGGTGGGAAAAGGGTTATGGGATGGAGTTTTCTCGGGGGGGATAAGGGAGAAGTGTAGCGTAGGTGGGGAGGTACCGCCGAAGCACCCTCGCAGTACGTTGGGGTACAGCCGGTAAAATTACCGGCATCGCATGAGGATTGCCGGGTGACAGTCATGAACAAGTCCTGACTGTCACACGCGGGATGTAGACGTAGGATATGGTTAGGAGTAAGGATTGTTATTAACGGCGGAGGCTGTGTAGAGGGTTCCGAGGAACTGCGATGTCTGCGGTGGCACTTGATTTTCAAGTGTGCAGAAAATCAGAAGCGTCGAAGCCTGATGCACTGCAGAGTCTTCTTCTGCACCTGAAGTCGCAGGGACGTCCAGGATGGCTGTTGAAACCATATCTGTTGAAGCGGTCGAATTCTTCCTGAGTCGGTATCCTGCGTTCAGTTGTCTGTAGAGTTGACGTTGCTAGTTGAGGCGAAGAGGTCCAGGTCTGTCTGTTGGTTTCTGATGTGAGTATGTCGGTCTGCGTGTAGGCTTCGTGTGTCGTGGTTGCAGTTGCAGTTTGGTTTGCCATTAGTTGTTGAAGTGTCTGTTGTATAGAGTCCATGGAGGTAGTGGTGTAGTCGTCCAGATTCCAGGTCGTGGTGCAGAGTTGTTCCAGGATTTTTACTGCTGCGTTGAAGTCGACGTAATTTTGAAGAAATCGTTGGTGAATTAAAGTGATAGCTTTACTGTGTATCCTTCGATGAGAGTTGGTTTTCTTGTTGTTTCTCCGGATGTCTGTGCGAAGTGACGTCAAACGGCCAGTTGTGGAGTTGTGTTGCTTGCGTCCTGCGTCTATGGCGTCTTGCAGTTGAGTTTGGACAGTAGCAGTAGAGGTGGCTATGGTGGACACGGCAGCGGTGATTTGAAGTAAGGTCTCGTCGATTTTGTCAAGTCTTTGGTGAAGATGATGGACGTCGTGGCGGATGTCCTCTGTAACGTTCCTGGGCAGTGATGCTCTTGCAGTGGCGGCGACGGTTGGAGTGTGCTGTTGCGCTGGTGAAGATACTGCGTTGGTTGGTGTTAGACGGCGAGGAGGCTGTGAGGCTGCGGTGGCAGGTGCTGGTTGGCGAAGAGGCTGTGAATCTGCGATGGCTGGTGCTGGTTGCGAAGACGAAGCTCTTGGGTAACATGGGCACTGCGCCTGGCCTGTGAAATGGCCGAAGCCATTACAGGTGGCGCAGTACCGACGTCTTCTGCGTAGGTCGTGGCTGGTGCAGTCCTGTGTGAGGCACTGGGCCCCACAATAGTGGCACCTGGGAGCAGCGTTGCATGTGGTGACGTCATGACCAAATAGACAGCATCGGCGGCATGGCACTCGTTTGGTGGTTCTGGCTGGCTCGACGAGCAGGCGTCGCCCGAGTAGGGTTAGACCCGTCCTCAAGGCAGCTTCGCTGTCGGTGATGTCTGCGAAGACGATTCGAAGCAGTGGTGAAGGTCCCTGAGAGGTGATGATGCGAGTGGCCCTCACTGCAGAGGGCCACTTCTGTCTTGCCGCGTGTAGTACATGTCTCTCAGGGATGTCTCGAGGCACTCCTCGTATGATGACACTGGTCCCCTGGAAGGGACCAGAGTGTGCAGGCGGCGATGGTGAGATGTCCGGAAGATGGGCGGTAGACTGTGGTGAAGCCGGCAATCCCGGGACTGGCACTCCCACTACCATTCCCGGGGAGCTGACTCTCTGGCTTGGCGATTGGTTCTCTAGCTGCGGTGTAGTGGCGCTAGGTGTGGCTCCGGACGGAACTACGGCGACTGCGCTGACTGCCTCAACATTTTCTGGTGTGGCGATGGTTTCAGGTTCCCGGGACGATGAGGCTCCATTGCCCGGTGTAGACGGCGATTTCCTGCGCAGCTTTCTTCTTCCCATGACGATGTTGCTTACAGAAACAGCAACACCATGGACCCTGAGCAAAATACGTACCCGCAGGAAGACACCCCAACCGGCGACACTGCACAAAGTTCGTACCCGCGGGAAAACACTGCAGCCAAGCCTACAGCAGGCCCAATCATAAAAACCATCCATGACTCCGCTAGGGGGCAAGCTGGGCTTCGGTCAAGCTCGTCTCCAAGCTCCTAACCTTCTCCGTCTGGTTACGCTATGTGAACCAGCTCTATCTTCACCACTGAATGTGCGGGTGCTACAGGCGGTACCGCAGCAGGCTTTCACCTCCCTAATCCGGTGGATGGGGTTTTTTAGTGGGTATGGCCATCTTCAATGGCGACTCCCACAGTACCATGGGGTATCGTAACAAGATTTTTCCCCTCCACCTAAAAAAAAAAAAAAAAAAAAACCACACAATCATAAACCATCACCCGCACATTGGCTAGGACAATACAACCTAACCTTAGTATATATTTGGAAAACTGATGAAACTTTTTCATCTTTTTAGTCCTGAAGATGGCCATGGAGTGTACAATGGCCGAAAGCTCGACCTTCTTAAATTTAACACGGCTGATCACCCGTGAAACTTTGATCAATAGCTAATTTACTATTGCTTAAAATAACATTATTGTATTACAATACATTAAATGCCAAATATGATGACAAGGATGATGATATTTAGTGGTGGTGGTGGGGGTGGCACAAAATGTCTTGTGAGGGAAACAATGGTTAACCTTTCTAACAATAATACACACAATACTTGAATTTGGAAAATGGCCATGTAAAATTGCAATGTATTGTATTGTAATGCAGTAAGATGAAATATCTGCTGGAGCTTCGTTATGCTCATTCTAAAGTACACTTTGAACTTATCTTCACACAAAAAACAATCAGTGTAAGAAATTCACCCTTTGTATTCCTGGATAAGTTTATATCATGCACCAAGAATCCTCTGTTTTGCCTACATTCCCCTTTTTCTGCTCCTTCACAAATTAGAGCAAGTACAGCCAAGTAATCCATTGTGCTGATTGAAAGTGACTGACCTTGGCATATCAACTCTGTGGTGCATCTCACTTACAATAGGTGTGAGCGAGTTGGTTCTGTTCGGCGCACCATGCTTCGCCTCTACACATCCAGGTGTGAGCCTAGCTTAAGGGTGCTCAACTGCATGGTCATCAGCACCCTTATAAAGCATTCCATGGCAAAAGCCAGATATAAACTTCAATTAAACATAAAATTACTAGTAACAAACAAAATATACACATAAATATAAAAAACAAAGTGGCAATAGCCAAATATAGAATAGTATATATGTCAAAAAAGAGATATCTAAAATTTCAATTCCTCAAACTCATATTACACTCCGCTAAAAACTTAAGACTCTTATCAACCGCTGTTTTGTCATCTGCTAAGACCTCTGCAAGTCTGGCAGGCAGCCGCAGAGAATCTTGAAGGTGCACTAAAGAGGCACACTAGCAGCAGGTGATGAACTAAACAAAGGTTGTCACACAGGAGACATAGAGAGGCAACCATGTGAAAAACTGCAGTGGCTGATTCTCAACTGAGTCAAGTTAACTTCCTTGCGACGAGATATGTAAGAGGAAGTAACCCAGTTTATCTGAAGTGCTTTAACTTCTCTAAGCTTATTACTGCGGAGAGCTGACCACTCTTCATGCCAGCACGACAGCACAATTCTCTGCACTTCAAGCCTAAAGTCTTCCAAAGGAACATGACAGATGGTAATACTGGGTTCCGTAGTTGCCACCTTTGCTGTCAAATCCACCATTTCATTCCCTGACAAACCTATGTGACCAGGAATCTGTGTACACCAGAAGCATGTAAAATATTGAGGACATCTTGTACAATAGGATGGGAGTTCTACAGGTTATGAAGACTCTGAAGTGCGCTAAGGGAATCAGTCAAAATCAGGCAGTCGCCAAATTTACCCCAGAAAATGGGTGTAGTCCGTGAAGGGAAGTAAATCTGAACTGAAATGGACCATAGCAATTATCTCCTATGGTGCCAGAAATTAACACACGTTGACTTCTCAGTTGAGAAACGGAAGCCATTTCTTGAGCTCCATTCTCGTAGGTTGTCCAAACATTGCTGCAAGAACACTGTGAGCTGAGAAGTACAATAGACAGAGAAGTCGTCTAGGAACAGGCATAATGAAACTCCAGGTGGAACACATTTCCAGATGGGGTTAAATGCTATAGCAAAAGCGTCACACTTAGTACCGAACCCTGAGGTACTCCCTCCTCCTGAACAAAAGAATTAAAAAAAACTGAGCCAACCCTTACTCAAAAAAAGCGGTCCTTCACAAAGTCCTGAATGAAGAGCAGTAGGTGTCCACGTATGTTCCAGGTATACAGGGAACATAGAATCCCTGCTCGCCAGCACATATCATAAGTCTTCTCGAGATCGAAAAATATGCCAACGGTTTGACAGTTCTTCATAAATCTGTTCATTATCTGTGTCGATATTGAAACAAGATGATCTACAATTGAACAGCATCTTCAAAAACCACACTGGATGTCAGTCAGTAGGTTACGACTTCCTAACCACCATACCAATAGTCCACTGATCATACGCTCCATCACCTTGCAAATGCAACTGGTGAGGGGAAATAGGACGGTAGCTGGAGTGAAAATGATGGTCCTTTCCAGCCTTCAAGATGGGAATAACGGTGGCCACCCGCCAATTTTCTGGAACAATACTGTGAACCCAAACACGATTATAAACCTCGAGCAGGAATGCCTTACCTTCAGGAGAGAGCTGTTGTAACATTTGTACATTAATACCATCTGGTCCTGGTGCTGATAGTCATGAAGATGAAAGAGAATGTTCTAACTCCACCATGGTGAAAAGGCAATTGTTATCTTCTACGTTTCTAGAATGAAACATGAAGCCCTGAGATTCCACATGAGTTTTAATTGCAAGGAACTCAGGGGAGTAGTGATCAGAGTTAGACACTTGAGCGAAAGCACTGCCTAGGAAGCTGTATGTCGGTGAAATGAAGCTACAAATTTGCTCCATATCTTTTTGCTACCCTTAATGATCTGTCTGGACCTGATGCACATTTTCTTGTATTGGATTAGGTTATCCAAAGTAGAGTGATGTTTGAAAGTCCTAAGACCACTTCCTCAAGCACGAATGGCATTCCGACATTCATCCGTCTGCCAAGGGATGTGAAATCGATGGGAGTGGAAAGTCAACTGTGGAATAGATTTCTCAGCAGCAGAAAGAATCCTCCCTGTGAGATGCTGCACCAAATCATTCACTGAGTCGTGCTTTTACATAAACACACCCAACTGGGTGTAAAGGATCCAGTTGGCATGGTCCAAATGCCATCTAGGCATACATGTGGAATATGCATCTTGCGTTAAGAGGTGAACAAGCTGCAAGATTGGCTATTGAAAGAGCCAGGAAGAAATGTAGGTTCTCCAGTGTTGAGAGCTAGGTCATAGCTGTCCAAGAAATAAGCAATAAGCGTGCCTCTTGCACAAGTGCGACTTGAACCCCAAAGCAGGTGGTGTGCATTTAAGTCTCCTACCAACAGAAACAGTGTTGGTAACTGGGAAACTAGATCTTTTAAATCAATGTGCGAGAAGGCATGGGACAGAGGCAAATATAAGTTACAAATGGTGAACTGGATGTTTGGCAGTAGAATCCTTACAGAAACTGATTGTATATCAGAACATAAGGGTACAGATTCCATATATAAATCTCTGACAAGTATCATAGTGCTGCCAAGTGCCAGAACACCGTCTTCTGGTGTAAATCATACCATATTGGCATGTATCGTCTTAGATGGAAAACGTCTTGTGGGCGCAGCTTAGTCTCTTGCAAATGTGTGACCAAAGTAATTATTAAACATGTGACAAAAGGTTTGTTCTTATTGAGCAAAAGCTCAAGTTCTGATCCTTGTGTTCTAATTCCACGTATGTTCCATTGTAGGATAGCCATTATAAAATTTGTATGGGATATGTACCCCTTGCATTACTTTGGAGTATGCGGTTGTCAAATTAATTTAGCCCTTTTTTTCTGTCTTGGGCTGACATTCTTGTCTGAGGCTTTTTCCTGCCTCTTTTCCACTGGAGCTCTCCCAATGTGGGCACATTCCTCTAGCTCCATGTCCTCTGCTGAGCACATCCATATTCCCATAATGGATTTTGGTTCGAGAGCTTCGAACAAATTCGACACAGAGAAGATGACAGTTGCCAACCTGTAGCCACCCCAGAGAATTCTTCTAAAGAGGATCTCCAAGGAGATGTCTTTGGGCTTTTCTTTCCCTTTGATGCCTTGGGAGAAACCTTATTTTCTTTAAGGAAATCGGATTATTTGTATTGGGCCTTGAACTTCATCGGTGAAGCATTGTATACTATTGGTCTATTTGTCAAGGTCGACTTCTTTGTTGGCGACCTTTTTGATCTGTTGGGTTGAACTGCGGTGTTTGTAGATGCCGAAACGGACTTAGGCGATGTCAAATGCATTGGATGCGACTTAGGTATGAGAATTTTGTCCAAACCTGTTACTCCGTTTCTATCGCTAGCTTGAGTTGCTATTTCCTGAGGCAGTAACGGTTTAGTTGCAACTGAGCTATAGATACCGGAGTTCCGGATAGCGGGCTGGCACAAATGTAAGGGTTTCCGAGCTTTTGAGGGCACCTTCTCTCTAACCTGGAACTCCTGGATGGCCGTTTCCTTCATATAACGGGGTATTCTTAGGAATTTCCTGGGTGTTCTCCCCTGCAGTTAACACAACTGGGAGGAGATGTACATTCATCGCAATGGGCGATGCCACCACAGTTCACACAGGTAGCTCTACTACTGCCAGTGTCACCTGTGTGACCAAAGGGTGGCATTTATAACATCTCAACGGGTTCGGGATGTAAGGCCTAACTCCAATGCCCTCATACCCTGCCTTAATCCTTTGCGGGAGATCAACCCAATCAAAAGGAACAGGGAACGGGTGGGCAGATATTCACCTCCATCTTTTCTCTGAACCTGATAAACAGGTATCACACCATGATCTTCTAGGTTCTCCTTAATTTCTTCATTGGACATATCATCCAATGCGCAGGTGTTCACAACACCGCAGGAGTTCAGTGTTCTATACATCTCTACACACTCCGGATAGCTGGCTAACACGTTGGCTTTACAAATAGTAGTTGCCTGGGCTGATGAATTAGATTCAACCTGCAGCATGCCATTGTGAGATCTTGTGTAGTTTTTAACTGGGTCAGCTATGGTATCCAGACCTGTTTGTATCATGAATGGATTCACTGACCTAAAGTTTTACCTTCCTCTGTTTTTGTTATAACTAAGCAGTGAGGACCACTCAACTCTGCTACTTCCTTTTCAGTAACTTTCCTGTATTTGGATTTTTGAGTTTTCAAAGAACTCGTGGGGATGATATCCTCCATCATTGCAAATGTCTCTGATGGCAGTTCATTTCCTGGGCACTACCCCGGCTTAGGTGAGAGTCCTGGCCTGGACCTTGCTCACCTCCCAGTGTATAGACAGAGGGACCCAATCGCCTTCAGGAGTGCATCAGCTCATGCAATGGCCTCTCCCCAAGACTGACCTTTGTCAGCAGATACGAACACAGATCCTACATGATAACCAGGGGCTGGGAATTACACAGTTACCCATTCACCCCTTGCATCACCCCAGCCCCGCGTGTAGGTTATCCATCAGACTGTGCTCAGGGAGGTATCAGGTGGGAGGTCAAAGTGGACCAACACTTAAAGGGCATTAAAGGGCTTTTAACAGATGCTCTGTCACCTCTTAGAGGAACCCAATCGAGAGTATGGCTCTGGACCCCAGGTGCACCTACCATAGTAGGCTTCTGGTGGGATTTGTATGAGGTCATAGCAATTGTAAAAGTAAAGAAAATAAAAGGATAATTAAGGAAAATGAAGCTATTAACAGTGAAGCAACAAGATTCTAAAGTAAGAACAAATTAGAAACTAAAAACTTGCAACATTACTAAGATAAGTGAAATAAGATTTGTAGCTTTCCTGGCGACGAACATATTCAAGATGCTCTCGGGCTTCGAGCCAGGTGTAGTGATGAAAAGACATCAACATTTCGGGAGTGTACATCTCTCCCATCTTCAGGATGAATGACTAGCAAGAGTGAAGGGACCAGTACTGTCAGCCAGTACGTACCGAGTAGAAAACACCCAGTCTAGTGTGGAGGTGGTTCACCGCTCCGTTGGAATCTGTGTTTTCTGAGTCGGTCGATTTCCAATTTTAAGGCTGGTTTCCAAGATGGACTAAACTGCAATCCAGCATCCCGGTTCAGTGTACTCTTCTCGGAGGAGATGGCCAGAGCCTCCTTAACCCTCCGTTCCCATAAACCGCTACATTTTGCCACAATGGTCGTTTCTTTGAAGTTGGCTCTGTGGTCTTTTTCAAAGCAGTGCTCCGCCAGCCCTGACTTTTCAGGCTGCATTAATCGTATGGACCGTTCGTGCTCCTTGACTCTGGTGGAAATGGTCCTGCCGGTTTGCCCTATGTACGGCGTCCCGCATTCACAGGGGATACGGTATACCCCTGGTACATTAAGGAGCAGTTTGTCCTTAACCGGCCTCACTAGGTGTTGGATCTTCAAAGGCGGCTTGTGGATGGTTCTGATGTTGTGTTTAGCGAGAATTCTACTGATTCTGCCGGAAAGATTGCCAGTGTATGGGATGCAGGCAGTGGCGGTCGGCTGGTCTGGTGTTTGCTGAGTTTGTGGTTTTCCTCTCTTGGCCTTGGAGATAGAGGCTTCAATATCCTCTACAGAGTAGCCGTTTTGGCGGAATGTGTGCCTCAGGTGCTGCAGCTCTTGTTGTAGGTGGCTGGGATCGGAGATCGACAGAGCTATTGTAACAAACTGCCAGAATGGCATTAAATTCTCAAATCAGTTCGTATTTCTCCTGGTAAACTACAAAGGCAGTCTCACATCAGAGACAAATTACCCCAATGGTGACTTACTAATGTAAGTACTTTATATCCCAGGATTAAATAACCTTCAGATGGTAATTATTATTTATTTATGCCAACAAACTTACTGTTGGTGTCTTTAAACACACAAGCTGTGTGTGGGCAGTTTGTCACAATAGCTCAGTGGAAGAGCAGCCGCCCGGTAAGCGGAAGGTCTGTGGTTCAAATCCCAGTTGTGGCATTGAATTTTTAAGTTCCAGTTCTACCTCTCAAAAATTAACTTTCATATTTACTATATACTTGCTAATCGGAGGTAATGAGTGGGTGAGGTCACCTTGGATTTGGAATATGTACGGAACACTATCGGACAAATCATAAAAGATGTACTGAAATCATCAACAAGATAAACTCAATACTAGTGGTGCAATGAATACTAAACGCTTTTCTGAAAACAAACTACAGCACCTGTCATAATGGTATAATGGTTCAGTCATTTATAAGTGAATTTGAATGGTGACATTGTTTCATGAATTGAACTGTTGCAATAATAGGCATTTTTAGTTCATTTGCTTAAGAATAACTATAGAATGTTACATTTGAACTGAATTGTGTTATGTAACCTAAGAGACAACAAACTAAACATTAGTTGTGTGAATATACCTTTGTCTCTAAAAATCCTCACACATTTTAGGAGAGAGGCAATAAAGTATGTAATAAACGTGTCAGATGTACATTAATTGGATTTGTGAGACTCTAATGTACTTCAGAAGGCGAGTGAAATGAACAAAGGATGGTTTAAAGTTTAAAATGAGTCACAGTAAAAATAGAATTTGCTAGGCAACATTTTTCTTTCTTTTTGAGACAAAATAGACTCCTGATATCTGTATGTCAAGGGTTGTGCATCTAAGAAAAGAAAGGAAAATAAAAGTGATGCACTTTTTCTGTAGAACTTACCTTAATATCACTAGTAATACATGAATCTTCTCTTTGCAAACACCAATGTTCCTCTTTAATATTTATTTTGGCATTGATTTCACTTTCTTTGATGGTTTCATTAAATCTCATTAGATGGTGTTCTTTCTCTGACCAACATGTGTAATCTTCAAGTTCTGGTTTGGTATCACAGCTACTTGTAACAGTTTCAATCTTAACTTTCTTCACAAGATCTTTGGTATCCCTCTCATTCCCTGAACAAAGGTCCAGGAAACAAGATTCTTCCTTGATATTCATTTTTCTATAGTTACTGTATATGACAGTTCTGTTCTCAAACTTCAGTAGCAAGTCTGTACAAAAAGAAATACATTATTAGTAATATCTATGAGCTTGCTTGCAAATAATTGAAACATTACATTTCAGGACACAACATAAAGTAATGCAAAGTAATGATGGCAATTTGGTGTAATATGTTGTTGTTTTCTAGTGCCTTGCATCTGGCAATGAAGCCATTAGCATATTTGGTGTAATATGTTAAGTGTAACATTTTTAACATTCAAAGATCCATAACTTTCTTACTTCTGGTTAAGCTAATCTGAATCTAATGTGCATTAATATAGTAAACTATGTTTTTAATCTAGCTATTGAAATTCAAGAGCAACAAATGCGAGTAATATTAATATTACCTTAGGAACTGCAATGAGAATGCTATCTTACAGGAGAGTGAAGTCTGCTAGTTTGGGGTTCAGCTAGGGATCTGTGGCTATAGAGCAGTTTTGTCATTGTAATGGACCTCAATCTCCTTGCAAGGTTAAGTACCTACACATACTTTGTTTAAGTGCTAAATAGTAACATCTGCCTCACACAGATATGTTGCCATGTCTTCATTAAATACATGGTCCTGTTAGTTTGAGAGCATTGTGTGATACATGATTAGTGCATGAAGTTTCCCAAACACCCATAGCCGCCCTTTCATGTAATAGTGTGTTGGTATTTTCTATGCTCAGATTTTGATTTGTGCACTTCCACAACAGAACTGTTCCTACTCCTCCAAATGTCAGCCACATCTATAGTGTTGTGGTAGTGTGTCCGCCTCACATCCAAGAGGTTTGCAAGTTCCAATCTCTGTAAGGGTGAGTTATCCAGATAGGTAACTTTCAGGTGATTTCCCTTATCCTGAGAAGATGAATGTAGGGTAACTTTAAGCTTTTTGAACCTTGGGCTCATTTGAGCTTCATAACACCCATTTCATTCATTCGCCATCTGATATAAAATAAAAAGAGTATCTCCAAATGGGTCTCTGATTTTGTAGGGGGTCCAGTTTACACACATTCTCCAGCAATGGTACTGTCACTATATGACGGTGCTAGATGAGCATTTGAGTTCATTCATGATTATGGTTTGTCTAGGATTAGGCAGTATGCACCATAGGATACAGGAGCATATTGATTGCTCCTGCGAGAGACTTGTGTTATTTAGAAAAGTTCCCCATTTTGTGGAGAGTTTGATCTGGCCCTGTTGCAGATAAGATGTATTCTGCTTCCTCTGTTCCATCTAGCAGGAACCACATAATTGCAGACATGCCACAGGTATATTTCATTTGTTATGTCCTGATCTATTATGAAATCCAGTGGATGCTTTTTATTTTTTCTCACACATCAAATGGCTCTGCATGCTGCTCATGGAGTTTTCACATAAGCTGCATGTCACTGTCTCACAGTATCTAAGAAGACACTGAAGATGATACAAAGTGGTACAGACTACTCATTCATTCTAAAGGGCACACAACATAAGAAGGCACATGAGTATCTCCAATCCCAAGTCAGCAATGGTGCACTGTTGCCGCAGCATATCACTGTGCGAAAGAGAGGCAATATATGCACGTGAGACAGTAATGAAGATGGCGAAGCATTGCAAGGTGCCAAATTAAAACCAATTATAGCAATTTCTCTCCCTTTAAAGCGAGACAATAGCTCTGTGATCGTAAAATTTGCCTCAAATATAAATTCCTCGTCTAGGCAGGCAATTTTCATTTGCAATGTATTGTTTCAAGGGAGTTTATATTCATGATGAAAGTTGGGCCTAAGTGATTAAACTTACAATTCTGACTTTTTAATTTTTTATTATATCTGATTTTCTAGGAACGTTTTCATATAAATATTTTTGTTATCGGAGTGAATATGAAAGAGTTACGCGACGATTTAAATAAATTTAAGTGGAGAGCATGATTGCGCATTTGAGCCATTTTCTGATATTTCTAATATTTTTCTAACATTGTTACATAAAATTTCTGCTTATATGCCAATCAGTTTCTAAATTATGTAGTCTAAATAAAAATATACATTATTTATTAGCAAATGCCTAAGCACAATTTCAAACCAGTTTTTACAATTATTTTTCCATTGTGGCTTTCTCGGTTGTGTATAAATATTTTAGACATTTTTCAGCATTTAACCTCTTGAGCGACAGCCATTTAAAAGCTCCACAGGCCAAGAACGGATACCCAATATCCAGCGCAGGACATTTAAATTGTTAAATGCGCTAAAAGTGCTTCCTAAATACACAGCTGTATTTTGCGTAAATTTTAAGTTATTTTAATGAAACAAAAACTGGTATAAAACTCATTATATGCAGTATACATGTACATCATCAGCAATGTTGAGTTGCATTTACAAATCGTTGAAATGGCACTATTTGTTTCACTGTGGTAAAAAGTTAACTTTGCTTTGTCGAAGGCGCCTAATATAATTTCTCGGAAAGAAACAGTAGTGGACCCATTGTATGTGTGAGCTATGCATCAGCAAATCACAGTACAATGTGAAATAGAACACTACTGTATGCGTGGTTTATGAGTCATCAGAATAAAGCAGGTTTGCAATTTTTCCTTACACGTGTTTCGTAACTTGGATATAACTTACAGGCTCCGTTTGTTTCTTTCTTGAAATGCATACGTATACTTTCCTGCTTGTAGCTGAAGTGAGAGGCTTTTGAGTGTTACATCTCAAAGCTAAAACATGGTATCAACAAGCAGTGTTGCACAAAGGTTAGCGAGTGGTGGAAGTGTAAGGGCTTCTGAAATTACACACGATAATGTGGAGGACTTCTTGCTGTGTGACAGCGATTTGGATATTGATGGCGAATTTTCTGAATTTGAGGGGGGTGTGGAGGATATAGGTACGAGTAGCAGTGAGGAAGAATGTGACCAACTTCCTTCAGGTGTTCGTGAAGAGTCAGCATTGTGGAGTGCTGAAAACAATTGCAATACAAACAGGCACATCTTCACGAGCACAGGGTCTGGTGTTCAATCCTAGGCTCAGCTGACTTCTGACAGCCAGCCAACTGACATTTTTACAAAATTTTTTACTACCGACTTAGTGTCTCATTGTTTCGGAAACAAATGTATATGCATGTAAGGTGAAGGAAGACCTGCTCTCTAAAGGTAAATTAGGGCCTAAGAGCAGAATTCAAAGGTGGACAGAAGTAACACTCAATGAGATTTACAGGCTAATTGGTCTAATTATACTTATGGGTGTTATTCGTAAACCTGCATTATACATGTATTGCTCCACAGATGACATGCTAGCTACTCCTTTTTTTGGAAAATGCATGTCAAATAACAGGTTTACGTCAATTTTGCGGTTCCTTCATTTCACCTGCACAGAGAATGTAAATGACAAACTCCACAAAATTAGGCCTGTTTTCGATTATATTATTTCAAAATTTAAAGAAAATTATGTGCCTGGTGAAAGGTCACTGTTGATGAAAGCCTAATGCTTTGGAAGGGCCGCTTAGGTTGGAAGCAATACATCAAAACAAAAAGGACTAGATTTGGTATAAAGAGTTTTGATGTTTGTGAAAGTAAAACGGGATATCTTTACAATAGCTGCATTTACACTGGTCAAGGGACTGACAATACTGGAGACAAAGATTTGGGCTTATCTGGCTCCATAGTAATGCACCTAATGGAACCTGTGCTTGATCAGGGTAGGACTGTGTACTTAGATAACTGGTACAGCTCTCCTAAATTATTCATGGCCTTACACAAAAGAAAGACTAATGCAATTGGAAGAGTACGTTCAAATCGTATTGGTTTGCCAAAAGATGTGAATACTAAGGCTCTAAGGAGAGGGGAAATGGAGGTGCGTCAGCTCCCACCTTTGACCTACCTTGCCTGGCAGGACTGGAGGGTAGTTACGGCTTTATCCAATTGCAGCTCTAAGATTTTGATGATTGACACTGGAAAAACAGATGCCCATACCAAAATGTGCATTTTCAAGCCTGACGTTATCCAGGAATACAATATGCACATGGGTGGTGTCAATCTAGTAGATCAGGTATTGCAAGCATATCCCTCTTTACGAAAAACAGTGAAATGGTATAAAAAGGTATTTTTGCACCAGTTGGATATAACCATATACAATTGTTTGGTAATTTGGAGAGCTCTAAACCCACACAAGACAATGACCTACCTGGACTTTCGACTATCAATAGCTCGCAGCCTAATTGAACAATACCAGGTTGAGAGGCCTCTTCATACTGGGGGTAGAAAATCCAAAACCCCTGCACCCCTCAGACTTCAAGGAAAACATTATCCTAAAAGGATGCCGTCAACAGCAAAGAAGTCCCGCCCATCTCGAAGGTGTTTCGTGTGCCGCAAGAAGGGAATCTGTAAGGAAACTGGGATGATCTGTGGCGAATGTGGAGATGTGCCCTTGTGTGTTTATCCCTGTTTTGAGGCATATCACTGCAGAAGGAACATATAAAGGTAAGCCAGTAAAGCATATAGAATTTAATTAAATGTTTCATAACGGGGGAAAATTAAAATAAGTTGAGTTAGATAGAGGATAAATAGGGGTTAAATGCACAAACGCACAGGACATGTATACACGTCCATATCGCTCGTCCGTCATTTTAAATGGACGTGATTTTTTTCAAAGCCAAACACACAAAATAGAAACCCACAATTGAACAAATTAATTTTTTAAAACCCAGTTGTATTAAAACTCTATTTCTTAGCAAATTTATCTTACAGCTCAATAAGGAACACAAACATGCAGTATTGTTTAAAAATTGTGAACATTGCATCGAGAGGAGAATCGTGTATAAAACAACTTACATTTGTGATTTAAAACACGTAATCCAGGAATGACTTAACATACATGCATCAAACTTTGCAGCCACACTTCTTTATAACAGATACAACATGTATTATAATTTTAGAATACCCAGGAAAGCACTTGGGATTTTTGAAAATTCACCCAGCGTTCTCCTTAAAATACAATATCTAAAACTATATACTTTAAGGAACATATACTTGAAATCACGAAGCTCAATGAATGTTCACTTACATTGCTTGCCTTAGCTGTTAGCACCCGACTCTTTTTAAATGCAGTGTTTGTACGCATTTCTTCTAAGGCCAACTCCTTTAGAAAACTGTACACACTGAAAATAATTGCCCACACATCTGAATGCAACAACGTTCCCTTTCGTCTGTAAGTCACTAGGTTTCGATAATGCCATATTTCTTAACGGCAAAACGAATTACAGTACCTGTAAGACACACATATCACTGTACATGTATGTCTTGAATATGACTTGGCAGAATTATAACAATTAACTGAACTCCTTTTCGTTTTCTACAGACATTTTCCCCCTTGAGAAGAAAACTATTTTAGACGATAAATAAACAACCTTGATGCAAGGCATGAGGTGTTTTTTATTGCTGCTGGCAATGTTTATTTAATTACCGATATCTTGCGCTACAGACCACCTAAAATATTGTTTCTTGGACAGTCAGCTTCAAAATTTCCAGCTCCTCTCAATGGAATACTTTATAATAATGAGCCATTGCTGGACTTGAGTGCAAAGAGAAAAGTGAAAAGCAAATATTGCGCTAGACAGCGCATTACCAAACTGGACAACATCGCCTCTCTAGGATAGGCTACTTGCTCTCACTCACCTACATCTAGTTCTGCTTCATGTGCCTTCTTGTTCCATAGGCCCTTTAGTTGAAAGTTCTTCAGTGAAGCTAGTCATCTAGCCTACTCTGATTAACAGGTCAGCATTCAGCTTGTCATAAACAGCCCATGTATAAGTTGTGTTTCAGAGTACAATTGACTGCACAATTTGCATGATATTGGTATATGCCATTGCCACTTATAATGAGAGGTGCTTATATACTAATATGACAATGCTTCCTATAATGTCCTGAGTTTATGGACAACCCCGTGGAATATCCCTTCAACTTCAATAAGAAAGTTAATCACAGGATTTGGTTGTGAAACAATTGAGGGGGTCAGTGCAACAGTGGTCCAACCCATCTTTTTTAAAAATGGAGAAAAACTGAGTTAAAGTTAAGCACCTCTGGTTTTTTTTAAGATAATGAAAGGCTCATTTGGATCACACTGATTGTTCACTGATACTTTCTCAGTTTATTAAACCACAATGCACTGATCAGTGCTAAAATATTTTTTATACACAATAGATTTTGTGATGTTCTGCAAATGTTTTTCTGGGTTAGACCACTGTTGTGCTGACACTTTTACTTCTGTCTTGCCATGCAAAACAGATCTTCCAGTAAATAGGTGCCATTTTTAATGAAATTAAACATTTTATGCATACAATTTCTTGAAAGCTTTGAAGTTCCTATTGCTAAATGGTAGGACATATTACAGGGTATTAAATGTGTTTAATTCATATATGCTGAACATTCAGGTACCTATATAAAAAATGGAAAAGTCTCATTTTCACACACATAAGCCGTAATTATTTTCAAACTCATGCTGTTATTAAATGGTTAGGATATATTCATAGGTAATGAAATATGTTTTATTCACTCAAGCTTTTGGATATACAATGTATACAAACTTTATCTGCTTATCTATTGTAAATAATCAGGCATATCAAAAAATTCTCCATCCCTCTCATTCTCACAGTTTTCAGTAACATTTTCAGAAACTTAACTGTTATAAAATGTATGATAAACTGGTGGGACATATTTTAAAAGGTCTTTAATATCCTTAAGTTTGTTAGGATTTATGCGTCTGGGTTTTACATATTTTAGTTGTAGATTAATATTTTTAAGATCCAGGGTGTGCTTATCCTTTCTTTTTTGACCTTTAACAACAGTTACATAATCACCTTCTTCTAAATCTGAATAAGAAAACCTTACATTGTATTTCCAGGGTTGTGTAATAGAAAACTTAAAGACTAATGCGACTGAAAGCAACAGGCTTTTTGTCTTCTGTATATTTTCTATTGGTTATTTTGTCAGTTAGAGGCTTTGCACTTACAAAGTCAGCCTGCTGCATTTCAGTCACATTAAATCTCTTTTTAACTGCTTTGGTATATATTGGTATATATATGAGTTCAGCCCAATCAGCAGGTGTGTAAACATACTTTTGCATTCTCTTTTTCTTTTCTATGAGGCCAAAGTCCCTGTCACATGGCAGGTAACTGTGGCCTGAAACAAGATACTTGTGTTCAATCTCTTTTACAAACTGTTCATGTATCAGTTGTAGCCAAAAACTTACAAGAGATACATTTTTGTTTTGGGCAAAACAGTTGTCACAGTACACTATTAATTTTTCACAGTTTTGAAGAGCATTCAAGGTATACTTCATTAAGCATGATATAACCTCATCTGCACCACGTCCTGCAACATCTTCTGGCCATATACACATATTGGCACTGTCAGAAGTGCAATCATGAACACAAAAGTTGTAAGTCCAGAGTTGCCTTTTGTAAAAGACTTCACTTGTATGCAGATGAGGAGTAGGTAAAGCCTGTTGCAAATCAAAGGCTATTTATTACCTTCACTGAAGTGTTAGCTTTTGAATAGGCTACATCACTTTGGAGATTATTGTATGCCCTCTGTGCCTTTAATTGATGCAGATCTAATTTCTGTTTCAATTTTGCTTTTTCAACCTCATCCTCAATAGCTGAAATTTTTATTTGCAGTGCATCACAAACTTTACAGGTGTCAGTAGATGGTGTGGAAAAAGCAAGATTGAACTTAGTATTGAACATTTCCCTGTACACATACTCACTCACAATATCACTAGAACAATGTGCTTGTTTTATCCAATCTACATAAAGTTTGTACATCATTGTTATATTGAGACCTTCAGGCAAATATTTTCTATTTGGGACTGAGCGTCTAGAATGACATTCACGCAATGGAAAGCTATCAATGTGATTTACAACTAAATTGGATTGTTTTTCACTAGTTTTATTTGGTCTGTTTCCATGCTTGCCATGACCATCTTATTTTGGGGTCCCTTCAGTCTTTCTTTTCAACTGCCCTCGAAAGTCTTCCATTACTAATACCATGCAATGATAGAAATGCCTGTTTACAAACTCTCTTATCACGACCCTCTATTGAAATATAGTACTCACGGCTATGCTGCCTCCTACTTTCGTCACCACTAGCACCGTATCTTTTCTTCACTTCACTCACTTTCACACATCCACTGATATATGCATTTTGCAAGCTAAAATCACACAGTTCCCAAAATTTTTTAAATAGGGCTTTACGTTCTTCTTCCGTCAGCAACTCGTAGCACTTTTGTTCACAAGCACATGGAGATCCTTGTTTGCATTCGCTGACTTTCTTCGCTGTTCTGCCGACATATTCCTCTCCTGAATTTCTTTTCTTCTTTCTTATACTTCTACCCCACGATTCCTCACGTCTTGTATGTTTTCTGCCATGGTTTTCCACCAATTCTGCATTATTTAGTCTATTTTGGCTATCTGAAGCATCACTACAAACATTAGCATCAGCCATATTTGTTGTTGTTCCATGTGACGTTGATGCTGGCTTCTCATTGGCTATTTATGGTTAGACCACGGTTGCACTCAAACAACATGGATTTTCGTGGGAGGGAAAAAATTAGTAGCTTCCATTTAATATAAGGAATGAGTTTTGGTCTAAACCATATAGGGGGAAGATCATGTGAAAACCTTACAGATGGCGTCAATATTGCAAATTGTGTATCTGGGAGGGTTAGACCACTGTTGCACTGACCCCCTCAATTCTAAACTTATATGTTAAAAGCATAGCACATAGTTCTGGTCTGTAAGCTCCAAACCGTAGTTGAGGGATGTTTTTATAAAAGGAGGAGCGAGGCACTTGGAAAACAAAAATAAGTATAGCCAGACACCCTTGCATAGTAACTATGAAGCTATAGCCCAATTCCTGGGGAAAAATGTGAATTTAAGTAACAGGTAATATACAACTTGGTAATGAGTGAGTTTGGACAAAGAACTGAAATACATAGTTTTGTGGAGTTCACTACTAATACTGCTCATGTGTTGGCACTTCACAAAATGGTGTTTATTTACATTGCGATATTTATATTGTACATAAGAAAGGGTGTTACAACACGAGGATGGACGGTTTCCAAGCTCTCAAACAAATCATATATGCTTTCATTTATTGTGTTATATGCATTTTCATTATTTAAATCATCTTTATTGTACATGTAGTTTATAAAGTATCAATTAATGTCACAGTTATTTAGTTCCAGGTATCTGTTCTGGTATTTGATTACCACTTGATTTACTTGGGAATAAACATGGAGAGTAAGATTTGCTAGAGCACTTTACATTGCTTGTTGTGTTCATATAGTATTATAAAATTACAGAATTATTGTAGAGCTTGTAACAATACACTTTACGAGCAATAATTGAGAATCATAATATGATATTTATTATATATACATATGTGTGTCTGTAATACCCATTTAAGTGATGCAAGGTGGGAAGAGTTCACAAAACCACAATGGGGGAAAGGCAGTCCACCCGAGGCAACATGGGAGTGTTCCTCTACTGTTCATTCCTTCCCTCAACTGTCCAGCTTTTGACAACCTCAACATTCCAAATACAGCCAAATGGTACTGTGAGTATGAAATTCACTTGCACACATTTTCCTCATGTTTTCCAAGACTTGTGCATATCATCATTCCGACCAGTTGACACACATTCCAGCAAATGGTTAACTTTAAGATCAACAAAGCCCTCATCATACAGTGGGTTGTAGGGTTTCCAGCAGTCACTGATGGTTGTTGTTCTTGGGAAATTCTAGTCCTTTATTAGTTGTTGGAGAGTTTCCTGATTACTTCGTTCAACAGGCAACTTTTATTCCCACACTCCACAGCAGTAAACACACTTTGTCCTTCCATATGGCATCCTCTATTGTACTTTTTACACCCATATTTTGATTTGTCAATTTCCATATCACTCCTTCTGCCAATTCATCTTTGGTTGCATAGCATTCAGTTCACACACACCTTGCAGTTGAATATGGACTAATTCACAACTGTTTTAGTGCCACGTTGTAACTTCTCTGCAATAGTGTACTGATGCAGAGATATGTGGGAACAAAAACCAATACAGGCACAAAAACATCACTTTATGAATACTCTGTGTATGTCCTGACAAAGGTATTTGCCCTAGCTTGTTTCTTGAATGCCAAGTGATCATGTGTTGCAATATTGGAATTACCCTCCCCATTTCCTGCATACATCACTTAATTTCATAGTTCCCTGGATTTTCATACATGGGCAACACCTTCCTCCTTTTTGGTGAACACTCAAATCAAAACAGTAACAATTATAGGAATACATTTCAGGACCATGGATTTCGGAAAGGCAACAGAAATAACTGCTTCCAAAAATGCATGAGGAAACACACGTACATCAACAGTACGATCATTGACAGCAAGGTGAATAAAGGTTATGGATATAATCCATAAGTTCAGCACATCAACAACTTATAAAGTCAAAGGGGCAGTTGACAAGGTAAGAGGTCCTATTCAAAGAGGTACTGGAGATCTAACATTGATAAAAGGGACAGTGAAAGGCACACCCATAATCTATATTGTTAAACATTGTATGAGTGCAGACAAATACTTTAAGAATACCTCTTCTGGGATAAAATGTGCAGCAATGTGTCATGTTATAGTTGTGTAGATTTCAAATTGTATTCATATTTTCTGTGTAATAAGTAATTATTAACATTCCCACCACTTTGAACTTATATAGAAAGTACCTCATTAATTATGCCAGAAATCAAGTAAACAGCTGCATAATTGAGGTGATTGATAGTACCCAAGCTTATCACAAATACAATTATTAGTAGTGATATACTTTATTACTGGAGCAGCATGCTATATTTCAAAAATAAGTTATTAATGTTTAAGGAAAATGAAGAAATTATTATTAATTTATTAGAGAAATGGCAACATAAAAAAAGTAGCTTAGGTGAAATATAATTATATGATGAAAGAATTTTATTTAAAGTATATTAACCAATGAATTAATGCTCTAAGAAGCTTCCATCTGCAATGCAAATGAATTATTAGGTGACTTTATCATTAGCATATGCAATGATATTTCATTTTATCTGGGATATTTGCAATGCAGCATACATTACCTTAATGTGAACATAAAGAATGATTATGTAGAATCCAAGCGTATTAACTAGAAGAGATTGTAATGGCTAAAATGAATGAGACAATACTACCGTCTCACGAAAGAATCCCTCATTTGATACTCTTATGCAATTTAATATGTATTTTCTAGCAACACATTAAGAAGAAACATAAACATTTAAAAGCTAGTGACAAAACATTGTAATCAATTATACCTGAGCAAATACTAATATATGGTAATTTAAATGTATTTTGAAATTTTCTTAAGTATTGTATAGTATAACAAAAATATGTGGGGAATTCTTTCCTTACTTGTTGTTTCTAGATATAATTGTGAATTTCTTAATAACATAAACCGAAATATAAGTAAACAAAGGGACATTTCTGCCAGTAGTTAAATGCGACATCCTCAAATTTAGTGGTTTTGCCATGTTTCATTTGTTAATTGTGTGTGTGTGTGCGTGTGTGTCATTAATTTTCATGCATCTTTTATACACAAACTGTTATAGTATTACGTATTGGTTTGTGTATATTTCTGTTTACAATTTAATGTTGTAGAAATATTACATTTCTGTGCGTTAACACGGCTCTTACTCTCTAATTATTAACAGTATGTTTGAGTGCATTTCACTTAATTAGTTCTCTTGGTGATGCACACCCAAATGCAATGGTTAAGGTGTCTGCCTCACGTTCAAGGGATCATGAGTTCGAATCTCGCTTAGGGTAAGTTATCCGGGTAAGGTTTTATTTCAAGGTTTCCCCTTATGAGAAGATGAATGTCAGGTAACTTAAAGCTCCAAGGACCTCGGGCTAATTTGAGCATCATTTCACCCATTTCATTCATTCACCACCCAATAGGACATTATGTTGGAGGACGTTAATTTAAAAAAAAAAAAAAAAACAGCCAAGTGTTGTGACTAGGTGCTCTAGGGTCATCAGAACAAGGTGAGGAAGAGGAGAATACACATACCATTCCACCTACCTCTCAGGAGATGTTTACAGCCTTGCACGGTTTAGAATGATTTGCTTCAACATCTGATGTCATTGCTGGGTTTACGAACACAACAGTTACAACTGGTTGTGAAATTACAAAATATTTTTCTTTATGTGAACATCAGAGAACCATGCTTGAATATTTTGCAGAAACAAAAGTGTAATTTTTGAGTACCTGTACTTTTACAATAACTTTATAAGCTTATACAACTACAGTAGTGTAAAATGATATTGTAGTGCATTATACATTACTATCATTTATTAAAACCTGTGTTTTTCACTGAACACCTTGGCTATTTTTAACACGAGCTCTTGATTTCTCGGTCCCTTTGGATTTGTATTAATGAGATTATACTGCAATAAATATTAATAATAATGATGATGGTAATGACAATGATGAAGATGATAATAATGATGATAATAATAATCAACAATAATAGTAGTAGTAGTAGTAATACTACTACAACTATTAATAATGATAATAATATTAGCAATAATAACAAGAAGACAGAGGAGGAGAAAACAGCAACAACCCACTACATACACCATAACACATACTTTGACCCATTAAAAGTATGTAAACTGTCATTCATAACACAAGAGTTTGCCTCAAAATTAGTTAAATCAGTAAATCTGTAACAATTTTCCATGCACTGAACTTATTAAAATAATTACATATCAGCTGATATTCGCAACCTAGATACTTTCCAAAAATAAAATTATGTAATTTACCATTTCTACTTTATTTTTGAGAAAGTCTAACGGATGTTTGGAACTCATTTACATAGGAGGAATTTTATTGATCTTAATACCCATTTTATGTGCACTTCCGTTTAAAAAACAATCAGGTTATGCAATGTATAAATGGAGTTCATTTTATAACCAGTGACATGTTTTTGTATTTTGAATCTGGGTAAGTGTAGGTCGTTTGTACCTGGCCGTCTACGCGAAACAATGAAGTATTGGCGCATGCGTGGATCGGGTAGTCGAAGCGATGGAGGGGTTATTGCCAACCGAAGATGCAAAGCCAGATAGCAAGACTTGCATGCAACAGCAGTAGCGCCAACGTTGCATAAACGTAACTGGTTCAGCAATCGTGTATATATGCGTGTATTAGTAATTTGGGTAGTGATATGTTAGTATTATAACTGATATTCAACACCTTAAATACGTACCGCAACGTATATATGACTGGCATTCAGGTGGAAATACACGTTATGAGCACCCCTGAATAAATAAAAAAAATCGACATTAAGATATCATTGAAAATATACGTTATGATAATTTCTGATAGTAAAAGGTATTTTTCGAAGGAAAAAAAAGTCTGTGTGTGGATAGAGTGAACAATATAACACATAAACAAAACGCAGGTTGAATACCGTCAGTACCCCGCAAATTCTCATTGCGCATGCACCAGGACTTCAAAAATATTACCCAAGCTGGATGTCAAGTCTAGTGTCAGTACCCAGCGAATTCTCATTGCGCATGCACCAGCACGGCAACTAGAATAGAGAGGTAGGCCATTCCGGCGAATCGCACTGCTATTGGCTGTCGCTCATTACGTCATCAGGAATACTGGTCTACCGCGATAGTTAAAGCACTGCATTGGTTTGTACTATTGCCAGTATAAAACATGGCATAAATGTGAAAATAGACGGAATACTTCATTAAGTGTAAAGGAATAACAATCCCTGCGTGCTACAATAACATTTTCCTCTTGTCATAGGACACACATCAGCACGAGATCGCCGATGTGAAGACAGGGCGGTACGAAAGAGAGCATTATCTATTTATCAGCTTTATCTCCAAAGAAATCTAAAGTTGAACAGTGAACAAATGTTAATATCATATGTCGTATAAATTTAAAAAAT
Source organism: Tenodera sinensis (assembly GCA_030765045.1). Lineage (NCBI taxonomy): Eukaryota > Metazoa > Arthropoda > Insecta > Mantodea > Mantidae > Tenodera > Tenodera sinensis. The sequence continues at coordinate 53,794,405 of CM060974.1, read as the reverse complement.
ATAATCTGGTTATTATTATTAATTAAAATATCGTCGTAATTATCTTTATCATTATACTTAGACAATGTCTCTAATCCTCAAATGTATAAAACAAATTCGAAATTAATTACATAAAGAAATACTGTCTTAAGAATACGCATATTTATTAATTACCAGCTCATTGTCCTTACTGGTACTTGCCACAGCAGTCTCCCATGTGTCTCCATGCCAAATTGGGATCTTTGTGAAGGCACAGCATCGCTTTTTAATTCTCTTCTTAATGCCAATCCTAGAAGCTCGTGTTTTAAATCCCGTTCGTAGTCTTCGGGAAGGAAATGAACTGAATAAATTCTTGCATTATTGACATTAATTGGATCAGCCCTTTTCCACCGAGACACACATTCACGCTGTAATGTTATATCCTTAGGAAATTTATGATAAACTACATCCATAGTTTTATATGAAGCATATTTACACCCAGCAACAGAGCAATGGTTTCTACTTTTACTCATTACAGAAGGTCCACCACCAGGAATAGATACTGGATAACTGCATTGTGTTGTTTATTTTAACAGATAGGCCTGGGATTGGGATATTAACAATGTGCTTCATGTTGTAAAAGTGCCCTTATTTCACGTGGTCCCGTGTATTCCGAGCCTCGCGTGTATTCCCAATGACGTCACACTGCTCTGGTACTGTTTGCGCGGGAAGGCGATTCTGGCCTGCCCTGATGCACCAGGACTTCAAAAATATTACCCAAGCTGGATGTCAAGTATAATGTCAGTACCCAGCGAATTCTCATTGCGCATGCGCCAAAACTTCGAAAATATTTCCCGAGCTGGTTGTGAAGTCTAGTGTCAGTACCCAGCGAATTCTCATTGCACATGCATAATGATTCAACATGTAATAGGTAGAAGTGCTTTATTCCAACCAAAACTTTCATACCAAGTTTTCAACGGAAATAAATGTAATGCAAACCAATAAATTGAATATCTGGGAAATAATTAACTCTACCAAAAAAAGTATTTGATATAAAATGTGTACTTTAACGAGACCTACACTTTTTCTGCAGTAATATTTCGTGCATCTCTTCTAACTCGGCAATTGTACTAAAGTCATTCAGAATAAAGAGCATTTCAGAGACTACCAACAGAAAATTCAACATATACATTTCACTTGTCCTTTAATGTCTTAAACTTATGGTGTCATAATTAAAATTGTTAGACATTTTTGAGAAAATGAACATTTTGAAACAAGTTTGTAAAGAGTAATCTGAGGCAGAGGAGCTCATAACGTGTATTTCCACCTGAATGCCAGTCATACATACGTTGCGGTACGTATTTAAGGTGTTGAATATCAGTTATAATACTAACATATCACTACCCAAATTACTAATACACGCATAAATACACGATTGCTGAACTAGTTACGTTTATGCAACGTTGGCGCTACTGCCGTTGCATGCAAGGCTTGCTATCTGGCTTTGCATCTTCGGTTGGCAATAACCCCTCCATCGCTTCGACTAGCCGATCCACGCATGCGCCAATACTACATTGTTTCCGTAGACGGCCAGGTACAAACGACCTACACTTACCTGAATCTGTCTTTCCACTGTCATAGTATGGTTGAAAATTAATTTATTTTATAAGTTGGCGTTATAAACGAAATGTACACGTTGAAAAATACTCACACACGCACATTTGCAGGTACAGTGGCCCTACATTTTCTTAACCCACTTCCTTGTTTTGCGGCTCTATTTACTGCAGCGTATAACAGTTTTAGCCACCAACTGCTTGGGCGTTTCGTATTTATGTAGCGTTTTTTTCTGCTGTACAGTTGGTACATAACACTGTCCACACAAGTCTGTAACCAGATTACCATTACCGAATTATTTACTATCTATCCATTGATCTTCAGGGTATTCCTTTATCCATTGACTGTTAACTACGTTTTTCATGACATATATCACGACCTAAAACAAGAAGTACTCCCACAGAACACCTAGTAGTGTACTCACGAACGAGACTAGACAGCCATGGAAGGAAGATTACTATAAATCTACTATAGTTCGCAAATAACATGGAGGAGATATCAGGATAGTCACCCATACTACTACATTCTCAATTACGTTTAATCCACCCCTAAAATGAACATTTTAAATTACCTTTTATCCGCATCTACATTCAAGAAGATGACACACTTCCTCCTTCTTCCGAAGCACAAACAGATCACCACAGAACACCTAGCGCAGAATACAGCAGCACCATAGAGTACTAATGGACTGGAGAGGTGATGGGTGTATTCGAATGCAAAATGTCGATGTAATCAATTCTTGTGTGCATTGATAGGCTTACTGGAATACGGTCTTTAAAAAAGAGCACATTTTTAGATTCATACAAAACTTTGCAAACATTTTACAGGATACGCGACATTTACCTGTGTGGCATTAAGTTAAATTATAATTTTTACAATTACACTCTTACATCATGAAAATATTTAAAACAGGACACTGTGTGATCTGCAACTGAAACCTACATATATATTACATCGCATTTCATATTACTTTATTTAACCATACAGTGTTACAGCAATTAGTGGCAGATTTTAATACAAACTATTAAAAATCAACATTAGTAAAGCCATCTTCATCTATATCATTATTCTCTGAAGTACTCAGATAATTATTTGATGACCATTTCTGAAAATAGTTTCTTGTGTTGCTACAAATAATCCTAAACTAGTACACGAAAGAAATCTTTATAGTTATATGTATGTGCATATATGAATTCCATGTAATTATTACGGCTAAATCTATGAGTTCTTTTGTATAAAATAGTTTTGATTTGTAGTTTATTTGTACAAATTTTCTAAATATTGTAACTAGACACTGTATGAGTTCTTTATTGACAGTAATAAACCACAGCCGCCGCCGCCGCCGCCAGCACCACCACCACTACTACTGAGTCTATCTCTATCTTTGATACACTGATTATTTACTCGTGAAAAAATTCTTTCTACACCAGCATTGTGTCTAGGAATAACAAAGAAAAACTTCTATTTTTATTAACAATCAAGATTCTAGCCTGTTGGAAATATATACACTAAATATTTGACAATTGACTTTCACCATTAGCATTATCCTGGTTCGTCTGAAACTCCGCAAACTGCACAATATTAATATTAAACTTCTCATTTAAATCGTTTTTCAGGTGGGCGAAAAATATTTCCCGACCTCTTAACAGTTCTACCAATCCAACCAAAATTTGTATTCGTATTGTCCCCGGAAAGAGCAACACATCTGTTATCAATATCTTTACTGCTAAGAGTATCGCAATCGTGCAGTCGTTTCAGATTTTTCTTTTGGAATGCTCTTGAGTTCTTCACCTTTTTCATTTACCCAGATTTAACATCATAGTATTGGATTAGAATTGGAAATAGTTTTACTGAACTGTGGTCACTGCCGTCTGTTGCAACATCAAAACACGAAATCCCCTCTAAAATGACAATAGACCTCATAATAGAGTGAGGTGACAATACAGAATGAATAATTGCTTCTGTGTGAGCACATCACGTTTGTTTAGCTACATTTGACTCCTTGAATGTACTTTCTGCAATTTTCCAGCACAAGCCATAGGTTTAAAACTTTGATGGCCATAGTTACTACCTAGCAAAGCGACCATTCATATTGACCTTGGCTCTAAAGCGCTGCGATCGCTTATTATCTTGTTTACTAGAACAACGCATTACTAGTAATTTCGCGTGTAGTCAGCAATGCAACACGAATAAATGATCTCTAGTGCCTGCCGATATAAGCCGATAGAAAACATAATTGCATCTGAACAGTGTGTACATACTCTCTTTGAGCGTGTATGTGCGATAAGCTCGCGTAAACAAGTCGGCAGTTTCACATTGTTTCTGATACGCCTCATGGTTTTTTCACCTTGTAGGGTGTCTTCAGCTACATGGGCCAGATCACTAACTTTAATTTTTAAAAGAAGATACATAGCAATGTGAAGCAAGGAGTAAAGCCTAAGAGTGGAAGGCCATTGCTATGGAAACGTAAACAAAGTTTGCCACATTGGTTACACTGATGAATCCTGTGCACCTCATGTCAGACAGGAATTGTTTGCAAGAAACCGACCTTTCTTTAGTGCTCAGTTGCGTTGCATATTGTTAACCGACTTTGTTAAAACTCATGTTCAGCTACGTAGTTATGGCAGGAAGAGTTGGTGGGAGCTACATGTAGACCTATGATCCATTTGCCCTGGAGACCTCCTGCTAGGCAATCGGACAGTTTTCAGTCAGATGCCATAAGAAGCCATATTTATAGATATTACAAATGCAATGACACATAAACTTCTATCTTCTATTAAAGAAGCAAAACTTTTTGAAGGAGTCCTTGGCTCTCTGAACGAATTCCAACATCTACGACTTAGGTTATAAAATGAATAACAATACATATTAATAAATAACAGAAAACTAACATTTAAAATACCTGATGTAATCCTAAGTGCTTTGTTTTTAAGGGAAATGCAAAACAGGAAGTTGTAGGAAATAGTGTGGTTGGAGGAACTTAAGTAAACGTCGGCCATACCATGTCAAATGGTGGGACTGACGCTATGCTTGAAAGTACCACACGAGTCTCTATTATAATCGAGAGAGAAATTCAACTTTAACCCTTTCATCCCTGAATTATTTTGCTACAAATGCCGTTCTTCCTCTAATTCGAAACCGGTTTAGATTAGGCGGTCTGGGACACCTTCAGCCTGCTGGCTTGGATAGCCATGATCGTTAAGGCAACACGTAGTGCACTGGCCATGCACTCAAAGCCTGAGGTCGTGAGTTTGAGTCTCAGCAACCGTAGTCAAATGTGCCTGTGGTAAAGGACGGGGAGGGCCCACGTAAAATAATCGGTGTGATGGCACGCGTGGATGATTACGGGGTATCATTTGACTGCGGTTGCATGGATTTTGCTTCTTTTCTTTAAAAAACATATAAATTGTAAATTTAATACTTTTTTACAATTCAAACCGTCTCAAATATGTATTTTTAATTGGTGACAGACAGTGTAACAAGAATATAGCAGAAAAAAGTTAAAACTAGTACAAACAGGAAAAAAAGCCTATGTATCTTATAAGACACACCAGGCATGAAAGGGATAAATTAGATATCGGTCGGGATGGCTCAGTTGGTTAGACGCTGGCCTACTAATCCCAAGGTAGTAGTTTCAAATCCGGTCCAGATCGATGGTTTTAAAATGTGCTTAAAAACGACAGCTCCATGTCAGTAGATTTACTGGCATGTAAAAGAACTGCGGGACGAAATTCCGACACACCGGCAACGCTGATTAGATTCTGGCAATTGACAGCGTCATTAAACAACAAAATAATTTTAATTTGTAAATTAGATAATCAGAACCACAATTGTGAAGATGCAAAGACGAATTCGTATTTGGAACACATCACTTTGTTTTATATTAAAAACAAATGACTTTATTCTGAAGGTAGCCTAATATGGATTATATCTGCCTATTTTCGCTGCCGTGAGATAATTCTCAACGCTTGTTTATGTGTTCCGAGTATTGAGGGTTTAAGAGTGGGAAACGCCTAACTTGATATCTGCTTCTTAACAACACTGTGGCTCTCCACGTGGAGAAGCTGACCCCTGTTATCTATCTTCTTTTAACCCTGGACTGCATAGGAAGCCCGTTGCTAATTTTAAACAAGAATTTCATTGATTTTGACCATTACTGTACCTACTTTACTTTCTTATCCTTTGCCATGCAGAAATCCCCTTTCCTGGAATTTCTGACTCATCGGCGTTTTGTAATGGTATTATGTTGATTATATTGAGTAGCTGGGGTCAGCTGTTGTCCCATATACAGTAACAGTCAGCATATATTTTGCATTTCATTCTTACTGAGAACCAGTTGTATAAGTGTTTTACTGTGAAATGAGAGTTACAGAGCCTTATTGCGTAATTCATATAAATAAATATGACTTTCAGAACTAATAGAAGGAAAAGAAGACAAAGGGAAGGATTCAGACAATGAATTGGTAGATGAGCCGCAACCAAAATTCCAGAAGTAATCCCGGATCACGTGACAAAAAAGTGAAAACAATGTGTGCAAAACCAAGGCGTTCTCTATCTAAACAGGCCTAGAGGCTAAAAGAGATTACGTTAGTGACATCATCATCGGGGGTTCATGTTTATCACCAGCTGGTTTATTGCGGGGATGCAACATAGTGCGTGGTTGGAATGCTAAGAAGCTGCTTGTGTTACGTGTCGGTAAACAATTAAGTGAGCGGAAAATCAACAGTAAGTTTGTTGGCATAAATAAATAATAATCAAATTACAAAATGATGTAGTTTTTAATACAAAACGCATAGGAAGAGTTGTGTGCCAGGTTGTGCCTCAAACTATAAAACAAGTGAAGAAACGTATGTTACACTGTTTTCGTTTCCAAAGGATCCACAAAGGAGAGAGCAATGGATACGTGCTATTCACAGGGATAATTATTATGAACCAGGTGTTGCTGCTGTAGTTTGTATTACACATTTTTCTGAATAGCACACAGTGAAGGAATTTACTGCTAAGCGAAATGATAGAACTGTTCTTGTAGTACCCAGAACAACTCTTAAACTTACTGAAGATGCATGCCTCTTGCTATTTCCTAATTTACCATCCCATCTGACTTCCGAACCAACACCCAAATGTATGGATCCAGAGAAAAGAAGAGGGGAAATGTTGGAAAGAGATGCAGCAGCATTTCGTAAATAGTTCTAAGATGACAAAATTGCTGATTTTCAGAGCTTTAAAAGTAGAATTAGTGACATGAAATTAGAAGGATTCACCGTCATCATAAAAGAAAATGTATTTTGTGAGAATTGATACTGAAGAAATGGCGGCGCCGTGGCCGAGCGGTTAGCGCGCTCGCCTACCACCTAGGCGGCCCGGGTTCGATCCCAAGGAGCCGCATGTGGTATTCGTGGTGGACGAAGCGGCGTCAGGGCGGGTTTTCTCCGGGTCCTCCGGTTTGCCCCGCCATCTCATTCCACCTGTGCTCCATCTTCATTCCATGTATCATCAGTGTCACCGCCTGCGGTGCCGTAGTAGTAAAAGCGGGCGTTAAACACTGCAACAACATACTGAAGAAGTTCCTAAAGTTGTAGTTAATTCTAATTTTATTATTCAGGTTCTAGAGGCTAAAATTGTAATACCTAATAGTAAGTTTAAATGGATTCTGGGTAAACAATTTATATTGGATAAATGGTTTAAATGTGATGCTCTTTTAAGTCAAGTGAAAGGGTTCACAATAGCAAGTGAACAAACAGAGCATAAACTACTTCAGGCCGCCAACATTTTAAAGGAATGTTGGGGGGACATCAATGAAGATTCCACAGAATATCTAAAAACTAAATTTCTAGAAGAGCAGGTAAAATTGGTCGGCCAAAAGTCAATTAAATATACGCCCGATACCCGGTTATAAGCATCCTCAATTTATTTTTCTCACCCAGCAGCTTATGGACAGTTGCACGATTTCAATGTTCTTTCTTTACCCCATTCTGATTACATCAGAGAGTATTCTCAAACCCTCAGTCCTGATAGGAACTCGAAATCATTGCATTTAAAATACTTATCAGAGAGGGCAAACATGCTTAGTGATCACGAAAAAGTAGTAAATTTGTTATTGGGTGAAATTTATGTAAAATCTTCAATTTCTTATAAAGGGGTAAAATACGAGAACCTGCAAAAAACGGTGCAAACTCTTATAACATTTTAGCATCCAGGAATTAAGATGTTATAGCTCTGTATCCAGTGAAACATTTAACAGCACCAAAGCTGCATGGGCAGATTTTCGCGTAATTAAAGCTTTGACTGGATTTGGATTTTGGGTATTGACCTTGATATCAGATAACAACAGAGTTACTAGAAACACTTTTGAGAAGCTGTGCAATGGTTCTTTAAAATGCTGCTTCAAAATCCTAGTGAAGCCAGAGAAAGATATCTTCATACTATTTGATACAGTGCACCTAATTAAGTCCATTAGAAATAATAGGTTAAATCAAAAGGACAGTGAACAAACATTCCACATACCAATTCCAGCCTTATATTTTCCTTCTTCAGCAGAAATGTCATCACAGTTCCAGCACTGCTAGATGTTCCTCCTCCTGCCCCTCCAGCACAGCATTTAAAAGCAACTATTGGAGTTTTGAAAAAACTGCATGCAAATGAAAAAGGAAGCGTTGTGAAATTAGCACTTTCACTTTCTGCTAAGGTTTTATACCCATCATCAATTGAAAGACAAAACGTGGCTTATGCACTGAAACTTTTTGATGAAAAGAACACTGCAGCACTTAAAGTAATAACAACTCTGTGTGTAAAAGGGACAGTTAAATTTTTGGAAGCAATTTTGTTCTGGTCGAAATATGTAAATGTGACACATCCACTCAAATGAACGCAATTAAGAGATAAACTTTCTGATCCAGTCCGAAGTCCAGAATGCCCATCAATAGATTTCCTAAAAACTTTCACAAGGTGGATGGAGGAGTAAGACAATATCAGCATTTATGAGAGTGGGGCTAAACCACATGGGAAGTTATTATCTGAAACTCATACAACACTACCTCATACCACTAATACTCTGGTCAAAGTCACAAAATTCTTATTGGAAGAAATAAAATTCGAATATGTGCTTCTAGGAAAATTTCAGACAGATCACCTAGAAGCTCGTTTTACCCACTACAGGTAAATGAGCGGAGGAAGTTACAATGTTTCAGAAATGCAAATTTTGGAGCCAGAAAGGAAGTTGGAGCTTATGAGTCTTGTGCAGCGTTCCTCAAAAGGTGGTGAATTTAAAATTATAGACATAATCCATAACATACATAGAAAGTAATATCGAAGAGGATACAGGAAAATGTTTTTGATGCACTTGACAACAATTTATGAATGTAGGAATGCCTAAGGTGAGCACAATAAAATGACCCTAATATATATTGCAGGATATGCAGCAAAGTGTTGTGCGTAATTTAAATTTTAAAAAGTCTAGGAACAATTTATGCTCTGAACGCAGAATGAATTTTGATGTTCAAAATTCTGAAGTTAGTGCTTATTTAAGGGTAATCGATAGGGGAAGACTGAAGTAGCCATTACAGATGGCCTAACGGCATCCATCTTCAGTATATTTCAGTGCTTAGTTTCTGAGACATATGAACAAGAATCTCTTAAAGTAGAAAACCAGAGACTTAATTAAACATGTAGGTGCCGAGACATGTGACAATAATATCGGTACTGACTGTAATGCTAGTGACAGAGAGTTACCGGATGCTATTTTGACGAGGAAAATAATAAAAGTAATAACCAACATCCTTTTGAAAAACTGCTGCATTATTAAACAAGACAGTTTGGTATTATCTGCAGGCAAAAAAGGAAACTGGAGATATATTCGCATTGAGAAGGTAAGAAGCATGCTCTGCCATTAACAACTATGCAAAGCGTGTTTTCCACTAACATATTAACACAATAACTTTTAATAAAAAATGTGAATAGATAAATGAATGCACGCTTCTTCCAGTACAGATATGCTGTAAAATATGTGATTATTCCGCATGAATTGCTTGGAACGTCATGAATCGCATATTCAGGCCTGTAACATAGAGATGGCCTTGGCAAAACTCGTCTGCCATCAACACAGAAGTGAAGTCTGTAAAATGGCTTCAAATTGTTACCATACAAGAGGTTAAACACTCTAATGTGAATTACAGGATTTCCGTGGTTGTTACATATTTTAGTTTTAATATGTCAGTTTAATCTTCCTCAGTAATATTAGTGTTAGTGTTGTTTTGGTTTCTTCACACCTGAGGACAAAAGCCAACAAAATCGTAAGTACACTTTAAATGTTCAATAGCCACTTTATTTAACACTATTATTGTTTATGCTCAATTAAAGGCCATATTTAATACTCGGCTTCATTAACTCTTTATTTATAGTTACAAAGTTATATTATCATACCTTTATTTTAGTTTAGAACTAAGATGTATGAAATGACTGGACAAAATTATCGAGCTTTCGTTTAGGATCCGCGCTGACACCACATGCAGTAATAGCTGGCAAAAACATATGCAACGCAGGGTTAAAAATGAGACTGAATGTTAGGAATCCTTTTTTCAAAGAAGTCTTCAACTTAGGAGGTAGATGCAGCAGTATAAACCCATGTTCCATATATCAAATTGCACATGCAATCAATATATGTATACCTTCTGAATGCTGTTGAAGCAAATTTATCTGAAGTGGATTACATCAAAAGTGATAAAAGTGTAGCAGTACTCAATTTACAAATAAATAAATATTAACACGCAAAATATTTTAGTCTACTACAAAAAATTATCAAGTCTCATATGGGTGGGATGAAATAAGATTAAGCTGTTAAAATGTTGCTCAAGCTGTTTCAATAAACCCTTTAGTCACATTTATAGCTGTTCGTTCTTGTCGGAAATACTCCTAAAGTTAGCGATAGTTAAGCCATTGTTTAAAAAGGGTGACAAGAAATTGCCCTCTAATCGTAGACCAATCCTACTGCTTACTTCACTATCAAATATTTTTATGAGAAAGCAATGTATAATCTTATTATGAAACATCTTGATTAACATAGCATTCTAAGATCCTCTTATTTTGGTTTTAGGAAGATTGTCTTCCAACAATATCACAATTAAACTTATCAATGAAATATCACTGGGCATGATAACAAGGAATTCATCATAGGTATTGTCTGTGATCTGCTCAAGTCCTTTGACAGTATTCCATGAAGTAATGCTACAGAAGTTACATGTTTACGGGCATGGGCGTCGCGAAGGGGGGGGGGGGCAAGGGGGGGCCGCGGCCCTCCGCTGGAAGTTGGTCAACTTAATGTGTAATCAATTACTGACTATTAAACTACTATTTTAAAAGATTAATTTTTACTTAGCACAAATTAATATGGTTATATGCAACAAATATTATAAATTTTGACAGTAAAATCATAAATTAATTTTATCTGATTGCAAATTTCTAACATGTGCCCCCCCCCCCTGGAAAAATGTCTGCCGACGCTCATGTTTACGGGCTGAATAAGCTCTCAATAGCCTGGTTTAAATGCTATTTGACAAATAGAGCTCAAAAATTTATCGTCAACAATAACGAATCAGATCCAGGAAATCAAACTTGGAATTCTTCAGGTGTCTCATTTTAATAAATGATTTACCGTTTTATCTCAATGAACATTCCTAAACAATATCTTTGTAGACGACACCAGCGTATTTATATCTGGGAAGACACTAGAAGAGCTCTTAAACATAAGTGCGATTACATTTATGTATTTTAACATTTGGTTCAAAGCTAGTAAATTAATTCTAAATTATGATAAAATGTGGTGTATTCAATACAGAACTAAGAATAAAATTGTTCAATTATTGATCTAGTATTGCAAGTTATACATTAAAGTAAGTGGTGCGAAGCTTCTGGGGTTAGAAATAGATGTAGAAATGAGCTGGAAAAGGCACATACCTAACTTATTTCCTAAACTCAGTTCAGCCTATTTTGCCTTGAGAACCATGTATGATTTACTACATCAAAGTACACTGAGAAGATTGTGCTTTTCCGGTTTTAATTCCATGAAGAGTTATGGTACCATTACTTTCTGGGGTAATTCAGTACACAATAGAAGGATCTTCGATTTACAGAAAAGGGCATATGAATTTTAAGTGGTGTTGGATCTAATTACTCACACAAGCCATTGTTGAAGAAAATGGGTATTATGTCAGAAGTCAATACTTAATATATTCTCTTATGTGTTATGTGATTGATAACTATAACATCTTTAATTTTAATGCTCTTGAATACAACCATTATATTAGACAAAGAAATGACGAACATGCCATGTATGTTCTTGCACGTTTATCAAAAGGTCCCTGCTTCTCCGTAATACAAGTATACAATGACTTTGCTATGGCTTTGAAGATATTATACATACCAAAACATTAAAAAAGAACTGAGAACACACTTGCTCATGCATTCCCTTTGTAACATAAAGTAATATTATAATATAGCTTCTTTATCCGCTCAGTGTTGATTTTCCTCTATTACGATGATTGTGCTTAGATGTTTGGGAAGAAACAAGATGTTGCATAGTTGTATGACGTGTTCAACATCTTTGTGCCTGGCTCAGAGAACATACAACTATCACAATACTCGTACGAGTATACTTTGTTTAAAGGGTTGTTTCACTTTTCAACGGTTGCCTTGCAGTCCTGCACAAGTTCTCCAGTATATCCTATAATTCCACTAATGCTCTTCCGACTCATATCGGGGAGGCACGTACCTATAGTGTTCGTGTTTCCCCAATTTTACTTTCATACCCCTCTGCCTGGCTCATTCTATGATTGAAAGAACTAGCTACAGTGAATAAAGCATAGAAAGTCATAAACGCAGCCAATTGAAAGTGAATTTTTTGTATCAACTCTCTGACCATATACTCTGTGTTATGCATGCAGACAGCATAAAATATACTTGCAGTCTCTGAACGTCCGCGATATTTTAGTTTCGTTACTCTATGGTATAAATGTTGTGCAATTTTGAGAATCTGAGTGTTCCAGACTCTTCAAATTTAAAAAATACGGCGTAAGTATCCTATGATTATTATAAGTAATATAACTTGGTAATACTTAAGGTCCCAGTGACCTACTTGTTTTAAACCACGGTTAGTATGTATTAATTAATGTCCTAGTGACCTTGTGGGACAAGAGGTTAGTTTCGAAAAGAAACCAAGAATAGTTAAAGATTTTATACTTACCCCCTCTTGCCCCTCTCTCATTTATCTCCTATCAATTAACCTCTTACGGCACATATTCTATTGTTTTGCCACGTTTGTAATACGAATGGTTGAACGGTGCTGTAGCGATCTTGGCAATTTCGTCATGTTACGATCATAAGCTGCCAATTGGTATTTTATGTTGCAATTCTGTCTTACTTAGCCTCAAATAATCAACAGTTTCCTGTATCAACTCTGTTTACGGTACGCCCTGACGTCATAGATGCTAACATAAGACTAACAAACATCATAGTAGAAGCTCATGCAAAGATCTTTTGGTAATCCTGTTGCTGGTTATTCCAGTGCAAAACTTTCTTGCTTCCAGAAAGGTGTATACTATGAAACCATAAAAATATTTAATGCTCTTCCCAATGATCTTAAGGGAAAAGTTGACAATTTTAATGCTGTTAAAATTGCGGCTAAAGAGTACCTATGTGCAAAATCATTTTATTCTGTTCAAGATTACCAGAATAACAAATTCTCCTGTTAACGCATATGTAGTTTTGTAGGCAGTTTCGGATAAACTTTAGAATATGTTCCGTGAGAATTTTGTATAAGCCCCACTCGGGTAGATTTTGTACGGAAAGTGCTCTGGGACATATTCTAAAGTTGAGCTCGAAATCTTAACCAATAAACGAAAGTATTGACTACAAAATAAAAAAAGAGAAGTTTTATATCCAGCCCCACCAAACGAAGCTTCTTAAAATGAACATCACATGAACATTACTCAGATGATATTAGGAAGTGCGTAGTGCTCTCTGGCACTGCCCTACTGTTACCAGAAAAACAAAGGAAATCCACTGCATACCATAACCTAAAACCAATGTACGATCCTGGGCCGCTACATATCATACACAAAATATGTAAGATAGGATAATGCACATCGAAGAACACCTTGTACTTATTGATCACAGTTCTTGCTACACCTATGAATCTTCTTGAACAACTAACTGGCCCGATACATTTGCTTATGTATGAGCTCCTCATTAGTTGGTAATTTTCTAATCTGTTTGAACACTTCCTGAGATGTAATCAGTGTCAGTGGTTGCTGATGTTTCTGTGCCACTCAGGCTTGTACCCTTGTTGGACAAGGTTGGTGGCGTGATTGTCAGAGAACCTCTCTGTGAGACAATTGGAAAACACTTTGGCTTTCTCCTCTGAGGAGAAGTGTAGGCCGAGTTGAGTGTGGAGTGCCTCAGTGCCAGTGTTAACACTCGAGGGGGCCTTAAATACCTTTAATAATTTCCATAGGGAGTTGTCCGAATGGGTGGTACTCAGCATTTTGTTTCCCACTTTTGAATTTTGCTTATTTTAATTTGATGCCGATTGATGCTGCATAGCCATCGTGCTAGCTAGCATTTTGTATTCAGGCTGGTGATTTTGCCTCCAGAGCCTCATCAGGTCTCTTCGTCTTGCAATGAGGACCTCCACCTTGGGGTACGTGCAGAAGCTGGGTGGACTTCTGGTGTATGTAGCAGTGCTTCGCTTGGCTGTATGCAATGAAGTGGTAACATTTTCAATGATGGCTTTCTATTTCCGCCTCACTGGAGTATGATAGCCTCAGCTGTGTCATCTTGGGTGTCTGTGCAGTGATGGTACATCTGCTAGATGGTCGGAGTCCAAACTATGATACACATTAAAGTTTCATGAAACGGCCACATTTTTTGTAAGTACAAAGTCTGGGTGAAAATGGCCTAAGCGGTGTTAAAAGGTGGGGTCAAGGCAGCCGTGTACCTCCACATTGGTGTGTTCTATAAATAATCAATTCTGCTAGAAGATTTCCGGCCGTCTTTGCCCAATATGACTGTCACCAAGGGTGTTTGATCCTGAAATCTCCTGCAATTGTAACTAGCTCCCGTAAATTGAGAATTTGTGCGAGGTCTCTTAAAAAGGGTGAATTAGCAGACTATTAAAGTGCCACCAATATTACCCTCTTGTCATTTATTTGTGTTCTTAGTGCTGTGCACTCCAGTGCTTCTAGTGTTGAAAGCGGGACAAAAGCATGAGCAACTGTGTTTTTTAATAGAATGGCTGTGCTTCCCCCTGTCGACCAAGTCTGTCAGTCCTAAAAATGTTGTGTACGTTTGGAGTTTAAAAGTAAACTGATTGTAATTTTGTTTTGTAAATAAATGCAACTTCAAGTTTGTTGTGCCTCAGGTAGTTCTTCAATTCGTATTGCTTCCTGAAGACGCTGTCGGCATTCCACAGGAGAGCTCATGTTAAAGATGTGCTTCCCCTTGGAGTGTCCATTTACTCCAGGATGGTGGTGATGAAACATATAATGGCCTCAAGTTTTTCCAATGTGCTTGTACAGTTCCTGAATTTTGTTAGGAAGGGTTTAATTTTGGGCAGAAGTGTTGGCAAGTTAAAGGATTTTAATAGGGAAAATATTTCGGAAAGACCTCCCAGATCAGATGAGGACCTCTCAGAGGAGGGAAGTTGTGTAAGGGGCCAGTAGGTGTAAACTGCGAAGCTATAGCGGAAGATGTCCGCTGCTGCCAGTCGCTTCATGATTCCACTTTCCGCTGCAGAAACAGCTTTATGCATCTGCGTGTATACTGCAGCTGGAAGGTACTGGTCTGCAAAAAGGACCTGAGAAGTGGTCGTATTGTGGGCGACCTGTTGGTGTCAGGAATGATAATTCTAGGGGGTTTCTGACCTTGCGCATTCAGAGGTGCCAATGCAGGAGGAGCTGAGGAAGTTGGAGCATGGAGGACATTGCAGTGGCTGCTGTAGCAGAATCCCTGTTGTTCTCCATTTGGCAAATGGTGGTGATTCTCTTTGATCTGTGGGCATCAGGACATGGAACCTGTTTGATGTGCAATGATGTCAGTAGATTCCTGCCAGGTTTTCTTATTCCTGGTCTTGGGGCATGTTTCTTGACATCAGAGTTGCTGCTGTCCTGCCCACTGCTGATTTGAAAACGTTTATGGCATCCACTGCACTGCTAGCCTTCTTTTAATTCAACAAATTCCTGTTTCTTTAGTTGCTGTTTGTGGTAACAGAAGATTAGGTTTACAGCAATTTCCAGTTGTCCTCGGTTCATGTGTTGACTTCTGGAAGCAGACCTTGATAAATGGTGATTTCACCTTCCAACTCCTCTACCCCCTTCATTTACACATGTGAAAATTGTTATTTGTGATTAGCTGTGTGTAGGGACTATGTGGGGAAGTTGTATTAGATTTGAAAACTATATCTATCAGCAGGACTCAAACCATAGGGTTAGTTGCTCTTAGTTGATGTTCTTACTGCATACCTGAAATGACAAATTGCCTGTACAAGAATTAAACCTCATTGGATTGAAGTATTGGAATAAACCTTAAAGTTGATATCAAATACAGAGATATCATACGTCACAGGTGACTGCAATTTTGTATGTGTTTTATTGTTAACCACTGTAAGGGCTAATTGTTTAGCTTATTTGCTGTGCATGACCAGTGTTGACTAGTTCATACTTTAAGCAGCTGAGGAGGTTAATGCTCTTGTAGATACGTCAGCAATATAGCTGGGTGACATAGCTTTGGGTTAAAGGGACGAAGATCTTTGGTTTCAGTGTAGGATGTGTCATTGAATCTCTCAAATCTCACTCAACTTTCCGAGAAGTATTGTGGAGAGAACAGTGGAGGTGTGTGAACAGCAGCTGACGATTCAAAGAAGTTAATGGTTAAAATTATACTCAATTTAAGGTATGCATAATGTTTCTTTGTCCACAGACTTGTCACAGAATTTAAGAATAGCAACAGTTGTGAAATGTGGAGTAAAATAGAGATCAAAGAAGAGGAATTTCGATCAGATGACCTAGCCACAAACAATGAGAGAAAGTCCTCTGTTACAATGAAGAGAAACAGTGATAATGTGGCAATCAAAACAGAACTTAAATCAGAAACTGCTTTTAGCAATTATCATGTAGAGCAGATTAAGACTGAAGCTGAAGTTGGGGAGCAGACTCTGATATCAGACTTTGGTTCACAGAACAAGGGAGAATCTCTTTCAGAGGACCCTGTAATGAAAAATAACAAGTACAATTTTGATCATGAAAGGGAGTACAAGATAGAAATAAAAGAGGAACCTTTGTGGCAGGAAACAGAAGTCTGCAATAATATTAAGGTAAGTTTTGTAGAAATGTAGTGCAGTTATTGTTTTTGTAAGGTCAGTAATATATTTTCATGCAGTGTAAAGTTAATAAGTTTATGAAATGCAGAGTGTTTGTTAGATGTTGCCCCTAAACAGTTGAAAGTAATGGTTGATATAGGTCTTCAAAATTGTATGATACTTGAAGAAATTTCTGTTGAAATGTGCTCAGATATTCTGAGATATTTTAATACCTTACATTCAGCTACAGTTGATTTGACACTTGAGAGGCTTTTTTATTGAAGGTATAGTAATTGATGATTTGAATGTCATGTTTAGGATTGATATTCAGAATGAAAATGAATTATTAGATGAGTTCAGGTCCACTAGCACAGGCAATAATATACTTTGAGCTATGATGTTAGTAATGCAGCATACACTACCTCAGATAATGCCGATATAATAAAGAATTATCAGCACTACCGTCTCAATAAGAGCTCTCACTTGAGATTTTTTAAGTGATGTAAAGATGTAGTTTCTAGCAACCCAGGTAGATGTAACAAATATACCAGTCACTTTCAGATGAAGGATTTAAAGATATATTCACCCAAATGTAGGCCATTATAAACTGCAACATATTTAGCAAGAAGAAACTTATTTAAAACTTATTAACAAAACAATTGACATGCACTCTTTGACCATCTTATTAAAATTTATTATTATTAATTATTATTATTAGCATCATCATTACTATTACTACTACTGTTGTTGCTGTTATTATTGTTATTGTTGTCAATTATCAATTATCATAATTGCCATCATTATCACCATCATGATGTAGCAATATTTGTGTACAAATATCTCAATTGCACCTGAAAAAATATTAATATGTAATGTTACAGAATGTATTTTGTGTATATATTAAAATCTTCAACACTTGTGTTATATGTCACAAACGTGTGGGGAATTGTTTTTTCACTTGTTTTGCATTGGATAACTCTATTTCTCACTAATTTAAACTGAAACACAAGTAAAGAAAGGGGCTTTTGTGTCAATAATTACTTTTGAATGGCTTAAATTTCATAAATTTCAGCTAAGTCATTTATTAAATTTGTTTATCATGTGATTAATTGCTTTAAACTTTCACATTACAATGTAATGGTTAATTTATTATGGAATGTCTTATATTCTTTTAATATTTGTTTTTGTTTATAATTTAACATTATAAAAATATTATATTCATGTAAAACAGAGTTCTTTGATATCTGCAATACCATGTATGTACTGAAAGATGCTAATGGATTGTAGTACACTGCTGTTTGTGAAAATTGCAACACCAAGAAGGAAAGGCATTATTGATATTAAGATTATACTGATTAGGTACATGACAATAAAAATTATTAACTTTACAAATCTCTACATAACTTTTGAGCCTGAATATTCAGTATTTGGTGTAACCTCCATGCCCTGCAATTAGAGCTACTGAATGCTGTGGCATGGAAACAAAAATATCCTAGTTTATATTTTTATTTTCATAACAATCATACAAAATAAACATACCTCAAGATATTATAAATATTTCATGTTAAAAATAATTCTCAATTCCTAATTAGATAAAAATATTAATTACTTCAAAACTAAAAATGTTCATTTGATTTTGCTGTATAACCGCGGAAGCGGGCAGTATGGAGTATGCTCCTGAGGCATCTCTCTCCACAGTCGGTATGTGAGCCCACAAATCATTGACACTGGTTACTGGAAGATCATGACAAACAAGTTGCAGACCAGCCATATCCCATACATGTTCGACAGGCAATATGTCAAGTGAATGTGAAGGTCTGGGAAGCAGTGGTACCCAATGGTTCTTAGAACAAAGCTTGTACATTCCTCCCAACGTGTGACCTGGCATTTTCCTGTTGAAATGTATGTGGAATTGCCTGAAGCAAAGGAGTACTTTGGGCTCAAACTTTCCTCATGTAGTGGTTGCTGCTCAAAATTCCCTCAGCCGCAATGTATCCGAATGGTTAGACCATTTCCTTCTCACCAAAATGGTCCGGGTTTGATCCTGGGCAACTGCTTGTGGAATTTGTTGTGGACAAAGTGCGGGGGCGGGTTTCCTCCGGGTTCTCTGGTTTCCCCCACCATCTCATTCCACTGGTGCTCTATCTTCATTCCATGTATCATGAGTGTCACCACCAGTGCCGTATGTAGTAAAATTGGGCATTAAAAACTACAAAAAAAAAATGCCCTCAACTCTTAGGAGGCAAGATCGGTTGTTGTAATCAGTGGTGCACCAAAGCATCACACCTGGTGTTTGTCCGCTATGCCGTACAACAATGCAAGACTCCAGATTGTGCTCACCACAGTACTGCTGAACATGTATACAGCCATCACTGTTGGACAGGTTGAAACTGGAATAGTCTGAAAAAACTACATGCCCATTGCAGTTGGAGGTGCTTGTGATTTCTGTACAATGGAAGCTGACATAATGGCATTGTGCGCAATCAGTTCAATCCACAGCAGACAGCAATGAATTGTTGATGCAGACCGCTTCACATCTGTTGTGCTCCAGCATTAGCTAACACTGTATAACAAGCTATGTGGTCTATTATGGCCATGTAGACAAGATGGCTGTCTTTCCATACTGTGTGGTCCATGTGCTCATCATTACTGCATACAACCCTTTTCTATCCAGTGCTTCCACACATGCATTACTGTCGTACCAGCATGCCCTGTGCGAGCTGAAATGTCATGGTATGACAAATGCGCTTCCCAGAGACCAATCATTATTCCCTGCTCAAACTTACTCGCTGATATTGCACCCTTTTGACATTGACAAGGGATATTCGCACTTTAACATTGTCACCTTATTTGACAGTTCTTCCTGATTATATTTGGCACAACACTGACCTTGTAGGGCAAATGCAATAGGGCTTCACTCGACCTATGTCTACCCTATCAATCTGCAGTCCTAATCACTTATTGCTCACACACTGTTCTGCAAAGGAGGAGATATATATTTAAGCACATTCAAATACGTGGTCATCAGCGTCCTTAACAACCCATGGTAAAAGCCAGATATAAACTTCAATAAAAAATAAATTTACTAATAAAAAGGAAAATATATACATAAATATACAAAACAGAGTGGCAAAAGCAAGAATTAAAACAAAGTGATAAAGATGTAAAAAAGCATAAAAAAATAGATATCTAAAGTTTCAAATCCTCAAACTTATGTTACACTCCAAGAAAAACTTAAAAACTCTATCAACTGCTGTTTTGTTGTTGGCCAAGACCTCTGCAAGTCTGGAAGGCAGCTGCAGAGAATCTTGAATGTGTGCTAGAGAGTAGCACTCTAGTAGCACGTGAGGGACAAAAAGTTGTCACACAGTGGACAAAGAGGAGCAGGGTCCTATTTAAATAGGTAACCTTGCGAAAAATTGCAGTGTCCAATTTGCAACTGAGCCAAGTTAACCTCCTCATGATAAGATATGTGAGAGGAAGTTCTTTCACTTCTCTAAGCTTAGTACCGTGGAGAGCTGACCACCCTTCATGCCAATGCAAAAGCACCAATCTCCACACTTCAAGCCTAAAGTCTTCCAAAGTAACACAGAGATTGTAAAGCTGGATTCTGTGGTTGCAGCCTTTGCTGCCAAATCTGCCATTTCATTCCCCGACAAACCTACGTGACCAGGAGTCCATGCACACACCACGTCAACGCCAGAATCCTGTAAAACATAGAGGGCATCCTGGATACGTTGTACAATAGGGTGGGGGTTGTACAGCTCACAAAGGCTCTGAAGTGCACTAAGAGAATGGCTCAAAATCAGGCAGTCACCTAATTTATGATGGTGCCCATATAAAATTGTTTGGTATACTGCATAAACCTCTTCAATATAAATTGAAGTGCTATTATGAAAACTGAATCTACGTGGTTTGGTTCCATAAACATAAGCACATCCAACACCACTGGCGCTCCGTGATCCATCGGTGTAAATAATACGTCGGTCAGTGTAGCCTGACAAAAATTCTAAAAAACAAGTATGGGTACTGGATATAGGCATCGTGGACTTCTGGTATACAGTTATCCCAAAATCTACATGGGGCGTGCCAGGTAACCGAGGGGGGTAGAGCTTTCACCCGTGGGAAACATCTTTGACATTTCAATTCCAAGCTTCCTTAGAAGCTCCTGGAAATGAAAACCTGCAGGCTTAGGACTAAGTGTGCTTTTCCCATACCGCTCTCTTAGCATGGTGGTGAAGAAAGAAATGAACATTGGGTGCATAGGCATACATCTAAGTGCACAGCTATAATTTGTTAACAGAAACTCATCAGATATTGCAGAGGAGGTTCTGCAGATTCGGCGCAAAGGCTGACAGCTGGGCTTGTTGGAAAAGCTCCTATTGCCATGCATATACCCCTATTATGGACCACGTCTGATCTTCTCAGCACAGACGGTTGTGCTGACGAATAAACAATACACCCATTGTCTAGTTTGGATTGGACCAGTGCACGATACATTCACAGCAAAATTGTCTGATCTGCTCCCCACGATTTGCCATTTAGTACCCGCATGATATTCGGGGGATGATCACGTTGTGCTCTTATATGTGTTATATATGATCAACTAAGCTTCCTATTCAAGATCTACTCCAGGAAATGCGTCTTATCTGCAAAGGGTAGTAAATCTAGACTGAAATGGAGCAAAGGTGGAAGTCCTCTTCTATGGTGCCACAAATTAATGCAGATTGACTTCTCAGTTGAGAAACGGAAGCCATTTTTTGAACTCCATTCTCGAAGGTTGTCTAAACATTGCTGCAGGCAGTGTTGCAAGAATGCTGGGTACTGAGTAGATTACACAGCAGAGTTGTCTATGAGTAGGCATTACAAAACTCCAGGTGTTACACATTTCCAAATGGAGTTAATTGCTATAGCAAAAGGCGTAACACTTAGTACTGGACCCTGAGGTACTCCCTCCTCTTGAACAAAAGAATTAAAAAAAACCAAGGCGACCCTTACTTGGAAAAAGCTGTCTTTCATAAACTCCTGAACGAACAGTGGTAGGAGTCCATGTATTTTCCACATATACAGGGAACGTAGAATCTCTGCTCGCCAGCAAGTATCATAAGCCTTCTTGAGATTGAGAAACATGCCATTGGTTTGACGTTCATATATCCATTCATTATCTATGTCGATATTGACACAAGATGGTTTACAGATGAACAGCATGCTTGAAACCCATACTGGATGTTAGTATGTAACGACTTTCTAACCACCATACCAATCATCCATTCCATCATCTTGCAAAGACAACTGGTGAGGGAAATAGGACGTTAGCGGAAGAAAAGATGGGTCGCCTCCCGAAAATTTTCTGGAACTATGTGGTCAACCCAAACATGATAGACCTTGAGCAGGAATGCTCTCTTCATGAGAGAGCTGTTGTAACATTTGTACATGAATACCATCTGGTCCTGGTGCTGATAGTCGGGAAGATGATAGAGAATGTTTTCACTCTGCCATGGTGAAAAGGAGAATGTAATCTTGTGCATTTCTGGAATGAAATGCAAAGCCTTGATATTCCACCTGAATCTTAATTGGAAGGAACTCAGGGGAGTAGTTATCCAAGCTAGACACTTGAGCAAAAGCAATGCCAAACATGTTGGCCACTTCAAATGGATTGACAGCTCCTGTAGTTGTTTTCAGTCCTGCAATTGGTGTATGGGTTGATTTATCAGGTACGCCCTTAACTTGTCCCATACAATTGAGGAAGGTGTATGTCAGTTAAATGAAGCAACAAATGTGCTCCATGATGTCTTTTTGCTCTCCTTAATGACTTGTTTGGAACGCATTTTCTTGTATTGGATAAGATCATCCAATGTAGGGTGACGTTGAAAAGCCCTAAGTGCAAGCCTTTGAGCACGAATGGCATTCCGCCATTCTTCCATCCACCAGGGATCAGGAAATCAAGAGGGATGGGAAGTCGAGCGTGGAATAGATTGTTCAGCAGCAGAGAGAATCATCTCCATGAGATGCTGCGCCAAATCGTTCACTGAGTCGTGCTCGTAAGCAACCATGGCCAACTGGGTGTAAAGGTTCCATTTGCCATGGTCCAAGTGCCATCTTAGGCATACATGTGGTGCATGTATCTTGTATTAAGAGACTAATAAGGCATGGAAATTGGTCACTAGAGTGTAAATCAGAGATGACATTCCATTGTAAGGAGACTGCCAACTGAGGTGAACAAACTGCAACATCAAGGTGTGAAAAACTATTGAAGGTGTCAGAAAGAAAAGTAGGTTCTCCAGTGTTGAGGAGAGTTAGGTTGTAACTATCCAAGAAATCAGCAACCAGGTTGTCTCTTTCACGAGAACGACTTGAACCCCAAAGCGGGTGGTGCGCATTAAAGTCTCCCACCAACAGAAACGGTGTTGGTAATTGGAAAGCTGGATCTTCTAAATCAATGTGCGAGACGTCACGGGATGGAGGCAAATATAAGTTACAAATAGTGAACTGGATGTTCGGCAGGAGAATCGTTGTGGCAACTGATTTTATATCAGACCATAAGGGTACAGATTCCATATATACATCATCTCTGACAAGCATCATAGTGCTACCATGTGCCGCAACACCATCTTTTGGTGTGACATCACACCGTACTGGGGTGTATCACCATAGTTGGAAAGTGTCTTGCGGACACAGCTTAGTCTCTTGTGACCAAAGGTTCGTTCTTGTTAAGCAAAAGCTTAAGTTATGGTCATTGTGTTCTAATACCACGTATGTTGCAATGTAGGATAGCTATTCAAATATTTGTATGGGACAACTACTCAAAGATAACTTTACATTACCTTGTAGTAGGAGGTAGCCAATTCAGATTAGCCCTTTTTCTATCTCTTGGGCTTATACTCGTTTCAGAAGCTTTATCCTGCCACTTTTTCACTGGGGCTCTCCCAGTGTGGATAGGATCTTCTTGCATCTCCTTTACCGAGGAGGGCCGTTTCCCCATAGCGAATGTCGGTTTGAAAGCCTCGAACCGATTGGAAATGGACACCGGCAAAGATGAAAGTTGCTGGTCTGTCTCTATGCTAGAAGATTCCTCAGAAGAGGATCTTGGAGATGAACGTTGGGCTTTCTTTTCCTTAGATTTACTGGGAACAGAGACATTACTTTCTTTGAGGAAGTCGCTTTTTTCCTAATGGGTTCTAAACTTTTTGGGTGATGCATCATATATAACAGGTTTACTAGCCCTATTGCTGGAGATTGTCTACTTGAATGGTGACTTTTTAGAGATGTTCTTTTTATTAGCTGACTTGGTGGGTGACTGAGGTGTAGCTGCAGATGTTGAAGGCTTTGATGCAATTTTCAATGGCCTCATACCCGGCCTTAATCATTTGCGCGAGAGGGACCTGATCAAACGTAAGGAACAGGGTACAAGTAGGCAGACTCATGCCTTGATCTTTTCTCTGAACCATATAAACAGATATCAGACCTTGATTTTCAAGGTTCTCCTTAATTTCTTCATTGGACATATTGTCCAATGTGCGGGTGTTCACAACACTGCGGGAGGAGTTCAGCATTCTATGCATCTTTACATGCATCAGAAAGCTGGCTAACATATTGGCTTTTAAAGTAGTAGCTGCCTGGGATGCTGAATTAGCTTCATCCAGAACCATGCCATTGCGAGATCTTTTAACTGAGCCAGCTATCTTGTCCAGACCCTTCTGTATCATGAATGGATTCACCGACCTAAATGTTCTACCTCCCTCTGTTTTTGTTGCCACTAAGTAGTGAGGACCACTCAACTCTACTACTTACTTTTCACTAACATTGTTATCTTTGGTTTTATTTTGAGTTTTCTAACTCATGGCAATATCCTCCACCATTGCAAGTGTCTGATGGCATGCTGGCATCTTGGGCACTGCCCCGGCTTAGGTGAGAGTCCTGTCCTGGACCTTGCTCACCCTAGGGTCTCACCTCCCAGTGTATAGACGGAGGGACCCAATCGCCTTCAGGAGTGCATCAGCTCATGCAATGGCCCCTCCTTGGAACTGACCTTTCTCAGCGAATGAAAACACAGATCCTACATGATAACCAGGGGCTGGGAATTACGCGGTTACCTAGTCACCCCTTGTATCACTCCATCCACCTACAACCCGCACATAGGTTATCCATCAGACTGTGTTCAGGGAGGTATCAGGTGGGAAGTCAATCGCAAAAGTGGACCAAAGTTGACTGGATATATAGCATATGCTCTCTCACCTCTTAGAAGAACCCAATCGAGAGTACGGCTCAGGACCCCAGGTGCACCATACTGGTACCTACTGTAGTAGGCCCGTGGGGGGACTGCTCTGCACATCCACCAAGTTTGGATTCATTTGAGAGGAATTGTTTCACAGTGTTGCAATTTTGTTAAGCAGTAGTGTATATCCTAAAAACTGTTTTGATTTATTAATCCATAATTAAAAGTATTTTGATTTTGCAACAAATGATGAGTGCAGAATGATTTCCCTTAACCCTTTCACTGCATTGGCCATCACATTGATGGTCTGTAGATTTAAACCTCTCTCCATTGGCCATTACATTGACGGTCCAAGCTAATGGCTAGAATCAATCTTTATTGGACACTGAAGGGAATGTGTGTACACACTTTGAGTTGAAAGAATAAGTTGGAATTATGTAGAAGCAGTTTCAAAGAGCTCTGCATTATAGTGGCATCTGCAGCTTAAAATATATAGGTTTGGATATGCATTTTACTCCACAGGGAGCAGCAGGCTGGCATGAGGTCACAGAATTCATGGGTGCACAAAACACAGCTCGGCCTAGCAGGCAGGTGTGTCTTTTACACAATGATGAATTACTGGCAGAATTTGATGCTTTGCCATCTGATATGTCAGATATTGATTGCAGTAGTAAGGAAAGCGGAAGTGGAAGTGATAGTTATGCAGGGGAAACAAGCGACAGTGACAAAAGTGACGAAAATGATCCATCACAAGATGTACCATGCACAAAGCGAAGACGGGTTGCCAGTCCTGTGTTTCAATGGCTGAGGGGCAATTTTGTTCCACAAAAGCATGGTTTTGATAACCATAATTCAGGCATTTCTGTGAATTTGGATGAAAATGCCACAGCTTTTGATGTTTTTAAATTATGTTTTTCTTTCCAAATTATGCAGCTCATTGCTAAAGAAACTAATAGATATTACCATTTTCTTTGTGAGAAGCTGCCACCCTCTCCCCACTCCCGTTTGCAGTCCTGGTCCGAAACCACGCCCGAAGAACTTTACATTTTCTTGGGACTTACAATGCTGATGGCCAGGGTAAAGAAACTGACTCATGCAGAATACTGGTCAACAGAACCTCTAATTGCTACCCCCCAGTTTGCAGAGTACATGTCAAGAGACCGATATCTTTTGCTACTCAGACTACTTCATTTCAATGACAATGACACACAGACTCAAGAAGACAGACTACATAAACTGAAACCTATTGTTGACCATTTAAGGCTTAGTTTTAGTGCTTGTTTCACTCCTTTTCAAAATCTGTGCATTGACGAGAGCCTGGTGTTGTTCAAGCGTTGACTTATTTACAGTCAATACATTCCCTTTAAAAAGCATGAATTTGATATAAAGGTTTTTGTGCTTTGTGACAGTAAGATAGGGTATATACTAGACTTTATTTTGTACACGGGAGCAACCATTGTTGAGAACTGTAACTTAGGATTTTCTGGTGCTGTACAAACTCTTATGACTAAATATCTAAATAGAGGGCACAACGTGTGGATTGGTAATTGGTATTCTAGTCCTGAACTTTATAACTGGTTACATGCACATGGAGTAAATGCATGTGGCACTGTAAGAAAGAATAAAAAGGAAATGCCTAAAATGACGGAAAAACTAAAGAAGGGTCAAACAGAATATAGGCACACTGATAACATGCTAGCACTAAGGTGGATGGGCAGACAAGAAGTGTGTATGTTGACCACTCTACATAGTGACACAATGAGACAGACACGGAAGACTGACAGAAAGGCAAACACACCAATAGCCAAACCTGAGTGTGTCATTGACTATAAAAAGAACATGAGTGCGGTGGACAGGACTGATATGTTGATTACTTCTGTTGAATGTGTCCGCAACTCATTGAAATGGTACAAAAAGTGTTTTTTCCATCTTTTAGACATCACCCTTTTAAATTCTCATGCCCTATATAATGTGAAAACTGGACAAAATGTTACCTTGGCCAACTTTCAACTTTCTCTGATCAATGAAATATTTCAGAAGTTTTATACACCAAGAACAACAAACAAATCTGGACGATCAGTATCTGGTGACGAACTTTGTAGACTAACTGAAAGACACTTTCCAAATCCTATACCACCTACACCAAGCAAAGTTAAGCCTGCTAGAAAATGCCATGTGTGTTCAAATACCACAAAAAGACCTCCAAAAAGGAAAGATACAAAATTTATGTGTGCAAAATGTAATGTAGCTTTATGTCTTAATTCCTGTTTTGAAATTTACCATACACAGGCCAAGTTCTAAAAAATACTGGGATGGGGTAGCTCAAAGAATTTTTCTATTTTTTCAAGGTTTTCTTATTCTGTAGGTATAACACAAATATTCACATTCAAAACAAATTTTGGAATGCGAGCTTTTGATAAAGCTGCCAATAAATACTCTCATTTTCACTATGATATTAGTATATTTAGTAGTACCAGTGCTTAGAGTTAATAATTGACAAATATTCAAACTCAAAATAAAGTTAGTAAAATGAACTTTGGATAACCCTATTGTAATTGCTTTCATTTTCACTGTGACACTTCTATCTAGTGGAGCTTAAAGCTCTCAGTGACTGACAATGTTACCTATTACAATAATTACCTACGTCTAAATTACTGGCCCCTGTGGACAATCCAAACTTCTCTGTTGTGTGTGGCCTACATTGAGCCTTTGAAATTAACGTTTTTTGGGAAAGTGGATCATCTACAGCAGTCTACAGCCTCCTAGGTGAGTGTTTCATGATATTTATATTCTTTTGGTGTGTTGTTCTATGAATAGGAAGCATTTTAAACTCTAAAAATGTCTCAGCAAGGAGGGGTCGAGTGGAAAATATCTCAGCATTGAAAGGATTACAATTGAATCACAATTCACTACTTATGGACTTGTAACTTACAGCTTTTCTGTTCTATTGTCACCTTGACAAAAAAATCATGCTCATCTGACCACAGATCACTCCGACAATTCTACCCACTCTCTAACTGACTAGAAACTGATTCTGATGATAAACTCACAAAAACTCTCTCAACCTAAGTCACCCTTCCTACCCATGTAGACCTGCACTAGAGGAACATGTACTGCATACTTGCTGCTGTGTGTGTAACTGACTCCGCACTAGCTACCCGGATGTAGACCTGCACTAGAGGAACATGTACTGCATACTTGCTGCTATGTGTGTAACTGACTCCGCACTAGCTACCCAGATGTAGACCTGCACTAGAGGAACATGTACTGCATACTCGCTGCTGTGTGTGTAACTGACTCTGTACTAGCTACCCATGTGGACCTGCCCTAGAGGAACATGTACCAGATACTTGCTACTGTGTGTGTAACTGACTCCGCACTAGCTACCCGGATGTAGACCTGCACTAGAGGAACATGTACTGCATACTTGCTGCTGTGTGTGTAACTGACTCAGTACTATAATCTTCGCAAAACTTAAAGGCATATGGAGGTGGCGCATACTGCGAACTCCAGTGTATCCTACGCTTGCACCTCCTACCAGCGCTGCCGAATGTGGTGCATGCATCTCACACAACCTTATGTACAGACCCTCTGCCAATACACGCACTACGCTTGGCAACAGCGCTCTGCTTGCGCATTGGCCAGCGTTCACATGCCTTTAACTTTTGCAAGCAGTATAGCTACCCATGTGGACCTGCACTAGAGAAACATGTACTGGATACTTGCTGCTGTGTGCATAACTCTCTCAGTACTAGCTATCCATGTGGAACTGCCCTAGAGGAACGTGTACTGGATAATTGCTGCTGTATGTGTAAGTCTCTCAGTACTATCTACCCATGTGGACCTGCCCTAGAGGAACGTGTACCAGATACTTGCTACTGTGTGTGTAACTGACTGCGCACTAGCTACCCTGATGTAGACCTGCACTAGAGGAACATGTACTGGATACTTGCTGCTGTGTGAGTAACTCTCTCAGTACTAGCTACCCATGTGGAACTGCCCTAGAGGAACGTGTACTGGATAATTGCTGATGTATGTGTAAGTCTCTCAGTACTATCTACCCATGTGGACCTGCCCTAGAGGAACGTGTACCAGATACTTGCTACTGTGTGTGTAACTGACTGCGCACTAGCTACCCGGATGTAGACCTGCACTAGAGGAACGTGTACTGGATAATTGCTGCTGTGTGTGTAACTGACTCAGTACTAGCTACCCATGTGGACCTGCCCTAGAGGAACATGTACTGGATAATTGCTGCTGTGTGTGTAACTGACTCAGTACTAGCTACCCATGTGGACCTGCCCTAGAGGAACGTGTACTGGATAATTGCTGCTGTGTGTGTAACTGACTCAGTACTAGCTACCCATGTGGACCTGCCCTAGAGGAACGTGTACTGGATAATTGCTGCTGTGTGTGTAACTCTCTCAGTACTAGCTACCCATGTGGACCTGCCCTAGAGGAACGTGTACTGGATAATTGCTGCTGTGTGTGTAACTGACTCAGTACTAGCTACCCATGTGGACCTGCCCTAGAGGAACGTGTACTGGATAATTGCTGCTGTGTGTGTAACTGACTCAGTACTAGCTACCCATGTGGACCTGCCCTAGAGGAACGTGTACTGGATAATTGCTGCTGTGTGTGTAACTGACTCAGTACTAGCTACCCATGTGGACCTGCCCTAGAGAAACGTGTACTGGATACTTGCTGCTGTGTGTGTATAGGTTGCGCGTTCGTTCTTGACGAATGACCTTGAGCAGAAATCCAATGAGTGAGCCTACCCTTAATAAACAGGTCAGCAAATGTTTATGCTACGATAACAGACACCTCTGTTTTCCTCTGTCGTGTTTGTGCATACAGTCGACTGCAGAAGTTTTGTGCGGTACGGATGTATGTATGCATGCAACGAAAATAGCAATTCAGACGAGGGAGAGATGTCGGGAATAGAATAAATGCAAGAAAGTTAAGTGGAAACAGTTATAGAGGTATAGTGTATAATACGTGTGACTGATATTACTGCAAGTGTCATAAATTGATTTGTAGTGTTGTACTACTTCAGCTCAGAAGCATGCGCGTCATCTCACTGCAGACTGTACCTCCTCTCTCTCGTTCCCGCAAAAGCTGAGTAGAGAGTCGCATTCAACCTTTCATATAAAATTTTCATTCGTCAAGAAGTAACGCGCGACCTATAACTGACTCAGTACTAGCTAGCAATGTGGACAAGTCCTAGAGGAACATGTACTGGATACTTGCTGCTGTGTGTGTAACTGACTCAGTACTAACTACCCATGTGGACGTGTCCTAGAGGAACATGTACTGTATACTTCCTGCTGTGTGTGTAACTGACTCAGTACTAGCTACCCATGTGGACCTGCACTAGAGCAACATGCACTGAATACTTGCTGCTGTGTGTATAACTGACTCAGTACTAGCTACCCATGTGCACCTGCACTAGAGGAACGTGTACTGGATAATTGCTGCTGTGTGTGTAACTCTCTCAGTACTAGCTACCCATGTGGACCTGCCCTAGAGGAACATATACTGGATAATTGCTGCTGTGTGTGTAACTCTCTCAGTACTAGCTACCCATGTGGACCTGCCCTAGAGGAACATGTACTGGATACTTGCTGCTGTGTGTGTAACTCTCTCAGTACTAGCTACCCATGTGGACCTGCACTAGAGGAACATGTACTGGATACTTGATGCTGTGTGTGTAACTGACTCAGTACTATAATCTTCACAAGACTTAAAGGCAAATGGAGGTGGGGCATACTGCGGACTCCAGCAAATACAACGCTTGCCCCTCCTACCAGAGCGGGCGAATGTGGTGCATGCATCTCACACAACCTTATGTACAGACCCTCTGCAGATACACGCACTACGCTTGGCAACAGCGCTCTGCTTGCGCATTGGCCAGCGTTCACATGCCTTTAACTTTTGCGAGCAGTATAGCTACCCATGTGGACCTGCACTAGAGAAACATGTACTGGATACTTGCTGCTGTGTGTGTAACTCACTCCGTACTAGCTACCCATGTGAACCTGTCCTAGAGGAACATGTACTGGATACATGCTGCTGTGTGTGTAACTGACACAGTACCAGCTACCTATGTGGACCTGCGCTAGAGGAACATGGACTGGATACTTGCTGCTGTGTGTGTAACTGACACAGTACCAGCTACCTATGTGGACCTGCGCTAGAGGAACATGGACTGGATACTTGCTGCTGTGTGTGTAACTGACACAGTACTAGCTACCCATGTGGACCTGTCCTAGAGGAACATGTACTGGATACTTGCTGCTGTGTGTGTAACTGACACAGTACCAGCTACCTATGTGGACCTGCGCTAGAGGAACATGGACTGGATACTTGCTGCTGTGTGTGTAACTGACACAGTACCAGCTACCTATGTGGACCTGCGCTAGAGGAACATGTACTGGATACATGCTGCTGTGTGTGTAACTGACTCCGTACTAGCTACCCATGTGCACCTGTCCTAGAGGAACATGTACTGGATACTTGCTGTTGTGTGTGTAACTGACTCAGTACTAGGTAGCAATGTGGACCAGTCCTAGAGGAACATGTACTGGATACTTGCTGCTGTGTGTGTAACTGACTCAGTACTTGCTACCCATGTGGACCTGCCCTAGAAGAACATGTACTGTATACTTGCTGCTGTGTGTGTAACTGACTCAGTACTAACTACCCATGTGGACCAGTCCTAGAGGAACATGTACTGTATACTTGCTGCTGTGTGTGTAACTGACTCAGTACTAGCTACCCATGTGGACGTGTCCTAGAGGAACATATACTGCATACTTCCTGCTGTGTGTGTAACTGACTCAGTACTAGCTACCCATGTGGACGTGTCCTAGGGGAACATGTACTGCATACTTCCTGCTGTGTGTGTAACTGACTCAGTAC
Source organism: Tenodera sinensis (assembly GCA_030765045.1). Classification (NCBI taxonomy): domain Eukaryota; kingdom Metazoa; phylum Arthropoda; class Insecta; order Mantodea; family Mantidae; genus Tenodera; species Tenodera sinensis. Next base: position 53,762,354 of record CM060974.1, on the reverse strand, counting down.
TAGCTACCCATGTGGACCTGCACTAGAGCAACATGCACTGAATGCTTCCTGCTGTATGTATAACTGACTCAGTACTAGCTACCCATGTAGACCTGCCCTAGGGGAACATGTACTGTATACTTGCTGCTGTGTGTGTAACTTACTCAGTACTACCTACCCATGTGGACCTGCACTAGAGCAACATGCACTGAATGCTTCCTGCTGTATGTATAACTGACTCAGTACTAGCTACCCATATAGACCTGCCCTAGGGGAACATGTACTGTATACTTGCTGCTGTGTGTATAACTGACTCAGTACTAGCTACCCATGTAGACCTGCCCTAGGGGAACATGTACTGTATACTTGCTGCTGTGTGTGTAACTTACTCAGTACTACCTACCCATGTGGACCTGCACTAGAGCAACATGCACTGAATGCTTCCTGCTGTATGTATAACTGACTCAGTACTAGCTACCCATGTGGACCAGTCCTAGAGGAACATGTACTGCATACTTGCTGCTGTATGTATAACTGACTCAGTACTACCTACCCATGTGGACCTGCACTAGAGCAACATGCACTGAATGCTTCCTGCTGTATGTATAACTGACTCAGTACTAGCTACCCATGTAGACCTGCCCTAGGGGAACATGTACTGTATACTTGCTGCTGTGTGTATAACTGACTCAGTACTAGCTACCTTTGTGGACCTGTGCTAGAAGAACATGTACTGGATACTTGCTGCTGTGTGTATAACTGACTCAGTACTACCTACCCATGTGGACCTGCACTAGAGCAACATGCACTGAATGCTTCCTGCTGTATGTATAACTGACTCAGTACTACCTACCCATGTGGACCTGCACTAGAGCAACATGCACTGAATGCTTCCTGCTGTATGTATAACTGACTCAGTACTACCTACCCATGTGGACCTGGACTAGAGCAACATGCACTGAATGCTTCCTGCTGTATGTATAACTGACTCAGTACTAGCTACCCATGTAGACCTGCCCTAGGGGAACATGTACTGTATACTTGCTGCTGTGTGTATAACTGACTCAGTACTAGCTACCTTTGTGGACCTGTGCTAGAAGAACATGTACTGGATACTTGCTGCTGTGTGTATAACTGACTCAGTACTACCTACCCATGTGGACCTGCACTAGAGCAACATGCACTGAATGCTTCCTGCTGTATGTATAACTGACTCAGTACTACCTACCCATGTGGACCTGCACTAGAGCAACATGCACTGAATGCTTCCTGCTGTATGTATAACTGACTCAGTACTACCTACCCATGTGGACCTGCACTAGAGCAACATGCACTGAATGCTTCCTGCTGTATGTATAACTGACTCAGTACTAGCTACCCATGTGGAACTGCCCTAGAGGAACGTGTACTGGATAATTGCTGCTGTATGTGTAAGTCTCTCAGTACTATCTACCCATGTGGACCTGCCCTAGAGGAACGTGTACCAGATACTTGCTACTGTGTGTGTAACTGACTGCGCACTAGCTACCCGGATGTAGACCTGCACTAGAGGAACGTGTACTGGATAATTGCTGCTGTGTGTGTAACTGACTCAGTACTAGCTACCCATGTGGACCTGCCCTAGAGGAACATGTACTGGATAATTGCTGCTGTGTGTGTAACTGACTCAGTACTAGCTACCCATGTGGACCTGCCCTAGAGGAACGTGTACTGGATAATTGCTGCTGTGTGTGTAACTCTCTCAGTACTAGCTACCCATGTGGACCTGCCCTAGAGGAACGTGTACTGGATAATTGCTGCTGTGTGTGTAACTGACTCAGTACTAGCTACCCATGTGGACCTGCCCTAGAGGAACGTGTACTGGATAATTGCTGCTGTGTGTGTAACTGACTCAGTACTAGCTACCCATGTGGACCTGCCCTAGAGGAACGTGTACTGGATAATTGCTGCTGTGTGTGTAACTGACTCAGTACTAGCTACCCATGTGGACCTGCCCTAGAGAAACGTGTACTGGATACTTGCTGCTGTGTGTGTATAGGTTGCGCGTTCGTTCTTGACGAATGACCTTGAGCAGAAATCCAATGAGTGAGCCTACCCTTAATAAACAGGTCAGCAAATGTTTATGCTACGATAACAGACACCTCTGTTTTCCTCTGTCGTGTTTGTGCATACAGTCGACTGCAGAAGTTTTGTGCGGTACGGATGTATGTATGCATGCAACGAAAATAGCAATTCAGACGAGGGAGAGATGTCGGGAATAGAATAAATGCAAGAAAGTTAAGTGGAAACAGTTATAGAGGTATAGTGTATAATACGTGTGACTGATATTACTGCAAGTGTCATAAATTGATTTGTAGTGTTGTACTACTTCAGCTCAGAAGCATGCGCGTCATCTCACTGCAGACTGTACCTCCTCTCTCTCGTTCCCGCAAAAGCTGAGTAGAGAGTCGCATTCAACCTTTCATATAAAATTTTCATTCGTCAAGAAGTAACGCGCGACCTATAACTGACTCAGTACTAGCTAGCAATGTGGACAAGTCCTAGAGGAACATGTACTGGATACTTGCTGCTGTGTGTGTAACTGACTCAGTACTAACTACCCATGTGGACGTGTCCTAGAGGAACATGTACTGTATACTTCCTGCTGTGTGTGTAACTGACTCAGTACTAGCTACCCATGTGGACCTGCACTAGAGCAACATGCACTGAATACTTGCTGCTGTGTGTATAACTGACTCAGTACTAGCTACCCATGTGCACCTGCACTAGAGGAATGTGTACTGGATAATTGCTGCTGTGTGTGTAACTCTCTCAGTACTAGCTACCCATGTGGACCTGCCCTAGAGGAACATATACTGGATAATTGCTGCTGTGTGTGTAACTCTCTCAGTACTAGCTACCCATGTGGACCTGCCCTAGAGGAACATGTACTGGATACTTGCTGCTGTGTGTGTAACTCTCTCAGTACTAGCTACCCATGTGGACCTGCACTAGAGGAACATGTACTGGATACTTGATGCTGTGTGTGTAACTGACTCAGTACTATAATCTTCACAAGACTTAAAGGCAAATGGAGGTGGGGCATACTGCGGACTCCAGCAAATACAACGCTTGCCCCTCCTACCAGAGCGGGCGAATGTGGTGCATGCATCTCACACAACCTTATGTACAGACCCTCTGCAGATACACGCACTACGCTTGGCAACAGCGCTCTGCTTGCGCATTGGCCAGCGTTCACATGCCTTTAACTTTTGCGAGCAGTATAGCTACCCATGTGGACCTGCACTAGAGAAACATGTACTGGATACTTGCTGCTGTGTGTGTAACTCACTCCGTACTAGCTACCCATGTGAACCTGACCTAGAGGAACATGTACTGGATACATGCTGCTGTGTGTGTAACTGACACAGTACCAGCTACCTATGTGGACCTGCGCTAGAGGAACATGGACTGGATACTTGCTGCTGTGTGTGTAACTGACACAGTACCAGCTACCTATGTGGACCTGCGCTAGAGGAACATGGACTGGATACTTGCTGCTGTGTGTGTAACTGACACAGTACTAGCTACCCATGTGGACCTGTCCTAGAGGAACATGTACTGGATACTTGCTGCTGTGTGTGTAACTGACACAGTACCAGCTACCTATGTGGACCTGCGCTAGAGGAACATGGACTGGATACTTGCTGCTGTGTGTGTAACTGACACAGTACCAGCTACCTATGTGGACCTGCGCTAGAGGAACATGTACTGGATACATGCTGCTGTGTGTGTAACTGACTCCGTACTAGCTACCCATGTGCACCTGTCCTAGAGGAACATGTACTGGATACTTGCTGTTGTGTGTGTAACTGACTCAGTACTAGGTAGCAATGTGGACCAGTCCTAGAGGAACATGTACTGGATACTTGCTGCTGTGTGTGTAACTGACTCAGTACTTGCTACCCATGTGGACCTGCCCTAGAAGAACATGTACTGTATACTTGCTGCTGTGTGTGTAACTGACTCAGTACTAACTACCCATGTGGACCAGTCCTAGAGGAACATGTACTGTATACTTGCTGCTGTGTGTGTAACTGACTCAGTACTAGCTACCCATGTGGACGTGTCCTAGAGGAACATATACTGCATACTTCCTGCTGTGTGTGTAACTGACTCAGTACTAGCTACCCATGTGGACGTGTCCTAGGGGAACATGTACTGCATACTTCCTGCTGTGTGTGTAACTGACTCAGTACTAGCTACCCATGTGGACCTGCACTAGAGCAACATGCACTGAATGCTTCCTGCTGTATGTATAACTGACTCAGTACTAGCTACCCATGTAGACCTGCCCTAGGGGAACATGTACTGTATACTTGCTGCTGTGTGTGTAACTTACTCAGTACTACCTACCCATGTGGACCTGCACTAGAGCAACATGCACTGAATGCTTCCTGCTGTATGTATAACTGACTCAGTACTAGCTACCCATATAGACCTGCCCTAGGGGAACATGTACTGTATACTTGCTGCTGTGTGTATAACTGACTCAGTACTAGCTACCCATGTAGACCTGCCCTAGGGGAACATGTACTGTATACTTGCTGCTGTGTGTGTAACTTACTCAGTACTACCTACCCATGTGGACCTGCACTAGAGCAACATGCACTGAATGCTTCCTGCTGTATGTATAACTGACTCAGTACTAGCTACCCATGTGGACCAGTCCTAGAGGAACATGTACTGCATACTTGCTGCTGTATGTATAACTGACTCAGTACTACCTACCCATGTGGACCTGCACTAGAGCAACATGCACTGAATGCTTCCTGCTGTATGTATAACTGACTCAGTACTATCTACCCATGTAGACCTGCCCTAGGGGAACATGTACTGTATACTTGCTGCTGTGTGTATAACTGACTCAGTACTAGCTACCTTTGTGGACCTGTGCTAGAAGAACATGTACTGGATACTTGCTGCTGTGTGTATAACTGACTCAGTACTACCTACCCATGTGGACCTGCACTAGAGCAACATGCACTGAATGCTTCCTGCTGTATGTATAACTGACTCAGTACTACCTACCCATGTGGACCTGCACTAGAGCAACATGCACTGAATGCTTCCTGCTGTATGTATAACTGACTCAGTACTAGCTACCCATGTAGACCTGCCCTAGGGGAACATGTACTGTATACTTGCTGCTGTGTGTGTAACTGACTCAGTACTAGCTACCTTTGTGGACCTGTGCTAGAAGAACATGTACTGGATACTTGCTGCTGTGTGTATAACTGACTCAGTACTACCTACCCATGTGGACCTGCACTAGAGCAACATGCACTGAATGCTTCCTGCTGTATGTATAACTGACTCAGTACTAGCTACCCATGTAGACCTGCCCTAGGGGAACATGTACTGCATACCTGTTGCTTTGTGTGTAACTGACTCAGTACTAGCTACCTTTGTGGACCTGTGCTAGAAGAACATGTACTGGATACTTGCTGCTGTGTGTGTAACTGACTCAGTACTACCTACCCATGTGGGCCTGCACTAGAGCAACATGCACTGAATGCTTCCTGCTGTATGTATAACTGACTCAGTACTAGCTACCCATGTAGACCTGCCCTAGGGGAACATGTACTGCATACCTGTTGCTTTGTGTGTAACTGACTCAGTACTAGCTACCTTTGTGGACCTGTGCTAGAAGAACATGTACTGCATACTTGCTGCTGTGTGTGTAACTGACTCAGTACTACCTACCCATGTGGGCCTGCACTAGAGCAACATGCACTGAATGCTTCCTGCTGTATGTATAACTGACTCAGTACTAGCTACCCATGTAGACCTGCCCTAGGGGAACATGTACTGCATACCTGTTGCTTTGTGTGTAACTGACTCAGTACTAGCTACCCATGTGGACCTGCCCTAGAGGAACATGTACTGCATACTTGTTGCTTTGTGTGTAACTGACTCAGTACTAGCTACACATGTGGACCTGCGCTAGAAGAACATGTACTGGATACTTGCTGCTGTGTGTGTAACTGAGTCAGTACTAGCTACCCATGTGGACCTGTCCTAGAGGAACATGTACTGGATACTTGCTGCTGTGTGTGTAACTGACACAGTACCAGCTACGTATGTGGACCTGCGCTAGAGGAACATGTACTGGATACATGCTGCTGTGTGTGTAACTGACTCCGTACTAGCTACCCATGTGCACCTGTCCTAGAGGAACATGTACTGGATACTTGCTGCTGTGTGTGTAACTCACTCCGTACTAGCTACCCATGTGAACCTGTCCTAGAGGAACATGTACTGGATACATGCTGCTGTGTGTGTAACTGACACAGTACCAGCTACCTATGTGGACCTGCGCTAGAGGAACATGGACTGGATACTTGCTGCTGTGTGTGTAACTGACACAGTACCAGCTACCTATGTGGACCTGCGCTAGAGGAACATGGACTGGATACTTGCTGCTGTGTGTGTAACTGACACAGTACCAGCTACCTATGTGGACCTGCGCTAGAGGAACATGGACTGGATACTTGCTGCTGTGTGTGTAACTGACACAGTACTAGCTACCCATGTGGACCTGTCCTAGAGGAACATGTACTGGATACTTGCTATTGTGTGTGTAACTGACACAGTACCAGCTACCTATGTGGACCTGCGCTAGAGGAACATGGACTGGATACTTGCTGCTGTGTGTGTAACTGACACAGTACCAGCTACCTATGTGGACCTGCGCTAGAGGAACATGTACTGGATACATGCTGCTGTGTGTGTAACTGACTCCGTACTAGCTACCCATGTGCACCTGTCATAGAGGAACATGTACTGGATACTTGCTGTTGTGTGTGTAACTGACTCAGTACTAGGTAGCAATGTGGACCAGTCCTAGAGGAACATGTACTGGATACTTGCTGCTGTGTGTGTAACTGACTCAGTACTTGCTACCCATGTGGACCTGCCGTAGAAGAACATGTACTGTATACTTGCTGCTGTGTGTGTAACTGACTCAGTACTAACTACCCATGTGGACCAGTCCTAGAGGAACATGTACTGTATACTTGCTGCTGTGTGTGTAACTGACTCAGTACTAGCTACCCATGTGGACGTGTCCTAGGGGAACATGTACTGCATACTTCCTGCTGTGTGTGTAACTGACTCAGTACTACCTACCCATGTGGACCTGCACTAGAGCAACATGCACTGAATGCTTCCTGCTGTATGTATAACTGACTCAGTACTAGCTACCCATGTGGACCTGCCCTAGAGGAACATGTACTGCATACTTGCTGCTGTGTGTGTAACTTACTCAGTACTTCCTACCCATGTGCACCTGCACTAGAGCAACATGCACTGAATACTTCCTGCTGTGTGTATAACTGACTCAGTACTAGCTACCCATGTAGACCTGCCCTAGAGGAACATGTACTGTATACTTGCTGCTGTGTGTGTAACTTACTCAGTACTACCTACCCATGTGGACCTGCACTAGAGCAACATGCACTGAATGCTTCCTGCTGTATGTATAACTGACTCAGTACTAGCTACCCATGTAGACCTGCCCTAGGGGAACATGTACTGCATACCTGTTGCTTTGTGTGTAACTGACTCAGTACTAGCTACCTTTGTGGACCTGTGCTAGAAGAACATGTACTGGATACTTGCTGCTGTGTGTGTAACTGACTCAGTACTACCTACCCATGTGGGCCTGCACTAGAGCAACATGCACTGAATGCTTCCTGCTGTATGTATAACTGACTCAGTACTAGCTACCCATGTAGACCTGCCCTAGGGGAACATGTACTGCATACCTGTTGCTTTGTGTGTAACTGACTCAGTACTAGCTACCCATGTGGACCTGCCCTAGAGGAACATGTACTGCATACTTGTTGCTTTGTGTGTAACTGACTCAGTACTAGCTACACATGTGGACCTGCGCTAGAAGAACATGTACTGGATACTTGCTGCTGTGTGTGTAACTGAGTCAGTACTAGCTACCCATGTGGACCTGTCCTAGAGGAACATGTACTGGATACTTGCTGCTGTGTGTGTAACTGACACAGTACCAGCTACCTATGTGGACCTGCGCTAGAGGAACATGTACTGGATACATGCTGCTGTGTGTGTAACTGACTCCGTACTAGCTACCCATGTGCACCTGTCCTAGAGGAACATGTACTGGATACTTGCTGTTGTGTGTGTAACTGACTCAGTACTAGGTAGCAATGTGGACCAGTCCTAGAGGAACATGTACTGGATACTTGCTGCTGTGTGTGTAACTGACTCAGTACTTGCTACCCATGTGGACCTGCCCTAGAAGAACATGTACTGTATACTTGCTGCTGTGTGTGTAACTGACTCAGTACTAACTACCCATGTGGACGTGTCCTAGGGGAACATGTACTGCATACTTCCTGCTGTGTGTGTAACTGACTCAGTACTAGCTACCCATGTGGACCTGCCCTAGAGGAACATGTACTGCATACTTGTTGCTTTGTGTGTAACTGACTCAGTACTAGCTACACATGTGGACCTGCGCTAGAAGAACATGTACTGGATACTTGCTGCTGTGTGTGTAACTGAGTCAGTACTAGCTACCCATGTGGACCTGTCCTAGAGGAACATGTACTGCATACTTGCTGCTGTGGGTGTAACTGACGCAGTACTAGCTACCCATGTGGACCTGCGCTAGAGGAACATGGACTGGATATTTGCTGCTGTGTGTGTATTTGACTCCGTACTAGCTACCCATGTGCACCTGGCCTAGAGGAACATGTACTGGATACTTGCTGCTGTGTGTGTAACTCAGTACTAGCTACCCATGTGGACCTGTCCTAGAAGAACATGTACTAGATACTTGCTGCTGTGTGTGTAACTCTCTCAGTACTAGCTACCACTGTGGACCTGTCATGGAGTAATGTGTAGACAGTGAGGAATATACAAGTGGAAAGTCTATGGTAATTCATGTTATCACCTGCAAAGTGCTCAGTGACTTAGCCTCCTACATTGTCAGTACAATACTGGTGTTTGTGTCATTTGTTTTGTTCACTGACAAGGCAGCTTAACATTATAAACTTGCTTACATGGGCACACTAAGCCTGTCTGTAATGTGATAGTGACATGTTTGCCTCACATCCAAGAGGTTCCAAGTACATATCTCAATTAGAGAAATTATCCAGATAAGGTTTTTTCTGAGGTTTATTATCCAGATAAAATGAATGTCAGGTAACTTCAAACCTGTGAACCATGGGTTCCTTTAAAGCACCATTGCACTAATTTGGTTCAGTCTTTGTTGAATATAGCACTATGTTAGGTGAGGTAAATATGCCAAATGAAGGGTATGCCATCAATGTGTGGTGTGATGGTGTTAGGTTAACAGCCCTTATGTGCTACCTCAACATAGCAATGTACTTAACCTTCTTGAGGAATACAGTGCCCATAGCAATTTGCTATGCCAACATACCAGCACACTGCAGTTTGCATGATGATCAGATTTTAGACAACACGTTTTCAATATTTTTAATGAGGCTGGAGGTCTAGTGTAACTCGGTAACAATGCATTGTGTGACATATGTTCATTGGATTCTAGGGGTCACCTCTTAAAGAGCATTGCAGCAATTTAGATACACACTGCATCTTTATGTGTGAATATATAAAAAAGAATACACATTCTCACTTTTACACTACCAATTTCCTTCATTTTAAATGTAATACCATGTTCCTATAAAATATATTCAGATTAGACTGTATTGTAAACAATTCCTGTATAATGAAACCACATTTAAATTTATTGCTTTATTGTTATTATAGTAATTATGATAATCATCACAACTATTATTATTAATTTTGTTACAATTATAAGTTGGAATCCATCAGCTCTTAAATTTTTGATGTAAAATTAAGCTTCTAAAATTCTTGTTTACAAGTCCCAGTATGTCCACACCTTGACTCTCAGGCTGTGAAGTCAGTTTGTTACTCTTCTGTGGCTTGCAGCTGTATTCCCTGCATCTCAAGCATTTCTGTCTTAATTTTCGTCAATGCTTGACTAATTGAACCATATATTCTGATTATTTAACATTCCTTTTGCCAGTTTTATGTTCTCTAAACCAAACAGTTAAATACTTTTAACATTGCTTGGTTTGTTTACAAGCCTTTTATTACATGATCAAATCTGAGATGTTTACCACACATCTCGTAATCATGTTATGCAGAAGCTTGAACAAATGCTATGTAGATGATCGTACATTTGAATTATTCTGTTACAGGATGGGGTTTTCCCTCCAGTAAAATCTTCAAGGTAAGACTTGACTCTTTTTCAATTATAAGTCTTCTTATGTTACATTTACTTTTAAATCTTATGTAACCATCACATTTATATTGTAGCAAATATGTTCTTGAACTGATGCTAATGAAAATATAATAATCCAGGAGTCAGAAAATTGGTCATCTTTTATTGCGTGACTTGTGGTGTTAGGGAATGCAGCCCAGCATGCACATGATGTACAGCGCGAAGGAGGGGGTTTGAAAACTGCAGTGGTGCTTTAAAGGAACTTGTCTAACACATGTTTGATTTTTTACATGCTGAATACATATACACTGACTGAGAGAGCTTTAATATTTATTTTTCATCAAAGTATTCCTTACTTCCTCAAGTTTTACGGTTTCACATACATCTAAGTTTAATTCATAACTACTGACATACAATAGAGCACATAGGTTTTCATCTGTCAATTGTGATATGCTTCTAGATTTTACAATCTTAGGTTTAGAACAAAATTGGTCTCACACACACACACAAACACACACGCGCACACACACACACACACACACACACACACACATACACACAGTATCAATATGCGCAGCAAATGAATGGAAAGATGGAAATATGGTCATCAAGTTCTCTACATAAAAGTAAACCAGCCTTGTTTTGTAATTGTGCTTCTAAATTCAACACCTCAATTTGTAACTGCTGTTTTACACAATGACCTTTGAGGTCTTACTTAGTGTCGGTATGTTGTAATCAACCTCTTTACTAGACGACAAAGCTTTATTGAATACTTAAACTTTGTTGTTGCTTATATGGACGAAGATTCATTTTATAATATTGTAATAAAAAGTGCCTTAAGATTTCATACTTGTGACTTGGTTGTAGCCTTCGTGACGATGTTCATAATGTAATTTAATGTTTGACATGTAAACACCAATAAAAACTTTTAAACTCACACAGATATGTACTATTTTCACCTTTGGCACAGCAAAAATGTTGTTCTTCTCTCTCTTGGAATAGAAACATTCCTTTGTGTTTTCATGGTTTTGAAACAGCCATGTCTATCGATGTGGTGTCCACTATTGCTTGTTTTTATTTGAATGCCTGTTAAGTGAAGGAGGGAGGGTTGAAACAGGGCGACGTATTGCTTGCCCCTGACAGTGATATTACATCATATCATCAGCTGGTACATATTTGCCAACCCCTGTAATAATCCATCAAATTACATGTTAAAATTTGTTGCATGATTGAGTCCACAGATACTGTGGAGAGTTTTATACCCTTATACAGTAATGGATCAAATACAAACCAGAGATTTATTGACTCTGCTATACAGCTAGAGTGAGTATCATATTCCACACTAACATTCACTATCAAGATTTAAATGGAAATATATATTTAAGTCCCATGAATGCAATAAATATTTAAAAGGTAATTAGAGAGGCAGAGCAAGCATACCTCAAAAATGAAATTCTGATAAATATAAAATTTAATATCAAGGTTTCCCATCATGCAGATATATAATGCACGATTTTGAAGAAAATCCTCCCTCCTCAATCTGCCACTTACGTAAAGATTCTTTTATTGCCACTTCATGGCCAACTTGCCAGTATGACATAAAATTCCCCAGCTGTATTGTACTTCTCCCAGTTAGACCACAAGGGAATCTCACATCAGATATAAATACCCCATATATATTCCGCGCAACTTGAAAACTGCTCTAACGATTTCGATCAAATTTTGTATTCAGATAGGTTTTTGCTTTTTAAGTTCAGCTATATAGGTGTAATTCCCGAAAAAACGCGATTTTGCATAAAAAATAACATATTTTATTCCCGCTTCTACTGCGCAATTCTTGTATATATATTCCCGGTATTTCAGAAACGATTCTAAAGATTTAATTAAATTTTTGTATACATGCATATTACCTTCACAGTGTTTTCTCTACTCACTTTAGGTAACACATTTAGTTCTCTTTCTCTACTCTTTTATAAACAATTTTCCATAAAAAACGTGATTTTGCACCAAGAAACATTTTTATTCGCACTTTTAAAATAAGTCATACCATGTTCTATATGTTTGAAATATAAATGCTATTACATTCACACTGTTTTCTCCTCTCACTTTTAGGTGACACATTCATATCTCTTTCTCTACTCACTCTTCTACAAATAAATACACAATTTTCTGTATGTTTAAAATAGAGATGCTGCATATTACACCCCTCTGAAGGAGTGTCGCCTTGCCGTGGCGGAGGGACTCAGTACCCGATCCAGACGGCCTACTAAGTGTGTCTTTGTGACCACTGGTAGGCAAGAGGTGAGGGGAAGCTAAGAACATTCCAACGGATAGATGAGGCTCGTTAGTCTTGGTCGACGACTCATCTAGGAGAAGAGGACTCCGAAATCAAACTCCCCCAGGGGAACCTACTACGGTAGGTCCGGGTTTTGCGCACCCGGGGCCCCGAGCTACTCACCCTCATTTCACCCCTTCATATTCATTAACTGTGCCACGTGCAGCGTTTTATGTTGCTTTTTATATCACCCTCTTCCTCTTCTAGGTTTATTCTGATTATTAGTTTGTAAGTTCCTAGATTTATAACTCCTGTCTCACCAGCAGGGATCTTTCCTATCTCCGTGGTCCTGTCCCACGGTTTTCGGCGCGGGCTCCGACTTGTGTGCTCTTCGGAGGTCTCAGGCGCGAAGGTTGTGCGGACCCTTCACACTGCCCCCATGTGTAGCTTTAGGTGCGGAGCCCGTCCACACGTCATGTACACCCACGTAGTTCCTTGAGGGCACGGCCGGTGTTAATCTCCCCACGGCCGCGTACCGTCGGGTTAGTATCACCGGCCGGACGTGTTACCGCTGACGGAACCCCGATGTAATCAACCCGAAGTCCCCTGAATCCACGCTGACTCCGTTGAGGTAGCGTGTGCCAAAGCGGGGAGCCACAGGCGGTTATTCCTGTGGTGGGGGCATAAAACCAGAGTGTCACGTGGTGAACGGTTTACCCATGCGGACAAGCAGTGGAGATCGGAGGGTAGCCCCTCTGAAGTACGCTTTGAGATCAGTCATGGAGGAGTCTCCATGGCGGCACAGACCGTGGAGATTTTGGTGTCTTTTATCCTTTGACCCCCGGATGGCACGCTGACGCCGACGGTTCGGATGGGGGTCCAAACCAATCATGTCTCCGCGCAAACCCTCCCTCATTGACAGTTTCTTGGTGCTGACCTTGCAATGTGAAGGAAAGACGATGAAGGACATTAGCCCGTTTTATATTAAAAAGGAAGTCGATAGGATCTGTGGCCCGGCTAAAAACGCAACCAGACTTAGAGATGGCACGTTATTGATCGAGGTGATGAATGGAGATCAGTCGCAGAAGCTGTTGAAGTCGAGTTTGTTGGACTCCTACCCTATCTGGGTAGCCCCACATAAGACCCTGAACTCATGTAGAGGAGTAGTAACCACTTCCAGCCCCGACGATCTCTCCAACGAAGAAATTGTCACCTGCCTCTCTGATCAGCGAGTCTTCCAAGCATACCGGTTAACTCGGAAACAGGATGGGAAAGAGTGTGCCTTACGTACAGTATTCCTTACGTTTAAGGGCACTCAGCTGCCAGAATACATCTACTGTGGCTACGAGCGTGCTGCAGTACGACCGTATGTCCCGAATCCCATGCGCTGTTTTCAGTGTCAGAGATTCGGGCATACCAGGACCTCGTGTAACCATCCTGCAGCTTGTGAACGTTGCGGCTTACCGGCACACGAAGACACGGCTTGCACTCGAGACCCATGCTGTGGGTGTGTAACCATCTGTGGGGGTAACCATCCATCCATCCATCCATCCATCCATCCATCTAGCTCACGTCAGTGTCCTAAGTTCTTGGACGAAAAGAGCATTCAGGAGTTGCGGGTAAAGGAGCGCCTGACATTTATAGAAGCGCGTCGGCGTTTCGGAAAACTGAAGCCTGCCACCACGTTAGCTTATTCGTCGGCAGCGCGCCGCCCTCCTGTTGCTACTGTCGGCTTGCAACATGTCACCGTTGCAAATGCCTCGACACAGACTGACCTGCCAGAGAGCACCCCAACAGTTAGTCGCAAAAGTCCAGTGTCTAAAACATCTTCCGCCGTGCAGACCACAGTTTCCAAGCCGTTAGGAAGCGGTAAGGATCCTATCGATGGCAGTCGTTCGCGACATAAAGTTCGCGCAAGCAGTCTCACGTCCTCTCAGAGATCCCGCTCTCGCTCTGCGAGTCGTAGGGGATCCTCTGCCTCGCAGACCTCCGAGGAATCGCCAGAGGACGGCGACTTCCACATCGTTGGACCTAAGTCAGCCAAGGTGAAAAAGAAGAAAAAGATGAAGACTAGCCATTAATCCTTTTTCACTATGGAAATAATCCAGTGGAATGTTAATGGGTTCCGGGCACGTGTTCCGGACATACAGCATCTAATTTCTCAACGCTGTCCATCTATCGTCTGTCTACAGGAAACCCATCTGCAACCTCATCACGCACTCTATCTTCGTGGATTTGTGGCCTTTAGACATGATTCTGCAGCTGATCGACGGGCAAGCGGTGGTGTTGCTATTCTGGTGGCGAATACCATCTCTGCCACCAGCATACCACTAAACACGCCGCTCCAAGCTGTAGCGGTACGTGTACAGCTGCAGAGCCTTTCTTTCTCTATCTGTAATGTCTATCTGCCACCGGTCAGTGTCGTACACGAGAACGATCTTCGGGCTCTTGGCACAGATTCCGCTACCGTTTCTTCTTCTAGGCGATCTGAATGCCAAAAACACCTTGTGGGGCTCCGACACTGACGATGCTCGTGGTTGCCTTGTAGCAGACGTTTGTGATAAGTCCGGCCTACTTCTATTAAACACTGGTGCCCCTACCTTTTTATCATCTGCCTACGGTACCTACTCCGCTTTAGACGTGAGCTTCTGTAGCCCGTCACTGGTGCCACTCCTTGATTGGTCGGTGCTCAGCGACCTCTTCGGCAGTGATCATTTTCCCATTAGCATTCACATATCTAGTCTCCATCCTGTGCCAACACGATATCCTCACTGGATTATTTCCAAGGCTGACTGGGGGAAATTTCGTTCCCTCATTCACCTTCACAACGATGTCTTTCCCACCATCGATGAACTGGTGGAGCATTTTACTTGTTCTGTCCTGCTCGCATCGAATTCCAGCATTCTTCGTGGTTCTACTACACCTCGTCACGTTCCTGTGCCTTGGTGGTCCGAGGAATGCAGTTTGGCTATTAAAGCAAGGAAGCGTGCTCTGCGTGTCTTCAGTTCACATCCTACGGAGGAGAACTTGATAGCTTTTAAGCGTTCTCGTGCCAGGGCTCGTTTTGTCCTCCGCTGTGCAAAACGCACATCGTGGGAAACTTTTGTCTCTTCTCTGTCCCGTCGCACTCCGGCACAGAGGGTGTGGACTGCTGTTCGCCGCATGCATGGCAAGTGTCGCCGGACTATCATTCCCGGCCTTGCCATAAGTGGATTGCATTACACCAGCGAACAGGATATCGCCGACGCCCTTGCTACTTCGTTTGCTGCTACTAGCCAAACGAATAGTTACGACAGAGCTTTTATACCTCTCAAGGAATCTGCCGAGCGGATAATTCTTCCTTTTAACAGTAACTGTACTGAACCGTACAACGCACCCTTTACCGTAGCGGAGTTAGAGCACTCTTTGTCACTTGCTAAAGATTCCTCTCCTGGTCCAGATGACATACATCGACAAATGCTGCTTCATCTTCCAACTTCGGCTTCGTCTTTCCTGCTGGGTATTTATAACCGTATCTGGCGCGAGCAGGTTTTTCCGTGCTCCTGGCGAGTGGGTATTGTCATCCCTATCCCTCGACCTGGAAAAGACAGGACACTTCCCTCTAGTTACCGCCCTATTTGCCTAACAAGTGTTGTTTGTAAGACCTTCGAACGAATGATTAACACTCGTTTAGTGTGGTGGCTAGAGACGCATAACCTGCTCACCAATATTCAGTGCGGTTTTCGTCGCCATCGCTCTAGTGTCGACCATCTGACACGCTTAGAGACTTACATCCAGAATGCCTTTCTGCTGAAGCAGCATGTCGTGGGTGTCTTCTTTGATTTAGAGAAGGCCTACGACACCACCTGGCGCTATGGAATCCTTCGTGCTCTGCACGGTTACGGTTTACGCGGTCACTTAGCGCTGTTCATTTTAAACTTTTTACGACTTCGAAAATTTCGTGTCCGCATTGGTAATACCCTGTCACAGGAAAAGATTCAGGAGAATGGTGTGCCTCAGGGGTCCATCCTGAGTGTCACGCTCTTCGCCGTAGCAATTAACGGAATCGCTGATGTTCGTAGCGGAATCCCGATGTCACTCTATGTTGACGACTTTGCAATTTACTATCGCTCTTATAATCTCGAGCATATTGAGCGTCAACTGCAGCTAGCCATAACATCAATCGCAGATTGGGCCCTTCGCACCGGCTTTCAGTTCTCACCTACGAAAACTCAGTGTATCCACTTCCATCGAGTTCGCGGCGTACACCCTCCTCCTGATTTTTATTTGCGTGGCACACGTCTACCGTTTGTCCCGCACCCCAAGTTCCTTGGCCTGCACTTCGACAGTAAGCTGACGTGGGAGTACCATATTCGCCAACTTCGTGCTTCCTGCGATCGCTCACTTCGAGTACTCCGCCTTTTATCCGGAGTTTCTTGGGGCGGTGATCGTACAGTTATGTTACGATTGTATCGATCACTGGTGCGGTTAAAGTTAGACTACGGTAGTTTTATCTATGGCGCGGCGTTCACCTCTAAACTTCGTCTTTTAGATACTGTACACCATGCTGGTATCCGTCTTGCTACTGGGGCGTTCCGCACCAGTAGAGTTGAGTGTCTGTATGCTGAGTCTGGAGAACCACCACTGTCGGTCCGTCGTTCGATTTTATTGTGTTCGTATGTCGCAAGGTTGGCAGCCCATCCGGGTCATCCTTCTTTTAAATGTGTCCTGCGTCCCGACCTTGCTCACCGTTATCTGCGCAACACAGCTATATCGCGCCCAAGCGTATTCGGTTCCGCGAACTACTTGATAAACATGATCTCCGCATGCCTGCTGTAGAGCGATTCTCTCTAGGACGCTCTGCTCCTTGGCAAATCCGGCGCGCGCAATTCGACCTGGAGCTCTCAGGCTATGCTAAGCTATCCACCCCGCAATCGGTGTATCGCCAACTGTTCACCGAACTTCTGGGCCGCCACCGGACTTTCACCCCGGTTTTTACCGATGGGTCCCAGGTGAGTGGAGCTACGGGATGTAGTTTCGTGTGTAACGACGAGGCGCACCAGTACCGACTTTCGGACCATAGTTCGGTTTTTACTGCCGAGCTGTTTGCTATATTTTATTGTTAACTTTTTATTTCTAACTCAGCTCCCGGGAATTTTATCATTTGTTCAGACTCTCTGAGTGCCATTCAGTCCTTGGACCAGTTTATCGGCACCTCAGCATTCGTTTTAAAAATACAGGCTCTCATTTCGCAACTGCTCTCGCGCGGATGCCAGTTGCTTTTTACCTGGACCCCAGGCCATGTGGGTATACCCGGCAATGAGAAAGCGGATGCGGCTGCTAAAACTGCTTACCGTTTGCCGGATGTTGCCACACACAGTCTGCCTTATGTCGATGTGCAGCGCCATTTCCGTCGACATCTTTTATCGATCTGGCAGCAGTCATGGGAGGCATTTTCTGGCACTCAATTGCGGACCATTAAGGACAGCGTAGATCCCTGGATGACATCCTGCAGGGACTCTAGGCGGGCTGAAGTTATCCTCACCCGCCTGAGGATAGGTCACACACGGGCGACCCATGGGTACCATCTGCATGGGGACCCGGCGCCGGTCTGCCCTACGTGTAATATTCAACTTTCTGTGGCCCATATTCTTATAGATTGTCCGTAATACGCTCGTGAGCGCCAGTCCGTTGGCCTGGGGTGTACTCTTGCCTCAATTTTGGGTGACGACCCGGTGTCTGCCTGCAAGGCGCTGCGCTTCGTTGCCCAAATTGGGTTCGCTAAGCAAGTATAACGTGTTTTTTAGTGTTTGAGATTTTTAGTTTTTTTAGCACTCGTTTTTACAATTTGGCGTTTTACGTTTTACTGTTTTAAATGTTTAGTTTTAATGTCTTTTTTAGATTTGAACTTTTACACTTTTTATGAATGGTTTTACCAAGTTTTTAACTTAGCGCAATTAGGTGCCATTTAGTGCTTGCGCTTTTAGTTGCTCTTTTAGCCCACACATTTTAGGCAGCTTTTAGGCGAGTTTTAGATTTTTTATATTCTGACCTAGGGCCCAAATGACCTAGTTGTCGACGGGCCCCTAAACTCCATCAATCAATCAATGAATGCATATTACATTCACAGTGTTATCTCTACTTACCTTTAGGTAACACATTCATATCTCTTTCTCTACTTACTCTTCTACAAATAAATACACAATTTTCTGTATGTTTAAAATAGAGATGCTGCATATTACATTCACAGTGTTATCTCTACTCACTTTTAGGTAACACATTCACATCTGTTTCTCTACTCTTTTATAAACAATTTTCCATAAAAAACGTTACTTTGCACCAAAAGCACTTTTATCCCCACTTTTAAAATAAGTCATACCATGTTCTGTATGTTTGAAATAGAAATGCTATTACATTTACACTGTTTTTTCCTCTCACTTTTAGGCAAGACATTCACATCTCTTTCTCCACTCACGCTTCTACAAAAAGTCATGCAATTTTCTGTATGTTTGAAATAGAGATACTACATATTACATTCACAGTGGTTTCTCTACTTACTTTTAGCTATCACATTCACATCTCTTTCTCTATTATATTCATACTGTTTTCTCTACTCACTTTTAGGTAAGACATTCACATCTCTCTCTACTCACTCTGCTGCAAATAAGCCATAAAATTTCGTGCATGAAATGCTACGTATTACATGCACATTGTTTTCTCTACTTGTTTTTGGGAAACACATTCATAATTGTTTCTCTACTCACTCTTCTAGAAATAAGCCACACAATTTTGTGCATGTTTGAAATAGAAATGCTGCATATTACATTCACACTGTTTACTATACTCACTTTTAGGTAACACATTCACATCTCTTTCTCCACTCACTCTTCTACAAACAATTCATATCATTTATACAACTTGGTTGTTTATATATATCCAACTGTTAAGCTCGAAAACCGCTTAACCGATCACCGTGAAATGCGGCACGTATATCTATTTTTTACGGGGAAATTTTTATGGCAACAATTTTACTACACAATATATTACTTTCAAATGGCTTTCTACTCGCATTTCTTTTACGTAGCACATTCATTTATCCTCTGTTTGCCCTGCAACATACAATTAATATAATATTCTATGATTGAAATATAAATGCAACGTATTACATTCACACGACTTCCTCTACTAATTTTTCCTTTACGAGGCACCACCAGTCTTCTTTCGCTATTCGCCCTTCAACATATAATTCATACAATTTGATATGTTTGAAAAAGAAATACAATGCATTACATTCATACTACTTTCTCTACTCACTTTTGTTTTACGTAACAATTCACGTGTTATCTTTTATCAATTTCATACATACCAACGCCTATACATATCGTATGTTGAAGAGTGAGTAAATTCCAAAATAGGTTGACTGATCGCCATGAAAAGTGACACATCTAATTGTTTTCATGGCGAAGGTTTTTATGCAATCAATTTTACCACCCAACGTATTATGTTCACATCTTTTTATCTACTCCCTTTTCTTTTACCTAACATACTACTCCCTCTTCTACAAACAATCCATACATTTTCCCACACACTTGAAATATAAGTGCAACGTATAACATTCACACGTTTTTCTACTCATTTTGGTTTTACTAGACACAATCGCATTTCTTTCACTACGCCTGCTTCGGCGAACAATTACGAACAATTCATATAATTGTCTATATGATTGAAACAGAAATGCGTAGTACACTCACATGGCTTTATCAACCAGCTTGTCTTCCTGTAGTATTTGTCATTGTTCAACAGTGCTTTTGCTTAGTGTTGCTCCGGTGTTTTAATAAAAAATAAAGAAATAGTTTTAAAAGTAAAGTAATCACAATTGATGTCAGGAGTGCGCCGAAAAGCACGATATGGAACAGTTGATGAAACAAATGCTAGCCAAGATGGACATAATGGGAAAGGAAATGAATTCCGGAATGCGACAGAGGAAACATATGAAAACCGAATTGGAAAAATGTAAACTATGGAATAGAAAATATAGGAACAAAAATGGACAAAATAGAAACAAAAATGGAAGGCAAATTGAAAATGTAAACTGCAAAACAGAAAAGATGAAGACGAGAATGTCTAATTTGAAGATAGATCTATCGGAGAATACTAACGAGCGACTGGCCAGGGTAAAGGAAGCCATGGAAGAACTCGACGGAAAGATGAAGGACCATGGCGAACGTGTTACTGCCCTGCAGTGAATCGCAGCAGCAAGGAGCTGAACTCCATAATGGAACAAATGCTCAACGAAAACGTCAAACTGGGTGGATATCTATGGGGGAGGTCTGCGTTCAGCAGTAGATGTTTTACAGCTGAAATGATGGTGTTTATGAAATATTTGTATCTCGGAAATGACTCTTCACAATTGCGACTAAAATTATTTAGTTAACGTTTTGACTTTCAGTTTATCTAAATAAGTATCTTCTCCCACAAAAACAGAGGCCAAAACCGCCGAGCGAAGCACGGTCGCCCAGGTACCGTTAATAAAGCACACGACTTGTGAAATACATTTTGGTCAATTAGTTATTTAAGAGATGTTTTTGCTGTGATTTAAAATTTATGTACTGCATAAATTAAAGAAGTGTTCTGTTATTCATTTGTTTCTTCTGATGTCATAGAAGCAGTACAGAGTTGTGACATGAGAAACAATCCAACCAAAGTATAGGCTGCTGGCTTATTAAAAGTGTTTTGTTATAAATATATTTTCTTCCCAACTGTAATCTACATAGGTATTGCTCACAAACCTACTTTGAATAGTTTGTAAAACAAACGTGGAAACTCTTCTAATTCATAGTGAATGTAACAAACATGGCTTGTATTGTCACAAACATGAGTCTGTTATTGCCATTAATGCTTTCATTGGAAAGATTTTGGTATTTATGCAATGATATTCTGGATTAATCGTGTTTGGTTGTAATGACCAACATAGTTGCTTTACATAAGTATTTATAACCACAGTTGTCACGTATATCTGAGCACACACCTATTGTTAATGAACAGATTCTGTTAACAGGTCTAATTATCTGATTACTCCACTCATTAATGTAATTCTGCAATATTGCAGATTATGGACAGAGGAAGTTTCTAGCACTGCCACTGGTGAATCAACATTGCCCCCTGCTGAAGTCTCAGGAAGAGACATAAGATTCTATACTGGAAAAAATCACCTTGAATATAAACATAAAAAAAGAGATGTTACAGAAATGCCAACTACAGATGAATATGTTCTCTCAGAGCAATGTGGTAAATGTAGTGAGGGAGGGGAAATGTCCATAAGGTCTTTATACCTGAAACAGAAGACTTTCATTCATCAGGACAAAAGACGACACAAATGTAAAACTTGTGATAAGAGCTTTACACGGTTGTCACATTTGAAAAGACATTATATGATACATGAAGGTAAGAAGCCACACAGGTGTAATACTTGTGATAAGAGGTTTACTCAGTTGTCATGTTTGAAAATACATAATTTGATTCATGAAGGTAAGAAGCCACACAAGTGTAAATTTTGTGATAAGAGTTTTACTCACTTGTCAAATTTCAACAAACATAATTTGATTCATGAAGGTAAGAAGCCTTACCAATGTGCAGTTTGTGGTAAGAGCTTCACTCACTCATCAAGTTTGAAGTTACATAATTTAATTCATGAAGGTAAGAAGCCACACCAGTGTAAAACTTGTGATAAGAGCTTTACTCAGTTGTCGCATTTGAAAAGACATTATTTGGTTCATAAAGATAACAAGTAGTGTTGGGACAAGCCAAGTCACTCAGCAATCAGAAACGTTTCAAGGAAAGCATTCCAGTTCCATTCTAAAGAGGTGGTTATTTGTTTTTTGTGAAAATATCTACCTGTATGGTGTGGGGGTAACACGTCTATCTCCCATTCAGAAGGTTCACAGCATCTTAAGCTAGTGTGCGTTATCTGGATAAGGGCTTTCCCTGGTTTTCATTTCTTCTGAATTGAGAATTTTGGGTTACTGTAACCTCTATGGACCCTGGGCTCAATTTAACATAATTTTACCCATTTTATCCCTTGATGTGATACGGTTAAAAGTCAATTTTATTTATTATTATGAACTTCCCTAGTTATAAGACCATGCCAATTGTAGCCTGTAGGCCGGGTCTAATGTACTGTCACCAGGCCAATCATTAATAAAGAAAACTGAAACTTAGCACCATTAATACATCTTAGATGTCGCTAAGGCACATTTCTACCTGTACCTTAAAATTGCCTTAATTAAATAAATGCACATATATTGGATGACGTAGGTGCCAGAGAGAGAACCTGAATGGAACACGAGACCCAGGGCAAATATCGCGGACTGAAGTTCACACAGGGCCAAGACGCCCACAACAGTTAGTAGTTTAGAAATCAACACAGGTTACACTGGACAGAGAAATTAAATCGCTTGAAAATATTGAAAGACCTGTTCTCGAATGCTGGAATGCTGGAAAGACGGAGATGCCCGGAGGGAAGACCTGCAAGGGACACGAGATTTCGGGGGAAGGATTGTGGATCAAAGTTTACCCAGGGGCAGGAAGTCCACAACAACTCATAGTGTAGTTAAAACAGTAATTGTAATGTAATACTGTTCCATAAAAGGAGATTTGAAAATTAAAAACAAAAAATTTGGAAGAAATTTGGAATTGGGAAATTTTAAAAAGATTTCAAACCAAAGATATTGCAAAATATTTGGATAGAAAAACTTGAGACTAAAAAATTAAAAAAAATTATAGTTTTAAAAAACTAAACATGACACTCTTTTATAACCAAGCGAACTAAAAAGTGAAAATAATTTTTAAGTATGAAGAGTTTGTTCTATATCGATATAAAGACAACTAGTTCGTTATATTTCAAAATGTAATAATACGTTTAAGGGAAAATCTCGTTTATATTAACAAAATAATAAATGTTATTGTAAAAAGGCGTGGGTTGCCTGTCATAAAATGTTATAAATAGTTCATTAGTAGCTATTTATAAAAGTAAAGATATGATAAAAATATCTAAAAAGCACCCACGCTTTTTTACAATACAATTTGCGTTGTCGACGAGCCGTTAAACCCCACACACTCACTCGAGCGGCTGTTTTAGCCACTAAGCTACCATGGCCAACTTGCCAGCATGACACTACAGTACGGACGATAGTTCTTTGCCTGTGACCTACATATCTAGCGCACTGAGGAGAGTCTATGCCTGACCTCACCTTGCTGCCGTCAGCTATCTGCTGGAAGTCGAGTGACTTCGCTGTCCTGTCCAAGTTTAATTGTAGAAACGAAACTTTGCATAGCGACTTCAAATAGCATAAGCAGACGACTACAGGAGATATGTTACTCGGAACACTACTTCCGCTAGACTGAACTATACTCTGTTCATCAAGAGATTAGAGGAAATATAAACAAAGCACCGGTTTGTATCACTCCGCGGCCACGTGCATTCACAATGGCGCAACACAGTTACCTACCGCTACGCGTAGTTATAATATGCATTTTACACTACTAAAAGGATATATGTACTTCATCCAAATAACATGCAGCACATGGAAATTAACTGCTACTTATGTCATCTCTATCTACAATAACACTTTTTCATTTCCTGCTCACAATCTCGAAACCAATTTCCAGAAGCAGCTTGTGGAGGGAAGTTCGTTTTAAATCTGGAAGAGCGGGATCAGAGTTAACTGCCAACAGCACTTTGTTTAAGGTGGGGGTTCATTGTTAACAAAGAACTGGTGAACTTTTCGACGGATTGCAGATCTCACAAATTCGTCGCAAACTACATTCATCATTTATCTGGCACTAGGTCGCTTTTTCCTAGGATCTTCAACAACTGACAATTTTTCTTTGCGTATGCTGTAAATACTTGCAACTGACACACCGGTAAACTCGGATGTTAATTTCATCACGTCTTCGATAGCAAGTTCGGGATATTTCTCGCAGAACTTGTTAAACACTGAGACAGAATATTGACCAATAGAAAATTGTTCATATAAATGTTTGTTAAAAGTGTATAAATTTCTAGTTCTTGTTTGGGTGTATCAGGGACTTATTTTTAATATTCAGGATAGCCAATGTTTTCTTGTTACTAGATAGTCTGTTGTGTTCAACCAATAAAAACTATTTGCGCGGATGAATACAAAAATGGCGGTGTGTCGTACCAAAGCGACGCCAAGGACTATTTTCATTAGCGTCTGTATGCTCAAGATGATAAGACGTGTTTTTTGGTATCGTGTGAACATGGAACTTTCACCAAACTCTTATCCAGTGTAGATTCTACCAAATCATTTAATTGTGAAGGTCTTTGATTATTTAATATGGTGCTGAGAGTGTAAAATAACGAAGTGTTAATGAATAAATATGTTATGATAAAGGAACATTGATTTATGCATTCCATTCTGTAACCACGACCCTGTAGATAGGAATCGCGTCTGCTATCACAGTATTTCATCTTTCAGTAAGAACATTATTCCTGCTGCTATATGTATTAATCATTTTAAAAACCGCACCAACACGTTCAATATTGCCTTTTCACCACTTCGCAACGGTTTGCCGCACTCATGTTTCACAACTCATTTGTCCCACCATGTTACTTTCATACTGATTAATGCGCGCGCAGAATGAATTAGGCCGGTTACAGATTCACTTAACTACGTATTCTTACACTTTAACTATGCTTAGTACACATTGTTCATGCTTTAGCAAACATTAAGTGACATTTCAGACCTTAGTAACAGTATTTCTTCAAGGGACTATTTACACGGCGAAAGCGTCAAGTGGGCGTGCTGTGGCCAAAACGCCCGTGGCTTTGTTTACGTCTCCTCTAATCTTTTGATGAACAGAGTATAGCAGAGTTGAGGGCTCACTAGCTGTCCAGATAACCACTGCGCATCCAGGCTTAACCGGCACGGAACTAGCGCCCGAGCTACGAATTCCCCTGCCGAGTAACAACATAGGAAATCAATCTGCACCATTTACATTTACACCAAAGTTTGTAAAATTATAAAACTCCATAAACTACACGGGTAAATCCGTACTAAACGGATAGGTACCGTGGTCACTTTACCATGCGCCTGGGTTAACTCAGGCGACTTGTACTTACTCCTGGACTCCTAATTTCCCGGAAAGTCCGTGGTTCAAATCCAGGCTATGTTATTGAATTTTTCAGCTTGACTCCACCTCTTACATTTTTTGTGTTGTTTACGTACATACTGAAAGTATTAATCTGAAGCTTCTGACTATAGTACTGCTTTGAAAAAATGTAGTTTGGGGCACAACAATCTATTGTCAATACTAGTGTTGTCTCTGTCATACAAGACTCAGCTTTTTTCTTAGCTTATGAGGACCTTCTTTCATTCTAACATGCATATTAAACGCATCCTCTGTTAGATTATCTTCTTTAAATGTCACGCAAGTATCACACTGATCTTTTGTAGGCTTGAACTCAGAAGTTTTCTCTTCTTTCAGGATTTCACAGAATCTGTTCCTCTGCACATATTTTATTCCATTCTCTTCGGACCATAACTTATAAATTCCAAGCATATTGTGAGCACATTGACAGTCAGGTTCCACATAAACTCGATTACTAGAGAATTGACAATAGTGGCTTGGAATTTTATGAATTACCCCAAGCACTGTTTCATGGAATCTAATTTAAGTTTCTTTGAACTTCTTATGTAGTCATGTTGGGCCAAATTTTTCCGTTTTCTGTTTATTCGATTTTTGCCTTATCACTACCGTTACACAAATGGAAAGATGTTATCCACTGACCAAAGACATCCTTTTTAGCCTTGTAATTGCAATGAAAAAGCTCTTGCAAACTTTGCCTCTCTGTCCGTCTTCTGTAGGCGAATAACAGTCGTAGCCATACCATACTCTTTCTTAGCCGGCTCCTCAACAATTCTGCTTACTCTCCTCCTAATAGCTGTACGAAAATTCTTCAATTCATATACATATCTATACCTTCTTTTCATCCTATGAGCTAATCTTCCACATTATTTGATGGACATTTGTGCTCTGATTTTCGTCAATTTCGCTACACATAAAACTCCTCTCTCTTATTACTTTCCTTGCATATGTGAGCATGTTATCGGAAATAAGTTTACGTCTCTTTCAACATGTTTATTTTGTATTTTCTCCCTTGGTAGTTTTTATCGGCGGTGCCGTGGCCAAGCGCTTAGACCGTTCCCCTACCACTTCAGCGGCTCGGGTTCGATTCCAGGGACCCGCATATGGTATTTGTGTCGGACGAAGCGGCGCCTGGACGGGTTATCTCGGGTTCTCCGGTTCCCCCGCCACTCAATCCACCAAATGATCTATCATCACCTTTCCGTTAATCTATTTCGATTGTATTTCATATCATGCTCTTCTCCACTATCTCACCTGGTGCTGGGCTGACCACCCACTTCCAGTGTTTACTCTGTCCGACCCATAGTTTCCTCTGCTCCCCGACAGACGTCAGACCCTAGGCGTAGGCTTGTAAGACCTAGAGGGTGAAGTCCTAAATAAGGGGAGGGTAATCAGGTAAAGAAATAGTAGTCGTTTTTTGTATACATTATCAGGATTATTTTGGCATGAACCTTGCTCTTCACAGTTTTGTTCATTTGCGTTAGTCCCTTCTTGTTTGTTTTCATCTGAATTTCATGTCTTCTTAACCTTAAGTTGTCTCCAATTCATTTTCAATTTAAAGTACCGGAACGGATAGGTGACCATCATCTACTATATCTTCATTTCCATAAGCAGGACGTCTAGGTAAAACAGTATGTTTATTATATCACATAGGAACTGAACCGGGAACCATGGGGTAAACCAGTCATCTGGTAGGTCAAGTTGACGAATTAACAGGTAATTTATATCACGAAATACACAAGCTATATAACGTGATCAATCTTCTCCAATGGATTACTTACATGGTAAAAGACCATCTTCCTGGTGTTTACTCAAAGCCCCAAAAGCTAGCTGCCCTAACATCTTTTCTCTACCAGATATCATTAACTAATGCAGTATTGTGAGTAAATGGACAATAATGCAATAATTTGCTTTCATTGTTAGCGCGCGTAAATAGATACGATTTATCAGTTAAAATGCCGCTATATGTACCAGAAGTAATAGAGGTACTTTAACCTATTAACGCCCAAATTATATTTTTTCAAAAATAGAAAAAAATGTAATGTATTAGTTCAGCATACTGTATGTCAACAATATATTTTGTTTGCTTGTTTATTCAGTGTCCCAAAATCACCCGGTGTATAAACAGACCGCTGGGCGTCAACGGTAATAAAACACCGTAATCATGAGCGAATATATTTCTGGCAAGTTCATGAGTTTTATGATTAAACTTGATTTCCTAAAGCAATTACAGATCATTTAAACCCAAACCACTCATTTACTGAAACATTTGGAGCGGTAAAAGCTTTTTATCAACTATGGTAAGGTTCAAAACATCTGTGGCAGGGTGTTACATCACATTTTTCCAGAATCTCAAACTTGTTTTCGTTCTTCCCATTTTTCATTTCAAGCATAATCATTTTGTGGAATTTTAGCGCACCTGGAAGCACATTTTTTTGTAACACGTTGGTTAGTTGCAAAGATTTCTCTTTTTGGTTGACTTTTTAAATTGTCATTTGTTTTCTGTGTTATTCTTGTCAGAGGCACTTTGAGCTTAAATAGTTGTAGTGCTGTTTCTAGAGAGAGTTTGCTATTTACTTTATTATAAGGCTTTTGTCGCGGCGTTTACTCTGCCATTTATATGTGTGAATACGGTTCCCTTTGTCTGTAGAGTAACTCCTAGGTCACTGATGTTAGCGGTATTTCACCAATATAGAAGGTGCTGCATTCCTCCCTCTTATGAAGATCATGGAGACTATTCTTAATGCTAGATTGTTCTCTTTTGCCCACTCTACTAATAGGTTGAAGGCCTGCATTAAGTCGCTCTCTGAAGTTGAAGTCAGTGTCATGTCGTCCGCATATATAAGCAGATTTACATTTTAGGGTTTTACGGCCTCGCTCATGTCTTCCGCTGCTAAGATAAAAATCAAGGGGCTTAGCGGATCCCCCTGCAGTACCACAGCAGTTTGCCGCATCAGGTTCGATTTATCTATACCATCATTTATTTCCACGCAATTGTTAGCGAGATGATCTCTAATGACTGATACCGGTTAATGTCTTGGACCTAAAGCGTTTTCCACCTTCTTCATTAGAATGTCAAACGCTTTGGATAGTGAACGAAAATTGCATGCAGCTTTCCTCCACGGATTGCTAAGGCCGTTTCTCTATCAGATTGGAGACCGTGCAGCTCCTGTGTCGTTGATCTCCCACCTCTGAAACCAAACTGTGAATCGGGTAGTTTCTCGTCTGTGACATCTCTAAGACACTTGCACAGTAGTGTTGTACGTATCTTGAGTAGAGTGTTCTCCAGCGCAATGCTCCTGTATGCATTCGGGTCAGCTGTGTTACCTTTTCCCTTGTATAGCATTATCACCTTTGATTGTTTCCACTTATCTGGTATAGCTCCTTGTTTCAAGCATTCATTAACGAATGTTGTGAGTGGATTCGCTAATGAGAGTGTAGTTTTCAGGTGATAATTGTAGATGTTATCCGATCCACATGGTTTATGGTTCATTATATTCATAATGGTCTGAATTAGTCTGTCTTCTGCGAAAATTTCTGTCTCCTGCATAAGGGGCTGAGTCGGTGTAGGGCTTGCTGGGCGCGTGTCTCTAGCCCGTAGGACTGAGCTTAGATGTCCTTCCCACACCTCATATTTCTTGGGAATGTCGGTTACTTCGGCTGCAGAGTCTTGTACGGCCTTTGCTTCGCTACTTCTATTAATCGTTTTTCCTCTTCCTCCCTGACTGTTCTCTATGCCTCTTTTATCTTGATTTTGCACTCTCTTCTCAGCTTACTATACAGGTTCAAATCTTCCACTGATTGGGTTTTTTCTAGCTTTGTGCATGAAATTATTGGTTTTCCGTCTTCATAGCATTCCTTATTGAACAATGGCTTATCTTGAAAATTTTTATTTTCTACTGTTTGAGTGAACATCAGAATGAGTTCTTCAATCTGTGATGGTAATTCGTCTAGCGTGTCTCCTAGTATCAATGTTATTGTGTTAGTGTCGACATTGTCCAATGCTGATAGATCGGCCTTCCTACTTAGCTTAATTGGATTTTCCGAGCTCCTCCTTACTGTATTCTCTAGCTCTATTTTTATGTTATTATCAGTATGGGTAGATTTTCTATAAATGCCAAAATTCAATTTATTGTTGTTTTAAAATCTAAGAATATGAGACAACCATTATTTTCAGTTTCCAAATTGAATTTTATGACTTTATCTTGTAAATTTATAAGTTTTAAGGCATCATTTATATTTTTCTCATGAACAACAGCAATAATGTAATCTACATATTATCTGTACCAGGTTTTAAAGGCTAAAGGCTTTAGTGTTATGTATTTCAAAAAAGTTAATGTAAAGATGAGCAGCAAGTAATAATTATCCATTGAAATTGTGCATTATAACCCTTAATGAAGAGTAAACAATACCTAATAAGGTAAGTCAGTAATCCAGTTCTACCAACATCGTATGCACTCAAAATTCATAAACAAGGAAATAAAATGAGGGCGATTATAAATTGTACAAATCATCTACTAACAATTTGGCTAAATGGTTCAATAAAAAGTTTAGTTGTTTATATAAATTTGAAACTTTAAGTGTTAAAAATTATTTTGGATTGGTAGAAAGGATAAGCAATGTCTGATGACAATCTTGTATCTTTTGACGTAACTTCTTTATTTCCTAGCATTCCTAGAGAAAAGCTGTTGATGTTTTTGGAAAGATGTTTTATTTCTTTAGAATTAGATAAATTAATGTATAATTTTGTGAAGCTTACCAATCTTCGTTTGGACCGAAATGTTGAGCTTTAATCGTAATTCCTTTCAATAAACTTCTGACTTAGCAATGGATGATCCATTTGTAACATTTCTTGGATGACATTAAAATAAGAGAAATTAGAATCTAAAAGCTCCACTTATCTTAGCAATATTGCAAGATCTCCTACAGTTGAACATCTTGTTTGGATAGCTTTGAAAATAAGTTGTATACAACATGAAACTAGTCAGCTGTAGAAGATCTTGCAATATTACTAAGATAAGTGAAGCTTTTAGTTTCTAATCTATTCTTATTTTAGATTCTGTTGCTTCACTGTTAGTAGTTTCAATTTTCCCTGATGTGGATGACATTTTTACTATTGTTCCTGAGAAGCATACAAATGATGCTTTAAACTTTTAAAGTTACAATATAAAGCCAAAAAATTCACTTTCGAAACTGAAAACAAGGGTTGTCTTATATTCCCAGATTTGAATATAGTAAAAAAAAATTAAATTTTGGCACTTATAGAAAACCAACTGATGAAATTACTTACAGATAAAAGTTTTAATCCTTTTTTAAATGAATTTGCAGTTTTAATTGTTTAATAGGTACATTAATAAATATACCCCTTATTAATGGCATACAAAACATAGCCACTACTGTACTTAATAGTTTTAATACAGATTTTGTGCATATAAGACAGAAAAATTTAGAAATGAGAAGGCTGTTAAAGAAGTTTCCACCCTAAAGAAAATAAAAGATGGTTGCAATTTTAAATAGTTTAGCTACCATCCTTGGGCTTGTATAAACTTGATAAATGTTTTAAAGAACGAGGTACATCTTTTGTTCCTCAAAATAAATATGCTTGCTAAGTTATTCCAAAAAGAATAAAATCCCAAATTATAAAAATCTGATGTGTTGCACTCACATGACTTTCTCTACTCTTGTACTGACCATTCTTACAAACTCTTATTCCTATATCTTCTTCGTGTTAGTTAAGATAAACATTTAAATTATCTTGTTGCTTATTTCCTTGTAGGTGCAAGGTGAATGTTAGAATACAGTAGGCTTTGTGCGATTGTCAAATAGTTTAAAGCTTTGAGGTTGCATTCTCTTTGCACACTTAACATATAAAAAAATGAACAACAATGTTCCATTTCACGAAAGTTTTAAGTTTTCCGAAACTCACACACATAACAAGGAATATCTCCGAAATGGTTCACTCTACAAGAAAATTTATTCAGACATAAATTGTGCATTTTAGCAAGATCTACATTTTTTGTATAGTATGATTTGGTCATCTCTAACCGTTTACCAGTTGTGCAAAGGTTGCCCAGAGTAAATACGACTACAGGGGCTATAGCCAGAAAATTCAAGATATACATTTCATTTGTCATAAAAATATCTCCAACATATGACATTTTAATAAAAATCGTTATAGTCATTTTCAAGAAAATACAAATTTTCCATTTAAAGGGTAGTTTAGGGTGGGGCTATTTTCTTCAAAATCTTAGTGTCGCATCCTTGATAGACATTAAACTTAAATACTAACATTGGCTTTTAACCTACTTTTCATTTTTGAGTTATGTTGTCCACAGACTGACAGGCACAGACACACACACACACGGACCTTTTTCTAATAATGCTTTTTTTTATTTAGGGATCTCAAAACATGTATTTCCGGTAAAATCCCGACATCCAATTTTTGGGTGAGATATAATACTTCCCTTACTTACCAGTAGAGAAAGTGAAAAAAATCTGGCATTTAACAATTAGCTGTTTTGATTGCGACAAGTGACAACATTGGGTAAACCAAACTTTAACCTGTAGCTTATTTAGGTTTTCCTTTATAGCAAAAGGAGGTGGCTTGAGGTAAGCAGAAAACTACATATGTAGAATACTGCACATGCAGGAATGAGAAAACCAACCTTATGCCAATGTCCCACGGTCCAACTTTTTGATACAAAGCATTGTATACAACAAAACTGCATCGTGACACACTGAGAGTTGGATACAATTTTGTTACATACAATTTCTATCCTATTTTTGTATCTGACCTGTTTGTATGCAATGCGATTGAGTTGCACCTAATTTTTTCATTCAACAACTTTAAAATAGCCAATCAGCATCAGTAACGCAACAATATGGCGGACTGCGTAGGCAACATGTAGTCAGCTGCTTTGTATGCACGGCTCGTGACTATTTTAATGTGATGGGCATTTTAACAAAACGTGTAATTTTTTCTGGAAGATACCTTAAAGATTTTTGGTGACCGTTATATTACTGAGGTGGTTATTATATAGTTATATTTAATAAAAAAAGAAATCCAGTTAACAGTGTGAATAAATTTTGTTATAAAATGAGTTGAAATCTCTTGTCCATGCAAACTAAGATTAAAACCATTACAATTAGTCCGTGTACCTTTCGCGCTGTAATAGTCTCAAATTTGTGTCCTGGCGTGTAATTTTGCCTTCTACATGATGCAAAAGGTTGAGAAATAAATCTTTGCCAATCGTAGAAAATTGCGGTAATTTTCCGTTTCCTCTAACCTCAATTCATTTTCTAGTAGACCCAATATACCTCGGCCCGGGACCTGTCCTCTGCATTATAACCATGCCGTATTTGTTCCTAATACATCTTTTGTTCCTATTCAGACTCGTGGAAATATATCCTAAACCTATAGTTAATATAGCAATCGCCAAATTAATATTTGCTTCCGCCACGTTTACTTTTCACGCTTGCTATGTAAACTATTTGTTTTGGACCAAAATTCATCATAGTGTGTCAGATACTATTTTTTTTTTTTTTGCAATTGCATTCGATACAAAAAGTTTGGTAAAAAAAGTTGGACACCGGCTTAAGAGTGGGAGGGAAATTAACCAGTTAGGTCTAATTTTAAGTAGTTGGAACAGCTAAGTGTGTATAACATTTTGTTCAATTTTCCAAAATATGCCAGTCTTGCAGTCTGGCATAGTGGGTCCTGTGCTCTTTGAGAGTGAGTCACCGACTATGTTTTGGACATCTAAGACGTCAGCTAAGTGGTGACAAAATCATATTTCGCTATATTTCTTAAATCTAGAGCTGTTAAACATATTTTTTCTTCCATCTCGAAAATGAGTGCCACTTCACAGTGACGTGAAGGATGAGTATTTCTACAAACGAAAAACAAATAACTAAGAAATAATTCATAAAACTTGACAGATTCTTGACATGGTGTTACTATGGATTCTCTTATCTTGAATTCACTTAAGGGAATCCGTACGTAATTCCGATACATCTAAGGAAGAACAAGATAATTAGTAAAATTGACCCTTAACCATATTATATGAAAGAAACTGGTGAAATTGTACTCAGATGAGCCCAAGGTCCATAGAGCTTAGTTAGTTACTCAACATTCTCAATATGGAAAAGAGAAAACATTATCAAGGTAATGCATCCTAACCAAGATTCACACTCAGAACGAGAGAGAGAGCTACCACCATACCACAGAGGATAAGACTATGACAAAATTCCAGTCCAAGTACTTCTTTCTTACTTTACTTTCTTTTATCTGAATACACAACCGTTTTCTTTTAGACATTAGTCTTCAGTCCGTGATATAAGAACACACAACAGTTTTCTTCTTGTATCCTAATACATCATTTTCTGTTTTTCTTAACTTTCCATCTCTCAAACAGCCGACGCTGACATGATCACTCAACACTCATTAGCTGCTTCACCATCTTTCTTTCAACACGAAGGTTCTCTCACTACGGCCGTAGACATGCAGCTGTCTCACATACACTTAAACTAAAAACTGATACTCCAATTGCCGCGCCCTCTTATATAATGAGGATGACATAACATGGACCTTTCTCGAACAGATATGTTGGCAAACGGAAGCCCTTCGAGTCTCAAAAACCCATTGTCACATATTCACAGACTTGCGACGAGGCCAGACCTTGAACCCCTTTGATATGCGCCACGCCTGGTATGTTGTGTGAGGTACCTTGACTCCGGCCGTCCTTTGTTGTATGCAGTGGCCAGATTCACAATACCTTCAGAAAGAACCATAATCACCTCGTTGAAATTTAAGTGCAAATGCTTCCTTTCAATTTCTGACTCCTGAGCAAAAGTAATTCTGGTTGACTTGACCCAACACAACTTATCTTTCTCCGTTTTTACCTGATTACCCCCCCCCCTTATGTAGGATTTACAAACCGGTGCCTAGGGTCAGATGCCTCTCAGGGAGCACAGGAACCTATGGACCGGACGGTGTGAAGCGCTGGAGGTCAGTCAAGCAGCAGGTATGAGAGTGAGAAAGAGGGTGCTATGAAATGAAGACAAAACTGATTATTAGAAAAGTGATAATGGAGAAATTGGTGGAATGAGTGGCGGGGGAAACCAGAGAATACCCGCCTTGGCGCCACTTCGTGCGTCACGGCGTCACTGGGATCGAACCCGTGCCGCCTAGGTGGTAAGCGAACGATCTAACCACTCGGCCATGGCGCCGCCCAGTAATCTTTAAGAATCAAAATTATGTCCTTTCAGGTCTGACAAATGAGTAAAGTTCTTATCATATGTTTGACATTGGTGTGAATTCTTACCCTAATGATTCAAATAATGTCTTCTCAAGTGTGACAATTGAGTAAAGCCCTTATCACATGTTTTACACTGGTGTGGCTTCTTACCTTCATGCATCATATTATGAACTTTCAAATATGACAATCGTGTGAAACTCTTATTACAAGTGATACACTGGTATGGCTTCTTACCTTCATGAATCAGATTATGTCTTTTCAAATCTGACAACTGAGTAAAGCTTTTATCGCAGGTTTTACACTGGTGTGGCTTCTTACCTTCATGAATCAAATTATGTTCTTTCAAATTAGACAAACGAGAAAAGCTTTTATCACAAGTTTTACACCTGTGTGGCTTCTTACCTTCATGGATTGAATAATGTCTGTTCAAATCTGATGACCGACTAAAACTCTTACCACAGGTTTTACACTGGTAGGTCTTACCTTCATGAATCATATTATGTAGTTTCAAATATGACGACTGAGTAAAGCTCTTACCACAACTTGTACACTGATAGGGCTTCTTACTTTCATGAATCAAATTATGTACTTTCAAATGTGATGACTGAGTAAAGCTCTTACCACAAACTGTACACTTGTGTGGCTTCTTACCCTCATGAACCAAATAATGTTTGTTTAAATCTGATGACCGAATAAAGCTCTTATCACAGGTTTTACACCTGTGAGGCTTCTTACCTTCATGAATCAAAGAATGTGTTTTCAAATTTGACAACCGTGTAAAGCTTTTATCACAACTTGTACACTGGTAGGGCTTCTTTCCTTCATGAATCAAATTATGTACTTTCAAATGTGATGACTGAGTAAAGCTCTTACCACAAACTGTACACTTGTGTGGCTTCTTACCCTCATGAACTAAATAATGTTTCTTTAAATCTGATGACCGAGTAAAGCTCTTACCACAAGTTTTACACCTGTGTGGCTTCTTATTTTCATGAATCAATATATGCACTTTCAAATATGACGACTGAGTAAAGCTCTTACCACAAATTTTACATTGGTGGGGCTTCTTGTCTTCATGAATCACATGATGTATTTTCAAATGTGACAAATACTTAAAGCTCTTATCACAAGTTTCACATTTATGTAGCCTTTTGCCTTGACGAATCAAAGGCTTTTGTTTCAAGTATAAAGGCCTTTTGCATATTTCTCCTCCCTCATTACCTTTATTAGATTGTTCTGAGATATATTTTTCTGTATTTGGCATTTCTGTGACATCACTTTTCTGATGTTCACGTTGAAGATGATTCTTTTCATTATAACAGAATGTGTCTCTTTCTGAGATCTCAGTAGCAATCAATGGTGGTATACAACTTACACCACCAGAAGTAGCTTCCATACAAAATCTGAAAGGTTGAAAGACAGCAATGTTAAGTAGAATACTAAGATAATTAAAGCTGATAACAGTATTTGTTTATTAACAATAGGTGTATGCTCAGAAATAAGTGATAACTGCTAGAAATTCTTATGTAATGCAACTTTGCTGTTCGTTACAGCTAAATTAACTTTAGTGATAAGAGCTTCACGGGTGATCAGCCGTGTTAAACTTAAGAAGGTCGAGCTTTCGGCCATTATACTCTCCATGGCCATCTTCAGGACTAAAATGATGGAAAATTCTCCTCAGTTTCCAAATATATACTATGGTTAGGTTGTGTTGTCCGAACCAATGCGCGGGTGATGGTTTCTGATTGGGCCTGCTGTAGGCTTCGCCGCCTGCACACTCTGGTCCCTTCCAGGGGACCAGTGTCATCATACGAGGAGTGCCTCGAGACATCCCTGAGAGACATGTTCTACACGGAGCAAGACAGAAGTGGTCCTCTGCAGTGAGGGCCACTCGCATCATCACCTCTCAGGGACCTTCACAACTGCTTCGAATCGTCCTCGCAGACATCACCGACAGCGAAGCCGCCTTGAGGACGGGTCTAACCCTACTCGGGCGACGCCTGCTCGTCGAGCCAGCCAAAACCACCAAACGAGTGCCATGCCGCCGATGCGGTCTATTTGGGCATGACGTCACCACATGCAACGCTGCTCCTAGGTGCCACTATTGTGGGGCCCAGTGCCTCACACAGGACTGCACCAGCCACGACCTACGCAGAAGACGCCGGTACTGCGCCACCTGTAATGGCTTCGGCCATTTCACAGGCCAGGCGCAGTGCCCATGTTGCCCAAGAGCTTCGTCATCGCAACCAGCACCAGCCACCGCAGATTCACAGCCTCTTCGCCAACCAGCACCAGCCACCGCAGTCTCACAGCCTCCTCGCCTTCTAGCACCAACCAACGCAGTATCTTCACCAGCACAACAGTACACTCCAACCTTTGCCGCCACTGCAAGAGCATCACTGCCCAGGAACGAAACAGAGGACATCCGCCACGACGTCCATCATCTTCACCAAAGACTTGACAAAATCGACGAGACCTTACTTCAAATCACCGCTGCCGTGTCCACCATAGCCACCTCTACTGCTACTGTCCAAACTCAACTGCAAGACGCCATAGATGCAGGACGCGAGCAACACAACTCCACAACTGGCCGTTTGACGTCACTTCGCACAGACATCCGGAGAAGCAACAAGAAAACCAACTCTCTTCGAAGGACACACCGTAAAGCAATCACTTTAATTCACCGACGACTTCTTCAAAATTACGTCGACTTCAACGCAGCAGTAAAAATCCTGGAAAGACTCTGCACCACGACTTGGAATCTGGACGACTACACCACAACCTCCATGGACTCTATACAACACACACTTCAACAAATGGCAAACCAAACTGCAACCACGACACACGAAGCCTACACGCAGACCGCCATACTCACATCAGAACCCAACAGACAGACCTGGACCTCTTCGCCTCAACTAGCAACGCCAACTCCACAGACAACTGAACGCAGGATACCGACACAGGAAGATTTCGACCGCTTCAACAGATATGGTTTTAATAGCCATCCAGGACGTCCCTGCGACGTCAGGTGCAGAAGAAGGCTCTGCAGTGCATCCGGCTTCGACGCTACTGATTTTCTACACACTTGAAACTCAAGTGCCACCGCAGCCATCGCAGTTCCTCGGAACCCTCTACACAGCCTCCGCCGTAAATAACACTCCTTACTCCTAACCATATCCCACGTCTACATCCCGTGTGTGACAGTCAGGACTTGTTCATGACTGTCACCCGGCAATAGTTATGCGATGCCGGTAATCTTACCGGCTGTACACCAACGCACTGCGAGGGTGCTTCGGCGGTACCTCCCCACCTACGTCACACTTCTTCCCTTATCCCCCCGAGAAAACTCCATCCCATAACCCTTTTCCCTCCCCGGCGTAATAAGCCAACTCTTTCTCCCGTCCAACTCTCTTTCTGTCTCCCCTTTCCAAAAAAAAAAAAAAAAAAAAAATCCACGCGGAACTTAGTTTGAGTCCGCCCTCTCTGTTGAAATTGTGGGGGTGTAATTTGATGTGGATGGCCTCCTTGATGAGTCTGTCCCAGTAATTTTCTGCGTGTTCTAGTATTTTTGTGTCTGGGAAATTTATTTTGTGGACCTGTTCTATGCAGTGTTGGGCTACTGCTGATTTTTCTGGCTGGAGAAGTCTGATGCTCCGTTGATGTTCTTTGCATCTT
This sequence comes from Tenodera sinensis, assembly GCA_030765045.1. Taxonomy (NCBI): domain Eukaryota; kingdom Metazoa; phylum Arthropoda; class Insecta; order Mantodea; family Mantidae; genus Tenodera; species Tenodera sinensis. The sequence goes on along the minus strand of CM060974.1, from coordinate 53,723,737 downwards.
TCCTCTATCGTGCGTCCTGTTTGACCCACATACACCTTACCACACTCGCACGGAATCCTGTATATTCCCGGGACCTTAAGCCCAAGTGGGTCTTTCACCGGCCTGAGGAGTTGTCGGATCTTCTTAGGGGGTGTGAAGAAGGTTTTGATATTATGTCTCGCGAGTATACGGGAAACCTTGTTGGAGACAGAGCCGTAGAAAGGTATGTAGGCCTTCTCTTGAGGGCTATCCTTCCCTTGCGTGAGCAGTAGCGGGTTCTTCCTGCTGCGTTCTACTTTCCTACGGGTCTCATTGATGTCCTGGTTGCTATACCCATTCTTGCGTAGGGTATCCTGTAAGTATTGAAGTTCTAGGTGTATGTGGTCCTTGTCTGCTATGTCAAACGCTCGGTGAAACAGAGTGGAAATGATTGTTTTCTTCTGAGAGGGATGATTAACTTTATTAATCCAGAATATCATTAAACAATCAAATATTTCAAAGGAAAACATAAATGGTAATAAGACACTGATGTTTGTGACAATACAAGCAATGTTTGTTCATGCACTGACAATTACAATAGCTTCCTGGTTTGCTTTAACAGCAACTATTCAAAGTAGGTTTCCAAGCAATACCTATATTGATCACATTTGGCAGAAAAATATGTTTAAAAACAGTCTTAATAAGCCAGTAGCCAATACTCTGGATGGGATGTTTCTGATGTCACAATTTCATACTATGACATTAGAAGGAGCAAACGAACAACAAACCCTTCAAAAGCATATACAGTACATGAATACTGAATCAACAGTAAAAGACATCTACAAATAATTAATGCGACCAAAATGCATTTCACAAGTTGTCCATTCTTTTATGATTTATCTTTTGCATTTGGTAAATAAACTCTTTGTCCCTATCTTGTAGGTTAAAAGAAATTCACCATTTTGTTTATTCAAAACATATGACCTGTAGAGGTTATTCAGAGAAAATGCAAATATAAATTAAATTATTAACCATGAAAACGTATTAAACATATACTATTTAAACTACAACTGTTAAAAGAAACTTTTCAGATAAAAAATAAGCACAAATCTCCCATGCAAAAAGCAGGTATGCACAGGTTTTTCATGCAAGGAAAAGGAGTAGGATTTTCAACTTTATGTCAATCTTTCAAAGATCCTAAACTTAAACACTAAGTTTGAATTATTATTTTTATTACAACAAATCAGAAGCTATGTGTGGGCAGTGTTTGAGAGGTAGAATCAGAATTTTTTTTTAAATTAAGGTCTTCCAACGTAATGTCATATTGGACGATGAATGAAAAGGGTGAAATGATGCTCAAATGAGCCCGAGGTCCATGGAGCTTTAAGTTACCCGACATTCGTCTTCTCAGGACAAGGTAAACCTCGGAAAAAAAACTTACCCGAAAACTCACCCTAAGCTTCTAAAATCTTTTATAGCTACTCTTAATTGTACATACAGGCGAAAAGAAATACGTGCTTCTCCACTTAATATGTTAGAAAATAATACTGATAAATTAAGAATATGTTTTACATAATTAGTACTCTAGAACTCGCGACCTCTTGAACGTGAGGAAGACACGCTAACCATCACGTTACCGAAGCGGGCTAGAATCAGCACTTAACAACCCAATGGAGAGCTGGGATCTGAACCCCAGGCCCTCCTCCGCTTACCAGACGCGTGCTCTAACCATTAAGATACTGTGACAACCTGCCAGTATGACACTGAATTCTCCAACCGATTTGTATATCTCCCAGTAAACCACAAAGGCACTCTCACATCAGAGACAATTACGCCAATGGCAACTTACTATCTACCATAAGTATCTGATATACCTATGAGGATTAAATGACCTTTAGATGGTAATTATTATTTATTTATGCCAACAAACTTACTGTTGGTGTTTTTAAACACACAAGCTGTGGGTGGGCAATGTTTGAGAGGTACAATCCGAACTGAAAAACCCAACGCCACAGCTGGGATCTAAACCACAGAACCTCCACTTATCAGGCGGGTGCTCTAACCATTAAGCTACTATGACAACCAGTTAGAATGAAAATTAAATCTCCAACCAATTCATGATTCTCCCAGTAGACCACAAAGGCACTTTCACATCGGAGACAATTACCCCAATGGCGACTTACTATTATAAGTACTTAATGTCCCAGGTTTAAATAACCTTTAGATGGTAATTATTGCTTATTTATGCCAACAAAGTTACTGTTGGAGGGTCTGTGGTTCAGATTTCAGTTGTGGCATTGGGTTTTTCAGTTCCAATTCTACCTTTCACTAAGTTTGAAATTTATCTGAATTTCAATTATGAGTAATGCTAATGGCATTTCTGTTAATGTAAATCTTTAGCAGTAACATTTGAGAAAGGGAAGATAAAAACAAATATGTAAACACAAAGAGAGTGCTAGTAATGCAGAAGGTTTATAGAGAATAATGACCAGCTGCATATGAAAATCTCAAGTGTCAAGAGTCTTGAAAATACCGGGAAACAAAGAAATGAATGACTTATTATTCAATTCCAGTATTAGAAACATACCTAATAAGTTCAACACATTTGACTTTTCTGTTTTGAATTCAATACTGCTCCTGCATAAGGGGGTTCACAATTTCTACTACAACATTAATAATAATTGCTCAAAAATAACATATTTGTTGATATACTATCAAAAGGTGCAACATTTTACAGAATTACTGATATACTGTGATAATATAAAATATGGAGATAAGATAAAAAGAGCTACAAATGAAGGTCAACCACGCATTATGCTTTCTTTTATTTACATAAATCGGCATGTATCCAACACAGCTCTACTACCTTTGTCCTGCTCAGCTGGCAGAGAAGAAAAATTAAGTAAACACCTTACTGTATCAGTTAATGCACACAAGATACAGTAAGGTGGTTGACTGTAAACATACAGTTTTCCCTTAACCAGAGAACACAAATGCCAAGTAACTTTAAGCTCTATGGGCCTCAGGCTCATTTGAGCACTATTTCACCAATTTCATTCATGCATCGTCTGATATGACAAATGTTGGAGGACGTTAATATACCAAAAAAGAAACTGCTTCAATAAAAAATGTGATGTCTCTACTCATGCTTGTACAAACTATTATAAAAAATCCTAATTCTTTATATATTTCAGGTTGAGATAAATATTAGCAGAAATGGTTTTATGACATATTTCCACATACATAGACACAATGGAATAGAGCAATACGCTAGACTTAAGTGACACTCAAATCATTTAAGAGCTGTTTGCTAAGGGATGGTTTTTAAATTCCATTTTCTCTGCATGAACATCAATACAAAAACATAACTTGCCAGCTGAGAAAAGTATAGCTATGGAAAACTGAAACCAAACAGGAATGTTGCAGAGGATTAATAATACAAAAGCGAACTATCTGACATAAACCAAGGTGTTTATAAAATATTCATTTACTAGGTACATTGTACTATGTAAAAATCAATTCTGAAAAAGTGAAATCAGTAACAATAGTTAAAACTGCATCTTAACGACCATTCAAAACAGGAATACACAGAAAAGAAAAACAGAAAACAAACAAAGAAATAAAGGAACAACAGAGGAAACATATTGGAACCTTGTTATACATATTGTTTCACCATCAAGAGTTTTAAAAAGTAACAACAAAAGCATATAAAAGGTGTTGCAATAAAAATTATAAACTATATTCTCATTTGCGTCAAGAGCACAATGAAACATCTGATGCAACGTAACTGTGAGAGTTATATATGAATGAATAGAAAATGTCACACAAGAAGCAGGAGGTCCCTAACTGAAGTTTTTGCCAAGAGACAAGCCTTACCTTGAAGATGTTACTGGAGGGAAGTCTTCATCCTATAACAGAAGAATTCAAACATACAGAAAGGATTTAGATGTAGATAAATTAGATAAATTGTTTGCCTTGCAGAATACAGTACTGGCTCTTGGAAAGTGCAATTAGAATACATAACCCAGTAATGTATTTTGGCAAATTAAGACAAATATTGATGTTTTGAGAGACAATGCCATGAAAGAGGAAAGAAATTACCTGGCTATTGAGAGTTTAACATACTGGGCTTGTAGACAACAAAATCAGAATATTAAATTCACATAAGAGCTAATAGACCCGATCTTACAAACTATGAGCATTATGCATTATGGTGGTGTTTTTTTTTTTTTAAATTAACGTCCTCCAACATTGTGTCATATCGGACGAATGAATGAAATGAAACGGGTGAAATGATGTTCAAATGAGCCCGAGGTCCATGGAGCTTTAAGTTACCCGACATTCGTCTTCTCAGGGTAGGAAAAACCTCGGAAAAAACCTAACCCGGATAACTTACCCTAAGCGAGATTCGAACTCGCGACCTCTTGAACGTGAGGCAGACACGCTAACCATCACACACCCGAGGTGGGCATGGTGGTGGTGGTGGTGATGATGATGATGATAATAATGATAATAATAATAATGATAATAATAATGATAATAATAATAATAATAATAATAATAATAATAATAATAATAATAATAATAATAATAATAATAATAATAATAATAATAATAATAATAATAATAATTAATAATAATAATAATAATAATAATAATAATAATAATAATAATAATAATAATAATAATAATAATAATAATAATAATAATAATAATAATAAAAATGATAATATACAGACAGGTAAAAAGAGCTAAAATCTGGGTCAGCTTAGGATTACATTTGCTTCTAAAAATTATAACAAGTAGCTTAGAGACTATTCGCTTCACTTATATTTGTATCTGCTGAAAGTTCTTGAATTTAAATGCAACTACATGATCATGACAGTAACCAGTATAAAGAGTTGCACCCAAGATAGAATTAATAAACTGTGAATTTCAAAAACTTTAACAGCTTCAGTTTTTCACAATGCTTTGATTTGTTTACATAAATCTGCAAGTTTCCAGCCCAGCACTGCAACCTTTATCCTGCTCTGACTGGTGGTACAGAAAGATTAAGTAATCACCTTACAGTATCACTTAATCCCAACAAGATACAACAAGGTGTTTGACAGTACACATACAAGGATTTAGTTATTCTATTGCAGCAATGATACTTCAGATGTCATGTACTGCAAACAAAACACAATTCATTTTACTTCCCTGCCTATACACAGGAATAATGGTCAAAATTTTAAATAAGCAACCAGAAACAGAAGGAACAATATCACACAGGCTCCAGCAACAGGAGAAGCACTCATGATTGTGATGGTACTGGATAAATACTTTGCCAAAAAAGAGCAAGGGTACACATATTTTTCCCCCTCAAGGGTCCCGGTCTAGGGATATGTGGATGGCAACCACAAGGTACCCAAGCTGAGCAGAACATTACTTCCTCTTATTGGTGTTTTGCTCCTCACTGTATCTTTTCTATCTGACCTTATGCCCTTAACTTGGTCATCTCTTGTTCTCTTCAGACCCCAATGCTATTAGGGTGCCCGAGGGCTAGGCAGTCTGTATTTTTCCAAACTTTCCACCTCTCTAATTTTTCTATAACCTCTTAACCCCTAACATGCTGACCTGTCATGGCATGTAATGCATCCTCTGAGTGATAATGAAAGGATACGGTTAGTGAAATTATTTTGATAAGTCTCCCGGTCAGGTCAGTGAGACCCATAAACCAATGATAGGTGTGGTCCTTCAGATATTCTGGGGGTTGCAAGTGAGCAATGTGACTTCCAAAACATAAAAATATGGTTCTCTATAAAAAGTGGTTACTTTTAATGCTATGTACCTCTCCAATATGAATATATGAGTCAAGGAGTCAAGGAGTTGAAATAGTCCCCAAATTCGAATCCCCAGGTGCGGACTACTTCTTGAGAACCCAAATGTTGTATTAATAGCAGATCCAACATAAGAATTCAATGGAAGGCAGGTGGTCTCACACAAGCAAAAAGAATAGAGCACACTAAAATTGTATTTGATAATAATGGTGCAGTTTTTATTAAAAGATAGTCAACACATATCAGCGTGAATATAGCAGCAGGAATAATGTTTTTACTGAATGATGAAATGTGTGATAGCAGACGCTACTCTTATCTTCAGGGTCGATGGTTACAGAATGGAATGCATAAATCAACGTTCCTTTATCACAACATATTTATTCGTTAATTTACACTTTTAGCACCATATTAATTATTCAAAGACTTTACACAGGATAAAAGTTTGGTGAAAGTTCCATGTTCACACACTACCAAACACACGTCTGATCATCATGAGCATACAGACGCTAATGAAAAAAAGAGTCCCTGGCGTCTCTATGACGCAACACCGCCATTCTTTTGTATTCATCCGCGCAACAGTTCTCATTGGTTGAACACGAAGTGACAAGAAAACATTGGCTATCTTGAATATTGAAAAATAAGTCCCTGATACACCCAAATTAAAAGAATTAGAAATTTACACACTCTTACAAAAATATTTACATGAACGATTTTCTATTGGTCAATATTCTGTCTCATATGCCCCTTGTTTTGTTTTTCAAGTTGTCACCTTATTTACAATCTTGAAACACAATACAATACTTCTCCCTACTCCTATGATTCAATCACTTTGTACAATATTTTTTTTTTTTTTTTTTTTTTTTTTTACAGTCTTCTTCACTGTTTGTCTTTGTCTTTTGTTTTGACATGATACAGCATGTCTTTATAAATTTCACATATTCGATTACTACACAATACATTCAGTTATTATACAATACATATCCAGTTATTGTACAACACATTTAGTTATTACACAACATGTCCAATTATTATACAATACATATTCAGTTATTGTACAACACATTTAGTTATTACACAACATGTCCAATTATTATACAATATATATTCAGTCATTGTACAACACATTTAGGTATTACACAACATGTCCAATTATTATACAATATATATTCAGTTATTGTACAATATATCCTGCTATCATACCACATATGTTCTGTTATTATGCAATACATATTCAGTTATTACACAATACACATTCAGTTTTTGCATAACGCATTTAGTTATTACTCAACATATTCAGTTATTACACAATATATCCAGTTATCATACAATACATATTCAGTTATTGTACAACACATATTCAGTTCTTATACAACACATACTCAGTTATTGTACATTTGACATTGACACAAATATAATTTAAGTGTATCATGGTTTATTATGTGGTTTTTGACTTGTATTCATTGCTATGAGGAGAGAAAAACAGGATACAAATTTTGAGCTAATGATTATGATCATGTTTATGGCAATATTTTATTCAGTTCTTTGCCTTCTTTGTCTTATAAGCTTGTTATGTATAGGCAGGTTGTTGAGTCGGTTCTTAAACTCTGATGTTACTAATGGTACTAATTTTCTTAATTGGGTTATTATTCATTGTTGTTTGGTTCAACATTTCTTCGAGCTTAGCATTGGCTATATTCATCTTAATTCATGAGCATTGTTTTTCTGATTATGGTTTTCCTCACTTCACTAATTGTCATTTCTTTGTCTCTTATTTCTATAAGAGAAAACTTCTATACTTACAATTATTCTGTAATTGTATTATTTTTCTTCTCAATTTACCCTCAACATCTTTGTGTCAAAATATTATATCTTTTTCATCATAATTGATTCATTTTTATTTTTGTCCCTGACATCCTTATGTCAAAAACATATTATCTTCCGTCGCTATAATTCATTTATTTAATGACAATCAGTGTCCTCGTCTGTTTTTGTTGACAATGCTCTTTGTGGTAGATATAGCCAATGACTATGTTGATTTTCTTCCTTGTAATTCCTAATCTGGACATAATTTTCTATAAGTAACCCATTAAAAATTGTTATCTTCCTTCATCTCTGCTACTCATGCCTTACACATTTGTTGGCAAAGACTATTTGGTCCTTTCTTTGTATGGCTTCAATTTATTTTTATGGTATCTTCCTACCAACTTGCCATTTGTATTCTGTAGCTCATACGTGTGGTCACCCAGCTGTTTTGTTATGACCAGTGGTTCCATCTTTCTCTTCGTGTAGCCATCATGGTGTCGATGTCAATTGTAAGTTGCTGAGATTTTGTTGTTTGTCATCCACTCGGTTGGGACGAACTTAGTTGTTGTAATTTCCCTGAGTGTTGGTGGTGGTGGTCGTTTCTGTATTTTGTGCAGCATCTGCCCTATTTGGCACATTTTCATCTACTTCCTGCTGTCTTATGTTGTCAGTGTAGCATTGGTCTCTGCCCCTTTGGCGTGAACCTCTGTCGTATGACGATCTGTGGTTGTTCAAGTGTTCCCTACTGAATCGTATGTGATTCACTTGATGGGTATGGTCTCCTGGTCTTCCATGATCATATGTATATGTTCTGTATCTCGATTCACCATTCGGTATTGTGTCGTGGTACCGGTGTCTTGTGTTCTCCATCCTCTCGCCATGATTATGTGGTTGTGGGAAATGGTGTGCCCCTCTCCCCCTTTCATGGGTACTCCTAGTATTTCTATGTTCTCCCTCACTCTGGTTGTTCGTAGTCGTGTTCCGGTTTAGGATGGGTGAGTTTGGGTGACCGTTCCTATGTCTATGCTCATTAGGCCGACCATTTTGTGTTTCGAAGGCTGTCAGCAATTCTATCATATCTGCAAAATCTACTGGCCTCGCAACAATTAACCCTGTTCTCACTGTGTCTGGGAAATGTCTTGTTATGCTGGCAATTAGTTCTGCCTCCGACAAGTTGGGATCTAATAGCTTTCCTTTGTTGGCTACTTTCATAAAATAATCGACTAGCGACAACCCTTTGGTTGGATCGTATCTACGTGTCGCTAGCTCTACCCTAGTTTGGTTTTGTTTAGCTGGGCCCCAATACCTTGATAGGAATAAATTTCTGAATGAGCTATACGACTCATGACCAGCTAGTGTTAACCTGAGCCATTCTAACGCCTTGTTTTTTAAGCTTTTCTTAACTATCATCATCCTAAGTTCATTTGGTATTCTTTTCACTTTAAAATATTCTTCCATCTCTTTAACAAAGAGTTTTGGATCGTCTCCCTTCTCCTCGTCAAATGTAGGTGGTGTGATTTCATGTAATATGCTGTTGGTGTAACATGTGTTATGTGTCGTGTCATTGTTTGGTTGTGAACCTCTTTCTCTGTATGGTGAGTCAACATTTTGTACATTATTCAAATAACTCTCATCTGGTACATTACTTACATCTAAATCATCTTGTCTTTGTAATGCCTTCACAACATCATTTACATTAGCCAAACTTTCTTTCCCTTTTTTCATTTCTTCACAAATTGATTTTAAATCATTCTTTATTTCTAAGTGGCTTTGTTTCATATCATTTATAGCATCCTGTTGTGAAAGCATCACATCATTCATTGTCCTAATTTTAGGAATTACAATTTGTTCTACAGTTTCATTAATAATGTCTTTCTTTACTACCTCAATCTCTTTCCTTAATTCCTCAGTTATTCCTGCTTTTACATTTGTAATCTTACAGTCCACAGTTGTATTACATTGTTATTTCATCCCTACATCTAGCAATTTCTCCTTCTAACACAATCTTGTTCTCTCTCATTTCTGATTCTATCTTTCCCATCCTATCTCCTATAATTTCTATCCTAGCTTCTAAGGCTTCCTTTGTTTCATTTAAGTTTTTATGTACTAATTTTAAATTAGTTTCCATTACTTTCATATTTTCTTTACACTCCTGTCTTCCTAATTCTATTTTCTGTTCTAAGTTCTGTCTTCCTAATTCCATTTTCTGTTCTAAGTCTTTTCTCACTAGCTCCATTTTCTGACCTATCTCTTCCTTATTCTGTTCCAGTTTCTGACCTATACTCTGACCTAAACTTTGTTCTAGTCTTTCAAACATGATCATCATTAACCTTTGGTCTTTGCTTATTTCCACCTGTTCCTCACTTTCTAATTCTACCTGATAGCTAGGCCTATCTGCCCCTTCCCCCACTCCTGTTTCTATCTCTTTTCGTGACATTTTAATTTCTTTATCCAATTCACTTATGGTTAAAAGTCCCACTATTTTACCACTTCTCAGTAGCATATACAATGGAAATAAAATGTATGTAAAAACAAAAAATTTTGATCCTACTTTCTTTTCTGCTGGTTCTCCGTCCAGTTATTTACGTCTCCTGGGTAGTTGGCTTCGCTAGATGATCTCCGGTGTTTTTCCTTTCCCACGTTGATTCTCCGTGTATCGATGATATCAAATGATAGTCTAATGGCGTCTCCCTCCTGCGCGATGAGATGGCGTCCTTTTGATGTTTTATCGTACTCGTAATTTTGCATTCCATTCTAAATTCGCGCTCCACGTTGGGTAAGCCATTTTGGTGCAGTTTTTATTAAAAGATAGTCAACACATATCAGCGTGAATATAGCAGCAGGAATAATGTTTTTACTGAATGATGAAATGTGTGATAGCAGACGCTACTCTTATCTTCAGGGTCGATGGTTACAGAATGGAATGCATAAATCAACGTTCCTTTATCACAACATATTTATTCGTTAATTTACACTTTTAGCACCATATTAATTATTCAAAGACTTTACACAGGATAAAAGTTTGGTGAAAGTTCCATGTTCACACACTACCAAACACACGTCTGATCATCATGAGCATACAGACGCTAATGAAAAAAAGAGTCCCTGGCGTCTCTATGACGCAACACCGCCATTCTTTTGTATTCATCCGCGCAACAGTTCTCATTGGTTGAACACGAAGTGACAAGAAAACATTGGCTATCTTGAATATTGAAAAATAAGTCCCTGATACACCCAAATTAAAAGAATTAGAAATTTACACACTCTTACAAAAATATTTACATGAACGATTTTCTATTGGTCAATATTCTGTCTCAATAACATAGATATATTTTTCATTCAAGAAGGAACTCTAACAAAAGATCAGCTTAAATACTTCAATTTTACTGAACATTCACTAAATCTACTGTCCAAAAATAGAAGGTTGGAAAATCCTTACCCATCCAACAGCGCTTCAAAAACACCTAGTCTTCCAATGGATACCAGCTCACTGTGGACTGAGTGGTAATGACAAAGTTAATTTTCTCGCCAAAAAGGGTACCAGCAGTGTACAGAAATCTCTAGTTAATCTACCATTTTATGCAGACAAAAGATTAGTAATTCAAAAAAAATTATTGCAAAATATTATGAAAAATCAAAAAATAAAAGATGAGAACTACCAAATAGTAGCTCCTGAGTATCCTCAAAAAATGGCAGTTGCAACCTTCAGGTTGATTACAGGACATCATTGTCTGGCAAAACATTTGAACAGAATTGGGATACATTCTTCAGCACTCTGTCCTCTATGTGATCTGCAAGAGGAAATGGACCAAGACCACCTTCAAATATGCCCGGCCACTTCTAGCGCCCCATCCATCAGTGAAAAATATTGGAGAGTACGAGGATTAATGACTTCATTGTCAGAAATCCAGCATTAGCCAGCAACAACATACATTTTTTACGGATTTTGAGAAAGCCTTTGATAGAATGGATAGAGAAGATTTAATATTGAAAATACACGTGAAAGGGTAGATAACAGAATTCTTAAAGATAGTTAAATTTGTGGAGTAAAATTTTGTGTTACATGTGAAAAGAAAGGCAGAGGTAAAAGCTCAGTGTCGTTTATTTCAATATATTCACACATGATATTTTAGAAAATGCCAAAGATAATGTGTATTGCTCCACTATAATGTACAAAGACACTCCTGGTTTACTATATGCAGATAATCCAGTGGTGGGGGGATTGAGAATTAGTAGCCCCTGATGGGAAGACCACACTTACTGGCCTGGAGGGACTGGGGCACTAAACTTGCCCACACTACAGTGCTGACACCTATGGTGTGCAGAGATGGGGAATGCAGCATTTGGGCAGGTCTTCACCCAGAAAGGGTTGTTTTTTCTGTTTTTGAAGTTTAACTGACACCCTGCACATCAGCTACAGTGCCATTTTAAGAACCTGAGACTTATGACAGTTCACTTGAGGTAGAGTGAACATGCTGCAATAGAACATGTCTTAGCAGCATACCAAATAACAAACATCGCACAGTGATTTAGAGTGAGGATCATAAACTATATTGCAGCCTCTTCAATGCATAGAGAAGCTTAGGAGTACAATATTTTTATTTTATTCCAATATTTTGCATTTAAAATTGTGTATATAATACATTTGATTATCTGCCAGTCCAATTTCCGTAGTATCTGTCTAGTTATGCAGCTTAAGAAATACAGTAAAACCTCTCTTCAACGGACCTCTTATTAAGAAGAAATCTAACTTAAATGGAAATATTTCATGGCCACATGAATTTAGGGGTGAAAAACATGCTAAATTCCCGTTACTAAATGGAAACTCTCATATGAACAACATAAATCTAAGTATACCCTTCAAAAAGAAATTTCCTGTTTTGGAATGCAAGGTTTATAAAATTCTCAGGCACCTGGTTAAAGTCTGCATTGTCTGCTTTAAGTACATGATGTTTAAGGTGAAACATAACCATATTGCTGCTACCTGACCAGTCTGAGAGGAGGGCTGTGCTGATAGTGGTCCAAATATTGAGAAACATGTCAAAGTCATGCTTCACATCATAGGTAACAATAAGCACAGCTGATTGTCTTTAATTGTTCTCTTTCCTTTCCAATTTCCACTTTAGTGTCTTGTTAGACAGCATAGGATACACAGCTTTTAACAGTACACTTCTATATTTAGATAAAGGTAATGGTTTAGTTCAGGTTTGGTCATCATAACTACGAAAACAAGAACTGTTCTAGATCTTAACATGAGTGATATATACAAGTGAACATGATAAAGTGAATGTAAAGCAGATCATGCAGCTGTCCAACATAGGCAAAACTAAGTTTATGAGATTCTAAAGAAAACAGAAATTCTGAAGCAATGGGAAAATGGTACTAATGGCAAAACACAGAAAATGCAAGAAAACTGAAAACTAGGACATTAATGAAATACTGTGGGAGTGGTTTATTAGTGTTAGGGCAAACAATCACTCCATATTGCAGCCTATGTTACAGGAATATGCTAAAAAGGTAGCTGAAAAAGCTGGGCATAACTGAATTCAAAGCATCTAATGTAGGGTTCTGCAAATTAGTACCAGGGACAATATGATGTAATATCAGCATCAGCAATGTGTCACACTGTTTCACCCATCCCTCCCTGACTCACAGGCATTCAAATGAAAACAAGCAGTGGTGGATAGTGCATTGATAGACATAACTCTTTCCAAATGAGGAAAACGTAAAGGAACCTTCCTATTCCAAGAGCAGTGGGAAGAACAATATATTTGCTGCACTACGGGTGAAAATGTGGAATGTCTGTTGTGTTTGAAAGTTTTGATTGGCACTTACACACTAAATAACATCACAAACATTGTCATAAAGACCACAAGAACGTCACAGGTAGGATGTCTGCAGGTGTTTTAAAAGAATATTATAAAATAAATCTTTGTGGTAAATGTAACAACATTAAAAGGTAACAATAATGTTTAAATATTCACTGAAGTTTTATAGTGAAATGAAGAGGTGGATTACAAAGTACACTCATGTTACAAAACCTTAAAAGTAATACATAACCATAAGTAGGTACCAGTAAGTAATATTGCACATTTGACCTCCAGGACTTGCACATGCCAATCAAGTGCAGCATTATAAATCTGAAAGTTCATGAAACACATCAGCATAAAATAAAACACAAGCTGTGAAAGAACGAGAATTACTTGCAGTTATGTCATTGCATCAGAAATAGCCAAGTCACTCAAACCTTATACTGAGGGCAGTTTGTTAAAACTTGTCTTAATAAGGTCACTAATGTAATGTAGCCTGAACAGTGTGAAATTTTAACAAAATCAAGATATCACTGCTTATACAGTTCAAAAAAGAATAAACCGTGTTGCAACATTGATTGAATGTGAATTAGAATCCAAATTACATACATTTGTAGCCTACTCTATTGCTGTCAATGAAAGTCAGGGCCATAGCCACAGCAGGGCCGGGTTGGGCAACACCCGTACTGGAACAAATTATGCCCTTACTGAGAGAATACCCATTTGTCATTTCCTGCGTTTAAGTTTTAGAAATATTTCAATGAGAAATTAAAAACCAAAGTAGCTATGTATTGAAGACTATATTAATAGTGACAACCCTGTAATATCCATAACCATTGTCTTATTCCAGAGTGCCGAATATCCAAGCCTCTTGGCATTCAAAAGCCCCTCACGAAGCCACTAAAACACAATCGAACACACCTATACATAGCATGATCTGCAGTATTTGGAAGTTATCTGCTTACACATGTGTGGCTGCTTTGTTTTCCCACCCTACCTTTCTCAACAATGAGTTCAAACTTTGAAGAATGAGCTTCCAGATCATTGTGCATTGCTTTTATTTTAAACTAATAGAACGGTTCCTGTATTATGAATTTTGATATACCTTCTATAGATTGTATTTATAGATTTTTGTTTTTAGAGATTGGTAATTAAAATGAGCATCAGTATGTTTTTTGTTTTCAGAGATTAGTGATTAAAATGAATATCTGTAGCTTTGGTAACAAATTTGTTTGTATGGCTGTGAGAATGAATTGGAGTCAACTCAAAACTTTAGTCAGCTTTGCGCCAACAACTTGCAATATTACTAAGATAAGTGAAGTTTTTAGTTTCTAATTTTTTCTTACTTTAGAATCTTGTTGCTTCACTGTTAATAGCTTCAATTTCCTTAATTAATTTAAGTGAAATGTATATTTTGAATTTTCTGGCTACAGTATATGTGGTCCTGTTTACTCTGGATGACTTTTGAATAACTCATAAACCGTAAGAGATGAATTCTTAATATACAAAAAATGCAGATCTCACTAAAACACACAATTTACATATAAATAATTTTTTTGGTAGAGTGAATCATTTCGGAGATATTCCTTGTTATTTGTGTCAGTTTCACAAAACTTAAAACTTTCGTGAAATGATGTTTTTATATGTTAAGTGTGCAAAGAGAATGGGATCGCAAAGCTTTAAAAGATTTGACTATCGCTCAAAGCCTACTGTATTCTAATATTCCTCTTTCACCTACAAGGAAATAAGCAATAAGATAATTTGTACAAATGCTTATCTCAACTAACACGAAGAAGACATAGGAATAAGAGTTTGTAAGAATGGTTAGTACAAGAGTAGAGAAAGTCATGTGAGTGCAACACATCAGATTTTTTTGAATTCAGAGTTAACTAATCTTTTAGCTGCATAAAAGGGTAGATTAACTATAGATTTCTGTACACTGCTGTACACAGCTTTGTCAGTACCACTCACTTTATCAAACATGTTCTTAGGAAAATAAAGCGTGAATTTAAGATTGAATGTTCTCAAAGATTGAGAAAAAAAATATAATCCAGTGATATACTAATGCCATTAGGACACAGCTATCAATTTAGTTAAAGACGACTGCTTAAATAAATAAATAAAGTAATTAATTGAAAGTCTTCAGTAATAGTTTGTAATAGGAAACCAAGCCAGCAGAAATGGTTGTGAGTGAAAAAAACAATATCTCATAGTTTGTTTGTGGCTTGTCCAGTCCAGAGTGTATTGGATATATGTGAATAACATCTTTACATCTGCCACAGATGAAAGAGATGTCTGGGAACATGGTGCTGAAATCATTCTTGCTCCAGTTCCTCTTCTGTGGGACTTATGGAGACCCACCCACAGATATGATACAGGAATAGCACAATCACCGGTGGGTATCGTAACCAGAGACGCCACAGGGTGTGATGGTGGCCTTGAACCTCTCGACATATCTTATGCTCCACCTGGTCAACTAACTATTGCCTGTGAGTATTGCCTTTACGGAGCCAACAGCAGCTGCAACATTTACTGTTGCGGGTGGTCCACTCACAGATAATTATACTTTCTCACAAGTGCTCTTCCATTGGGGAGCAAGTGATAGCGAAGGCAGTGAACATACCGTAGACAGCAACAAGGTATGTCGATGATATCAGTGTACCTCCCAAAATGTACATCTTTCCTTCAACCTATAAAGAGGAGTTACCCTCAGGCGTCCACGTCTAGGGGATATGTGGATGGTGACCACAAGGTACCCAAGCTGAGTAGAACATTACTTCCACTTATTGGTGTTTTGCTCCTCACTGTAGCTTTTCTATCTGACCTTATGACCGTACCTTGGTCATCTCTTGTTCTCTTATGACCCCGATGCTATTAGGGTTACCAAGGGATAGGGAGTCTTTATTCTTCCAACATTTCCATTTATCTATAAACGCTTAACCGCTAACATGCTGACCTGTCATGGCATGTAATACGTCCTCTGATTGGTAATCAGAGGATATGGTCGGTGAATTTATTTTGATAGTTCTCCCGGTCAGGTCGGTGAGACCCATAAACCAACAACAGGTGTGGTCCTCCAGACATTTTGGGGGTTGTGAGAGAGCGATGTGACCACCAAAACATAAAAATATTGTGCTCTCTAAAGGTGGTTACTATTACTGCTAATTATCTCTTCAATATCAGTTACAAATACTCACTGTATCATTCATCAGGAGGTTCTATGAGCCAAAGTAATGCACATAAAGATGTTAAGGGCATCAATTTGAGAGGAATAAATAGTATTAAATGTCATTCACTTCAGCACCTACAGTTTCCAAATCTGCATAAAACTGGATATTTAATATTCATTCCGAGGATTTGGTATATCATACAGAGGAGTAACGACTCATTTGAAGGAAAATGCTAAAGCGATTTTGCGATATGATCCTCGAGTATGTGCTACATCAGGTATGTAAATTTTATTATGTTAAGTTTGTACACACACTCACTTTGCTACGCAGATCATTAATGTTTGTTTCATTTTAAGGTACTGAAATTACCAAACTTGGAAAGAAAGAATGGATAGAAGATTTTGCTTTCCTGTGCGATATAAGTGAGCATTTAAATTACTTGAACTGTTGTCCTGAATGAAACAATCAAAACATACTGCATATGTATGATATGGTGCAATTTGTCATATTGATGATAGATGTGTGGAAGTCAAATCTACTTGAAAACAGTTCTAACATTTCCCTTGCCTACAGTCTCTCAACAATGTTGTGGAATCTAATTTAAATAAATACGTAGGCATGTTAGGAAAGTTGAAAAAGAAATTCAAAGAAAGAGGGTTTTATGATCTCAAGTCAGTGAACAATTATTTTCAATATTATTTATTTATTTCAACAAATTTACTGCTGGTGTTTCAAAACACATAAGCTGTGTGTGGGCATTGTTTAAGAGGTGGAAGAGAAGTTTGAAAATTCTCAAAAACCAAAATTGCATTTTTATTGACCAGCAATTTATTTTAATTTAAAGTTCTCACTTAATATGTTTTGAAGTGATTTACTGCATGTACTAGATTTTGAGCCATTTAGTGAGCAAAAAGTAGGGATCAAATATTCATGTCATTCTAAAGAAATATTGCTGCAGTTTATTTAAATTTATACTTCCAATTCATAACTACAAATATACAATGTTTAGCAAAACACAGTAGAGGCCCAAAAAAGCGTGGATTTGGATTCAATGTGGGTGAAGGTATATCCCCTGAAAATATATTGTATGTTTTCTTTATTTCTTATTTTTAAAAGTTGAGTTTAAAATTTTCTTCAAAGAGCAGTACTGAAATATACTTTTTGCTACCCGTAGTGTGGAACTTGGCCACTATGGCTGCTGCATTCCTATAATCTTCACAAAAGTTAAAAGCATATGGAGGCGGGCTGTACTGCAGACTCCAGCGAATCCTAAGTTTGCCCCTCCTATCAGCACTGCCGAATGTGGTACACACATCTCACGCGTCTTATGTATGGAAACTCTGCCGGTACATGCTCTACGTTTGGCGAAAGCACTCTGCTTGAGCACTGGCCAGCATTCACATGCCTTTAACTTTTGATAGCGGTATAGCATTGACCTTGGCTACCACATTGCTAAGAATTTCCTGAAGTTACAAGACATGCACACGGAAGAAGATATTCTGCATGTTAGTGAAGTGATAAACAATATGATTCTGTATATAAAGGAACAGTATTCATCTCCATCTGGCTAAAATCAAACAATAGACAGAGAAAAAAAAAATGTGAATTATGCAGCCAAACAAAACTGATTTCTTTAAGACAATGTAAAATTAGGATAGTGTAAAATGGGTATAGTGTAGTTGTATGTACTGTATAAATTAAGGTCAGTTCCCAGATGGAATACACCTGTAGCATAGCCGGTGTGTAACTGCATTTAAAAGTGATGTACTTTACTGTGTCTTACATACTTTACAATGCACTGTAGTTTACTATTGCACAAATGTCGCGGGATCAATTTTTATCACTACTGAGCTCATATTTTGATACACTACAGAATTATGTGGAACTAAAGCATGTCCCATAACAATTGTGTTTTTTCAGGATTACACTGTAATTAATATGGATAAAACTGATATTATTTATCACCAAACATAATAGGTATACAAATTGTGAGGTTAGAAATTCTGCTGTTTACATGTAAATAGAAGTAAAACCTTGAATTTTACAATAGAGCTAGAGCAACATATTAGTCTTTCGAGTCCCGTTTCCTCATGCAAACAGTCACAATATTCAGAATCACAATTATCAGGTGCTGCAATGAAATTTTGCGCTACTTTATACATCTGCTGACCAGTCATGGCATGTAATACGTCCTTTGATTGGTAATCAGAGGATATGGCCGGTGAATTTATTTTGATAATTCACCCGGTCAGGTCGACGAGACCCATAAACCAACGACAGGTGTGGTCCTCCAGGTGTTCTGGGGGTTGTGAGAGAGCAATGTAACCGCCAAAACATAAAAATATGGTGCTCTCTAAAAAGTGGTTACTATTACTGCTAAGTCTCTTCACCATCAGTGAAAAATATTGAAGAGCAAGAGGATTAATGACTTCATTGTCAGAAATCCAGCATTAGCTAACAACATACATCACCAAATATTGCTTTCAGAAGACCATCTATGTCGGTCTTTTTTGCATCCGATAAAGCTCTCATTTTGTCAACCACACAAGGTTCAAACACCTGATCCATGTTTAACCGTTTCAGAAACATGAAATTTTTTTTATGGGTCACCACACAGGTACGTTGGGCCCATCTTTACTCTGACTTGTCTTCAACATTATCCCTTTCATAGCCTTCATTCCATCCAATTTCCTAAATTGTTTTGAGAGTATTATGTAACCTCTGATGACCAATCATTTTCAAATTATCCTACTTTTGTTGTAGACTTGTAAAATTATCTGCATTCCTCACGAGTGGGGATGTGGAAGTGCAAATGGAGAGCCTCCTCTACAATCCCAAATAAGTGATCTGCAGGTAAACCAGAATGCACTCTCACAGGAAGAATTATAATAATATTTCTGAAGTGGGTTGGCCTTCTTTTGGAGCCAGTAAACAAGAACATGAATTACGTGCATGTTTTTATTTTGACCAGTGCAAACATCATCGAAAAATCTAATCCTGATGACTGAATCTTCAAAATGGGCTTCATCCAAATAAGAAATTATACTTGATGCTACCTCAGTAAACCCACTGCCACCTTCAGTTTCATTCCATGCAAAGAATTTTGTATTCTTATTGCTGATGTCAGTGACACAGACCAAATAAAATATCTGACAGGAGTAGTACGCTTCACTAATTGATAACTCTGGAAGGGACTGTACCTGTTGCAAACCGAAGCAGAAACTTCTTGTATCAGCAGGATTCTCATTAATCTGTGGAACGTTTTGAAACAAAGTTTGTGTTCTCTCAGAGTAGCCAGTAAGTGATTCTTTCTTTGAATATGTTTCATATTTAATTTGAAATGCCATGCGAGCACAATAATTGCAAGCGTCCGATAGGATCACTCTCCTCCAATATCACAATAAACTGACATGTCACTTCTAAGCTTACGGACACATCAGCATAACAATTACTGGAAAACATCAGCAAAGGCACTCTGAATGCAGAGTGTAAAGCTTCACAGAATAAAAGTTTTACATAATACATTTTGAACTGATCTCACATGTGCACATAATATGATTTGATCTGATGTGTCTACTTCACCAGTGAAATAGCAAGGGATATAATACAAAATGTTCCAATCTGAGTTGATAGCATTGAAGATTGTACAAGAAATACGGGGAAATCCTGTCAAACTCAATTTTGACCAAGGCTGCACTTAATATGCTTTGAAACGATGCTCCTTGCATGAACAACGATGATGAATTTGACACCTAATTTATATTTATAATGTTGACATATTACTGATTTTCAAGCTAGCATATCATAAACTGGTGCATCTATACCTTAATGACTTGAAGCTTTCCCGGCGTTGATTATTGATGATAGTTTCTCGGGCTAACAGCCAGGTTAGATTAGGGTAACTACCCAAGCTTTCAGCGACTAACTCTGCCGCCATCCTCAGGGGAACTGAATCTAGGCTACCGATGTTGCGATATTTATACCTAGAGCGCGGCCGATAAGAACCGCCCACATTTTTACCATTGGCCGAGCTCCGGCCGATGGAGGCACGTGCGGAACCAATCAGGTGATTGCCGATGCTTCTCTGCACTGTGGAGGAGAGATATGCTGAATGACTGGTGTCCATGCTTTGCTGATTTGAAGGCCTTCATCCCTGTTGAAGTTGTTTTTATTCGCTTTAATGTATAGAGCTTCTTTAATCACCCTATCGTAGTACCTAGAGGACTTTTCAAGAATTTTTGTAGAGGCGAATTTGATTTTATGATCTGTGTGCTCAGCCACTGCAGATTTTTCTGGGTATCCTAGTCTAATACAAAGTTGATGTTCTTTGATGCGATCTTCTACAGTTCTACCTGTTTGTCCTATCATCAACTATACCTTGTCTCAACCTTAGATGACAGTATGGAGTTATCTATCGCATACCAGTTACCATTAGCCTCATCCTTTTCTACCCTCGCGCTGTTGCCAGGTTCCTAATAGCAGGTGTAAATATTGAGTTGTGGGGTGTAAGGGGTAGTGATGCGCCTCCTATAGCCTCTCCTACCCAATTCCCATCCTCATCCTGCCCGTGGTGCACCCTGCTTTTAACAGATGAGGCTCTGGGGACCAAATCACAGCGGTATAACTGTTTCATCTAAAATGGAGGAAATGCCATTTACATATGTGCTGGCCTATCACAGCACAACAGCGTCCCTCAGAGGCACATGAGGGGAAGGTCGGTGGATCTAAATACCACCTATTTAGTCCTCCCGGCTAGATCCGATGGACCCGTTGACCAACGATAGGTGTGGTCCTCCTTGCAAAATGGGGTGTTTAAGTCGGGTGATGTAACTGCCATATTGTAAAACTGGTGCCCGTTAAGAAAACAGTTACATGAAAGCCACATACACGAGTATGAGTCCTAAAGATAAACATTCCGGAGTTAAAACTGTCCCCCAATCAGATCTCCGGGTGGGGACATCTTTAGGCAAATTTCATCACAACAGTTCCAATACTTTA
Organism: Tenodera sinensis; assembly: GCA_030765045.1. Taxonomy (NCBI): domain Eukaryota; kingdom Metazoa; phylum Arthropoda; class Insecta; order Mantodea; family Mantidae; genus Tenodera; species Tenodera sinensis. Next base: position 53,702,179 of record CM060974.1, on the reverse strand, counting down.
AGAATTCTACAATAGAATGCAGGAGGCATGTCCCAGTCTAAAAAACAAGAGCTAATGAAAATATTAAAAGACCAAGATATAGATGTCTTCACAGTACAAGAAGCCAATATATTAGAAGAACAGGAAATATACCTTGAAATGGATCAGTACACTACACATATACTTCCAAAAGCTAGTCAAATAGCAAGTGGTATTCTTACAGGAATTAAAAGAAATATGAAAGCTACTATTCAAATCCAAAAAACAATGGAAGAACAAGATAAATCAGAAATAGTTAAAATTGAAGTATGGAAAAGTAACTACCACTATAGAATTTACAGTATCTACAATCCTCCACACAATACACTAGATCTAAATTCTATTCCCATAGAACCCAAAAGTATTTTAATAGGTGATTTTAATGCACACTCCCCTAGATGGGGCTACAGAGATATAAATTCAGCAGGAAGAGTCATAGAAGACCTATTAAACTCATCAACAATGGAATTAATATTTAATCCAAATGATCCACCCGTTTACCTTCATTATAATGGTTCGGGTACAAATCCTGATCTTCTGATGGTATCATGTGACATAATTGACAATACAAAAAGAGAAATAATAGAAGACCCAGGTTCAGGCCACAGAATCACCATAAACTCCATAAGAGGTCTAATAAATAAAAGTAACAAACCAAAAATTAAAATTTCTTGGAATTTTAAAAAAGCAGATTGGTCCAGTTTCCAAAATGAGATAGAAGGGAAGTGTAATATACTGTTAGAATCAGGGTTCAAGTCAACAGATGAATTGAATAAAAAAATTTGTGAAATATTATTGACAGCAGCCAAAACACATATCCCCAAAGGAAAGATAAAGAAATATAGCTACTTTTGGTCTCCATCTTTATCTAAGTTAAAACACGAAAGAAATATAGCAAGAGTCAAAGCCGAAAGAACCAACTGTCCAGAAGATGTACAAAACTGGAGAAGAAAAGCAGCCATTTTTAAGAAAGAATTAATTACAGCAAAGAGGGCCAGTTTCACAAATTTTGTAGAACATATGGACTATAGGAAAGATGGAAATAAAATATACAAATTCCTTAATAAAACAAAATTATCAAAAAATACAACTGAACCATTAAAACATAATAACAAAAGCTTAACTACAGATAGGGAAATAGCAGAATCCCTTAACAAGTTTTATGCTCAGTCACAAAGAATACCCCAAGCGTATAAAAAACAAGATAAGGCTATCCAAAAAACTATCAGAGAAACTAATAAGCCAAAATATATACGAAATGATATTTTTATTCAGGATTTTAACGAAACAGAACTAGATGTAGCAATAGAACAATTACAGAACAAAAAATCTCCAGGACCTGACAAGATCCACCCAGAGTTAATTAAACACCTTAGCAGTGGTGGCGTTTTTAATGAAACTAATGGAAAGGGCTGTGCTATGAGACTCGTTTTCTATCTACAAGGTCGTGGTAACAGATGGAATGCATATATCAATGTTTCTTTATCACAATGTATTTATTTATTTATTAACACTTCAATACTTTACACTCTCAGCACCATATTAAATACTTAAAAACCTTTACACTTGTTTAATTTAGTAGAATTTATGCTGGATAAAAGTTTGGTGAAAGTTCCATGTTCACATGCTACCGAAACACGTCTTATCACCTTGAACATATAGACGCTAATAAACTATTTCTTGGCATCCTTTTGACGCGACACACCGCCATTTTCATCTTCATCCGCGGTATTCATCTGCGCAAATAGTTCTTTCTCGTTAGGGAAGTGATCCCAATTATCGTCTCCTATTTTTATTATGGAACATAAACAATTCTAATATTTATACACTTTTAACAAACATTTACATGAACGATTTTCTGTTGGGGTCTTCTAATATTCCGTCTCAGCAGGAAAGGAAAAGAAATCCTACTTAAACTGTATAATACGTGTTGGAGAATGACAGTGACTTTCGACTGGAAAAAAGCCATTATCATCCCAATTTTAAAGAAAAACAAACCCTCAAACAATATTAATAGTTTCAGGCCAATATCTTTGACCAGTGTTATTGCAAAAGTGATGGAAAGAATGATGGCATCTAGACTTAACTGGTTCCTAGAATATTACAACTTAATTAATAGTTCACAGACCGGCTTCAGACAGAATCATAGTATAAGTGAAAATGTACTCCTACTAAGCCAAGACATCAAGGAAGCTTTCAATAGAAAGGAGGATACCTTGGCAGTATTCATTGATTTTAAATCCGCATATGACTCAGTCTGGAGAAACAAATTAATTGAGAAGTTGCAATCAATAGGTGTGAAAAGTAATATGCTTAAATGGATAACTGAGTTTATTTCACAAAGATTTTGAGCCACAAAATATAATACATGCATTTCCAAATATTGTGTTGGAGTTACGTCTTCATTGTGAATGAGCCTTAGAATAAATATAGAAATATTTGAGAGAGGAAATATAATTTGTAGCTGGAAAACCTGTTCCCAACTGCTCGTTTATGATTTGTGGCAGGAGAGGAATTACTGTTAGATTATCTACCTTGGTTCAGGTGTGTAGCAGTCAAAACATAAACTTGTTTACAAGCTTTCTTTTTTTAAATTTTGTTCAAAACTCACAATGTTTAAACCAGACTATCATAAGAAAGCTGTTATAACTACTTCTGTGATTATAATGTTTCTTTGCAACTAAAATTTTTTAAAACTTAAGTCAATATTTCTGTAAAATAATGAAATTCTTACACAAGCTTCATAATGGTAGTCTATAATTCATATATATATATAATATGTACTCAGGGGTCTCCGTCTAGGGGATATGTGAATGGCAACCACAAGGTACCCAAGCTGAGCAGAACATTACTTCCACTTACTGGTGTTTTGCTCCTCACTGTAACTTTCCTATCTGACCTTACCTTGGTCATCTCTTGTTCTCTTCCGACCCCGATGCTATTAGGGTTCCTGAGGGCTAGGGAGTCTTTATTTTTCCAACCTCTCCATTTCTCTAATTTTTCTATAAAACCTTAACCCCTAACATGCTGACCTGTCATGGCATGTAATACGTCTTCTGATAGGTAATCAGAGGATATGGTCGGTGAATTTATTTTGATAACTCTACAGGTCAGGTCGGTGAGACCGTAAACCGACAGGTGTGGTCCCCCAGACATTCTGGGGGTTGTGAGAGAGCGATGTGACCACCAAAACATAAAAATATGGTGCTCTCTAAAAAACTGTTACTATTACTGCTATTGCTCTCTTTTTTATGAAATATGACTCGAGGGGTAAAATGTTCCAGAGTTAAAGTAGTCCCCCATTCGGATCTCTGGGCAGGGACTACTTCTCGAGAACCAAAACATTATACTAATAGAAGATCTAACATCAGACTTCTACAATGGAATGCGGGTGGTCTCACACAAACAAAAAGAGTAGAACTGAATAAAATTGTATTTGACTATAACATTGATATATTTGTAATACAAGAAGCAAATCTAACAAATGACCAACTTAAATAATTCAATTTTACTGGACTTTTACTGCACTTACTACCCAAAAATAGACAGATACGCAGTGGAATATTACTTGGAGTCAAAAAGGATATTAAAACCTCCTTTGAAATTGTTAAAGAAATGGATAACACAGATAAAAGTGAATTAATAAAGCTAAATTTTTGGGATAACAAAACACATCTACATTTATACAGTATTTACAATCCTCCCAGGAATGAACCAGATCTCTCTCTTATTGACCAATTAAATAAAACAATCATAATTGGGGATTTCAATGCACATTCCAAAAGATGGGGTTATGAAAAAGTGGATTCTACAGGGAAGATAGTGGAAGAATGTTTGAATACCACAACTTTTGAACTGATTTATAGTAAAGAAGATCCCACAACCTTCATACATTATTCTGGAGCGGGCAGTAACCCAGACCTCTTGTTAGCTACAACAGATATTGTTTCAAAAATTAAAAAACAAGTTATAGAAGATCCAAGTTATGGTCACAGAGCAGTAATTGCTGATATAAAACTAGAGAATACAAATAACAGTCAAGGTCTTACGAATCTGTATTGGAACTTCAAAAAAGCAGATTGGAACAAATATAAAACTGAATTAGAACATAAATTTAAAGAACAAACAAACTCACAGCTGCATGACCAACCAGATCATATGAACAAAGAATTCTGTAAAGTCATCCTAGAAACTGCAAAAAAACATATTCCTCGTGGAAGAATTAAACATTTCAAACCCTTTTGGAACCCCCAGTTAGAAGAACTGAAAAAGCAAAGGGATATAGCTAGAAATACAGCTGAACAAACAAAAAACATATCAGATACACAAATATGGCGGAAGAAATGTGCCTCACTAAAAAAAGAAATTAATACTGCTACAAGGAATCACTTTAATAATTTCTTAGAAAAAATGGATTATAGGACAGATGGTAACAAAGCTCATAAGTTCATAAAAAATGTCAAGGACAGTGAAGAAAACAACAGCACACCTATCATACACAACAATAAAATGTTAGTAAATGATGCAGTCATAGCCGAAACATTCAATAAATATTATCCTAATTCACACAAAGTAACAAGAAATAATAAAAAGGAACGTAAAGAATTTAAGAAAGATTTGAAACACGAAAGAGAATGTAATTCTAACACTCAGTGCAATATCTTTTTTCAAAATTTTAATATGCAAGAATTGAACATTGCAATAAATAATCTAAAAAACAAAAAGTCTTCTGGACCAGATCACATACATCCAGAGTTCATAAAAAACCTTGGAAAAACAGCAAAACAGCTACTGAAACTCTAGAATCTACCCTGGAAAACCACTGTACCTGCTGAATGGCGAAAAGCAATAATTGTCCCACTCTTGAAGAAAGACAAAACAGCATCAGAAATAAAAAATTATAGACCCATACCAGCATAATAGCAAAAGTGATGGAAAGAATGGTGTCAAACATGTCAAGCTGCATTCAGAGAGTTCCACTCTACAAATGAACAAGTCTTACTTCTCAGTCAAGAAATCAAAGACTCCTTCAATAGAAAAGAAGATAATTTATCAGTTTTTATAGATTTCCAAAGTGCATATGATTCTCTATGCAGAACAAAACTACTAAAGAAAGTAAAAAAATAGGGATACAAGGTCCAATGTTTTCATGGCTATGTCATTTCCTAACACAACGCTTTATTGCAACCAGATATGGAAGAAATATATCTAAATATAAACAAGTACACCGTGGCTTACCACAAGGTGCAGTGCTCAGCACTACACTTTTTAATATATTTATTAATGATCTACCACAACAAATACAAGAATCAGGCGTGAAGTGTGCACTATTTGTTGATGACTTAGTAATGTGGACTTCAAAACCAAAAAGCAAAAGTACAGAACTGGAAAAAACCATGCAACAATCCTTAACCAACTTGCAGAGGTGGACCAAAGAAAATTTAATGACTGTTAATACAACAAAATCAAACTACCAAATCTTTTCACTAAGAAAAAAACCACTGAAAATAAAACCAAATTTTGAGGGTCAACAATTACCAGAAACAAAGGAAGCAAAGTATTTATACCAAGTTCAGTCTTAGGTTTGTCCGCATCAAAACAAACCCACGTGATCAGTGCACCGTGGTACAGCACGGTAGCAATGCGTGCAAGGAAGTAGTCCCGTTCTAGTAATCTGAGTTTTAGAATGAATTTATCGTTAAATGATATAACATTCTACACAAATACTTGAGAGGTTAATTAACGCTGATGTATACTGATAAACAGAGCTACAAGTCCCAACATGCAACACGTGTAATAACCTGGTATCCGAGTATTGTTTATAACAGCAGTTTCTATTTAGAATCATGGCGGACAGTCGCGGTGAATTTGCTCTTGCGTCTTCGTCGACTTATGTAAAGCATAACGCGGGAAAACCACTGCTAGTGGTGAAAAAACAATAGTGTTGAACGTGTATTATAAGTTGTGTGAGAAATATCCAACTGTTTCCATCAAAGAAGTAGTGAAATTAACTTCTGAGTTCACCGGTGTTTCGAGTACCAGTATAAACAGTGCTCGTAAAGAAAAAGCTGAAACAGGAAAAGTGGTTACACCCGGGAAAAAACGAAAGCGTGTGAAATATGCCATGCAAGAATGTGACGAGTTTGTTAGAAACGCAATTCATGTTACACTCTTTAAATTGACGAAATAAGGGATCATTTTGTTTCTATTACGTACCGCATGCGCTCACCACGTGGTTGTATTGTGACTATTTCTGGCGTAAATGGCGGAAGGATACATTATAACTGTGCACTGGCCACCTGGGTTCCATTTCGCGCAGATCAACCTTAGAGTGAATAGATAGTAGGAGTTACATTTGATACCAAACTTACATGGACCAAACAAATAGAAAATGTAATACAAAGAGCAGAGAGGCGCCTTCCACTGTTCAAACGTCTAACAGGAATGAAGTGGGGATGTTCCAGAGCAACGCTTAACACAACATACAATGTATATATAAAACCATTATTTACTTACTGCAGTGAAGTTCTTGTAAAAGTAAACACAAAAAAAATTCAAAGCTTTCAAAGCCAAAGTCTGAGATTAATTACAGGTGCTATCAAAACCACACCAATAGCAGCTATGGAAATACTAACCAACCAATACCCCATTGAATATGAAATAGAAAAAGCGGCTCTTATTCAACACGAAAAGTTGATCAGACTCCCATTCAATACATGGCACAAGAGAAATTTTACACATACACTAAAGACTCTTTCCAAAATTCAAGACATCAAGAAGGATGTACACCTTCCTAATTCAAAGGAAAACTTCATATCTAAAGTCAATCCAATATATACATTAGACATCACATATTATTTACACCTGACAGAAGAAGTTAAAAATAGTGATACTCCAACTAGTGTTCTAAAATTATTGGCATTAGAGACAATCCATACTAGATTTCCAGAACATGAGTGGCTCCATATTTATACTGATGGATCATTGATATTAAACCAAGATGGAGCAGGTGCTGGAGTCACATGTCACCTCTTTTCCTATTACAAATCTTTAAGTTATGGAACTACTAACTTTGATGGAGAAATTGAAGCAATTCGAATGGCCCTACAAAATCTTTTGTATAGAATTTCACATTTTCAGCAAGCAGTTATTCTCTCAGATTCCAGGGCAGCAATTATAGCAATTACTTCCAAGTTGTCACCAAAAAACCAAACTATTATAGAATGTTAGAAGATGCTTAGCCATCTAACAGCACTTCAAAAACACCTAGTCTTCCAATGGATACCGGCTCACTGTAGACTGAGTGGTATTGAGAAAGCTGATTTTCTTGCAAAAAAGGGTACCAGTGGTGTACAAAAATCTATAGTTAATTTACCATTTTATGCAGCTAAAAGATTAGTCAACTCTGAATTCAAAAAAATTATTGCAAAATATTACTATGAAAAATGAAAGAATAAAAGATGGGAACTACCAAACATTCAAACAGTGATTCCTGAGTATCCTCGAAGAACAGTAGTTGCAACCTTCAGGTTGATTACAGGACATGATTGTCTGGCAAAACATTTAAACAGAATTGGGATATATTCTTCACCACTCTGTCCTCTATGTGATCTGCAAGAGGAAATGGATCAAGACCACCTTCAAATATGCCCGGCCACTTCTAGTGCCCCATCCATCAGTGAAAAATATTGGAGAGCAAGAGGATCAATGACTTCATTGTCAGAAATCCAGCATTAGCTAACAACAACAACATTTCCAAATATAAACAAACACACCGAGGACTTCCACAAGGTGCTGTTCTGAGCACAACACTCTTTAACATATATATAAATGACCTTCCATCAATAATAAAAACCTTAGAAACCAAAGTTGCTTTATTTGCTGACGATGTAGTCATTTGGACTCCAGGCTCTTCAAAAAAACCTGAATTAATTAAAGACAGAATAGAGACAGCCCTAAACAAAGTACATGAATGGAGCTCCCAAAACCTCATGACTATCAATGTGGAAAAAACAAATTATAAATTATTTACACTAAAATACAAACTAGTTAATATTAACATAAATTATAATGGTAAACCACTCAAAGCAGTTGATGATGCCAAATACTTAGGCATCACTTTCGACAGAAAGCTAAGTTGGAAAAAACATAACAAACATCTCAGAAAAGGTTGAAAAGAAACTGCAAATCCTGAAACGGTTAGCTGGTGCTAAATGGGGCTGTTCAAGGAGAGTGCTTAACACAACATACAAAATGTACGTTAAACCAAACCTCTTGTACTGTTCTGAAGCTTTAATAACAGCAGCAAATACTAAAATCAATAAACTTGAACAAATACAAAATCAGGCTCTTCGCCTAATCACTGGAGCAGTTAAATTCACACCTATTGATGCCATGCTTGCCTTAACACGGACCCCATCAATAACCACAAAAATAGAAGAACAAGCATTGCTCCAACACAAGAAAATGTTACGACTGCCAAACTCTAAATGGACAGAAGAGAACCTCCCCCCTTCAATCCTTAAAACTCATAGTAGTTTGCTAGAAAAAGTAATACAGATTAAATCCAAATTGAACATTCCTAACACCAGAGAAAATCTACTTATAAGAGAAAATCCATTGGAATTATTGCAACCTACCTTCAGTTTGGAATTAATAGAGGAAATAAGTAAATCAGACACACCAAAAGAAATACAAAAACTTCTAGCTCTGGAAACAACCAATACTAGATATCGCACAGAAGAATGGCTGCACATATATACTGATGGATCCTCAACGGAAAACCTTACTGGAGCTGGAGTTACATGTTCACATTTTTCCTTTTATCATTCTGTTGGCAGAGACTCAACAAATTATGATGGAGAAATAGAGGCTATATACATTGCTCTCCGAGAATTATTAAATCTTCCCTTAAATAAATTTAACAACGCAGTAATTCTTTCAGATTCTAAAGCTGCAATTCAGGGAATACGTTCAAATACTACAAAGAAGTAAAAAAAAATTAGAGAATGCTACAAAATGTTAACATAACTCCAAAAAGTTAATAAGACTGTTCATCTCCAATGGATTCCAGCACACTGTGGAGTCATGGGGAATGAAGCTGCAGACTCACTTGCAAAGAAAGGCACAACAATAAAACAAAAGTCTAAATTCAATTTCTCATATTCCTCAATAAAACGCTTGATCATTAAAGAATTTTCTCATTCATACCTACAAGAAATAGAAACAAATGCCAAAGATAAAAAATGGATTACACTACTTTCCAACCCAGATATAATCCCCCAGAGACCAAGGAAAACAGCGGTTGCAGCCTTCCGACTACTGACAAATCACGACTGCTTAGCAAGTCATCTCTACAGAATAGGTATCTCAGCTTCACCAATATGTGTCCTGTGTAACGGTCCAGCAGAAATGAATGAAGACCACTTGAAGAGCTGTGAAGCATTAAGATCAGAAGAAACTACAGTTAAAAAGTATTGGAAAGCACGAATGCTAATGGCTTCATTGCCAGATGCAAGGCACTAGAAAACAACAATATTGAGTTGTTATGAATTTCAGATTTGAACACATTATCCTACACAGAATTTTTTTCTCTATCAGGTTATATGATTTTTAGTCATACATTTCTATAGGCCCATATTTCTTCAGAAAATGTTTTTTTTTTTTTCAATACAAGTCTGATATTTGCTGTTTTTACGCTCAATGCACTAACTAACAAACTGCTAGAATATGTGTATATTTTTTGCTTAGCTAAATTATAGTTCCACTACCTGCTCATTTTGAATTCTGTATGTTTACTCAGTTAAGTGTTCAATTTTTTAAATTAAATGTTTTCAGAAAACTATATATCTGTGCACTGCAAAAGCTATGCAGTGGGAAACTTTTTTATTATTGACTTCACATTGGGGACCAAGCGAGAATAAATGTTGAGGAGGGTTGGATAAAGTTTTTAAAATAAACCAAAAGTCTGTAGCTTCTTTCTTTCATCGAGTAAAGCAAACAAAAGGTGTTCATCTATTCAGTGTATTCTTGGGCCAGGCCTGACACAGAAGATAGCATAAGGAGCAGCACTAACATTAGTTTGAAAGAAGTGTGTGTAACTGTGTGGAATATGTGAGCTGTTATTGCGTTATTTATTTAATATTTTCCGTAAATATTTGTAGTTATGGTGGGGGAAGCTAGGAAGAGACGATATGTTGGTAAATTAAGATGCAAGGGATACCAAATAATTATGAATATGTTAGATTATTTTTCAAGTAAAATGAGTGTTAGTAAGGCAGTAAAAGAAACAGCTAAGGCTATCAGGTGTTCAGAAGCAGTAGTGTATAGATTAAAAAGGAAGTAATGAAAGGACCTGTAAGAATGCCATAGAAAAAGAAAGCAAAAAGGGTGGTGGAAAAACGCTAGGTTAACACAATATGATGGAATAGTGCAAAGTGGAGTGTGGCTAATTGTTCATTCTTTACTGTTTGCAAATATTCCACCCACGCTGAATATAATTTTGTCATGGGTCAATAGTGATGAGACCCGTGATTTCTCAAGGGTCGCTCTTAGTCAGTTCTTACATGATTTGGGGTCCAAATATGAAAGAAGAGGTAACAAGTGCATATTAATATAAAGAGACAATATCATCAGATTGCGACATAAATATCTAAGACATAAAAAGGTTTAGGGACCAGGGGAACTCAATTGTTTATACAGGCGAGTCATTTGTAAATGTGGGTCATACAGTGACAAGGATGTGGAGGGATACCAAAGTAAAAAGTGTCCGTCAAGCAGCAATTGAAGGACTAAGTACAGGACTCAGGCCACCTCGGGGTTGCATGCGGAGAAAGATTCGTAACTAGTACATGTTGCAACACTGCGCTCCATTTAACGTGTACTGTCTCCTAAGGGTGAGATGCACTATACATATAAACTCCTGTTTAGCAATGAAAATAATGTATTATTGTGCTATGTCTGACTTCCTGGTAATAAAATGAGTAATATGTATAACCCTTATATTACACAGAGAAATGTGATTATATACATATGATAACTTACAGTGATTTTTAAATATACGTAGTTTCATATCTACATTTAGTATTATAATAAGCCACATTTCTAAGAAAGTTTGGTAAACAAGTGTTTTTATTTCCAGGATTTAAAACGTGTATATACTTCTAGTATTTCAATAATAAAGAAAATTGTATGAATTGCTTTTGGGAGAGGAAGTAGAGAAACAAATGTGATTGTGTTTCATAAAAGAAAGGTGATTAGAGTAAACCATGTGAGTATAATAGGTTGCATTTCTATTTCCAACATAAAAGCAATTGTTGAACTGCTTTTGGAAGAGGGAGTAGACAAGCAAATGTCAGGGTTTGAATTAATGGGAGGATTTCTCCCTTTCATTAAATAACTTCCCTGGCTTGTCAAAGAAATATTCCTTCCCTGCCAGAGAAGTGCTTTTTACCTTCTCTACTAGTAAGTAGAGGAAGTATTGTATTCCACCCAAAAATTCGGTGCCAAGATTTCACAGGAAATGTTTTGATGCCCCCTGAATAAAAAAAGTGTGTGTGTGTGTGTGTGTGTGTGTGTGTGTGTGTGTGTGTGGTGCGTCTGTGAGTCTGTCGACAGCATAACTCAAAAATGAAAAAGTCAGTTAAAAACCACAGTTGGTATTGAAGTTTAATGTCTTTCACAGATGCAACATGAAGATTTTGAAGGAAATTGCTCTAACTTAACCTACCCTTTACGTGGAAAATTTTTTAAAAACTGATTTTCTTGAAAATGTTTCAAATGACTTTGATTAAAATGACATGTTTAAGATATTTTCATGACAAATGAAATGTACATTTTTAATTTTATAGCTATAGCCCGTGTAGTCTTGTATACTCTGGATGATGTTTGCATAGCTGGTAAACCATAAAAGATAGACAAAATCTTACTATACAAGAAATGTAAAAACTCACCTGTCATCAACACCACTTTGACAAAATATGTGAAGGCTCATACCCAAAAATCTTGTTTTACCATGCTGTTCAAAGAATTGTGTGACACATATGCCAATTTTGAGCCAATTTATACCGATGGTTCCCGGTGTGACAACAATAATGGCTGTGCGGTGGTTGCTCCTAACCACACCATGATGTATAGTCTACCAGACACTCTCACCATTTTCTCTAGTGAACTGTTTGCTATACGTTTCGCCATGGATTATATATCAAAGAATGGAGACTTCAAATCATTCATTATATACACAGATTCCCTTAGTGCATTAATGGCTATACAACAACGATCTTCTTGCCACACTTTGGTAAGGGAGATACGTGAATTATACAGTGAGCTTATATCATCAGGTAAACAACTGATCTTGGCATGCATACCATCTCACTGTAACATACCAGAAAATGATCTTGCTGACACTGCCGCAAAAGAAGCTACCAAGCATCCTCCAAACTTACCAGATCTTAAGCTACCACATGAAGACTATTTACGGCATCTTAAAAGAACTATCCTACACCGATGGAAGACAGGTTGGACAACTACATCCAACAGCAAACTGCATGATATCTGTCCAATACCTAACCTGTCCATAACAATTAGAACACTAACCCGGCGAGACCAGGTACTAATAACCCAATTATGCATTGGCCACACTACGCTTACTCATTCCTACATTCTGTCCCATGAACATCCTCCTAAATGTACTCTGTGTGATTCTACTCTTACCGTTCAGCATGTGTTCACTGTTTGTCCAAGATACACCCACCAGCGACTTCAGTATGGAGTTCCTGAGAATCTTCAGCTAGCTTTGGGTGATCAACAGTATCACAAGAAAATCATCAAGTTCATCAAGGCATGCAAAGTTAATATTTAAATTCAATGTAAACTTCATGATTTGTTTCCTCTTTTCTTTTCTCAATGTTTAGTCGTGATATGACCTTTATGTTGAAGCGACTTCAAATAATAAATAAAAAAAAAAAAAAAAAGAAATGTAAATATTACTAAATGTTTTTATAGAGTGAACCATTTCAGAGATATTCCTTGCTATTTGTGTCAGTTTCAGAAAACTTAAACTTTCCTCAAACACAGCATCACTGTTCAGTTTTTTTAAATGTTGTTAGCTAATGCTGGATTTCTGACATGAAGTCACTAATCCTCCCGCTCTCCAATATTTTTCACTGATGGATGGGGTGCTAGAAGTGGCCGGGCATATTTGAAGGTGGTCTCGGTCCATCTTCTCCTGCAGATCACACAGAGGACAGAGTGGCGAAGAATATATCCCAATTATTATTTATTTATGCCAACAAACTTACTGTTGGTGTTTTTAAACCCACAAGTACCAGTTCTACCTATCAAATATATCCCAATTTTGTTTAAATGTTTTGCCAGACAATCATGTCATGCAATCAACCTGAAGGTGCAACTGCCGTTCTTAGAGGATACTCAGGGAATTACTGTTTGAATGTTTGGTAGTTCCCATCTTATTTCATAAATATTGAAGAGACTTAGCAGTAATAGTAACCGCTTTTTAGAGAGCACCATATTTTTATGTTTTGGCAGTTACATCGCTCTCTCACAACCCCCAGAATGTCTGGAGGATCACACCTGTCGTTGGTTTACGGGTCTCACCGACCTGACCGGGAGAGTTATCAAAATAAATTCACCGACCATATCCTCTGATTACCAATCAGAGGACGTATTACATGCCATGACAGGTCAGCATGTTAGGGGTTAAGAGTTTATAGAGAAATTAGAGAAATATAGAGGTTGGAAAAATAAAGACTCCCTAGCCCTCAGGAACCCTAATAGCATCGGGGTCGGAAGGGAACAAGAGATGACCAAGGTAAGGTCAGATAGAAAAGCTACAGTGAGGAGCAAAACACCAGTAAGTGGAAGTAATGTTCTGCTCAACTTCAACTTGGGTACCTTGTGGTTGCCATTCACATATCTCCTAGACGGAGACCCCTGAGTAAAGAACACAAAGGTATGGATGCACTCCTAATTTATTATTTGGTCAAGTTGTATAATGGTAATACTGTACAATGCTATTACAAAGCTAAATCATTCTGCAATAAACTGATAGAAAATATTTGACAAGTGAATGTAAAATTATCTTTGATTTTTAAATGTTAACCATGCAAAGGGAATGGAACCTCAAAACTTTCAAAAATTTGGTTATCACTCAAAGCCTACTGTATTCTCATTACCCCTTGCACCTACAAGGAAATAAGCAATAACATTGAGACAGAATATTGACTAATAGAAAATTGTTCATGTAAATATTTTTGTAAGAGTGTGTAAATTTTTAATTCTTTTAATTTGGGTGTATCAGGGACTTATTTCTTTTTAATATTCAAGGTCCAATGTCTTCTCGTCACTTTGAGTTCAACCAATGAGAACTGTTGCGCGGATGAATACAAAAGAATGGCGGTGTTGCGTCATACCCACGCCAGAAACTACTTTCATTGGCGTCTGTGAGCTCAGAGTGAAAGGAAGTGTATTTTTGCTGATGGCGTGTGAACATGTAAATTACACCCAAACTTTTAACCAGCGTAGACGCTATCGAATTTTAAAAGTTGTTAACTAACTGAAATTGTGATAAAAAGTGTAAATAACGAATAAATGTGTTTGTGATAAAAGAACGTTGGTTTGTGCATTCCATTCTTTAACCATCGACCCTGAAAATAAGAGTAGCGTCTACTATAACAAACTTTCCACCTTTTAGTAAAAACATTATTCGTGCTGCTATATTCCCGCTGCTTGATAAAGACTTATTTAATAAAAACGGCACCAAAATGGCTTGCCCAACGTGGAGCGCGAATTTAGAATGGAATGCAAAATTACGAGAACAAAGTGTTAACATCGAATGACGCCATCTCATCGCACAGGAGAAAGACGCCATTAGACCATCGACTGATATCAACAAAACATCGATACACGGAGAATCAACGTGGGAAAAACACCGGAGATCATCTGGCGAAGCCAACTACCCAGGAGACGTAAATAACTGGACGAAGAACCAACGGAAAAAAGAAAGTAGGATCCAAAATTTTTGTTTTTACATACATTTTATTTCCATTGTACATGATACTTAGAAGCAGCAAAGTAGTGGGACTTTTAACCAAAAGTGAATTGGATAAAGAAATTAAAATGTCGCGAAAAGAGATAGAAACAGGAGTGGGGGAAGGGGCAGATAGGCCTAGTTATCAGATAGAATTAGAGAGTGAGGAACAGGCGGAAATAAGCAAAGACCAAAGGTTAATGATGATGATGTTTGAAAGACTAGAACAGAAACTAGAACAAAATAAGGTAGAAATAGGTCAGAAAATGGAACAAAATAATGCAGAATTAAAACAGGACATGGAACAGAATAAGGCAGAATTAAAACATGACATAGAACAAAGTTTAGGTCAGAAAATGGAGGAAGTGAGAAAAGACTTAGAACAGAAAATGGAATTAGGTAGACAGAACCTAGAACAGAAAATAGAATTAGGAAGACAGGAGTGTAAAGAAAATATGAAAGTAATGGAAACTAATTTAAAATTAGTACATAAAAACTTAAATGAAACAAAGGAAGCCTTAGAAGCTAGGATAGAAATTGTAGGAGATAGGATGGGAAAGATAGAATCAGAGATGAGAGAGAATAAAATTGTGTTAGAAGGAGAAATTGCTAGATGTAGGGATGAAATAACAGAATGTAATACAAGTGTAGACTGTAAGATAACAAATGTAAAAGCAGAAATAACTGAGGAATTAAGGAAAGAGATTGAGGTAGTAAAGAAAGACATTATTAATGAAACTGTAGAACAAATTGTAATTCCTAAAATTAAGACAATGAATGATGTGATGCTTTCACAACAGGATGCTATAAATGATATGAAACAAAGCCACTTAGAAATAAAGAATGATTTGAAATCAATTTGTGAAGAAATGAAAAAAGGGAAAGAAAATTTGGCTAATGTAAATGATGTTGTGAAGGCATTACAAAGACAAGATGATTTAGATGTAAGTAATGTACAAGATGAGAGTTACTTGAGTAATGTACAAAATGTTGACTCACCATACAGAGAAAGAGGTTCACAACCAAACAATGACACAACACATAACACATGTTACACCAACAGCATATTACATGAAATCACACCACCTACATTTGACGAGGAGAAGGGAGACGATCCAAAACTCTTTGTTAAAGAGATGGAAGAATACTTTAAAGTGAAAAGGATACCAAACGAGCTTAGGATGATGATAGTTAAGAAAAGCTTAAAAAACAAGGCATTAGAATGGCTCAGGTTAACACTAGCTGGTCATGAGTCTTATAGCTCATTCAGAAATTTATTCCTATCAAGGTATTGGGGCCCAGCTAAACAAAACCAAACTAGGGTAGAGCTAGCGACAGGTAGATACGATCCAACCAAAGGGTTGTCATTAGTCGATTATTTTATGAAAGTAGCCAACAAAGGAAAGCTATTAGACCCCAACTTGTCGGAGGCAGAACTAATTGCCAGCATAACAAGACATTTCCCAGACACAGTGAGAACAGGATTAATTGTTGCGAGGCCAGTAGATTTTGCAGATATGATAGAATTGCTGACAGCCTTCGAAACACAAAATGGTCGGCCTAATGAGCATAGACATAGGAACGGTCACCCAAACTCACCCATCCTAAACCGGAACACGACTACGAACAACCAGAGTGAGGGAGAACATAGAAATACTAGGAGTACCCATGAAAGGGGGAGAGGGGCACACCATTTCCCACAACCGCATAATCATGGCGAGAGGATGGAGAACACAAGACAGCGATACCACGACACGATACCGAGGGGTGAATCGAGATACAGAACGCATAGATATGATCGTGGAAGACCAGGAGACCGTACCCATCAAGTGAATCATATACGATTCTGTAGGGAATACATGAACAGCCATAGGCCGTCGTACAATAGGGGTTCACGTCAAAGGGGCAGAAACCAAGCGAACATCGACAACGTAAGACAACAGGAACAGAATGAAAATGTGCCGGATAGGACCGATACTGCACAGAATACAGAAACTACGATCACCTCCAACGTCCAGGAAAACTAAGTACAAGTCAACTTTGTGTCCCGGAAGTTGACCTGTGTGGCAGTAGGGGCGATATTGACCAATGTAATGTAGGTACCTTGAGAAGACAGGCGAGTGAAAGAAAGGAAATAACCAATCCACCAATGATTAGGCTGAAGGTATGGGGTATCGAATTGCCAGCGATGATTGATACAGGAGCCAGCACATCAATATGTGACGAACAGCTGTTCCAGGAACTGATAACTAAAAGAAATGCTGAATTCTTGCCTGTGTGTGGAGTGTATTGCAGCACAGCAATTGGCAAGAAAAAGGAACATGTTAAATACCAGGTAAGGCTGGTAATTGAAATCGGAAGTTGGAAGTTCGATTTTATTGCCCTAGTAATACCTAGACTAACAGCTACCCTAATCATTGGCAGTGATTTGCTTAACCTTTGGAGGTCGGTAATTAACTATGACCTACATGAATTTATTATTAAGGAAGGAGCCTCAGAATGCACTGCGAAGTTCCTGGAGGAAGAAACATGTCAAGAGGAACCAGACCAGACAGGGATCCATCCGGATGAACAATTCTTTGTGGAGAACATCAATGTCCACGAGAATAGGTTGGTAGACCTAAGGGTAAATAAGAAGAAAACAGGTTGGACGAGCGATGAAGAAACTAACGTTTGCAGCCATTGGATCTGCACAGAAGACGAATATGTTACCTGGGACAACTACCAACCTGAACCACTACCAACGGATGGAGAAGAATCGATGTTACAGCTAATCGATGAGAAGGTCTGGGGGGCACATGGCATCTCTGAAGAGGAAAGAAACCAACTTAGGAAAATATTGGTTAAAAACAGGAAAGTTTTCAATAAAAAGCCAGGTACGTGTAACAAGTACGTACATACCTTTACAGTAACAAATATTACCCCCTATTCACACAAATCCAGGCCCATCCCCAACTCCATCAGGGAGGAAGCTGACAGAGTGATCCAGAAAATGTTAGCGGACGGAATAATAGAGCCGTCGGACTCATGTTATGTGAATCCAGTAGTATGGGTCCATAAGAAAGGGGGAAAATTGAGGATGACCATCGACGCAAGGAAAATAAATACACATACCTTGCCGGATCACTACAGGCCTGAGGGGGTAGACCAACTAATATCGAAATTGAAGGGAGGTCAACATTTCACTAGTCTTGACTTGACAGCATCATTCTGGCAAATTCCTCTTCATCCAGATGTCAGGAAATATACCTGTTTCTTGCACAAAGGAAAGGTATACCATTTTTCAAAATGTGCCTTTGGACTATCGACCAGTAGCAGTGCACTACTGAGGGCTCTAGACAAAGTTTTTGGAGATACCATCGAGACTTTTGTGACGCAATATGTCGACGATTTTTTAATATACAGTGAGAATCCCGAGTCGCACTTACATCACATAGATTATGTATTATCCAGGTTCCAGGAAAGCAACATGACCCTAAATTTAGAAAAGTGTGAATTTTTCGTCAAAGAGGCTGAATTTCTGGGCCACATCATAACACCTGATGGTATACAACCTAATCCGGAGAGGGTCAAGGCCATAGAGCATATACCACCCCCACGTAACTTAAAACAGTTGAGAAGGTTTCTGGGCATTTTACAGTACCAGTCGAAATTCGTGGTCAACTACGCTAAGGAATTGGTACCCCTTAGAGCACTGTTGAAAAAAGATACTAAGTGGGAATGGAATGCTGAACACCAGGTGGCCTTTGAGAATATCAAAGAACTTTTCAAGCACAGTATTCTCCTGGAACGACCGGATCCAAATTCACCTTTTCTAGCATACACTGATGCTAGTGCGCACTCATATGGAGCAATATTAGCACAAGAAGATGCAGATGGCAACAAACATGTGATTGCCACAGCTTCTAGATTTTTAAACAAGATAGAAGCCAATGCCTGCATAACCGAACTGGAAATAGGTGCAATCCATTTTGCGTTGCAAAAGTTCAGACAATATATATATCTTTATAAAATAATTAAATATACAGATCACGTAAGCCTGTCCTTCATTCAAAAATGCAAGCTGACCAACTCCAAAATCTCAAGGTACATACATGAGATAATGTCACACGACATAGAGGTCAAACATATCCCGGGGAAGGAGAACATCTTCAGTGACTTATTGTCAAGGTTAAGGTCGGAGAATCACATACCCGAGACGATATACAGTCCGCACCATGAGATTAAAATTATGCAGATAAGTAGCAAAGAAAGCAACGAGATCTTGCAAGACTTCAAGAACATAGCAAAGCTACAACAAGAAGACCCTGAATTGAAGAGGCTATTCGACAAGGCTCCAGACATAATACCAAGATTGGATGCCAAGATAGGCAAATTTAGGAACATCCTATTTAAATTGCATGGTCGCGACGTAAGGAAATGGAAAATGATGGTACCAAATTCCTTACAGGACAGGGTCATTTTGGCATTCCACCACTCGATGCTTCACTCCGGTACTGAGAGGACAATGCTTGCCATCGAGGAGGTATTGTACATTAAACATCTTGGCAAGAAGGTCAGGAAGTTAATTTCCTCATGCGACCTATGCCAAAAGGCCAAGCCAATTAATGTAAAGTACAATGTCATCCCACAATCCATTGTGAGGAACGAGAAAAATGCATTGGTGTGTATTGACGAGCATGGAGAGCTGCCAAGGGGTAAAGATGGAAACAGATACATCTTTGTCATGTTTGATGTTTTTACAAAATTCACCAAAATATACCCCATTAAGAACATCAAAAGCAGAACATGCCTAAATAAAATCGTCAAGGACTACATCCCAAAATATGGGAGGATAAAATGTATTCTATCGGACAATGCAACCATGCATAAGAGCAAGTTGTTTCAGAACACCTTAGAAACATTAGGAATAAAATTGTACTATTCCTCAGCATATTATCCCCAGGGAAACCCGACTGAGAGAATCATGAGGGATATAAGTATTTATTTTCGTTTACTCTGCCACAGAGACCACACTTCCTGGACGGAAAAATGCGGATATATAGAGGAGGTGATTAACCATTCGGTGAACCCCACGACCAAGTTCGCACCTATCGAGCTGATGACCAACACGAAACCAAGAAAATTAGCAATTGACATTGACACTACGATGGCTGCCCAGAGAGAATTATCAGAGAAGGAAAAATGTCAATTGGCATTCAGAAGATTACAGCAGAAGGCTGAAAAAGGGAGGAACAAGGTGAAAAGATTCGTCAGGAAATGGTCCCCACAAATTGGAGAAAAGGTGCTCTTAAAAAGCCACAAAGCATCCAAGGCATCTGAAAAAAGATCTGGAAAGATGGAGCTATTGTATACTGGACCACTGGTCATAACAAAACAGCTGGGTGACCACACGTATGAGCTACAGAATACAAATGGCAAGTTGGTAGGAAGATACCATAAAAACAAATTGAAGCCATACAAAGAAAGGACCAAATAGTCTTTGTCAACGAATGTGTAAGGCAGGAGTAGTAGAGATGAAAGAAGATAACAATTTTTAATGGGTTACTTATAGAAAATCATGTTCAGATTAGGAATTACAACAAGGAAGAAAATCTACATAGTCATTGGCTATATCGACCACAAAGAGCATTGTTAACAAAAAACAGACGAGGACACTGATTGTCATTAAATAAATGAATCATAGCGACGGAAGATGATATGTTTTTGACATAAGGATGTCAGGAACAAAAATAAAAATGAATCAATTATGGTGAAAAAGATATAATATTTCGACACAAAGATGTCGAGGGTAAATGGAGAAGAAAAATAATACAATTACAGAATAATTGTAAGTATAGAAGTTTTCTCTTATAGAAATAAGAGATAAAGAAATGACAATTAGTGAAATGAGGAAAACCATAACCAGAAAAACAATGCCCATGAATTAAGATGAATATAGCCAATGCTAAGCTCGAAGAAATGTTAAACCAAACAACAATGAATAATAACCTAATCAAGAAAATTAGTACCATTAGTAACATCAGAGTTTAAGAACCGACTCAATAACCTGTCTATACATAAGCTCATAAGACAAAGAAGGCAAAGAACTGAATAAAACATTGCCATAAACATGATTATAATCATTAGCTCAAAATTTGTATCCTGTTTTTCTCTCCTCATAGCAATGAATACAAGTCAAAAACCATATGAAACACTTACATTATATTTGTGTCAATGTCAAATGTACAATAACTGAATATGTATTGTATGATAACTGGATATGTTGTGTAATAACTGAATATGTTGGGTAATAACTAAATATGTTATGCAAAAACTGAATGTGTATTGTGTAATAACTGAATATGTATTGCATAATAGCAGAACATATGTGATGTGATAGCAGGATATATTGTGCAATAACTGAATATATCTTGTGTAATAATTGGACATATTGTGTAATAACTAAATGTGTTGTACAATAACTGGATATGTATTGTATAATAACTGAATGTATTGTGTGGTAATCGAATATGTAAAACTTATAAAGACATGCTGTATTATGTCAAAACGAAGGACAAAGACAAACAGTGAAGAAGACTGTAAAAAAAAAAAAAAAAAAAAAAAAAAAAAAAAAAAAATATTGTACAAAGTGATTGAATCATAGGAGTAGGGAGAAGTATTGTATTGTGTTTCAAGATTGTAAATAAGGTGACAACTTGAAAAACAAAACAAGGGGCATATGAGACAGAATATTGACTAATAGAAAATTGTTCATGTAAATATTTTTGTAAGAGTGTGTAAATTTTTAATTCTTTTAATTTGGGTGTATCAGGGACTTATTTCTTTTTAATATTCAAGGTCCAATGTCTTCTCGTCACTTTGAGTTCAACCAATGAGAACTGTTGCGCGGATGAATACAAAAGAATGGCGGTGTTGCGTCATACCCACGCCAGAAACTACTTTCATTGGCGTCTGTGAGCTCAGAGTGAAAGGAAGTGTATTTTTGCTGATGGCGTGTGAACATGTAAATTACACCCAAACTTTTAACCAGCGTAGACGCTATCGAATTTTAAAAGTTGTTAACTAACTGAAATTGTGATAAAAAGTGTAAATAACGAATAAATGTGTTTGTGATAAAAGAACGTTGGTTTGTGTATTCCATTCTTTAACCATCGACCCTGAAAATAAGAGTAGCGTCTACTATAACAAACTTTCCACCTTTTAGTAAAAACATTATTCGTGCTGCTATATTCCCGCTGCTTGATAAAGACTTATTTAATAAAAACGGCACCAACATAATTTCTGCAAATGTTTATCTCAAATAACACAAATAAGATAGAGAAATAAGAGCTTTTAAGAATGGTTAGTACAGGAGTAGAGAAAGTCACCTGAGTGCAACACATCAGATTTTTCCTTTTAGTGTATTTACTATTACCTACCTCTGAAAATACAAGAATACACAGGACACCTTTGGTGCAGACTATACATGGTACAAGTGCCAGCTGTGAGTAAGCAAAAGCATTATATCACAAGTAAGCTAAACGATAAGCAATTCTTCAGTTCATTATTAATCAAGGCTTCATGGCTGATCATCCATGAAGCCTTGATTAATAATGCTCACCGTGGAAGTGTCAAATCTTCAGTTCATTAGTTACATTGGCATCAGCAATTCTGCACTGGCAATGACAATTGCAGCTTACAGTATTCCATTCAATTTGTGAGAAGAAAACAAAAACTTACTAAAAGTCATGACATTGATGTATTCCAGTTCGAATCTCAGGCTTTAACTTAAATTAATATTAACCTCTTAAAGGATATGGACGTGAAATCACGTCCATTTAAAATGACGGACGAGCGATATGGACGTGTATACACGTCCTGTGCGTTTGTGCATTTAACTCTTATTTATCCTCTATCTAACTCAACTTATTTTAATTTTCCCCCGTTATGAAACATTTAATTAAATTCTATATGCTTTACTGGCTTACCTTTATATGTTCCTTCTGCTGTGATATGCCTCAAAACAGGGATAAACACACAAGGGCACATCTCCACATTCGCCACAGATCATCCCAGTTTCCTTATGGATTTCCTTCTTGCGGCACACGAAACACCTTCGAGATGGACGGGACTTCTTTGCTGTTGACGGTATCCTTTTAGTATAATGTTTTCCTTGAAGTCTGAGGGGTGCAGGGGTTTTGGATTTTCTACCTCCCAGTATGAAGAGGCCTCTCAACCTGGTATTGTTCAATTAGGCTGCGAGCTATTGATAGTCGAAAGTCCAGGTAGGTCATTGTCTTGTGTGGGTTTAGAGCTCTCCAAATTACCAAACAATTGTATATGGTTATATCCAGCTGGTGCAAAAATACCTTTTAATACCATTTCACTGTTTTTTGTAAAGAGGGATATGCTTGCAATACCTGATCTACTAGATCAACACCGCCCATGTGCATATTGTATTCCTGGATAACGTCAGGCTTGAAAATGCACATTTTGGTATGGGCATCTGTTTTTCCAGTGTCAATCATCAAAATCTTAGAGCTGCAATTGGATAATGCCGTAACTACCCTCCTGTCCTGCCAGGCAAGGTAGGTCAAAGGTGGGAGCTGACGCACCTCCATTTCCCCTCTCCTTAGAGCCTTTGTATTCACATCTTTTGGCAAACCAATAAAATTTGAACGTACTGTTCCAATTGCATTAGTCTTTCTTTTGTGTAAGGCCATGAATAATTTAGGAGAGCTGTACCAGTTATCTAAGTACACAGTCCTACCCTGATCAAGCACAGGTTCCATTAGGTGCATTACTATGGAGCCAGATAAGCCCAAATCTTTGTCTCCAGTATTGTCAGTCCCTTGACCAGTGTAAATGCAGCTATTGTAAAGATATTCCGTTTTACTTTCACAAACATCAAAACTCTTTATGCCAAATCTAGCCCTTTTTGTTTTGATGTATTGCTTCCAACCTAAGCGGCCCTTCCAAAGCATTAGGCTTTCATCAACAGTGATCTTTTCACCAGGCACATAATTTTCCTTAAATTTTGAAATAATATAATCGAAAACAGGCCTAATTTTGTGGAGTTTGTCATTTACATTCTCTGTGCAGGTGAAATGAAGGAACCGCAAAATTGATGTAAACCTGTTGTTTGACATGCATTTTCCAAAAAAAGTAGTAGCTAGCATGTCGTCTGTGGACCAATACATGTATAATGCAGGTTTACGAATAACACCCATAAGTATAATTAGACCAACTAGCCTGTAAATCTCATTGAGTGTTATTTCTGTCCACCTTTGATTTCTGCTCTTAGGCCCTAATTTACCTTTAGAGAGCAGGTCTTCCTTCACCTTACACGCATATACATTTGTTTCCGAAACAATGAGAGACACTAAGTCGGTAGTAACAAATTTTGTAAAAATGTCAATTGGTTGGCTGTCCGAAGTCAGCTGAGCCTGGGATTGAACACCAGACCCTGTGCTCGTGAAGATGTGCCTGTTTGTATTGCAATTGTTTTCAGCACTCCACAATGCTGACTCTTCACGAACACCTGAAGGAAGTTGGTCACGTTCTTCCTCACTGCTACTTGTACCTATATCCTCCACACCCCCCTCAAATTCGGAAAATTCGCCATCGATATCCAAATCGCTGTCACACAGCAAGAAGTCCTCCACATTATCGTGTGTAATTTCAGAAGCCCTTACACTTCCACCACTCGCTAACCTTTGTGCAACACTGCTTGTTGATGCCATGTTTTAGCTCTGAGATGTAACACTCAATAGCTTCTCACTTCAGCTACAAGCAGGAAAGTATACGTATGCATTTCAAGAAAGAAACAAACGGAGCCTGTAAGCTATATCCAAGTTACGAAACACGTGTAAGGAAAAATTGCAAACCTGCTTTATTCTGATGACTCACAGACCACGCATACACTA
This sequence comes from Tenodera sinensis, assembly GCA_030765045.1. Classification (NCBI taxonomy): domain Eukaryota; kingdom Metazoa; phylum Arthropoda; class Insecta; order Mantodea; family Mantidae; genus Tenodera; species Tenodera sinensis. The sequence goes on along the minus strand of CM060974.1, from coordinate 53,677,207 downwards.
GTGCTTTATTTCACACTACGCTTTGTTTTGCTGATGCAAGGGCCACACATACAATGGGTCGACTACTGTTTCTTTCACAGGACTTATATTAGGCGCCTTCGACAAAGCAAAGTTAACTTTTTACCACAGTGAAACAAATAGTGCCATTTCAACAATTTGTAAATGCAACTCAACATTGCTGATGATGTACATGTATACTGCATATAATGAGTTTTATACCAGTGTTTGTTTCATTAAAATAACTTAAAATTTACGCAAAATACAGCTGTGTATTTAGGAAGCACTTTTAGCGCATTTAACAATTTAAATGTCCTGCGCTGGATATTGGGTATCCATTCTCGGCCTGCAGAGCTTTTAAATGGCTGTCGCTCAAGAGGTTAATATGACTGCACTGCAAGTGACATCTGTTAGTGAAAAGAGTAAGTGAGTACATTACACTAATTGAGAGGTGTGTAGACAAAAACTATATTTTGAAAAATGAAGAACAAATCGTCCCTGGCTTCCATAAAACAGTTTTAAGAGTATTATATGCCTGTACTGCTCAAAAATATAAAATCACGACATTCTTAATGACAGTAAAATGCATATTGTTGTAGCTGTCGCTGTAACACACCAATGCTATTATCACTGGTATTACTACCATTATTGGCATGAAGTTTCCCCTCCTCGTCAGAAAGTTTGTTTCAAACACTGGCTGGTAATCGGTCAACCAGTGTTGGAGTTTATCAACCTCATACACACAAAATCTACTTTTATGTACACAGATTCATACTTCAATCATAACGCTTGGTTTAATTTCGTTTGCAAATAGTAATCAATAATTACTAAGCTGTATCTCTAAACCATTTATAAATAACATTTTAATCCAATTTAGTGGCATGTTGAAATTTACTTAAAATACCTCAGTATTCCAGCAATTTGTATCACATCCAAGTTGGCTTCTTTCTTTCTTTTCCTTTTTCCAAAATCAGGGTAATTCCCAACAATGTAGGAACAAATTAGTTATTGCCAAAAAAAAAATATGTGAACAGAGAGGTAGAACTGGAACTTCAAAATTCAATGGCACAACTGGGATTTGAACCACAGACTTTCCGCTTACTGGGCGGCTGCTCTACCACTGAGTTATTGTGAAAAACTGCCAGAATGACATTAAATTCTCAAACCAGTTCGTATTTCTCCTGTTGGCATAAATAAAGAATAATATGTGAACAGATTTACTTTAGTAACTGAAAGTGCACTGCGCACAAGTCACGATAAAACTGATAACATAAAGCCTCTGAGTGCATTTAACATTTGGAGAATAACCCTGTCATACTTTTGTCATTCATTTTAATGCTTTTTTCCTGAACAATCATGGCGAGAACTGAAAAACATTACCCAAGTGACGAAATAATATCCAAGAGCTTGCATTCAAATGCAAGAGATTTCAATTGGTGATACTAGTGACCGTATCTGAGAACTTGCATTCAAATGCAAAAGATTTTGATTAGCAAATACTAGTGGGTGACATTATCTGAGAACTTGCACTCGAATGAAACATTCAATTCTTAAATGTATTGGAATACAGAGTAGTGGTTCTTGAAAATCTTTGATTCTGCTGATCACTAGGAAAAACCCTAGTGATTGGTAAGGAGGATAAGCTTAGATGGTTCCAAAACATTGATTTCAGATATCTTCCTTTGGAATACAGAGTAGTGGTTCTTGAAAATCTTTGATTCTGCTGATCACTAGGAAAAACCCTAGTGATTGGTAAGGAGGATAAGCTTAGATGGTTCCAAAACATTGATTTCAGATATCTTCCTTTCTTAGAAGTTTGAAAACAATGGTACATTCAATTTAATGTAAAATGTGAGTCAATTAATAACACTAAATAACACTTACTTTTATAATTTTCTGGAACGCGTTTCGGAGGTTAACTTTCCTCCATTATCAACCCGACAACTGGGTTTCCATGGCGCAGATGGCGATGCTTCTTCTGATGTTTCTTCTGGTAATGGTTCAAGGAACTTGCTGAAAATATTTTTCTGGGGAAATTTGAAATTAAATACTCGGTTTTTATGTTTTAAAATGAAGATTTGTTCCCATGTGGACAACTCTTGTTTTCCAGTTATGTGTTTGAGGAGTTTCAGTTCTGACTTTATGTCCAAAAGTGAAAGGCAACTGTTGATTTTTCTAATTGTTTACTCTTGATGTTCCTAATGTGTTCCTTGGATCTAATTTCTAAATTTCTTTTGGTTTTTCCTATGTATATTTCATAAGAAATTTACAAATAAGATCCAAGGAACACATTAGGAACATCTAGAGTAAACAATTAGAAAAATCAGCAGTTGCCTTTCACCTTTGGACAAAAAATCATGACAAAGCCAGAACCGAAACTCCTCAAACACATGACCTGAAAACAAGAGCTGTCCACGTGGGAACAAATCATTTTAAAAAATAGATACTGAGTATTTAATTTCAACATTCCCCAGAAAGATATTTTCAGCAAGTTCCTTGAACCATTACCAGAAGAAGTATCGCCATTTGCACCATGGAAACCAAGTTATTGTCCGATTGATAATGGAGGAAAGTTAACCTCCGAAATGCGTTCCAGAAAATTATAAATGTAAATGTTGTTTAGTGTTATTAATTGACTCACCTTTTACATTAAATTGAATTCAGAACTTTGCAATGTCCAACTTGCTAGGTTCCCTTCCTGTTATTCAACCATTGAACCAAGGCATCACTCAGACAGTTAAAGTACATTTTTTGTTAACTGTTAATGCAGTCATTGCTCACAAATACTGATTCCACATCATCCACTTCTGAAATAGTCAAGACCATATCAGTAATTTAGATAAGCCAAGCTGAATAGAAATTGCTACCAGAAATATTCACAAAAGTGTGTTGGAAAAGCAGCATTTACAATTAGTCAAGTTACTGAATGTGAAGGAAATGAGGATGAATTAGAACACATCAATGAAGGTGCTTTTATTTAGTGTAAGTATTTATCAGAACTTTGTCTTTCATGGAAATGTTCAAGTTTCACCTCGATTCTGCTAACCAACTTTCAGTCTGTAATGCAGATCAAATTACTTTCTAGTGACAGTGAATTTAAAGTTAGCAGAGCCTGCCGTCTATATTTTGTACATAAATTACTCTAACTTGCTCACATTCTCCTACTCACTCCAAGAGACAACTTGCTTTTTTGTCACCAGAAGAGAGGAACAGCTGATTGCAATGATCATTTTGTCTGCTCAGTAAATGTTCATGTTCTATTTAGGAAATGATTACATCAAATATAAAACAGTTAAGGAGATGATATTTTTATCTACTCAGTCCTAATTCATGTCCTACCTAGGAAATGATTACATCAAGCACAAATTCTGATATAATTTTTCTACAAGGCTTACCTTAATGTCATAACTATATGCAGTTTCTGCTGAACTTGTTTGCAACCACCATTGTTCTTCTTTTGTTTCTATTTTGGTATCAACTTCAGTTTTACTACATCCCATTACAGGATCATCTGAAGAGAATTCTCTTTGATCCAGTGAATGAAGGCTGGAAGCCTCAGGCTCCTCCTCAATTTCTGTTTTGATATCTATATAACAGTCACTGCCACTTGTAACAGTTTCAATCTTATCTTTCTTTACATCTTTGGTAAAAAGCTCTTTCTCATTCTCTGAACAAAAGTTCTGGAAACAAGACTCCTCTTTAACTTCTACTTTGGTATCCATTTTACTATAGATGCTGCATTTGAACACTTCTGTTCTTAAACTTCAGTAGCAAGTCTGTAGAAAAAGAAAGAAATTATTAGTAACATAAAATATTTCAATGAACTTCACTTCTGCATAGTTGATGGTAATTTGGGTTAAAATGTTAAGTACGGCATTTTAGGAGAGCTGATATATCCAGTGTCCTCAAAAAATTGTAATAAACAGATGAAAACAATGAAAACAGCTAAATTAGAGTTTTAGGAGATGTGAGCACTTGCAGAGCCCATTCTTTTTGGAACACTTTCTATTATATCAAAATTATCACAGATTGTCACCAAAGTAGCCATCCTCATATTGCTAGCATGTGGAGAAGAAACTACAATACAATAAAACTAATATAGTCATTCAATAATAAATGAGTGAGTGAGAGATTAGGGTTTAAGGGCCTATCAACAGCTAGGTCATTAGAGCCCCTCGTTCAATAATAATCCATAAGAACAGGTTACCTGAATCTTGTTAATACACAGTTTAACTGAGGATTAAAGACTAAGCTCTGATTAAATTACAACACCACAGGACCCAGTCATCATCTTCATATATATGAACACAAACAGATTAACTTACTTCTTCTAACCTAACCTTGGGGCAGATTTCAATATCACAGCACCCAGTGATGCTGTTCAGATACACATAAGGTGTTGTAACATAATCTAAGGTTAAGTTTGAATACCACAGGAACTCTTCATGCTGTTCATGTGCATGAGGTGTAACTTAATCTAGGGTTAAATTTCAACAACACAGCACCCTGTCATGCTGTTCATACACACCTAAGGTGCTTTAGCATAATCTAGAGTTACATTTAAATACTAGAGCACCCAGTCATGTTTTTCATAGCTGTGGTGTGGAGATTTTTGAGGTAACAGGCCAGTTTGATACAACTGAAACACATTTCTTCGGGCAAATGGAATACTGGCCACAAATCCTCCCTACTTTGATGTTGTAGGATGTTGAAGAATTACGACGGAGATTCATGTAGTTAATCTTCTGGACAGTAAGGTGTGGAGTAGTCCTTTATATAAAGGGGATAAATATTGAAGAAAACAAACTAGTCACTATACTTTTCTTATTAAATTACTTCTGGGAAATCTTATGGCAGACCTGCAGCTGCCTGGCGGATGGTGTTAACATGCAAAGTTAAGGTTTTTGAGGTAACAGGCCAGTTTGATACAACTGAAACACATTTCTTTGGGCAAATGGAATACTGGCCGCAAATCTTCCCTACTTTGATGTTGTGGGATGTAGAAGAATTACGACGGAGGTTCATCTAGTTAATCTTCTGGATAGTAAGGTGTGGAGCAGTCCTTCATATAAAGGGGATAAATATTGAAGAAAACAAACTAGTCACTATACTTTTCTTATTAAATTACTTCTGGGAAATCTTATGGCAGACTTGCAGCTGCCTGGTGGATGGTGTTAACATGCAAAGTTAGGTACAGCAGAAACAATGCTGGGTAAATAACAAACTTGAAGGAGTTGGTAGGTACTTGGGATATGTTTTATGCTTCAGTAAAAGAAGATGCAAAACAATAAACAATACGTGTGAGTGTAATGAATACATCAAATAACTATAAAGCAGTAAAGAGATGTAATACATCTGAATGATAACGATGACAACAATAACAAAAATAATAATAGTACTATTAATAACAATAATAATGATGATGATAATAATAATAGTATTGTTATTGTTATTATTATTATCATCATCATCATTATTAATGCCACAAGGATGTTCTGTTCTTTAGTGAGGCAATCATTATTCGAAGTGTCAAACACTGCAACGATGCATAGCTTATCCAAGTTTGCTCCCAAGTAAATGAAGTAGTAATAGTAAACCATGTAAGAACACATACCTGAAAATCAAGAGTCAGTGCCAGAATATGCAACGAGAAATGCTGTAACAACTTTCATAATTCAAAAAGACCAAAAGCCGTTCGCTCACGCAATTTTAGCAGTTTTTCTTTCCACAACATTGCCTGCCTGACGGCGTAGAAACCACTGTGACAGGTGCACGTCTGTACCAAGATTATCAGTTAATTTAGCCAGTATTATTTCCCAGATTCCCTAGAACCTAGAAGTCTGAATTTAATGCAATATAAATCCAAAGATTAACACATCATAAGCAAGTAATGAGCAAGGAAGTATTTGTGAAGAAAATGGGATTTTAGCAACTAGGCAATTTGGGCTCTTCTTTAGAAAGAGTCCCGCAGCACTTGCTGCCGCATTTGTATATGGTCAAACAAATGATCCTATAGTGGATACGTTTTACCACTCGTAACAATATGGTTTCACGGATTCAGTATTAGAAATGTGACCAAATGTCTACGCTTTTAAACCACCGTGTAAAAAGATGAACATTACCATTTACTTTTCATATAGTACCCAAAGTTAAATATCACAGGAAACTTGTGATTAAATCAGATGACTTTAACACTTAATTTTACTTACAGTAATGAAGAAATATGTTCTAACACAGTCTCTAAGCACAAATTACCGTTCTTTGGAAATACAACATAACATCGATAACATCCGCGTAACGTAGGGTGGCCAACCTATGAGAAATAAAATTAGTTACCTTGAAAATTAGTGTCATTGCAGCATGAGTTACACGACCTCCATACTCTAATAGATTACGCGGCCTTGAATGTTTGTGGTTAAACATTCCGTGTGTACTTTCTTGGTTTATTCTTAAGGTTCTTTACAGTGTTACTACAGGATGTGTTATAACCTGTGGTTATAACCTACCCACTAGACAATCATTTGACCACGTACGAATGCACAGTTGCCAAAATCTCATTTTTTTCTTCTGTTTCTCGTATATTTAATTCGTTTTATTTTCAAACACTGGTGAAGTGTGTTGAGAAAGTGCGTTAGAAGTTATTTAATCATTTCTGTAAGTAAAAGGAAGTGTTATATTCTCATCTTATTTAATCACAATTTCCTGGATAATTTAGCTTGGGACTATAAGTGAAAAGTAAGGTTAAACAACACTTCCAAGAACTTAACAAGACAAAACATTCTGGTGTTTAGGAAACTTGATTCACAACACATTACGTTCCCTTAATTTAAACTTAAAACTAACAAGGCAATACGTTTATAGAAGACATGGTAGCGATTTAATAGTGTGCTGTTGATAATCAAGTGCTTGTTCCATCCGCTATCTGGGTCACAGAGACACTGCTAGCGTTTCCAACCTCCAAACAGAAACTGGGGTGGTGAAGGTTGTGTATGTGCTAAAACACTTCACATCACTTATCGCACACGTGTAGCATTATATTGCACAAGTTGTAGTAATATACGCAATTAAGAATAATTCACTCCAAGGATATGGTAGTTATACTGGGCATTCTATAATATGCTGGCCCAATTTCACTTTCACCTGTGCAGTATCACCAAAAACACGCTAGTTTTCTTAAAACTGCTTATGTGCACCTAACTTAACTTTGGTAAGCTCCATATAAAGTACTTATTTACTGTACTAGATGGGTACACTGTGATTACCTGAACCCCCTAAATACTTATGGAAGTATTGTGTCTCCATCTATGTTATTACAGTAAGTGTTTGAAGCATTTTGAGAATTGAACCAGCATACTATAGAATGTTCACTGTACTTATATATTGAGTTAAAGATGCATATGCTTGAAATAATGTGGTAACACTGCTTTGGTTGTATATCTTGGTGTAGAGTCAACATTGCTTATCATGCACATGTAGTTTTATATTGCACTACTTGTAAGAATACACATAATTCACACTAAAGATATAGTTACAATTATATATTTGTGTAATACATTCTTGAGTATGACAATCAGCTCAGGCTCTTAGTTTGTCATACCCACCCACCATAATTACTTATACAGACATTTTAAACTTCTGATCAGCTATCTAACACATTATAACTGATATCAAAAGCTTTTAATTCTGTTCTCTTTGTATGGACCAGTTCCATTTTTTCTTAACTTTACTTAAAAACTGACCAAAGTTCCTGGGATATACTTTAGATTATGTACCTCAAGAATTTTGTTATAGTCCAACGTGGGAGGCATGTATAAGGGCTTTCAGAATCTGCCAAAGTTGCCGTGTAATAGCAGTACTGCCAACATTGCTAGGTGCCTATTAATTTGTTACCAACAAATCATAGAAGTAAAAGTTGATTATGTAGAGCATCAGAAAGATAAATCATGGACGCTGTGTTGGACAGTGCTGATGTATAGCATTTCTGTAAAGATGTCATATGGAGATTTTAATATAGGTGGGTGGGTTTTAGGTTTGAGTGCACTCATTTTTGTGGTCATCAGCACCCTTAAAAACCAGTTCATGGCAATAGCCAGATATAAACTTCAATAAAATAAAATTACTATTTTAATACATTACATATCTCCTGAATCCAATAATATTATTTGAGAAAAAAGTTCATGTGTCTGTGAGCTGCACAGCTCAAAATAGAAAAGTTGCAAAAATAGCAAATGTCACACCTTAAGTTAGTTATCCTCAAATAATATAAGAGGAAGAGTGTCACTGAATTATTCCAACTCAAAACTATGCATTAGAACTTTTTTTCATGCAAACAGGTTCAACAATTTCAATTAAATAATTTATATGTTTCCATTGGAAATTGAAAACGATTGCAGTTCTCATTCTGGACTGAATACCATATGGAAACCCATTTTGTTCCTGTTCTTAAATAAAACTTGTGTAGTGTGCTATAAAGGAAATATTAATCATAATTGCTAACAGATTTTAGACAGTAGTATTCAAAAATGCTGGATCTATTTGATGCTCTTCCTCAGTGTCCTTTGGTCAGGAACAAATCAGAGCCTTCTCTGCATTCATGTGCTTACAGTCGCTATGAGCATTTGTGTATTTCAAGTGGTTTGTTTATTTCAGCAGCACTTCAGTTGTATATGTAGTTACAGATGAATATACTTGAAATAAAATAGTAATACCAATACATTCCACCTGAGGTATTATGGGAGTGCTACAAACAATACCACTCCCAAGATCACCAAAAGTGGGAGGGATATTGAAGGCCCTAAGTCACAAGTGTAGTCGAGGGACTTTTTATAAGAAGCGTGGAGCAGCTGCTTCCAAAGTGAAGCGACAATGGGACATAGTTGAAGCATTACTGTAACTAAAACCCAATGATCACCAAAGTAAGGATTTCATTCAATCACTCATTTGGTGACCTTTTGCTACTTTGACAGCTACTCACTTCCTTCCCTTTCAAAAAGTTAGTTTCTGCTGCATAAGTGAGATCACTTAGAGGTGAGACAACTTCATGTTCTTAAACCACTACTTAGTAACTCAGGATAATTTTGCATCTTTCCAGGACTCACCAGCAGAAGGGTTTCTCACAAAACACTTTGACCTGCATATGCAATTGGAATGCAAATGAATAACATAAATACAAGAGTAGAAAAATGGTTTACGGTTCTTTCACAAAAACTTTCTATAATTTTCTAGAATATTTCAAACTATTTGGTGCCCCACACTTGACACATTTAGGGACAGTAGTGACAATTCTTGCACTTTTCCAGCATGTAAAGTCTGTGAGTGACTTATGATTCCTGTTGTTGGTGTACTATGATTGAGCAAAAATTTGTCTCAAGCTATTTGTCAAACTAGGAATTTATAGCTGCTTTTTCAAGTGATTCTTTACCAGTGTCATTCTCAAATGCTTTGAGCAGTCAAATCTATTAAGTGGGCTGTGTTTCTCATGAAATACTGCATATGCATTAGAACAACTGGCAGAAATGAGATTGAAAAGTTTCACCAGTGAATAATTCCAGGTTCTGCAGTTTGATGAATAGTTAGTGTATTTCATATCTAGTGCATCAATTCCACATTTTGTAAAAGGAGATTATCTCTTGTTTATTAGTTTTCTTATAAGTAAATTTGTAGTTGTCCAGAGATGAGGGCCGTATAACTGATTTCACAAGTTTGTGTAAAGGATGACATAATATATTTGAAGAATACATTGATATTTGATCTAACTTCTCTGTTTTTATTGGCATGAAATTGTGTCAGAATTTGTGTCTTGTTTGATTTCAGGGTACCTACATAAGTCAGTTTATGCCTTCGCAATTTCTTATGAGGATCTATTAACCCTTAACTGGTGTTGCGGAGTCCCTGGGACTCTGGCAAAAATAAATGATTTAATAACGTCAGCGTTTTTCCACCAGATGGCGCGTGCTATTCAGTACCTTCCCACGGTAGGGAGAACTGTTATGCGCTCAGTCGCCAACTGTCTGTCAACAATGCCAGTATGCAAAGAGTGAACCTGAGAGTCTGTTGGACTCCGCGACTCGCTTAGTGTAACACTTCCAACACCTTGACTATGTCCGCGAATCCTAAAAGAATTAGACTTACGGATCCTACCTTTGATGAAACTGTTCAAAGATGGATTGAGGAATGTGACTCAGAGTTTTCAAGCCAAGATAGATTCCTAATCAAGACCAGTGAGTTCCACACTGTACGGCTTTACAAGTAATAAAACATTGATTTCCAGAGTGCCAAAGAAAAACAAAGCTGTTATACTGATTTCATCGATGCATCACTCCAAAGACGATGTTGATGGTCTGCCTGAGATTAATGCATTTTATAATAACACAAAATTTGGAGTAGATGCTGTAGATGAAAAAACCAGCAAATATTCATCCAGTAGAAGAACACAACGCTGGTCTATGGCTCTGATTTACAGACTCGTGGATATGTCTTCAATAAATGCATACATCATCCATCAGTCATGTGTCAACTCAGAAAAGCTACAAAGAATAATTTTTTTTTGAAATTATTGGCCAAACAACTGTATGAACCGCTTCTTCAGGAAAGAGCTCAGAAAACAAACTTATCAAGAGAGCTAAAAAGTGGCATCTTCAGAATTTTGAAGATAGCACCTGCGGCACCAGCTGATGCACAAGACGAACTTCCTAGAAATCAGAGGAAATATTGTTCTACATATAACCCAAAATTGAAGAGAAAGACTGCTTATTTATGTGTTCAATGCAGAAGACCAATCTGTATGCAGTGTTCTAAACAAATCTATGTTGAATGTACTGAAAATGTAGAGTCCTAAACATTGTGTTGTTTTTTCTTGAAGCATTGTCAGTTTTTTATTATTGTATTTTAGAAGTTCATGTGTTTTTATTTTTTGTATTTTAGACGGTACCAAACATATTTTTGGTAAGAAAAGAGCTCATTTATCAGTTTTTGTTTCTCAATATAAAAATCAAAGAAACACAGTTAATTTTTGTTCCAAAAAATTGGTTTCATATTCTTTTTGTGTTTGGTTTGTATTTCATTCTGTTATAAATAAAAGTTTATTTATTTACATGCTTTTAGTTAATTATACATCCAAAAATAAATAAATGTATATGTAACATTGGAATAACAACAATTTTTATTTCGGAGTCCCAGGGACTCCGCAACGCATTGAATGTAACAATTTCTGGCCACGCCGGTTAAGGGTTAATAAAAAATTTGATGTGCTGCACTCACATGACTTTCTCTACTCTTGTACAAATTCTTATTCCTATATCTTCTTTGTGTTAGTTGAGATAAACATTTGTACAAATTATCTTAATGCTTATTTCCTTGTAGGTGCAAGGGGAAAGTTAGAATACAGAAGGCTTTGTGTGTTAGTCAAATCTTAAAGCTTTGAGATTGTGTTCTCTTGGCACACTTACCATATAAAAATGAACAAACATGGCAAACATTGTGTTTGCCACAAAAATATGGCATTTTAAATCAAAATCGTTAGAGCTGCTTTCGAGAAAATCAGAGTTTCCAAACATTTTTCCATGTAAAGGGTAGTTTAGGGGTAGAATCATCTTCAAAATTGTTGAAAGGTATTAAACTTGAATGCCAGTTTGGGTGTTCAACTGACTTCAATTTTGAGTTATGCTGTTCACAGACAGAAACAGACACACCCACACATGCACACACTCTTTTCTAAAACTCCTTTTCTGGATTCAGGGAGCCTTGTAACATATATTTCCAGTGAAATTTTGACATAAAAGTTTTGGTTCAAATACAATACTTCCCCTACTTACTATATCTAGTAGAGAAAGTAAAAGCAGTTATCTGTGGCAATGCATCTACTACTACAATAAATATATTTGCAGAGATGAATGACTACTTGTGTTGGTTTTGAAAAGGCCTTTCCTTCCTCATCTGAAAGTATTACACAACCACTGTCTTTCCCCACATAAATGTATGCATTACAAAGGTACGAAGAATGTGTCTTTGTAAAACACATTACTTTTATGCCATGCTTAGCAGTTTTGTTTGGTATATATACCAGAAACGGTCATGCACCTCTAAAATGAATAAGAACCTTGTCAATACATGCATCAGCTCCAATTGAATATCTTCTGACAATTGTAGATCAGTAAATTGGAAAAGTGGAAGATTGTTTCTTGTATTTGTGGTTAGCAGAGGAATATTCAAATGTGAAAGCCAATCTCTTTAAAGACAGCATGCCAGTTTCTCATGTACAGATTTGAAGATAGTACAAATAAATAATCATTAAACCAATAATTGGTGAGACTTCATCTTATCACTGTTTTTGTATTATACGGTTGCCTGGCTTTTAACATTTGTTCTGATCTGCTTCTGCCTTTTATTTGCATGTCTGATGAACTGCTATTACTTAATTTGAAAAGAAGTGCTTCCTTATTTCCTCAGGATCAGGATTATTGCCCTTACTAGGAGCATGGTCTATTTAGTCTTCTTATATATTCAGGATAAGCTTTTCCTCTAGATCCTTGTGGCCCTGAATTCCAGATAAAGCATTATCTCATTCCATGAAATAACTGATGGTTTATCCTCATCAAACTGCTCCTCAGGATTGTCAAAACGGGCTTATACACCATTCAGCTCTAGCTGAGACTCAGTTTCATGGCTTGATTGTGATATCGATATCGATACATATTTTCCACAATACTCGATACCATCATTTCTACTTTTAGTTTCAATACAAAATAGAATGTTGGCAGAGCTGTAAATTGCCAGTGTAATTAATTATGTGCACATATTTAATGAGACAAAATTTAAAACCATGAGTGTAACTCGTTTCAAACTCTATATTAGACATTTAAAAGCAAAATGCATTTTTGAAACAGTTCACTTTTATAAGTTTTTGTTAAAACATACTAGTATTCTCACTCTGTTGGTGTCAAGTCTACATCTTTTGTTGGTCTGGATGGCTCAGTTGGTTAGACGCTGACTTGCTGATCCCAAGGTTGCAGGTTCAAATCTGGCCCAGACCAATGATTTTTAAGTGTGCTTAAAACCGACAGCCCCATGTCAGTAGATTTGCTAGCATTTAAGGAACTCCTGCGGGACAAAATTCCGGCACACCGGCGACACTGATGTGGTCCTAGCAATCGACAGCATCGTTAAACAACAAAATAATTTTTTTTGTACATCTTTTTCTGTGCTGTGCTAAATAGTCTTTCAGAGAAAACTGTTGCAGGTGGAATACACAAATATTTAGCAAATAATTTTTTTTTTTTTAGTTTTGGAAATTTGGAATATGTTTTCCAGTAATTCAATGTACTAGAAAGAGGTGACAAATTGTCATTGAGACCTGCAGAAATTTCTTCTTGGGAACTTAACTGGCACTGAATCTGACATGATTTTTTCATGCATAATGTTTCTGTACAGGTACCACATTCCTGGCAATTTTCCTGGGCTTTGCAGCAGGTGACATCGAAAATAAAGTTTGTGAACTGACTGATTTTTACGAGTGTGTCAGTATGACATGACTGTCCCTACATATGTATACGAAAATCTGAAAAAGAAAAAAAAACATTAAAAATAAACTGTACCTGATAATTTTTGGATGCAGGAAGAAGAATTTGTCTGTATACCTGTGTTCACATTTCTAGTTATATCCAGCCAATAAGTAGTTCCTAGATAATTCAACTCAGCATGTAACTTGTCAGGTTCTTGCTTGAGTTGAAGTGAGGTAATTAGATGTTTCGGTTTGCACTTTGCACTGAGTAAGCAGGAATTGAAGGAAGAGTTGTTCTCACTGTATCTCCGTTTTCGTCTCTACTGTTTATGTGGTCATTGTGACCACAGTAAAATGTTCTACTTCGGTAATAATATTTTATGATTTTAAAATAAAATAAAAACTGCAGAATCACCACCAAAGTATCGAAAAAGTATTGAGCAAAGTTTCTGAAGTATCGTTTCATCTCGATACCATGTAAGTATCATGAGCATCTGAGATATCATAAGTATCAAGGACCCATCCCTAATAACGGAATAAAAGCAAATATTGAAGTAACATAATAGAGTAAGGAAGCATCTTTAGTTCTTTAGGTAAACATAGTAATACAGCAATACATAGTAATACAGTATGTTTACAGTAATATCCATCTCATAGACCATACATGGTAAACAATAATGACAACAATGGCCAAAATAAGCAGCAGCTGGTGCTACACATTACACCACTCCCATAGATAGGCATTAACTGACAAATAATTAAAAGGCAAAGCACCCTGGTGTTTAGGAAATTTGATGCACTAATCATGTGTCATGTTATGTGACACTTCAGACTAACAGGACCATCTATTTATAGCAGACGTGGCACTAATTTAAGTTTGGGCCATTGATAATCAAGTATGTGCTGCATCTGGTATCTGATTTGTTTATGCTACTCGCTATCTGATTCACGACAGCACAGCTGTCAATATGAGACTAAAAAGCACTTAAGAAATTTTTTGCCCCAGCTGCAGAGCTTTGCTGAGAGATTGAGGGCACTAAGCAACAGTGGTTAGCCTTGATATTCAGGGTCTTAAATTTCAAAGTTTAGCCGACAGATTGAGGCCTCTAAGATGCAAAGCATAGTGGGGAAATTAACAGCCATACAATTCACTTTGGAAAATGAAAATAATGGATGCCTTCCATTCCTAGACTTAAAAATTAAAAAGGACATAACAATAAATTGAACTTTGGTATTTATAGAAAATGTACTCACACCGATAATTACATAAAAAATAAAACTTTTAATCCTTTTGCACATAAATTTGCTGTTTTCGATAGTTTAAATTATGGGTTAATAAATATACCCCTTAATAAAGAAGAATTTGACATAGAATATTAACACATTAACACTGCAGTAATTAATGGTTTTAATACAGATTTTATACATAAAAAGATTGAAAAATTTAAGTATCAAAAGGCTGTTAAAGAGGTTTCTACCGTCAAAAAAATAGAAGATAATTGTATTTTTAAAAAGTTTACTTACCATCCATGGGCCAATAAAAAGTTTACAAATTTTTTTAAAGAATATGGAATAAATTTGGTACCTCGAAGTAAATTTAATATGCAAAATGTACTAAAATTTTTTAAAAAAGATAAAATTCCAAAGTATAAAAAAATCTGGCATTTATCAATTTAGCTGTTTGGATTGTGATAAGGTTTATATTGGTAAAACTAAATATCATTTAGAAACCAGAATAAAAGAACATTTTAGAAATATTAAATATAAACAAACTAATAAATCAGCTGTGGCAGATCATTTTTGGTCATTTAATCATGAAATTAATCCAGAAGTCAAATTATTAAAACAATTAAGTGGACCTATAGATTTAATGGTTTGGGGGAAAACTTATTTTAAAAAACAGGAACTGTGTTCTGAATTTTGAAATACTTTCTATAGATTGTATTTGTAGATTTTTGTTTTCAGAGATTGGTAATTAAAATGAGCATCAGTAGCTATGGTTTTTGTTTTCAGAGATTAGTGATTAAAATGAGCATCAGTAGCTATGGTAACGAATTTGTTTGTATAGCTTCGAAAATGAGTTGGAGTCAACTCGTAACAGTGTCAGCACCAAAGAACTTGCAATATTACTAAGATAGTGAAGCTTTTAGTTTCTAATTTGTTCTTACTTTAGATTCTTGTTGCTTCACTGTTAATAGCTTCATTATTTCCTTATTTACTGTTTGAATGTTTAGTAGTTCTCATATTTTATTTTTTGATTTTTCATAGTAATATTTTGCAATAATTTCTTTGAGTTCTTCATTGACCAGTCTCTTAGCTGCATATAATAGTAGATTAACTATAGATTTCTGTACACTGCTGGTACCCCTTTTTGGAAGAAAATCAGCTTTCTCATTACCACTCAGTCCACAGTGAGCTGGTATCCATTGGAAGACTAGGTGTTTTTGAAGTGCTGTTAGATGGGTAAGGATTTTCCAACATTCTATAATTGTTCTTGCGAATACGCCAACCCTCTTTTCCAAGATCCGGTACCTTTAGCTTAGTTGTAGCTAAACCGGCACCGAGACGAGAAATCGCAACACAAACCAGCGATATAAATGGGGCAACAATATCAGAAAAAACACTCACAACCCGTAGCTCAATGCCAAAGCCTTCTACATCGGCACGCACATCTGTGTCAACGTCTACAAAATCCACAAATGCAAAGAACATCAGCGTTACATCACCATCAAAAGGATCAAGATCAGGACAAAAAACTAGCAAGCCCGTAAGATATGAAGCCTCACCGACCAAGTTTAAAAAGAGTTACACAAGGACCGACTTCCTCAAGGAAAATAGTATGTCCAATCCCGGTACATCGAAGGGATGTAAGAGTCCACGAACATCTCGAAGATCTCGAATATCCTCTTCTGGAGAATATTCAGGGGTGGACTCTGACCGGCGTCTTTCATCTTCGCCGGTCTCCGTGTCAAATCGGTTCGAAGCTCTCGAACCAAAATTCAGTATCGGAACACGGACGTACTCGGCAGAGGACATGGAGCTGGAATCTGCCCACACTGGGAGACCCCGAGTGGAAAAGAGGCGCGAAAAAGCGTCAGATAAAAATGAGAAGAAAAGGGCAAAATTAATTCGACGACCACCTATTCCAAAGTAATGTAGAGTTACCTTGGAATTACCTATCCAATCTATCCAAGATGTAATATGGCTATCCTACAATGGAACTTACATGGTATAAGAAGCCAACGTTCAGAACTTGAGCTTTTGCTCAAGGAAAATCAACGTCTGGTAGCATGTTTGCAAGAGACTAAGCTGCGTCCTCAAGACGCTTTCATCTAAGGCGATACACCCCAGTACGGTGTGATGTCACACCAGAAGAGGGTGTTCCGGCACATGGCGGCGCTATGTTACTTGTCAGAGATGACGTGTATATGCAAACTCTACCATTGCACTCTGATATACAATCAGTTGCTGTACGGATTAAACTGCCAAACATCCATTTCACCATCTGTAATCTGTATTTGCCTCCGTCCCATGACTTCTCGCACATTGATTTAGAAGATCTACTCTCCCAGTTACCAACACCGTTTCTGTTGGTGGGAGACTTCAATGCGCACCACCCACTTCGGGGTTCAAGTCGCACTTGTGCGAGAGGTACGCTCATTGCTGATTTCTTAGATAGTAACAAACTAGCTCTCCTCAACACCGGAGAGCCTACATTCATTTCGGACTCTTACAATAGTTTCTCGCACCTTGATCTTGCAGTTTGTTCACCTCAGTTGGCAGTCTCCTTACAATGGAATATCATCTCTGATTTACACTCTAGTGACCACTTCCCATGTCTTATTAGTCTCTTGACACAAGATACATGTTCCACACGTATGCCCAAATGGCACTTGGACCATGCCAACTGGAACCTTTACACCAGCTGGCTGTCTTAACGTACAACGAGCACGACTCAGTGAATGAGTTGGTGCAGCATCTCACGGAGACGATTCTCTCTGCTGCTGAACAATGAATTCCGCGGTCGTCTTCACACCCCCGTCGATTTCCCGTCCCCTGGTGGACGGAAGAATGTCGGGATGCCATACGTGCTCGAAGGCGTGCTCTTAGGGTCTTCCAACGTCACCCTACGTTGGATAACCTAATTGAATACAAGAAAATGCACGCCAGGTCCAGACTAGTCATTAAGGATAGCAAAAAGTCATCGTGGAGCAAATTTGTAGCTTCATTTAACCGACACACACCTTCCTTGGTTGTGTGGGATAGATTAAGGCGTGTTGCAGCTAAAACGACCCAACTACCAATAGCGGGACTAAAAACAGCCACAGGAGCTGTTGTTGATTCATTTGAAGTGGCCAATAGGTTTGTCAGTGCTTTCACTCAAGTGTCTCGCTCAGAAAACTACTCCCCTGAGTTCCCTCCAATTAAAACTCAGGTGAAATCTCAAGGCTTCTCGTTTCGTTCTAGAAACGTAGAAGATTACAATCGCCTTTTCACCATGGTGGAGCTGGACCATTCTCTTCATTCGTCGCGTGCTCGAGGTCTACAATCGTGTTTGGGTTGACAGTATACTCCCAGAAAATTGGCGGGAGGCCACCGTTATTCCCATCTTGAAGGCTGGAAAGGACCGTCATCTTCCCTCCAGCTATCGTCCTATTTCCCTCACCAGTTGCGTTTGCAAGGTGATGGAACGCATGATCAATGGACGATTGGTATGGTGGTTAGAAAGTCGTAACCAACTGACTAACATCCAGTGTGGTTTTCGACGACGCCGTTCAACTGTTGACCATCTTGTGTCAATATCGATACAGATAATGGACGGCTTTATGAAGAACTGTCATACCGTTGACATATTTTTCGATCTTGAGAAGGCTTATGATACGTGCTGGCGAGCAGGGATTCTACGTTCCCTGCATGCCTGGAACATACGTGGGCGCCTACCACTGTTCATTCAGGAGTTTATGAAGGACCGCTTTTTCCGAGTAAGCGTCGGCTCGGTTTTTTCTAATTCTTTTGTTCAGGAGGAGGGAGTACGTCAGGGTTCGGTGCTAACTGTCACGCCCTTTGCTATAGCAATTAACTCCATCTGGAAATGTGTTCCACCTGGAGTTTCGTCATGCCTATTCGTAGACGACTTCGCTGTCTATTGCACTTCTCAGCGCACGGCGTTCTTACAACGGCGCCTGCAGCAATGTTTGGACAACCGTAGAGAATGGAGCGTGAAAAATGGCTTTCGTTTCTCAAATGAGAAGTCAATCTGCGTTAATTTCTGGCGTCGTAGGAGACGATTACCACCTTCGCTCCGTTTCGGTCCAGATTTACTTCCCTTCGCAGAAGAGACGCGCTTCCTGGGTTTGATTTTGGACAGGAAGCTTAGTTGGTCGTCGCATATTGCACAGCTAAGAGCACGATGTGACCGTCCCCTAAATATCATGCGAGTACTGAATGGCAAATCGTGGGGAGCGAATCGGACAATTTTGTTGCGAATATATCACGCATTGGTCCGATCCAAGCTAGACTATGGGTGTATTGTTTATTCGTCAGCGCGGCCATCTGTGCTGAGAAGATTAGACGCGGTCCATAATGGGGCATCCGCATTGCAACAGGAGCTTTTCCAACATGCCCAGTGGTGAGCCTTTACGCCGAGTCCGCAGAACCTCCTCTGCAATACCGGCGTGAGATTCTCTTGGCAAATTATGGTTTTGCGCTTAGATGTATGCCTAAGCACCCAACGTTCGCTTCTTTTTTCACCACCACGCTAAGAGAACGATATAGGAATAGCACCTTTAGTCCTAAGCCTGCGGGGTTCCGTTTCCAAGACCTTCTCCTGAAGCTTGGAGTGGAATTGCCTAGGATGTTCGCCAAGGGCGAGAGGCTTTACCCCCCTTGGCTATCTGGCACGCCCCATGTAGATCTTGGGATGACCGTGCACCAGAAGTCCACGATGCCTATTTCAAGTATCCGCATGTGTTTCTTAGAATTTTTGTCAGGGTACACTGACCATTGATATATTTACACCGATGGGTCAAAGAGCACCAACGGTGTTGGATGTGCTTATGTTTATGGAACCGAACCATATACATTCGGTTTTCCAAATAGCACCTCCATTTTTACTGCAGAGCTTTATGCATTTTATCGAGCCGTTTTATATGTTCGCCGTCGTAAATTAGGTAACTGCCTGATTTTGAGCGATTTCCTTAGTGCACTACAGAGCCTTGGTCAGTTGTACAACCCCCACCCTACTGTACAACGTATCCATGATGCCCTCCATGTTTTACACGCTTCTGGTGTGTGCATGGATTCCTGGTCACGTAGGTTTGCCGGGGAATGAAATGGTAGATTTAGCAGCAAAGACGGCAACTACAGAACCCAGTATTACCATCTCACGTGTTACTTCGGAAGACTTTAGGCTTGAAGTGCGGAGAGCGTTGCTGTCATTCTGGCACGACGAGCTCTCCGCGGTAATAAGCTTAGAGAAGTGAAAGAACTTCCGATAAACTGTCGCACATCTCGTCGCGAGGAGGTTAGTTTGACTCGATTAAGAATAGGGCACTGCAATTTTTCGCACGGTTACCTATTTAAAAGGGACCCTGATCCTCTGTGTCCGCTGTGTGAGAACCTTTTGCCTGTCCGTCACGTGCTGCTAGAGTGTTGCTCTCTAGCGCACCTTCGAGATTCTCTGCAGCTGCCTGCCAGATTTGCAGAGGTGTTAGCGGACGACAAAACAGTGGTTGATAGAGTTTTTAAGTTTTTAGCCGATTGTAATATCAATTTGAGGATTTAAAATGTTAGATATTGGTTTATGCCTTTTGACCTATTTATTATATTGTTTTATATCCGGTTATTGCCGCTGTTTTTACGTTTATGTGTATTTTTTCTTTGATATTAGTAATTTATTTTTGATTCAAGTTTATATCTGGCTATTGCCATGAAGTTTAGAAGGGCGCTAATGACCTAGAAGTTGAGCGCCCTTAAACCCATAAATCATCATCATATCTGGTAGTAATAAAGCGTTGAGTTAGGAAATGACATAGCCATGAAAACATTGGGCCTTGTTACCCTATTTTTTTACTTTCTTTAGTAGTTTTATTCTGCGTATAGAATCCTATGAACTTTGGAAATCAATAAAAACTGATACATTATCTTCTTTTCTATTGAAGGAGTCTTTGATTTCTTGACTGAGAAATAAGAATTTTTCATTTGTAGAGTGAATCTCTCTGAATCGAGCTTGACATGGGGAGATTAAGTTTTTGTGATTCTAGAAACCAATTTAACCTGTTTGACACCATTCCACTTAAATGACCTAACTGTCAATGGGCCCCTAAACTCCATTCACTCCACCATTCTTTCTATCATTTTTGCTATTACACTAGTAAGAGCTATTCTAATTTTTTATTTCTGGTGCTGTTTTATCTTTCTTCAAGAGTGAGACAATTATTGGTTGTCACCATTCGGCAGGTACAGTGGTTTTCCAGGATAGATAGATAGAGTTTTAGTAGTTGTTTTGCTGTTTTTCCAAGGTTTTTTTATGAACTCTGGATGTATGTGAATCTGGTCCATGAGACTTTTTGATTTTAGATTGTGAATCAGCATAATATTTATTGAAGGTTTCAGCTGTGACTGCATCATTTGTTAATATTTTACTGTTGTGCATGGTAGGTATGTTATTTCTTTCTTTCCTGTCCTTGACATTTTTTATGAACTTATGGGCTTTATCCATAATCCATGATCCATAATCTGTCCTATAATCCATTTTTTCTAAGAAATTATTAAAGTGATTACTTTTGGCTATGTTAATTTCTCTTTTTAGTGAAGCACATTTCTTTTGCCATATTACTGTGTCTGATGTGTCTTCTTTGTTTAGCTGTATTTCTAGCTATATCCCTTTGCTTTTTCAGTTCTTCTAATTGGGGGTTCCAAGAGGGTGGAAATTTTTTATTCTTCCACGTGGATTTTTTTTTTTTTTTTTGTGGTTTCTAGGATGGCTTTACAGAAATTTGTTTTCATATGATCTGGTTGGTCATGCAGCAGTGAGTTTGTTCTTTAAATTTATTTTCCAATTCAGTTTCACATTTATTTCAATCTGCTTTTTTGAAGTTCCAATACAGATTCATGTGATGTTGACTGATGTATTATCTAGTTTTATATCAGCAATTACTACTCTGTGACCAGAATTTAGGTCTTCTATAACTTGTTTTTTAATCTTTGAAGCAATATCTGTTGTAGCTAACAAGAGGTTTGGGTTACTGCCTACTCCAGAGTAATGAATGAAGGCTGTGGGATTTTCTTTATGATAAATCAGTTCAAAGGTTGTGGTATTCAAAAATTCTTCCACTATCTTCCCTGTAGAATCCACTTTTTCATAACCCCATCTTTTGGAATAAGCATTGAAATCCCCAATCAGGATTGTTTAATTTAATTGGTCAATAAGTGAGAGATATGGTTCATGGGAGGACTGTAAGTACTGTAGAAATGTAGATGTGTTTTGTTATCCCAAAAATTTAGCTTTATTAATTCAGATTTATCTGTATTATCCATTTCTTTAACAATTTGAAAGGAGGATTTAATATCCTGTTTAACTCCAACTAATATTCTCCTACTTATCTGTCTATTTTTGGGTAGTAAGTTTAGTAAAAATCCAGTAAAATTGAAGGATTTAAGTTGATCATTTGTTAGATTTGTTTCTTGAATGAAAAATATATCTGTTTTTTTCAAATACAATTCTTTGTATTTTGATTGGGTTGGGTTGGTTGGGTTGGGTTTGTTCTTTTTGATTGGGTGAGACCATCTGCATTCCATTGAAGAATTCTGATGTAGATCTTCCATTAATATAATGTTTTGGTTCTCAGAAGTAGTCCCTGCCCGGATATCTGAATGGAGGACTATTTTAACTCCAGAATATTTTACCCCTCAAGTCATATTTCATAAATTGTATAGAAGATAATTAGCAGTAACTGTAACCGCTTAGAGAGCACCATATTTTTACGTTTTGGCGGTCACATTGCTCTCTCACAACCCCCAGAATGTCTGGAGGACCACACCTGTTGTTGGTTTACGGGTTGCACTGACCGGACTAGGAGAGTTATCAAAATAAGGTTACTGAGCATATCCTCGGATGACCAGTCAGACGACATTTTACATGCCATGACAGGTCAGCATGTTTGGGGTTAAGAGTTTATAGAGGAATGAGAGAAGTGAAAAGGTTGGAAAAATAAAGACTTCCTAGCCCTCGGGTATCCCAATAGCATAGGGGTGGAAGAGAATAAGAGATGACCAAGGTAAGGTCATAAGATCAGATAGAAAAGTTACAGTGAGGAGGAAAACACCAGTAAGTGGAAGTAATGTTCTCCTCAGCTTGGGTTGCATGTGGTCACCATCCACATATCCTCTAGACGGGGACCCCTGAGGGATGAAATGTAATGTAGTTTCAATTATCTGGAAGCAAACCTGTGGATGTTACTAACACTGTGGTTTTTTTTTCCACAGACCTGCTACTGAAGTTTAAGTACAGAACTGTTCAAATACAGTAACTATAGTAAAATGGATATCAAAGAAGAATCTTGTTTCCTGGACATTTGTTTGGAGAATGGGAGAGACACCAAAGACCCCGTAAGGAAAGTTAAGATTGAAAGTGTTACTGGTAGTTATATCAAACAAGAACTTCAAGAAGATTCCACATGTTGTTCACAAAATGAGGAACACCATCTAATGAGATTTAATGAAACCACCAAAGAAGGTGAAATTGAAACAAAAATAAATGTTAAAGAAGAACATTGTTCATGGGAAACAGAAGATTTATACATTACTGGTGATATTAAGGTAAAAGTGCATCACATTTATTTTGGTTTCTTTTCATATTTTCTTAAATGTGCCACACTGATGTGTAAGTATCATAACCTTATTTTTTCCCAAAAGCAAAGAAAAGTAGACAAAATATGCCTTTCCTAAGGCATTTTTCCTGTTGAGCTCTTCACCTTCAAGAAATTTTGTATCAGATACTTACAGAGTAATTGTATCTGATTGGTAATTAATTCACTTACATATGCTTTGTTTTGAATTTATTAGTTTATTTTATTATAGTTTAATGATAGCTTATTTGAAGTTAGTATGTATGAAGATTTTATATGTATTTTTTTCTAAATCTGAGTTGGGATGATGAGAGAATGTTGTTTAACTCCATGTATTTTATAATCCAGTTGTATACAACTTCCTCCATTAGTTCAGAAAAGGCTGTCTATAATTAGATGACACTCTGAGGGAAGTGTCATTCTGGGTGGCTCAGTTGGTTAGACGCTAGCCTACTGATCCCAAGGTTGCAAGTTCAAATTTGGCGTGAGCTGTACGCTAAAAAACGACAGTTCTATTTACTGGCATGTGAAAGAACTCCTGCAGCACGTAATTCTGGCATACTGGCAATGCTAATATGATCCTGGCAATTGATAGTGTCGTTATATCCTGTGTGGTGTATCTTATCTCTGGCAGAGAGAGAAAGGGATAATATATTGAAAAGAGATGCAGATACTCACCCCTCTTAGTGTGTTCCGGGTAAGGAGAAAATTTGGCTGCTTCTATCCAGTCAGTGCTAGACAGAAGAGGCAAATATAAATAGACTTCTGATATTTCTGCACGCAGAAAATTTTTTCTTCGCTCTGGCCCTAATTGGCGTTGTGGAAGAGGTCTTCCAGTTTTATAGTCCTAGAGACAAGTTAAACCACCAAAAGTATAAACAACAAAATTTTATTTACTTTTTAGGCAAGTGACTAAAATAGCTGTGCTTGTTAAAGTGAGATGTAATAGACTGGCCATCCATTCTAAAGTGTTGCAATGCATTTAAATGAAACTGTAGTAAAAGTTGGGTGAAGCCCATTTAAAATATAGCATCATGACATGTACAAATGATGATGAGCCTTCATTTGACTGCAGTTTCATGGATTTTCATTCCTTTTATAAAAGCACCACAATATTAAATATAAACAAATTTACGTTTTATAATATATGTATCAACTTAGAATACATATTATGTACTTATACTTGTTAGAATAACATTAGAAGTATATGCTAGTAAACATTTTATAAAGTTGGCTTATTATTGCTTGAAAGCAACTTGGGTCAATAAGTGTGTAGCATTTTATATATAGGGTGTTCCAAAAAAATGCCAACAATGCTGAGTATCTTGTCTGGGGTGACAAACTGATTGGTTTTCAAATAGGAACCCCTGTCCGGAAATGCACAGTTTGGATGCTGTAGTGCATCAAAACGTAAGATGGGTGTGCATTCACATTTCGTCAATAAATCCATTATGAAGCTCTCTACATTACAAACAGGCTTTGGACTGTGTATCTTCTACAGCATTTCAGAGCCTAAATCTACGGTGATGAGCTTCATGCACATGACACCATATGTTTGGTTGTCTTTGAAGATTTTCAATCGCTTCATGGACTCGAGCCATGACACTACAGGAGTGCCATACATGATACTTTTCATACAGCTCCACAGAACATAGTCGAGAGGTGTCAGATCTGGTGACCATGCTGGCCATGGGACTGGTCCACCTCTACCAGTCCATCAACATTGAGGTGATTCCACACATTTACATAGATGTGTGTTAAAGCTCAAGTCGGCCATTTCAGGGTTGCATACCTTCCCTATTAAGATACCAAAACGAATGTTAACAAATTGTCACCACCATTTGTTCTCAAACTTCAATGCTCTCCAGCATCCAAATCCTGCATTTCTGGACAAGGGTTGCTGTTTGAAAACTGATCAGTTTGCCATCCTGTACAACATAATGAGTGTTGTCATTGTTTTTTTTCGGACATCCAGTATATATATATATATATGTGTGTGTGTGTGTGTGTGTGTGTATATATATGTATGTATGTATATATATACATATACACATGCGTACAGGGTGTTTCAAAAAATCCAACAGCACTTAGCATGTTGTATGGGATGGCAAACTGATTGGTTTACAAATAGGAACCCCTGTCTGGAAATGCATGGTTTGGACGCTGTAGCGCATCGAAGTGTGGGATGGGTATATGTTCACATTTCGTCAATAAACCCAACATCGAGCTGTCTACATTGCAAAGGGGCTTCGAGCTGTGTACCTCCAATGTCATTGCAGAGCCTATATTGGTGGTAGTGGTGAGCCTTATGCACATGACCCAATACCAGCAGTTGTCTTTGAAGATGTTCAATCGCTCCGTGGACTTGAGCCATTAATCCTCCGCTGATGTTACAAGAGTGCGTATAGAACTCAACAGAAAATAGTTGAGAGGTGTCAGATCTGTCAACCGTACTGGCCATGGAGCTGGTTCACTTGTACCAATGATTCGATTTGAATATGCGACATTGAGGTGATTCTGCATGTTTATATCAAAGTATGCTGGGGCTCACGTTGGCCATTCCAGCACATGTGTACTGGTACGTGTCACACTGCTGTTAAAAATGTTACTGTGCTGGAAACTATGCAGGTAACACAGTAGGATGCACACCAAGAACTTTATGGAGGGATTTAGTGCAGGCACAGGAATGTTATGCTCACGTCGTTCATCCCAGTACACAGATGGCTAAAAGTTTGCATACCTTTCATATTAAGATACTAAAACGAATGTTAACAAATTGTCACAACCGTTTGTTCTCAAACTTCGATGCTCTCCAGCGTCCAAACCATACATTTTCCATACCGGGGTTCCTATCTGAAAATCGATGAATTTATCATCCCACACAACATACTGAGCATTGTTGGTGGTTTTTTGGGACACCTGGTATATACATATATTAATGTAATTGCATTTAGCTAGGCCACACATTAAATCGGTGTAGCAAGTGGGTTTTAAGTTATTGATGCCAGCAATGGCATTGAGATGCACTTTTATAACTGATTTAAATATGGGCCTCTGAGTAGCTTCAGTCAGACAGCTAGATGGCTCTTTTTCTTATATCTTGGGCATGGTACTGGATCAATGTTAATTTTTCTTGCTAAATTGTTCACCTTGTATCATTTTTGATGTGATTTATTTCTTTTTATTGTAGTTAAACACTCAAATATAACACTCAATCACAGTTTGTATGCCAATATTTTCTGTTCTTTGTTGTTGATTTAACAAGTGAAGTAAACTTCTTAATGTCTCTGTTTTGCCTGTTATTATAGTTTTCGAGGGCTTAGGAAAGAAGCTGCTTCAAAGGTTTGCTCATTTTCAATAGTTGTATGAGCATGTTTACTGTTTAGATTACTTCTTTGTCTTATAGTTTTTATTATATTGGAAATGTTGCTTTAATTTTATTATTATATTCATCAGTAACTAGTGAGTAACATCTTTTTACTTCATTTATTGTGCTTTTAAGTATTTAACAATATGCACTGTAATGTTTGGTTCAATAATATGTGATAAACTAAGAACAAATTTCTTTTACTTGCTCTGAACTTGCTCATAATTAAGCAATCTGAGGTTTGACCAGGTTACCTATGATGAGTTGTTTCCTTAGTAAGAATAACTTTAAATGACAATTGCATAAGTGAGAAATCATCAAATTTGTCAGTTACTTGAGTGATGACATAGATATAGGTCTACTTTGCATTCTTCAACACCAATTTAAATTTATAGGTATACTGAACACTAATTATTTTTGTTATAATTGACTTTTCCTATTATCAGTGTTTCTTACTAGCAATATCTGATCATCATGATCTTATATGCCATTTACAATAGGAGTTAAACTATAATGTGTAATTTTTAGTAAGAATATTATCAATAGCTGTTGCAGTGTTCATATGAATTGAGGTCAGAAAGTGAATCACCTATTTGAAGTTAAATGTGGAGGTGAGGTTATTCATTTTACATCCATTAAGTTTGCTTAGCTTAAAATGTCCACAAACTATTATTGTAAGATTTTGAATGTAAATGTATTAGATGGTTCTATCTAATCTATTATAAATCCTTGATTATCTAGTAATGGGGAATGGAATAACCAAAAAAGGAAAGCACTGGCAGAGGAAAAATGGCTATGAGTGTTATTAGATCATGTATTAACAAAATACCAAATATGAAAGTAAAATGGTTAGAAAGGGTGTTTGGTTCAATTGTAGAAAGCAGAATGCTATATGGAATAGAAATATGGGGGCCAGATGAAGGATGGAAAGCGATAAATGTTATAAATAGACTATTTTGTAGACTTGTTCTAGGCTTACCTAGATCTTCACCGAATGAGGCTGCTTTAATGGAATTTGGAAGATTAGGTTATAAAAGCAAGCTGATAGAATACTGAAATATTGGTTCAGAGTAAGGAATTTAGATGAGCAAAATACCGTTAAACAGTGTTTGGCAGCACAAGAAAAAATAAACAGGAGAGAGACTTGGATATATAAAATTCAAAAGATTTTACAGTAAGTAGGTATGGGATCATTGTGGCTAGATAATAGAAGAATAGAAAAGGAATTCTGGAAAGAAGTAAAAACAAGGATTGAAGATATTGAAAAACAAGAAATATGGGCTAATCTTAATAACAAAAGATCTTTGAAATTATATAAAACATTGAAAAATGATTGGGGCAGAGAAAATATATTGACATTTGTGATAAAGTAGAAAGAGAAGGGATAGCATGGTTTAGAACAGGAGTAATATACTTAAGGGGTATAAACAATGGATATACTAAAGGGAGATGTCCAATGTGTGAAAAAGAAGATAGTACTTGGCATTATATATTTGATTGTCAAAAAACAAAATATTGGAGAGATGAATTCCTTTTGCATAAGTGGGAAAACATACCAAATGAAATAAGAGGCAAAAGAATTTTGAATTTAAGATGAGAAGAAAACATAAGAAAACTGGGAAAATTTATTGGCAATGTAAGACAGAAATGGCTTCGGAAAATAGGGAAAATTAATGAGAATAATTAGGAAATATAGTATAAGGTATAAAGGGAAACAAAAATATGGATACCAAGTTTCAAATTGCTCCAATATATACACAACCCAGGTTAATTATAATGGGGCATGGGAAAATGCAACTCTAAAAGGCTTATGTAAGATTTTGTATTTGTAATGTATACTTAGTACTCAATAAACTAAACTATACATCCTTGAAAGTTTCCTGTGGGGGCTCTATATTGTTAAAATGGTATATGTTACCTATCAAATTCCATTTTTACTATGACTCATTTTAAGCTTTAAAGCATCCTTTGCTCATTTTACTCTTCTTTTGAAGTACAGTAGAGTCTCACAAATCCAGTTAGTGTACACCTGACATGTTTATTATACACTGTTGGACAATCTATTTACCAAAACTCTTCAAATGGATTTCTCTGCACTTCTAGCACTATATTGCACCATTGTATTGCATAAGTATTTAAAACATACTTTTAGATACATTAATTGATGCCTAATATGTTAATTATTTATGCCAAAAACCTTACTGCTTACTACAAGCCATGTGTGGGCAATGTTTAACATTCAATGCCATAGCCAGGATTTGAACCACAGATCTTCCGCTTATCAAGCAGCTGCTTTAATCACTAAGATACTACCCCAGCTCATTCGTACTTTTCCCAATTAGTCCACAAGGGGATCTCACATCAGAGATAAATGCCCCAAGGGCGACTTACAATTGTAAGTACTTTATGTCCCGGGTTGAAGTAACCTTTAGTTGGTAATTATTTATTTATGCCAACAAGCTTACTGCTGGTGTCTTTAAATGCACAAGCCATATGTGGGCAATGTTTTAAACATAGAATTAGGACTGAAAAATTCAATGCCATAGCCGGGATTTGAACAACAGATCTTCTGCTTATCGAGCGACTGCTTTAACCATAAGTCCTTCGATAAGCGGAAGATCTCTGGTTCAAATACCGGCTATGGCATTGAATTTTTCAGTACTGATTCCATGCCTAATATATTATTTATCTTTTGTGAATGTCTGTAAACTGAACTTATTTGGGGGAAGGCGCAAAAGGTTGACAATTCT
The DNA here is from genome assembly GCA_030765045.1 of Tenodera sinensis. NCBI lineage: Eukaryota > Metazoa > Arthropoda > Insecta > Mantodea > Mantidae > Tenodera > Tenodera sinensis. The sequence goes on along the minus strand of CM060974.1, from coordinate 53,647,747 downwards.
AACAATGTTCACGACCTGCTTCACCCAAAGCATCATGGGAGCATTCCTCTTCCGCTCAATCCTTCACTCTTATGTAGCTGTTCCCAACGTCGGCACTCTTTATACAAGCATGTGTATCTCAAGTTTGTGCACATTGTATCAATTAAGTGAAGGTTACACTTACTTGGGCAAATATCTCTTTCGATTATTATTCCTAAAACACTTCTGCACTAAAACAGTGGAATATAGTCTTACAAATGTATGAAAACCCATTTTCTGACATAATTCCCTACTTTTCATACATTGGCAATACCACTTTCCCTGCCTTCCCCTATCTCTCTTTTGCTCCTACTACACATCTTCTACAGCATCTGTTATCTAACAGGATTCGTGAAAAGGTTATTTGCATGTTTTTGAGAGTTTCAGGAGGCAATATCATGATCTCGAAGCAATATTAATGAACTGACATTGTTTACCAAGGTACCCAGCATTCCCTAACCTAAGTATTTGTAATGAAAATTGGAATTCGGTAAATACGATACATTACGCCATATTTTTGTCTCGCTGCCTCTCTCCTCTGTCAACCATTGCTGACAGCTTATCCTCATCTTGGCCATCTCATTTTTCATATTTGTCAGTCCAGTTCCAGCTTTGCCTCTATTTGTGCCATCTTGGCTAACATTTGCTTCATTTGTTTCATCTTGGTTTCATGTTGTGATTTTCATCCTACTTCAGACACCATTGTGACTATATTCTCTTTCAATTACTTGTATTTTCTTTACTTTTACAATTAATATGACTTCACTTATTAAAATTATCACTGTTACACTTAAAACTCATTTTACTACTCTAAACTTTTATAACTAGCCTCACTCAAAGTTAATCTCTCTGCCTCCTTAACAATGTGACATCATCCAAGAAGCATTCAATTTGGTATGTTTCCACAGGAAGCTCTAAGCAATGTCACACTGTAAAGATGAGTTGGAATTTCAAACAAAATTTACAATTTACTGATTATGAACATATCATACCTCTAGGTGCAAATGATCTTATTGATTTAAAGTTCACTCTAATTCTTCTACTTAGCTCTCCATTAGGTCTGCGCCCTGATTGAACAGTTAGTTGCCTGGAGCCTAGTAGACCCTTGCTATATTTTTGTGCTTATCTGCCAGTATTTCTTTTTTTTAAATTATGTTTTTCCTTCATTTTCATGGTTAGCTTAATTTAGCTTAAATATACATGGTTTTTATTATCATCCTACGAGATTGATCAAAGATAAATGAAATGTGTGAATATACTATACATTATAATTTGTATTGCACTCCCAATAATAATAATAATGATGATAATAATAGTAATAATAATAATGATGATGATAATATAATAATAGTAATCATCGTAATCAGAATACCTATGACAAGCATGTGATGCTACCTACAAAATAAAAGTTATCACATAAGTAACTTTCATCCTATTCTTTATGATCAGTTTCTGAATGTAAAGATTTTTTTTTTTCAGTTTATCTTCAGAATTGGAATCATCTGATTCATACAAGTTGTCATACATGTATAACACATCATCACAATGTAGAGGACGCACTTATTCCAAATCCTCGGGATTTTGCAGATTATACTCCTGTTTGTGACAAGTAATAACATACTACTTACAATGGCAAAGCAACATTGCACCACTAACCAGGAAAAAACATACATCAGTAAAATGTAATTAGAATAGGTGCACAGAGTTTAGTTGAGCTCTGTGATCCAATTGCCGATTAGTCATTGTTGGAGTTAAAAAATAAACAGTTAAGATTGTCACTCCACCAACAGTCAAGTAAGGTGTCCTAGTCAGGCGGTTGCATAGGTGCATTCATTCAAAGACTAAAACGTTTAAATAAACATAGGGTCTCTCAGGCCCTTTGTGATGAATGGAGGGTTAAGGGCAATGAATGTAATATTTATTTTAATTTAAAAGGTGAGTTAATTAATAACACTGAACAACACTTACAACATATTTTTCCGGGACGCGTTTCGAAGGTAACTTTCCTCCATTATCAACTGGACAATAACTGGGTTTCCATGGTGCTTGATGGTGCAGATGGTGATGCTTCTTCTGGTGTTTCTTCTGGTGGCGGTTCGATGAACTTACTGAAAATGTCTCTCTGAGGAATGTCGAAATTAAATACTCGGTTTCTATTTTTTAAAATAAAGATTTGTTCCCATGTGGACAGTTCTTGTTTTCCGGTTATGTGTTTAAGAAGTTTCGGTTCTAGCTTTATGTCATGATTTTTTGTCCAAAAGTGAAATGCAACCGCTGATTTTTCTAATTGTTTACTCTTAATGTTTCTAACGTGTTCCTTGGATCTAATTTCTAAATTTCTTTTGGTTTTTCCTATGTATATTTCATTACAATCACTGCATTCAATTTGGTATATGCCAGATTTTTTGTTAGGTGGAATAGCATCTTTGATGTTTGAAAGTAGTAGGTTTTTTATGGAGTAATGATTTACTGCTGCTAGCTCAATGTTGTATTCCTTGAACACCTTTTTAAATTTATCAAAGGCCCATGGATGATATGTGAATTTTTTGAATATCATTTTTGTTTTTGCTGCTGTGAGAGTTGTAGTTTCTTTTAATAATTTTTTCTTTTCTGCTTGTTTTACCTTTTTATCTACTAATTCTTTGGGAAAGCCGTTTTTTTGTGCTATTTCAATTATTTTGTAATATTCTGTTTTATATTCTTCTGCTGAAAGAGGGATGTTCACCAATCTATGTGTTAAACTATTGAAAATTGCTTGTTTGTGGCTTCTTGGATTGTAACTATTAGCTTTTATGTAGTTGTCTGTCTGCGTTGGTTTTCTGTGAATACCGAAATTTATTCTGTCCTTGTTTTTGATTAATTTTAGATCTAAAAATGATCTAAATTAAATTAATTACAACAACACTGTTTTCAAACTTCTATGAAAGGAACATAGTAATATTTATTGTTTGCTGTTTATGAGAAAGGAATCCTTAGAAATCCACAGATGTGTTTATTTTTCCATTTTATGTCAAGGCATTATGTGTTTTAATGGAAGAATTATATTTATCTTGATTGAATTGTTTTATGTAAGGTAATTTCTTCTCTGTAGACTACATAAAAAGTGTTGATTTTGTTTCTGCTTCTCTTTTTGTAGACAAGAGTCACAGGGTTAAAGCAGATCATGTGTTTTACAGGTAAATTATTATGTTACAGGATGAAACACATGAAGACGTTTATTCCACAAAGTCACCAAGGTAAGTACCCTGGTTGATTTTTGAACAAAGACTATCTATTTCTATTAACATGTCCTCATATTCCCTTTTAGTGTTATGAATAGAAATGATTTTCATCCTTACACACATTGGAACTGCTGCATGAGGTTGTATCAGTAACTATACCCACGAGTATTAGCATATTCCCTGTTGGTGTGTAGTATGTAACTGCTCACTGAAGTAATGAGTGTAAGAGTTATTTGATCTAGTTGTACAAGTTACTGTCTTCATATATATTACTGTATTCCCTGTTATTAGAACTACTCTGAGCATAATAAGCTTAACATGGTTCCTCGTGCTTTTGATCATTGACTGTCTCCTTGTCACTGCTAGGGATAGTAAGGGAAGTGTACCTTACAGTGAAAGTTCATGTTCATTTCTGAAACCAAAGTCAGCTTGTATCATGCCACTGTTTGTGAATGCATGACTCACAGTAATCAGTGTGCCAGAACCAAGAAGGTCTGTAATGTTCGCAAGGCTACTGCTGCCAACTTACTTATGAATTCCAAGAAAGACCCTTCTACATCATTCTTGGTATACAAGGTGGTGGAATGTGAGAAAGCAGACAGATTTTGAGACAAAGTGAAAAGTGTGCTGGTTTCTTCATACAGCTTTTAGCACTGCCCATGTATGTGTATATCGTCATTCTGAGTGAACTGTGTTGGTCTGGGTAGCTCAGTTGGTTAGACGCTGGCTTACTGATCCCAAGTTTGCAGGTTCAAATCTGGCCCAGGTCAATGGTTTTTAAGTGTGCTTGAAAGCGACGCTCCATGTCAGTAGATTTACTGGCATGTAAAAGAACTCCTGCGGAACAAAATTCCGGCACACCGGCGACGCTGATGTGATCCCAGAAATTGACAGTGTCGTTAAACAAAAAAAAAGTGAGTGAACCGTATGTGTTAACAGGCACAATTAGGGATACTTAGCATTTGAGTCAGTGTTGAAATAAAACGGTTTCAGTGAGTGTGGAGTGACTGTATAATCAAGGCCTGCTATTTGTGAGCCAGAGTAAAGAGAGACAGCGAGGGTATGTCAAGGCTAGGAGAAGACAGAACAATGTGAGTTGTAAGATCATGAAGAACTGTAAATTGTGTAAATGAAGGTAAATGAGAACTGTGTTAATTATTATTTCTTTATACCAACAAACTTAATGCTGGTGCTTTTAGATACATAAGCCATGTGTGGGCAGTGTTTGAGAAGTAGAATTGGAACTGAAAAATTCAATGCCACAGTAGGATTTGGACCACAGAACTTCCACTTACCGTGCAGCAGCTCTGACCATTAAGCTACTGCAACAAGTTGCCAGAATGACTCTGAATTCTCCAACCAATTCATATTTCTCCTGGTAGACCACAAAGGGAGTCTCACATCAGTCAAATACCTCAAGGGCAACTTGTAATGATGAATACTATTTATTTATTTATATATTAATTTTTTTATTTATTTATACTAACAATCCTACTGTTGGTGTTTCTAAACACACAAGCCATGTCTGGGCAATGTTTGAGGGGTAGAATTCAGTGCCACAGCCAGGATTTGAACCATAGACCTTCCGCTTACCGTGCAGCTGCTCTAACCACTAAGCTACTGTGAAAAATGTTAGCAGAAGGTCTGTGGTTCATATCCCGGCTGTAGCATTGAATTTTTCAGTTCCAATTCTACCTCTCAAAGAACTGTTTTGAGCTTCAGTTTTAGAAGAAAAATAAAAATATTGGGGAAAATTGATTTGCAACTGATCAGTGTCAAGAAAGACTTGAAACAACTGGGCAGGAATGTTTAACCTCTGCCAGTGCAGGGAGCATCTTATAGTGCCCTGGAAGGCAGAGTTGGGAGCACCATCAAGGAATTGAATGCCAGGGACTCTGGGATAGCGAGACCTGGAAGGGAGCATCTAGGAGCCGAGTTAACAATGATGCTCATCTCAGAGAGTGGAAGTGTATCATATGAAAGATACAAAGAGCAGTTCAGGGATGTTTGCGAGGGTGCCCTAGTGGAATGTGTTGGGAGTGTAACCTATCATGAAGGACTCGGCACAAAAGCCTACGAGCAAGCAAGGAATGAGTAAGGACCGACTTGGCATGGAACATGGAGGAACTGTTGCAACCATCAAATCAAGTGATGCTATGTACCGTAGATAGAAGAATGGAGGACATCATCATGAATGGCAGGATACAGGAAAAGCTGTGCATGTGCTAGTGGACTCAAATGTAACCATGATCCGACCAGGTGTTACAGAGGACATGCCAAACAGAAATTAGATTGACCCTATGAGATTGTGGCAGCATCGGGTGACACCTTGCCTATGGAAGAGACCTGGCTGTAGTTGACCTTGGGGCAGAGCAAAGTCTTTGGTGTTTGTCGCAAGTGTGGCTCAGGACATGTTACTGGGACAGGATGCTCTCAGAAGCTATGAGGTGATAGTCCTGCAAGTTGGACAAGACCAGATGATGCTCTGGAGCCCCAAGCCAATATATTGGGGTCAGTAGGGCAACCTTGGTAGAGGTTGCCATTGGGCCTGCCAGGAACGATATTGCTGTCAAATACACCAGTGATCAGCATTTATGGAACCCTGTGGGTTGTCTTCACATTGTGCGCAGGATGACCTATCAACACATGTGGGGAAGGGCAACAAGAGGATCCATCACAACCAGCAAGACTGCTTCAGAGGTTCAAGCAGAGATTCATACATTGCCCTGCTGGCACGATACCCAACAATATTGCCAAGGTTTGTTTCACCTGTAAAAGAGGTTTGATGGTAAGTCTACCACAAACAGAGGCAGCCCCAAGGGAAGGTGCTCATAGTACATTTGGATTGACTGGCCAACTAGGAGGAAACTGGGACCAGCTCAGGAATGGAGCAGTGTGATGCCAGCTGGTGGTGGCGCACATCAAGGTGAGCCAAGGTAGCCAAGGCGAGGCTGCTTTGCCCCACTGCTTGTGAATACCTGACTGACAACAATGAGTGTGGCAGAGCTAAGGAGTTCCTGAGCTTTTGCAAAGCTTCTAGCTGCTGGCTTACTTGTGAATTTTAAGAAAGATCTATCATTGTCTGTATATAAGCTTGCATCATGTGAGAGACAAAAAAGGAGTAGTGGTTGGTTCTTGAGGTGAAGCAGCTTGAATGAGGTTTAATGATTATATTGTCAGTAGAATAACATGACTAATCAGATACATTTGAACTTGTTTCACTGTGAGCCACAGTTCACCTAGCACCTTGAAATATTCTATGCCACTCGTAATCATATAATGTTTGTATACTTCATCTTTGTTGAATATCATCTGATACCTATGTGTAATTGCTTATTCTTTGCAAGTCACTTCTCATCTTAAATTATTGTACTAGATATTTTGAGGTGTGCATGTATCTGTGTAAATTGATGAAAGAAGTAGAAAACGTAACTAGAAGGTCTTAAAGTTATGTGACAAATACTTTAATTAATTATAATGACTTTGCAATATGTGAACTCAGAGGAAATCACCGATTTTTCAAATTTCTTAATCTCTTCATCTACATCTGTTCATCCGGTTCCCTCAGGGATCTATGACTGTACGAAGCAGTTTGGCACACCTGGGGTCCCAAGCTGTCATTTCACCCCCTCTACCCTATTAAATGTGCCAGGAGTAGCTGACTTGGTTGCTTCTACTCATCATCCTGTTCATCGTCTAGGATTATTATGATTATTAGTTCATAATGTTTTAGGTTTGTTAACTCCTACCTCACCAGCAGGGATGTTTTATCTCAGTGATCCTTTCAAGGGTTTGAACAACTCAAACTTGCTACTGTCATGGGTTATTTGTGAATAGTCCATCATACTCCTTTAAACACCATTGACATACAACATCCCCGTTGCCAATGCTTCAATACAGGCCAACTTGTCAGTGAGTGTCTCTCCATTGTCACATCTGCACCAGCAAATACATCTTCAGCCATGCAGATGGTAGCTCCCCTGCTGTCTGTTAGGACTAGGGATCCCATTGACAGACATTGTTCCCGACCTAAACATAGGATGTGTTGTCGCACATCCTCAAAGAAGTCCTTGTCTTGCTCAGTGAGCCGCAGAAGATATTCCAACTTCCAGACATCAGAGGAGTCACAAGAGGATGGCACTTACACTATTGTTGGTCCAAAGTCAGCATAGGAAAACAAAATTAAGACAGTCCATTCACTTCTTTCATACCACATGAAAATCCTCCAGTGGATCATTAATGGGTTCTAGGCACTTGCTCTGGACACACTATTTGTTTCTACACTATTCCCTTAAATTATGTGTCTACAAGAAACCCATTTGGAGCCTAACCATGGTTTACATCTTACTGATTTTTCAGCATTTAGGCTGACTCTGCAGCTGATCAGCAAGCAAATGGTAGTGTTGCTACCGTAGTGGCACATATCTCTATTGCCTGCATACCACTGATGCAGTTTTGGTATAATGGAATGGCTGTGGCGACTCTTTTACTATCTCAGATTGTGGTGGAGGGCGAGATGAATTATTGGACTCCATTTTTACATTTGCTGAATTTCTTTTTTATTTGCACCTTTGTGGATTGTTAGAAAAAAATTGTTTTGTTGTTTAACGACACAGTTTAAAATATTCAATGACTTATACTTTTTTGGCAAGTATGGGTTTTTTTTCTTTTTGATATGGAGTCCCATATTACCAAAGTATCAGGAAAGTACACATTTTACTCCTGATTCTTGGAGTTTTTTGAGTAAGTCACTGACATAAATATTAAATAGAATTGTGCTGAGAATTGCTCCTTGGGGTCTATATAGTAGCAATGAAGTATGGTGATAGAAAATTATATATCCATTTGAATAGTTGGCCTTGTATGACTATATCTTGCATTTTTTCTAATAATTTTGTTTGGCCGATAGAATCATATGCACTTTGGAAATCAATAAAGAATGATAGTGTGTCTTCTTTCCTATTAAATGAATTCTTAATTTCTTGACTAAATAGTAAAATTTGTTCATTTGCTGAACGAGATTCTATAAATCCTGTTTGACATGGTGAAAGCAAACTTGGAATTCTAAAAACCAATTTAGCCTATTGACAATCATTTTTTCCGTGATCTTTGCTATAATACTTGTAAGAGCTATAGGTCTGTAAATTTTTTGTATCGAAGGCTGATTTATCTTCTTTTCTTATACTAGGATGATTATTGCTTTCCTCCTCTCTGCAGGTACTGTTTTCCATGACAGATTATAATGTGAAAAAAGGTTGTGTTGCTATTTTTCCCAGTTTTTTTTTGTTTTTGTTTTTTTATTTTATAAACTCTGGATATATTTGGTCAGCACCAGGGTACTTTCTAAGTAATTTATTGATTGCAATTTCTAATTGTATAGTAAAATCTCTGGAAGAATACTGTTGGAATTAACAGGATTAGTTTTAGTATAATATAATTTCTATTTGAGCTGTTTAAGATCTTTTTTATCAGGATTTGTGGCTTTGTGAGAATTAGTATAATGGTATTAAAAGCTTCTGCTATTGTTGCATCATTGGTCAGAGATTTGTTATGTGCAATAGGCATTTTTGTTCCTTGATTTTTATCATTATTTGCCCTTTTAAATAAATCTATATGCTTTCTCACTATCTGTTCAATAATCCATTTTTTGTAAAAATAAATTATAAAATGCTCTCCTTCTGCTGTATTAATTTCTCTTTTAAATATTGCATATCTTTTTCTCCATTCTTGGGTATCTTTTATATTTTTTGTGAAGTCTGTTGTAATCCTAGCAGTGTCTCTTTCTGACTTCAGCTGTCCTAAATGTGGATTCCAAACAGGTTTGAATTTCTTAGCTCGTCCTTGGCTGTTTTCAATATTGTGTTATACAAGTTTTTATACATGTAATCAGGTTGTTCTGAGTAGACTATGTATTCTTCAAATAGATTATCTAATGTATTTCGGTATTTGTTCCAATCAGTCTTTTTGAAATTTCAGTATAATTTATTACTGTATGTTCTTTTGTATGTCTTCTAGTGCTAGAAAGGCAATGACGACTGTATATCCTAATTGTGGATCTTCTATAATTTTTCATTTGATATTAGGGGCAATATATATTGAAACAAGTAAAAGGTCTGGGTTACTGCCTGATCCTGGAAAATGTGTAAATGTTGGAGGATCTGCCATCTTGTAAATTAATTTTAAGTTTATTGTCTTTAGGAGTTCTATTTTCTTACCTGTTGCGTTCCCATAACAGATAATAGACCATTCAAATCTCTAGTTATGATTGTTTGGTTTTTCGATTAATAGTGAAAAGATCAGTTATATTTTTGGGGATTATCAATAGTGTATAATTTCAAATATATTCTAACAATCCACAAGTTTATTGTGATTAGTTCAGATGTATCATTAGTAGGCTTAGTAGATGGCTACCAAGTGCATGAAGTTATGCATGCTTTGTCTGTAGAGCAAACGGGCAGAATTTGTTTCCCACACTGTGCCGCCACATGCATAAAAAATTATTTTGTTCTTTAAGGATGCTGTCAATTGCCAGGATCACATCAGCGTCGCTGGTGTGCCGGAGTTTTATCCCGCAGTTCTTTAACATGACAGTAAATCTACTGGCATGGAGCTGTCATTTTTAAGCACACTTGAAAACCATCGGCCTGGGCCGGATTTGAACCCGCGACCTTGGGATCAGTAGGCCAGCGTCTAACCAACTGAGCCACCCAGACCGACCGGCCACATGCACTATGAGCACATAACTTGAATCCTGATTAATGTGGCTGACCTACTAAGCCTAATCATTAGTTTCCATTTCTTATATAATTTCAAAATATGCTGTTTCTTTTTTGGTAAAAAAAAATAACGTATATCCTGAAAAGTTGTAATATTTCATTTGGTCAGTTGACAACTTTGCATCTTGAATAAAAAATATATCTATATCGTTATCAGGTATTATTTTATTAAGTTCTATTCTTTTGGATTGAGAAAGACTACCTGCATTCCATTGAAGAATCTTGATCTCCCTTCATCTCGTCAAACTTGCAGCAGTAGTCACCACCCGGAGATCCGAAAAGGGGACTTTTTTTTACCTCTGGAATCAAATTTTACTCATCCAATCATCGATTCAAAACTGGAAGGCTAGATAATAGAAAAAAGTAACCCTTTTTCAAAGAGCACTATATTTTTATGTTTTGGCTGTTCATTTGCTCTTTCCCAACCCCCTAAATGTTTGGAGGGCCACACCTGCCATTGGTTAGCAGGTGTGCATGACCTAGCCAGGAGGATTATTAACATAGTCCACTGGCCTTTTCCCCTTTTTACCAGCTGGAGGACACTTTATACACCCTGACAGTTCAGGGTATTGTTGTACTATAGAGTAACAGGAAGGATGAAAGGATCCCCTAGGCAACCGCATGTGGGATTTGTGGTGGACGAAGCGGCGCTGGGGCGGGTTTCCTCCGGGTTCTCCGGTTTGTCCCGCTATCTCATTCCACCGGTGCTCCATCTTCATGTATCACCAGTGTCACAGCCTGCGGTGCCGTAGTAGTAAAAGCGGGTGTTAAACACTAAAAAAAAGATCCCCTAGGCCTTGAATCCTCTAATATTATTGCGGTCGAAGAAAGGGGAGATTGGATGGTAAAGTAAAAAGAGGGAGCCTGGTAAGGAAAGGAAGAATAACAGGTTAGGCCATTAACTCATCAATCTGACCAGTGCTAATTGATTAGTAGCCCCTCTCATGAGTTCACCATGTAATGACACAATTACTAGCACCCACATCAGTGATGGATTGAGATGGGATACTACGTAATTATCCAGGTTGACTCCTTCAAATTTTGAAACAGAAAGTATTAAAGTATCTTCCCTCTGTTAGACAACAATTATCCTTTACCTTAACCCATAAATTAAACAAATAAAGCAAATTTATATGAGTAGGGCTTAGAACTTTTATTTGTGTAATTGTACAAATGAGTTGGTTTTCTATAAATGCTAGAACTCAACGAAAATGCATATTTTACTTGAAATAATCAAAATTAGACAACTAGTTACAGAGTAATCTCACATTATTTATATTTGCACAAGGATAACACCGATTACCTTTACACTTTTAGGGAGAAAATGTTTTGAAATAGACTCAATGCTTGCTTACATTGAGTTGAACCATAACAGAAGGTCCGAATATTGTAAATGTCTTTCATGAACTCATTCGATTTCTCATCGTGTGTATGTGGAAAATAAATATTCACATTCATTGCACTAATGTTTTCATCTCTGTATTCTAGTAATTACTGATAACGTTACTTATATATTTCAGTTCATACAAGGAAGACGTTTCCTGTTGTACTTCAGATTTATTCTCCACTGAAGACATACGAAATGACATAAGTTTAAATGTGAACAAGGATGGTCCAGAATGTGAAAGTGATGGAAAATGTCCAAGTCAAGGAAGTATAGTTACTGAGATATCTTTGCAACGTGTGAAAACACAAAAATTCAGTCATAAGGGCATAAAGCTACACAAGTGCGACACTTGTAACAAAGCTTTTATACGTTTATCACATTTGAAAGCACATCAATTGATTCATGAAGGCATAAAGCCACATAAGTGTAACATTTGCAACAAGGCTTTTACTCAGTTATCACATTTGAAAAGACACAAATTGATTCATGAGGGCATAAGGCCACACAAATGTAATGTTTGTAACAAGGCTTTTACTTTATTATCAAATTTGAAAGTACACAAATTGATTCATGATGGTATAAAGCCACACAAGTGTAACATCTGTAACAAGGATTTTACTGAGTTATCAACGTTGAAAAGACACAAATTGATGCATGAAGGCATAAAGCCACATAAGTGTAACGTTTGTAACAAGGCTTTTACTCTGTTATCTCATTTGAAAGTACATACATTGATTCATGGCGGTGTAAAGTCACACAAATGTGACATTTGTAACAAGGCTTTTAGTGAGTTATCAAAGTTGAAAAGACACAAACTAATTCATAAGTTGCGAGAAGCACAGTAGTGTAATGTTTGTAGGTAAGGTAATCTCAGCTGTTAACTTCCAGAACTTTTTAATCAGTTCTCGATGACAGAAGTCTATAATGAAATAAATGATCATATGTTAGAACAAGCATTCAACAAAGACAACCGCAAAATATATGCATTGTACAATGCATAATTTAAACACAATACTTAACAGTGCTGCATGTGGAATTCAAGAAGTTAGCTACTTTTATAACCCAATAAGAATCTATCCCTTTTTCAATCATAGTATTAAAAGATGAGAACCTTTAGCATGTGGCGGCGCCGTAGCCGAGCGGTTAGCGCGCTCGCCTACCACCCAGGTGGCCCGGGTTCGATCCCAGGGACCCGCATGTGGTATTTGTGGTGGACGAAGCGGCGTCAAGGCGGATTTTCTCCGGGTGATCCGGTTTCCCCCGCCATCCCATTCCACCGGTGCTCCATCTTCATTCCATGTGTCATCAGTGTCACCGTCTGCGGTGCCGTAGTAGTAAAAGTGGGCGTTATACACTACAACAACAACAATATTTAGCATGTAGTTTAGTTTCTGTTAAAATAATATTGATCTGTAAGAGGAGAGAAAGAAAGAGTACAAGCTGTTCTAGAATGTTGTAATTTAGCATCTGCGGTTACGAAACTGGAAAATGTAGAGCTTGGTAAAGCGTGTTCTCTTGTTTAGAAAGCAACTGATAATTTATTTTGTTATCAAAATAATTTTGAAGGAGCAATTTTATCACCCTCAACGTTGGCAAAGAAACGCGGTTCGCCACAATTTTGAAAACAAAGGAATTCAAAAAGGGGAAGAAGCATTTTGATTAATTGTGTCAGGACAAGCGGCTAATAGATCAAAATATGTATTTCATACCATTCCTTTTAATGGTTGTTTTGACATTGTTGTAGCCCAGTTAAAAATAAGATTTGAGGGTGTCTTCAACGGTCACCTTATGTTCAAAGCTATTTTCTCAAAATTTCTAAATTTTGCTTCCGATGAAGAGATTGAAAATACAGCAGTAGTTCTGCAAAATGAATTTGAGGAAAATGTATCCAGCGAATTCCCAAACTCGGTAATTGATTTAAAAGTACTCTGAAAAAAGAAATAGTCTCACCAACTTCTGTAGCTGACTTAACAAAGCTGTTAAAAAGCTCAAACTTCAGGAAGTCCAGATTCTCCAATGTCATTTTCCTTATACATGTCTTCAAATAGAACCCCTCCCAAGGGCCTACAACTGTAGGTGCAAAGTTTGACGCCCCCCTGAGACACTCGGACTCCGAATGCGAGCTTCTTGTGAATGAAGACAGTCATATATCCCTCTCACATGTGGATCGTGAGTGGAGAAGATCCTGATTGGTTGAAAGCTGTGTGACAGCCTGTTTGGTGCCATCCTCAGGAAGGGTACTCATTACTAATTCACTGCTTTGGTTTATTCACCTAATGGGGACGATAGAGGTTAACCCAGCCCTAGTCATTCGGCCAGGGCTATGTATTTCAATGAAATCCAGGGGAGGGTAATAGCAAGCTTGTTATATTCTCTGTGTAGCCCTTTCGTCCCAGTGGGTTCCCTGGTGGCTGAGGAGCATATGGCAAGCAACATTCCTAAGCAAAAACGGCTACTGCATGCAGAGAAAGAGGCACGTGTTGTCGTCAGCCCATTCCCTAGTGATTCACAGATTGGGAGGGGGTTAGTCATTTTTAAAGGCCAATTCTTGTTATTCAGTCGGCTCTAGATTAAATAGCCGGACCTGTTAAAACCTGTACCAGTCTCAGACCAGGGTCTGCAGTGGTATGGGACTGTTTTGCATTTAGTGGTGTAGGCATCCTACACAATATTGAGGGGATACTTGACAAAAATGGCAACCACATCTTGAACAGAAATGCTATCCCATCAGGTAAACGTTTGATAGGCCAGGTCTTCATATTTCAGCAGAATAATGATCCAAAACATCCTAAAAATATAGATGGAATAACTGGAGAAACAGCAGAAGGCAGGAGAATTGAAAATTATGGAGTAGCCGGCTCAGTCTCCAGATCTCAACCCCATTGAGTTACTTTGGGATGAACTGGCCTGTCAGGTAAAGAAAACTTGTCCTACACCTCAAAATGTACTGTGACATTCCAGCGTCTACAATTCAAAAACTCATAAAGAGAATGCCAAGAGTAGTAAAGAAATTGATTTCAATGAAAGGACGTCTTTTTCCCACGAGAAAAAATTAAGACTCCCTCTAAGGTTATCAAACGTTGAACAATACTGTCAGTATTTTGTGGTCATACTTTTATAATCGGAATAAATTTTGATGAAGCAATAAACCATGTCAAAAATGCTGCTCCTTTATGTTCACTTTCGTATTCTTTAAATTAAGTCTGTATTTTTCTTACTACGGTCAGTGTTCGGAAACCTTTGAGCAGCATATAGATACCGGGTGAAACCCCCCCCCCCCAAACAAAAAACAAAAAAAGAAGAAAAGAAGCACTTACTGTGCTGTGAGGATGGCAAACTGATCGTCGGTTTTCAAATAGGAACCCTGCCCGGCAATGCACGGTTTGGACGTTAGAGAGTGTCCAAGTTTGAGAAGGAAAGCTTGTGACAATTTGTTAACATTCATTTTGGCACCTTAATACGGAAGGTATGCAACTCTTTAGCAATCTTGTACTGGGATGAATGACCTGGTTATAACATTCCTGTGCATGCAATAAATTCCTCCATAGAGCCCTTGGTGCGCATCCTACTGCGTTACTTGTGTAGTTTCCAGTGCAATAACGTTTTAACACCATGCAACATGTACCAGTACACAGCTGACATGAGCGCTGATGTAAATGTGCGGAATCACCTCAACGTCACATATTCAAATCGATCGACTGGCAGATGTAGACCAGTTTCATGTCCAGCACGGTCGGCAGATTGACACCTCTTGACTATTTTCTGTAGAGTTGTATGAAGAGTAAGTTGCATGGCACTCCTTCAGCGTCAGTGAAGGACCTTATGGCTCGAGTGCTCGGAGCGATTGAAAATCTTTAAAGAAAACCGCACGTATTGGGTCATGTGCATGAGGCTTACCACCGCCAATATAGGCTCTACAATGACCTAGGAAGCCCATTTGTAATATAGACAGCTTGATGTTGGGTTTATTAATGAAATGTCAACATACACACTTCGACAGACGCTCCGATTTGAAAAGCGATCAGTTTGCCGTGCCTCACAACATAATAAGCGTTGTAAGTGGTTTTTTTTTTTTTTTTTTTTTTTTTTTGTGAGGGGTGGGGGCAGCCTGTATATATTGTATGAATTGTGTGTTGAAGAGCTAGTAGAGAATAATATGTGAATCGTTACATAAAACAAAATTGAGAAGAGAAAATGTGAATGCAATACGTTGCATTTTTATTCCAAATATATAGGAAATTGTATGAAATGCATGTTGCAGTGCGAGTAGAGGAAGAAGTGTGTTTGCATCTTGTAAAATAAAAGTGGAGAACACCGCGTTAATATAATACATTGCATTTATATTTCAATCATAGAAAATTGTATGAGTTGTACGTTGAAGATCGAGTAGTGAAGGATATATGAATGTCTTAGATAAAAAAGTGAGTAGAAAAAACATGTGAAAGTAATATATTGTATAATAAAATGGATAGCATACAAACCTCCGTGAAAAAATACACGTATGTGCCAAATTTCCCCGTGATTGGTCATACGTTTTCGACATTAACGGTTACATATGTAGAAATATCCATTTTGCATGTATAGATGATAATTGTTTGTAGAAGAGTGAGTGGAGACTTACATGTGAATGTGTTACCTAAAAGCGAATAGAGAAAACAGTGTGAATGTAATATCATTTCTGTTTCAAACATATCGAAATTTATTGTATGCTTTGTATCAGAAGAGCAAAATCACGTTTTTTTTTCTCAGGAAGATTGTATAAGGGTGAGTAGAGAAAGAGATGTGAATGTATTACCCAGAAGTGAGCTGAGAAAACAGTGTGAATGTAATACGGGGCATTTCTATTTCAAGTATATAGAAAATTGTGCAACTTATTTGTAGATGAAGGAGTAAAAAATTATTTTTGGAGGGTGTAAAAATAACATTTTTCAAGTAACTTACGCAGCAGAAACTTATCTAATACAAGTTTATCCAAATCATTACAGTCATTTCCAAGATACGCGGAGCATATATAGATTTATACAAGAGTTTTCCATTTAAAGATATTAGACATGCCATTTGCACATGAGCAATTCGAAATTTTAATGGCGGGTCTTAAAAAAATTGATGTGCAGCAGTCACATGACTTTCTCTACTCTTGTACTAATAATTCCTACAAACTCATATTCCTGTATTTTCGTGTTAGTTGGGATAAACATTTGCAGAAATTATCGCATTGTTTACCTTCTTGTAGGTACAAGGAGAAAATGGGAGTACAGTAGGCTTTGAGTGATAGTCAAATCTTATAAAGCTTTCAAAGTTCGTTCTCTTTGCATGGTTAACACATCAAAAATGAATAGCGATGTTCCATTTGACAGAAGTATAAGTTCTCCAAAACTTAAACAAATAACGAGGAAAAAACTTTATTTAGACACAAATTATGTTCTAGCAAGATCTACATTTTTTGTATAATAGGATTTGCTTTATCCCTTACGGTTTACTAGTTATGCAAAAGTCTTCCGGAATAAATAAACTTCTTGGGCTATAGCCAAAAAATTCAAGATATACACTTAAATAAAAATCATTAAAGCAATCTTCAAGAAAATAAACACTTTAGAAAAATTTTCCATGTAAAGGATAGTTTAGGGTGGAGCAATTTTCTTCAAAATCTTTTTGTCGCATCCTTGAAAGGCATTAACGTTAAATACCAACTTTGATTTCTAACCCACTTTTCGTTTTTGAGTTATGGTGTCTATAGGTTGACAGGCACGACACATACCTTTGGTCTAAAAATGCTTTTTTTTTTTTTTTTTTTTTTTTTTTAATTCATGGGGCCTCGAAACATTAATGTATTTCCGGTGAAATTTCGACATCAAATTTTAGGGTGGAATACAATACTTCCTTTACTGTACGTAGTAGAGAAAGCAAGAAACGTTTCAAACGAAAGAGTAAACGAAATATTGTTAATATAACCAAAAACTTAATAAATTGATTTCTTCTGCATAAATAACGATAAGAGTTTATAAACATGTTTCTGAAAAATTTAAACAAAAGTTATGCCAAAGATGTAAGGGGGAACTTAAAGCAGTAGCATACAAGCAGGTAAACCCGCCGTTTTGAATCCCAAGTACCATGGTTCTTACTGGACAGGAGATCTCTAGTGCTGCTTTACTTTGTCTTGGCTAGTTGTGGGGCTCCTAATTCCACAAATAACCGTACACATAGGTGCTATAAGTTCTATCACTTTCCTACTTGCATCGAAAGAAGGAAGAAGTGGTTTATACATTTGTAAACTAAACCCCTAGCGCAACAGCCCATGAAGGGCCTAGGTTTGCCGCCCAGCCGATGCGTCCCTTACCTCTGCCTACTACGGGCGTCATTGGTGGGTGCAGTACTGAAGGGTGGGACGTGGTCAGCGCCCGAGCCCTCCCGGGTAGTTATGCGGCCTTTGCGACCTGGAGCCGCTGCTTCTCCATCAAGTAGCTCCTCAATTTGTCAGCCCGGGACCTAACGAGGCTGAGTGCACCCCGTGCCAGACCTTCTATGCTGGTACCGGGGATCGAACCCGGGTCCTTCGCACCAGAGGTAAGTGCGCTACGCAAGCGGCCTATAAATTTGTAACAGTTTTTTTTATGTCGGATGTACAGATGTCTTGTCGCGTATTACGTACCACGGCTTATCCTCAGACGGAGAAGCTGACGATTCTTATCCATTAATCTCAGGTACAGTACGGATTGGTATCTGATTTTTGGAGAAATACTTCGTAAATAATAAATGAAATCCTGAGCAACGACCAAGCACTATGGATGACCGTACAGGGCCTATATCACGGTTCAAACTTGTAACAGATAGTTAATTCAAACTATCACCTCGTACAACAGTTTTATTAAAGTATTACATATAAACCTTAAAATCTTTTATATCATGGTATTTACATTATATCTTCAATCGTTGTACCATAGTTGTCCCGTGGCAACTGACCGAAACTGCGGCGTGGCGATCGCAGTCGCCTCAAAATGCGACCGAACTGCCTAGTATGTAATTCGGAAGTACAGACAATTTTATACGTATGCGTTGTGTGTTGTGAGTAATTAGGTACATAACTTGTGAAATTGCTTCTAAGTTTGTGCATAAATGTGTGTGTTCTTCAAAACGTAAGTTTCAAGCAACATCAATAATTGATTAAAATGCCAACTTGTTTTGTACCCGGGTGTCGTTCAGGATACAGAAACTGCTCAGAAGCTAGACATTTTTTTTACTCCTAAAGATAAAAATCTGTTTTACAAATGGGAAAAGTCTATTCCTAGGAAAGACACTGAATTATCTGTTAAATCTAGTATTTGTGACAAACATTTTCCAGAGGACTTTTTAGTGAAAGTTGATTCATTCGTTGTGCATGGAAAACTAGTTGAAATCCCTAGAATTAAATGGCGGTTAAAGCCAGGGGCAATTCCCTGTATATTTTCTAATTTACCCAGGTACTTAACTACAGTGCATAAATCCCGAAAATCTCCACAAAACAGAGACAAAAAATTACTGAAAAAGCAATATTCAACAATCAGTAAATTACCAGATGCAGGATCCAGTCAACCAGTTCTTATTTCAAACGCGCCGTCCTTCAACAATGAGGAATTCACAGAAAACAGTTCTAATTCCTCCAAGGTCACAAACACAAGTGTCAATAATGAAATTGCTACACTGAAGAAAAGAATTAGAAACCTCAATAGAAATTTAGTTAGAACTAAAATCCTGCTATCTAAAGAGAGAACTAAATTAAAAATAGTAAAAAAGAAATTCGCTACTAACTGTTGCGAACATAAACGCAATTTAAATTGTTTAAGTAAAAAACAAAAGCTGGTTCTAGATACAATGCTTAAAGAATGTCAGACGAGCTCGAAGGGGATGCGTTACACCAATGAATTTCTATTAGAAAGCTTGCTATTTAAAATTAAAAGCCTAAAGGTTATAGACATTGCTTAACACATGAATTGCTGCCCCTGCCTTCTGAAGCCCATTTAAGGAAATTATCTAAAGGGATAAAGTGCACGTATGGTATAAATAGTAATGCTCTAAATGCGATTTATACTACATTCAGTCAAGAAGAAGATGAAAACAAGCGTCTTGGAGTTGTAATATTTGATGAAGTCAAGAGAAGAAGTTAGGTTCAATGCTAGCTCTCTAAAAGTGGACGGATTCGTGAATCTAGGTGAACACACTCCTGACAATCAGAAAAATTCGATGGCTAACCATGCTTTAGTTTTTATGTTTGTTCCCTTATTACATAATTGGAGCCAACCAGTAGCGATTTACGCAAGTAGAAATGCTACACCCGGTGATATAATAGCTAAGCTTTTTATAGAAGTGATTATCCAGTTAGAAAACTCAGGGACAAGAATTGTTGGTTTCACTAGTGATGGAAGTCAGTCACACAAAAAAGTATGGAAAAATTTAGGAATAGGAGCCACATGTGAAAATGTACAATGCAGTATCCAGCACCCACTTGATGACAAAAGAAGAATATGGTCTTTTTCAGATTGCGTCCACATAATAAAATGCATGAGAAATTATTTTCATGATAAGGTGGATGTCTTATACAGAAATAAAAGCATCCAATATAATTTTTATAGATATATTTATGAAGCTGTCACGTCTCCTAAATTTGCTGGTCTTAGAGTTTGCCCGAAATTGACCTCATCCCACATAGACCCCACCTCTTTTCAGAAAATGAATGTGAGACTGTGTTTTCAATTGTTCAGTAACAGCACTGCAAATGGCATTGACTTCTTCAGGAAAATTAATTTTGAAAAATTTAAGGGAAGCGAAAATACTGAACCATTCACAAGAGATGTAAATAATATTGTAGATGCATTAAACTCCACAGTTCCAATTAAAGCACTCTATAAAAATTTGCAATCTCACAGAGTACTAAAAGATTTCTCTCGCATAATAACGCCTGAAAATAACACATTCTGCTCAACTAGAACAATGGAATCTCTTAGAGTCACCTTAAAAAGTACTTTGGAAGTGTCCAAGTATTTATGGAGTAGAGGATTTGCGTACGTCTTAACAGCAAAATTCAATCAAGACCCCCTTGAACGGCACTTTGGAATTATGCGTTCTTTAAGCTGTGATGACCACCCTTCCACAGTTGACTTTTTACATTTACATATGCTACAGGCTGTGTATGTCCCTGTAAAACTTGCACTGTCAAATGCTGCTAATTGTGAGAATAAAGTGGAGCCACCACTTACATCTTTTATGAATCAAATTCGTATATTGGCAAAACAAACTGAGCAAAAAAAACCGTGAGCTGTTGGATTTTGTTGGAGACAAAATAAAGAACAAAACTAAAATACTTGACTGGGAAAGTGAAGTTCCCGAACTCTATAAGGACAATATTTCTAAAAGATGCTTAGTACACAACTTAGGGGGTTATATAGTAAAAACGATGCTCGAAAAACTTAGTTGTGAAACCTGTGCCTCTACTCTGTCCACCGATCTACCCTCTGACACATTAGCTTCCACTTTCACTATAATAAAAGACTATGGCACCCTAAAAAATTGTCGGTATTTAACCTACCCCTCTGAATGTGTGGTTAATATTCTTTTGCAAGTCGAGGCTATTTTAGAGAAGCAAATGTGCTCGTCTAAAAGTTAGTGGGGTGATATATTTTACGAGTGCTTAGATAACATAGACGAACTCATATTACGACCCCCTGGAATAGGATGTTGCGTGGAACACAAACTGGATTTAGTTGGAAAGTTAACACTACATTACATGAAGTGTCGCTTCTTTTTTCGTACCAAGGAAATCAGTAGAGAAATGACGTCATCGAAGTCAGCAAAATCAACACGTAAACTCTCCAAGGTCTCCAACATCTAATTCCACGGTGAGTTTCGATATTTTATATACATAACATACATAATTTGCATTATGGTTTAATTTTTCAGCGTAAAATCATGTTAGCAGATATTTCCCATTGTTCTTCATTAATTACAATACCCATTATTGTAAAATAGCATCCTATATTATGTGTCAAGGAAAGACGATATTTTAAAACAGTATTTCAAATATTCGTGCTTACGATTTTAGGTATTTAAAATGCTAATTGATAATATGAAACCCATTTTCACCATGCATTTGTGAACTAAAGTGAAGCGACCGCGACAGCAGTGCCATCTTGCGAGCGAACCATAGTAACTCCCGAAGAGCTCACACTATCTCTTCTATCCGCTATGGTTGTACTATCAACCGATGACCATTTTGTCCTTAGTTGTTTATATAACAAGTGAAGTCAGTCTTTGTTGCCTCCGTTTTTCCAGCTATAGATAGACCGCGAACAAATTAAAGTTGGAGGCGTGGCTTACCAAAACTTAAGCTCTTCTGCTTCCCCCTCCACTGTTCTTTGTGTTGCCTCTCCTCCACTGCGCGGTCCGCTCTGGTCAGCTATTCACTCATTCATACAAGGGAATGCGAGAAGGGAGGGAAGCGTATCACGTGATGCGCGGGTGGTGTGGAAGGGACATAGCGCTGCTGACGCATGCGCACACCGACTCTTTTTTGCTCGTGGTCTATCTATAGAATAATTTCAGAGGGCTTACACAAGAAACTGCTTTACACCCATACATACATGAATACAATTTTGTCTCAAATTCCAGGCGCAACAATTAGATACCGGAAACAAATACTCCTAATTATGGTTGGAAAGTAGGTAGAAGGAATAACATTTCTGGAGAAAAACATCTGTACTGCGTTTATTAAATAACCACTGGGCTGAAGTGTTTATCAGTAGCACTCAAAAATCAAAGCCAAAAATGACTGATTCGTATAAGTTGCTTCCGAAGCTTGCTTATTGACAGTTGGAAAGTTAGGTCGCCCAGTATAACGTTGAGCTAGTAAGCTATAGTTGTGTGTTTGAGTCTTGGTCTCTATATTTCACCTTTTCGTTACTAATATAAAATCGCCTAGAATTTATTCTATAAATTATAAACTTCTTAGGCTTAATAGTAATATACTAGTCATCTATGATAGCAGCAGACAGCAATGAGCTCCGAGGATAAGGTCAGGTAAAACATGCGCAGCCAGTTCGGAATTTTCTGGCTCTCTTGGTAGGATTCCCGATCACCTATTGTTGTGCTCTCAAAGCCTGTGATGTGTTACGCGACAACAATTTGAAGTTCTTTTATTTTATAAATTTACATGTGGTTTTGATAAAATGCACAAGATTTATAAATACAACTTCATATTTATGAACTAGTGGTTATCTAATCTTTAAATTAGCAATTCTTGTACACACACACGCACACACACACACGGATATGTATAGATATTGATCCGCGCATATTGGAAACGGTTCTAACGATTTGGATCAAATTTTCTATTCAGTTGAGGTTTTGCTTTTGAAGTTCATTTATATAGGTGTCATTGCCGAAAAGAACGCGATTTTACATAAGAAAAACTAACATTTTTATTCCCTCTTCTACAAAGCAGTTCATTCCCGGCATCTCAGAAATGGCTCTAATGTTTTGGTTAAAAGTTTGTACACATATAAGAACTTTCTTTTTAAGTTTACCTAGATATGTAGGTGTCTTTTCTGAAAAAAAACGCAATTTTACAAAAATATAATATTTATCTTGTTCCCCATTCAAATCTTTCCTAGATGTTAATTCTAGGGTAGCATTCTGAGACAGATGAATCGAAGATCGATTTGAGCAATGAATCGATTAAGTGAATTGCTCTCAAACACACTAAAATCGGCGTTTATTCCTTTACTTACTGTTTCATTTTATTCAAATAAAACAAAAGAGAACCAAATCACAATATGTATGAAGAAAAAATACAGTTGAATTTTAGTTAGTAACTTTATAATTTATGAGCGTAAGCTTTAAAATTAGTGCGTGTTATTTTCTAGGTTGTCTTTAAATCTACACTTCTCAATCGACCAAGTTCCTATATTTATCTCAGTTTAAGATTCATACCCCTATAAGACGCGGGCGGAGCAGTTTGGGTCGAAGAACTCTAAGTGCTGTAAAGCAAGCTAATCTTCGGTGTAATTGGACTGCACAGCAACATGAAGGGTGCAATGAAATTGAATGGACTAGGATATCACAAACACATGATTCAGCTAATAATCTTGCAGGTTTGAAACGAGCTGCTTTCAGTTACGATGTTTCAGTGGACGACAGTGCCTACCAATATTTATTGGATGTTATTGGATCTATGAACTCAGTTTGCCAATATTGTAAAGCAATGAAATAAAAAAGAAGCTACTAGATTGTGTTGTGCAAATACCAAAGTGAAATTAGTGCCATTGGTTCCGCCACCAGAGTCACTGTATTCATTGATTTCAGGAGCAGGAACGGATTTCACACATTTCCTTACAAATATACAAAAATATAACAACTGCTTCCAAATGACTTCATTTGGGGCAACGCATTTAGTTTGGGATAATTTCATGCCAACTTTCAAGGTAACATAACATGTATTGCTTTGTATATTGTATTTTATAATTTGTGTAACAAAAACAATAAAGCTGTATTTTTAATTTACAGATACAACGCCAAATGTATCATCGAGCAGGCTCGCTGTTGCCGGTGTCAGATGAAGACTACAAATTCCTGCAAATTTATTTCATGGGCGATTCAACATAATAAATTGATCTGCATTGTGTACGTAACAGATCAGTGAAGAAGTATATTGTAGAAGAATTACAAACTTTCTTTCATCAACACAATCAGCTTATTGCATTGTTCAAAACTGCATTGGGTCTCATGTCATATGATAATCACAACATTATAAACAGAGCTGATAAAACTCCTGTGGACCAACATGCAAGACGATTCAATGCACCAAAGATTGAAGAAGTTGCCATTGTCATAGATGGGGAAAATATGGAAGCCCGTGATATTGTTTTACATCGTCGGAATAATCTGTTACAGCGCGCGTATAAACACGCCGCTCATATGATGCGCTACAATACCCGATCATATTTTGGTATGGTGGAGACGGTTATCATCCTCGATGAGGATAAATCCCCTTACAGGTAATTACATTGTTGGTTTAGCAATGGAGATACTATATGTACGAGTTCGTATTATATTGTGACTTTTCTTGGTTGGTGTGTAAAGTAAAGTAAACAGATGTAGTCGAGATAAAGAAACACTTTTATTTCCGTAAACAGTAACTTTGTACACTCGTTGCAACAACAAGAAAGTCTTTTCCGATTCTCCAACAGCACGGCTTCGAACTCGTAACACAAAGAACTAACTCTTCTCCGTCGGCACAACTCTCCACATCGTCTGTCCGTCTCCGTCGGCACGACTACTCAGCCTTCACATACGTCTGTCTCTTACGTCTGACTGTCTGGACTGTCCCTTCTCACACTTTACCGCTATTTATATCTCCCCGGCACTATTCTGGAAGCTTCAAGAACGTTCACTTATTGCGCTGGGGTACAAAGTAGAAGATTCCAGTAGCCTCTATCCTTTTCTCTCTTTCGGCAAGCGCCCCAACAATGCGGCCATGCTCTGTCTCTTTCCTTCGGCTCCTTTGCGGTAGCGCCGACAATAATGCGATGCGTGACACTACGGTTGTCGGCAATTAGATGCGGCGGGCGCGGTGACACTGCTCCCTCCTCAGAGCTCGTCGTCCCGACCAGCACTTTCACTGCGGCATCTCCCTTGCGTCCTGGTGGACTAACCCATCGAACCTCTTCTCCAGGAGGCACGATCCTAGGTATCGCTGTTGGATAGTGTCCCTTGGTCTGGGTAGGACGATGTATGCCATCCTGCTTCGAAATTTTGCAACAGTACCGCCGGTCTTGACGGTCCCTCGTCCAGTTGCCCTTCTTCCTGGTGTGTTGACGGGCCATCCTGCGCACTTGGAAACGGCTCACTGGGTACCATGTCCGCCGACCTCTCTGGCGCACCTTCGCAGCCACCTTGCTTCCGATGGGTCCGGCAACAAGCCCCGCCACATCCGCGCGAGTCGCGTCCACCACTGCACTCGTGTTCACTCGTGCTCGGCACGGCCTCTCCTGTATCCTGCCGTCCAAGATGATGTCTACCATTCTTTCGTTCACGGCACTATGCGTCAGGTGCTTGGATGGCTCCGACGGTCCTCCCATGTCACACGCCAAGTCGGTTCTCGCGTGTTGCTCGCCTGCTTGTGCGCTTCCCTGCTGATCGTCCTCCACGTCATATCCTGGTTGGTTACGTACCCGACACACTCCTCCAGGGGATCCTCGACGACGTCCCTGAACTGCCCCTTTGTCTTCCCCGAGACGGACACTTTCGTTATCTGAAACGGGCACAACTGTCGCCTCGGCCACTAGGTGCTCCCTCCCCGGGTCTGTGCTATTCCGTCTGCCCCTGGCATCCAGTACTTTGACGCTCTCGTCAATTCTTACTACCAGGGCGCCAAGACGTTCCCCGTCGTCCTCCACGACGTCCACATGCTGGCAGAGGTCTTCCACCTTTTCGCCGAGTTCTTCCACGTCTTCCGTTACGCCAATCAGTTCGCCGAGTTGTTCCACGTCTTCCGTCATGCCAATCAGTTCGCCGAGTTGTTCCACGTCTTCCGTCACGCCAATCAGTTCGCCGAGTTGTTCCACGTCTTCCGTCACGCTAATCAGTTCGCCGAGTTGTTCCACGTCTTCCGTCACGCCAATTAGTTCGCCGAGTTGTTCCACGTCTTCCGTCACGCCAATCAGTTCGCCGAGTTGTTCCACGTCTTCCCTCATAACATCCGAAACGGGCGCAACTGTCGCCTCGGCCACTAGGTGCTCCCTCCCCGGCTCCGCGCTATTCCGTCTGCCCCTGGCATCCAGTACTTTGACGCTCTCGTCAACTCTTACTACCAGGGCGCCAAGACGTTCCCCGTCGTCCTCCACGACGTCCACGTGCTGGCAGAGGTCTTCCACCTTTTCGCCGAGTTCTTCCACGCCTTCCGTCACGCCAATCAGTTCGCCGTCAATTTTCGCCGATAGCTCCGTCTTCATCTCTTTCAGCTCGGCAGCGAGGTTGTTTCTCGTCTTTATTTCTGTAGCGAGGTTGTCGTTTGCCGCCTTCATTTCTGTAGCGAGGTTGTCGTTTGTCGTCTTCATGTCTTTCAGTTCAGCAGCGAGGTTGTCGGTTGCCGTCTTCATTTCTTCTTTCAGCTCGGCAACGAGGTTGTCGTTCCTCGTTTCCATTTTGGCAGCGAGGTTGTCGTATGACGTTTCCATTTTGGCAAATTATTCTTTCATCATTTCTATCATCCTGGTTTCCGAATCTCCCTCCATCTTGGTTCTAACGTTGCAACTTCTAACGACGATGTAACGAAACTAGAAGCAATTCGACGGATCCCACTTCTGACACCAGTGTAACTTTTTGGTGTGGGGTGTGAAGTAAAGTAAACAGATGTAGTCGAGATGAAGAAACACTTTTATTTCCGTAAACAGTAACTTTGTACACTCGTTGCAACAACAAGAAAGTCTTTTCCGATTCTCCAACAGCACGGCTTCGAACTCGTAACACAAAGAACTAACTCTTCTCCGTCGGCACAACTCTCCACATCGTCTGTCCGTCTCCGTCGGCACGACTACTCAGCCTTCACATACGTCTGTCTCTTACGTCTGACTGTCTGGACTGTCCCTTCTCACACTTTACCGCTATTTATATCTCCCCGGCACTATTCTGGAAGCTTCAAGAACGTTCACTTATTGCGCTGGGGTACAAAGTAGAAGATTCCAGTAGCCTCTATCCTTTTCTCTCTTTCGGCAAGCGCCCCAACAATGCGGCCATGCTCTGTCTCTTTCCTTCGGCTCCTTTGCGGTAGCGCCGACAATAATGCGATGCGTGACACTACGGTTGTCGGCAATTAGATGCGGCGGGCGCGGTGACAATATACAAGTTCAATCACAATCTTTAAAACAAGGATTTATTTACAGGTACTCAACCAATAAGAAAAGTCGTTCAATTAACTATTATACATACCACCTGATGGTTCGTGAAAATAAAGACAATCACATCTTAAAATGTCGACGATTGCTTCACCAATATGCTGTTGATATGTCAAAATTGAAACAGAGCGATCGACATTCATCAGGTTGAACCACAGCAAACTCCTATCTGAAGAGTATATGCACCTTCGAGATGTGATTAATACCGCTGGAAATGCATCAAACTTGGGTTATTCCCTGGTCAATCACCCATTGATCGCCATGACATTACGGCAAAAGTCTTCAAACAAAGAAATCTTTAATGGATTTCATTGTGAAGCATAGCGTGTTTGACAAAACGCTCTGTTGGATGTATTCTGTGGAGTGGCAGAAACGTGGATTGCCTCATGCACATATTCTGATTTGGTTGCTTGAGAAGATAAGACCAAATGAAGTTGATGAAGTGATATCAGCTGAAATCCCTGATGTACAACTAGATCCAGGCTCGCATGAGGTAGTTATTAAAAACATGATTCATGGTCCCTGTGAAACACTAAATCAAAATGCACCATGTATGGTGTATTGTAAATGTTCGAAGCGTTATCCACGAGCATTAGTAGCAGGAACAACTACCGGAAATGATGGTTATCCACCGTATCGTCGTCGATTGACTGCAGACAACAGAAGACCAACAATTGTCAAAGTGAATTAACAAGACATTGGAATAGACAATCGTTGGATTGTTCCATATTCACCGATCCTACCTAAGACTTTCAAGGCGCACATCAATGTTAAATCTTGCCATTCCGTGAAATCTATCAAATACATTTGTAAATATGTAACCAAAGGAAGGGAGATGCTGTGATTGGGGTTGGTGCAGAGAATTCCAATGACGAAGTTATCCAATACCAAATGAGACGGTATGTTAGCAGTAATGAAGCAATGTGGTGCATTTTTTCTTTTCCCATTCATGAAAGACGAGTGATCAAAGAGTATATTTCACGACACATAGCGCATTACAATGAGCTGCTCAACCACCATCTACAACCATGACCAGTTTTTCTGAAATGTGTCACTATGATGATTTCGCCCAAACACTGTTATACTCCGAAATGCCAAAATATTATGCTTGGAATCAATATCAAAGAAATTTCAGCGACGGAAACAAGGAAAACCAGTTCCAGGCTACCCAAATATATATTCCACCGATGCAATAAGTCGAATTTATTCAGTCCACCCAAGCAACGAAGAGTATGAGAGGTAGAACTGAAACTTAAAAATTCAATGCCACAACTGGGATTTG
The DNA here is from genome assembly GCA_030765045.1 of Tenodera sinensis. NCBI lineage: Eukaryota > Metazoa > Arthropoda > Insecta > Mantodea > Mantidae > Tenodera > Tenodera sinensis. The sequence continues at coordinate 53,619,143 of CM060974.1, read as the reverse complement.
AACCACTGACCTTCCCACACACGGCTTGTGTGTTTAAAAACACCAACAGTAAGTTTGTTGGCATAAATAAATAATAATTACTAACGAAGAGTATTTTTATTGCGATTCCTATTAGCCAATGTTCGAGGCCCAAATTCACTCAAACATTTACGAACTGTTGTCGGTGAATTGTGTGGCTCTTACAGAGAAGCCTGTCAACGCTTGCAACTGTTAGAAAATGACGCTCATTGGGAACAAACTCTCAATGAATGCTGTAATTTCTTCACGAGCTCATCAATTACGAACATTGGTTTCTATAATTATATCAACATGCTTCTCATCAAAACCAATTGATTTATGGATCAAATACAAGAATGATGTGTGTGACGATATCTCGCATCAAATGTGCATAAAAACAGGAAATCTATATTTACAAGACACTGAAGAAATGTACAACAAGCGTTAATATCAGTTGAGGACATGTGCTTGATGATGTCAACAAAGTATTATCTCAATTAGATATGGCCACGCCCAATCGCCCTTTGCACGCCGCTTTTAATCAAAAAAACTGTACGATCTCGACGCTTTAAGAGAATCAGTTCGCATAAATATTCCGCTATTGAACCAACAACAAAAGTGTGTATTTGATACTCTCATGAAAGTTGTAAATTGTGGATCTGGAGCGATTTACTTCTTAGACGCTCCCGGTGGTAAATGCTTCATTGATTTTAGCAACAACTCGCTCACACAATGAAATTGCAATCGCACTTGCTTCATCAGGCATTGCAGCTACATTGTTGGAATGGATCGAACATCACATTCAGCGCTAAAATTGCCGTTGAATATGCAAAGCACTGAAACTCCTATCTGCAACACTTCGGAGAACTCTGCAATGGCAAAGGTTTAGCAGTAATGTAAGCTGATAGTGTGGGATGAATGCACGATGACACACAGAAAGTCTTTGGAGACAATAGACCGAACCATGCATGATCTGCGGAGCAATCGAAACCGATTTGGTGGTGCGATGATTTTGTTAGCAGGAGATTTTCGTCAAACATTGCCAGTGATTCCACGGTCAACGCCAGCTGATGAACTTAATGCATATTTAAAGTCCTCAGTGAAGATACTAAATTTAAGCAAGAATATGCGTGTCTATACCGCTCGCAAAAGTTAAAGGCATGTGAACCCTGGCCAATGCTCAAGCACAGCGCTGTTGCCAAGCGTAGTGTGTGTACCGGTAGACGGTCTGTACATAAGGTTGTGTGAAATGCATGCACCACGTTCGGCAGCGCTGGTAGGAGGGGCAAGCGTAGGATTCGCTGGAGTCCGCAGTACGCCCCGCCTCCATATGCCTTTAAGTTTTGCGAAGATTATAGTTGCAAAATGATCTATCTGGAGAAATATTTTCAAGACAGCTAATTCAATTGGGTAATGGCAAATTCCCTTTAGACGCTTTCACTGGCTATTTTACCTTTCCTGACAATTTTTATCAGTTTACTGAATCAAAATCCAAACTCATTCAAAAGGTGTTCCCAAACGTTGCTCAGAATTACATAGATCATGTCTGGTTGAGCGAACGAGCTATATTAGCTGCCAAGGAACATGGATGTGAATGAATTAAATTTCAAAATTCAGAATGAAACTGCCGGTGAATTGAGGACATACAAATCAGATGATTCCGCTATAAACCAAGATGGTGCCGTCAACTATCCACGCGAGTTTTTGAACTCGCTGGATTTGCCAGGATTGTCGCCTCACAATCTTCAAATTAAAGGTCGGCTCGGTGATCATAATGTTGCGAAATATGAACCAACCACGTCTTTGTAACGGCACACGGCTAGCAGTGAAAAATTCACTGAAGAACTTGATCGAAACAACCATTCTAAAGGGAAAGTATAAAGGAGAAGACATTTTGATACCACCCATTCCAATGATTCCGACTGACATACCATTTGAATTTAAACGACTGCAGTTTCCAGTGCGGCTTGCTTTCGCTATGACCATAAATAAACCCCAGGGGTAATCATTGAATGTTTGTGGCATTAATCTTGAAAACCCATGTTTTTCGCATGGCCAATTGTATGCTGTGTTACCGTGTTGCAAGAGCATTAGATTTATTTGGTTATGCGTCTGGTAATCAAACAAAAAATATGGTATACCTCAAAACATTACAATAAACATATGTAAGATAATACTACTAAAGTATTGCAGTGTGCGAAATAAATAACGGAATTTTGTAAGTAGTTGTTCAAGATAATGGCACTAAAATGCATAGAAAAGTATATTAACACTAAGAAAATGTATTGTTGATATCACGGTAATTATTTGACAGTCAATAAACAAAGTGATCAGTCTGAAATACGTTTATATTAAATTTTTTCTTTAAATTTCATATTTGTTGCTGTATATTATCTGCTCTGGTGACCATTACTGAAAACTAAAGATGTAATCACTATATGTACACCTTATAAGAGACGCCATCATCAGAACTTGACCAAAGAATATAACTTGGGATTGCCACAGTGCAATGGCTTTTGACAGAACGACGTCTGTCGGGTCAACCAGTCTATATATACAAAACGGATGTTTGCATGTATGTATGTAGCTGTTAATCTCGAAAACCGCTTAACCGATCACCGCGAAATTCGGTAAGTCTATATGTATTTTTTCATTAAAAAGCTTTTATGGCAACCATTTTACGACACAACATATTACTTTCAAATGGTTTTCTACTTGTATTTCTTTTACGTAGCACATTCATACATCCTCTGTTTGCCCTTCAACATACAAGAAGGTATCTCAAAAACAGCTCTAAAGATGTGGTTAAAATGTATAGGTACATATACAATTTTGCTTTTTAAGTTTACCTATATATGTAGGTGTCTCGTGAAAGAAAACGCGACTTAATACAACAAATATATTTTGTTCCCTCTTATACGGAGCAATTCTTGCACATTAGGTGCATCTCCGAAACGTTCTATAGAGTTTAGTTAAATTTTGTGTTAAGATAAGGTTTTGTTCCTTAGGTTTATCTACATTAGTGTCTTGCCTGAAAAAACGCGATGTTATAAAATAATGCTTTTATTCCCTCTTCTGCAAATTATATAGTTTTCTGTCGGAAATAGAAATTCTACACATTACATTCACACTGTTTTCTCTACTCAAACTCAGGTAACACATTCAGATCTCTTTCTCTACTCACTTTTCTATGAACAATTTTACATAAAAAATCTGATGTGTTGCAGTCACATGACCTTCTCTACTCTTGTACTAACCGTTCTAACAAACTCTTATTCCTATTTCTCCATGTTAGTTAAGATAAACATTTGTACAAATTATCTTATTGCTTATTTCCTTGTAGGTACAAGGGGAATGTTAGAATACAGAAGGCTTTGCGCGCCAGTCAAATCTTTTTAAGCTTTGAGATTCCGTTCTCTTTGCATGATTAACATATAAAAAAATGAACAACGTTGTTGCATTTCGCTAAAGTTCTAAGTTTTCCGAGACTCACACACATAACAAGGAATATCTCCGAAATGGTTCATCCTACAAGAACATTTTTTGAGACATAAATTGTGTATTTTAGCAAGATCTACATTTTTTGTGCAGCAAGATTTTGTCTATCTCTTAACGGTTTAGCAGTTATTCAAAAGTCGTCCAGAGTAAATACGACTACAGGGGCTATAGCCAGAAAATTCAAGATACACATTTCATTTGTCATAAAAATATCGCAAACATATGACACTTTAATCAAAATCGTTAGAGCCATTTTCAAGAAAATCAAAATTTTCGAAACATTTTCCATGTAAAGGGTAGTTTAGGGTGGGGCTATTTTCTTCAAAATCTTCGTGTCGCATCGTTGAAAGACATTACACTTAAATACCAACTTTGGTTTTTAATCGACTTTTCGTTTTTGAGTTATGCTGTCCACAGACTGACACACGGACACACACAAGGACCTTTTTCTAAAAATGCTTTTTTTGGATTCAGGGGGTCTCAAAACATATTTCCGGTGAAATCTCGACATCGAATTTTTGGGTGGAATACAATACTTCCTCTACTTACCGGTAGAGAAAGTAAACATGCGATTCTACAAAAAAGTAAAAAACCCTCTTTTAAAATAAGTCATACAATTTTCTGCATGTTTGAAATGCATGTTTGTATTACATTGAGGCTGTCTTCTCTACTCAGTTTTAGATAACACGTTCACATCTCTTTCTCTACTGACTCTTCTATAAACAATTTTCCATAAAATTTTACGTGATTTTACACACACACACACACACACACACACACACACACACACACACACACACACACACACACACACACACACACACACACACACACACACACACACACACACACACACACACACACACACACACACACACACACACACACACACACACACACACACACACACACACACACACACACACACACACACACACACACACACACACACACACACACACACACACACACACACACACACACACACACACACACACACACACACACACACACACACACACACACACACACACACACACACACACACACACACACACACACACACACACACACACACACACACACACACACACACACACACACACACACACACACACACACACACACACACACACACACACACACACACACACACACACACACACACACACACACACACACACACACACACACACACCACACACACACACACACACACACACACACACACACACACACACACACACACACACACACACACACACACACACACACACACACACACACACACACACACACACACACACACACACACACACACCACACACACACACACACACACACACACACACACACACACACACACACACACACACACACACACACACACACACACACACACACACACACACACACACACACACACACACACACACACACACACACACACACACACACACACACACACACACACACACACACACACACACACACACACACACACACACACACACACACACACACACACACACACACACACACACACACACACACACACACACACACACACACACACACACACACACACACACACACACACACACACACACACACACACACACACACACACACACACACACACACACACACACACACACACACACACACACACACACACACACACACACACACACACACACACACACACACACACACACACACACACACACACACACACACACACACACACACACACACACACACACACACACACACACACACACACACACACACACACACACACACACACACACACACACACACACACACACACACACACACACACACACACACACACACACACACACACACACACACACACACACACACACACACACACACACACACACACACACACACACACACACACACACACACACACACACACACACACACACACACACACACACACACACACACACACACACACACACACACACACACACACACACACACACACACACACACACACACACACACACACACACACACACACACACACACACACACACACACACACACACACACACACACACACACACACACACACACACACACACACACACACACACACACACACACACACACACACACACACACACACACACACACACACACACACACACACACACACACACACACACACACACACACACACACACACACACACACACACACACACACACACACACACACACACACACACACACACACACACACACACACACACACACACACACACACACACACACACACACACACACACACACACACACACACACACACACACACACACACACACACACACACACACACACACACACACACACACACACACACACACACACACACACACACACACACACACACACACACACACACACACACACACACACACACACACACACACACACACACACACACACACACACACACACACACACACACACACACACACACACACACACACACACACACACACACACACACACACACACACACACACACACACACACACACACACACACACACACACACACACACACACACACACACACACACACACACACACACACACACACACACACACACACACACACACACACACACACACACACACACACACACACACACACACACACACACACACACACACACACACACACACACACACACACACACACACACACACACACACACACACACACACACACACACACACACACACACACACACACACACACACACACACACACACACACACACACACACACACACACACACACACACACACACACACACACACACACACACACACACACACACACACACACACACACACACACACACACACACACACACACACACACACACACACACACACACACACACACACACACACACACACACACACACACACACACACACACACACACACACACACACACACACACACACACACACACACACACACACACACACACACACACACACACACACACACACACACACACACACACACACACACACACACACACACACACACACACACACACACACACACACACACACACACACACACACACACACACACACACACACACACACACACACACACACACACACACACACACACACACACACACACACACACACACACACACACACACACACACACACACACACACACACACACACACACACACACACACACACACACACACACACACACACACACACACACACACACACACACACACACACACACACACACACACACACACACACACACACACACACACACACACACACACACACACACACACACACACACACACACACACACACACACACACACACACACACACACACACACACACACACACACACACACACACACACACACACACACACACACACACACACACACACACACACACACACACACACACACACACACACACACACACACACACACACACACACACACACACACACACACACACACACACACACACACACACACACACACACACACACACACACACACACACACACACACACACACACACACACACTTTTAATCCCCGTTTTTACTTTCTCTACTGTAAGTAGAAGGAAGTATTGTATTCCACACAAAAATTCAATGTCGAAATCTCACTGGAAATGTTTTGAGACCCCCCAAATAACCATTTTTAGAAAAAGGCCCGTGTGGCAGTCTATGGACAGCATAACTCAAAAAGGAAAAGTCAGTTAAAAACCAAAGTTGGTATTTAAGCTTAATGGCTTTCAAGAATGTAACATGAAGATTTTGAAGAAAATAGCTCCACCCTAAACTACCCTTTACATGGAAAATTTTTCGAAAATTTTGTTTTCTTGAAAATGGCTCTAACGATTTTGATTAAACTGTCATATGTTTAAGACATTTGTATGACAAATGAAATGCTTATTTCGAATTTTCTGGCTATAGCCTATGCAGTCCTGCTTACTCTGGATGACTTTTGAATAACTTGTAAACCGTAAGAGATAAAGCAAATCTTACTATACGAAAAATGTAGATCTCGTTGAAACACATAATTTATGTCTCAATTTTTTTTAGAGTGAACCATTTCGGAGATATTCCATGTTATTTGTCTCAGTTTCGGAAAACTTAACACTTTGGTGAAATGAAACATCGTTGTTCATTTTTTATATGTTAAGCGTGCAAAGAGAAGGGGATCTCAAAGCATTAAAGCATTTGACTATCGCTCAAAGCCTACTATACCTACTCTATTTCTGTTGCACCTACAAGAAAATAAACAATAAGATAATTTGTGCAAATGTTTATCTCAAAAGGAAGAAGATATAGGAATATGAGTTTGTAAGAATGGTTAGCACAAGAGTAGAGAAAGTCATGTGAGTGCAACACATCATATTTTTAAAGTAAGTCATACCATTTACTGTATGTTTGGAATAGAAATTATACTACATTCACGCTGTTTTCTCCACTCACTTTTAGATAACAAATCCACATCTCTTTCTCTACTCACTCTTCTACAAACAGTTCATGTCATCTACAATATATACAAAATGGATGATTGTATATATGTAACTGTTATTGTCAAAAACCGCTTAAAACATTAGTGGTAGAGTATAGGTATTTACTTAACAGCTACACATAGAAAAGTGAATCACGTCTTTCGTTCTTTGGGTTTCCTTTGAAAATCGAAGATTCCTAATAGGTTGGCTGTCCTTGTTTACACGGCGTGAACTGACTTGTTGTTTCAATTCGCTTTATTTCCAAACGACGGTGTAGTGTGCCTAGAGATCGCCTTAGAATTTATCTCATCACTGTAAGTAAAGTGAACTCTTATACCCTCTTATTTAATCACAAGCGTACTGTATAATTTAGCTTGGAATTATATGTGAAAAGTAAGGTTAAACAAAATTATTATGAACTTTATAAAACAAGCCATTCTGGTGTTTAGGAAACTTGATGCACAAATCGTATCACATTATGTTCCCTTAATTGAAACTTAATACTAACAAGGCTATACGTTTATAGAAGACATGGTGATGATTTAATAGTGGACTGTTGATAATCGAGTGTTTGTTCCATCCGCTATCTGCTTTGTTCATGTTACTCGCTATCTGACTCACAAACGCACTGCTAGCGTTTCCAACATCCAAACTCAAACTGGGGTGCTTGAGATTGTGTATGTGCTAAAACACTTTACATTGCTTATTGCGCACGTGTAGCTTTATATTGCACAAGTTTTAATACACGTGATTAACAGTAATTCACTCCATGGATATGGAGTTATACTCAACATTGTATAGCATGCAGGGCCAAGTTCACTTTGACCTTTGCAACATATCTAAAAACATCTAGTTTTCATAAAACTGCCTAAACACACCTAACGCTATCTAACATAATCTTGGTAAGTTCCGTGGAAGAATATATACATATTTACTCTGCTAGATGAGTACAGTGTAATTACCTGAGCTCCCTAAAAGCTTAAGAAGGTATTCTTTCTCCATCTGTGTTATTACAGATTGAGGTTGTGCCGAATTGAACCAGCATACTACTGTGTAGAATGTTTGTTGTACTTATATATTATGTTAAAGACGTGTATGCTTGAAATAATGCAGTAACACTACTTATGGTTGTGTATTACAGTCCAGATTCAACACTGCTTATGGTGCACATGTAGGACTATATTGCAGAGCTTGTAGTAATACACATAATTCACACTCAGGATATGGTAGTTAGTTACTTAGACAGTTATGAATGTAGGTATATGCTTGAAGCAGAGCTATATACTGGTAGAATGGAGAGTGCATGGCCGCAATGATTTTAAGGAGGAAACATCTTGCTCTTAAACCACTACTTATTAACTCAGGGTAATTCTCTATCTAGCCAGGATATCGTAATATAAGTATGTACTTCTTACAAAATAGTGTTTTTTGCACATGCACAGTATTAATATTACATATTGGGAAAGCACCTTGCATTGCTTATTGCATAATTGCAGAATTTATTGCACTCTTATAACTTATGCACTCTTGTATAACTTCTAGCAGTACACATAATTAACAGTAAATCACACTCCAGATGTGTTAGTTATACATATATACACAGTCATATACACTTAAGTCACAAAAGGACTGCAGTACACAACACCACAGCCATGGATAACACATTTCACCAGAGAAAAATTAAATTGTGCCTGAAATTTTCTCCTGCAGGAGTTCTTTTACATGCCAGTAAATTACTGACATGGAGCTGTCGTTTTTAAGCACATTTAAAAACCATCTGTCTGGGCCGGATTTCAATCCACAACCTTGGGATCAGTAGGCCAGCAGCTAACCAACTGCACCACCCATGCCGACATTCTACCTGAGACATTGTGGAAACGTTGCTCTCCTATTCATTCCTAACTTCTCTTGACCAGCTGTTGCCAATATTGCCACTCCAAATGCATCAAAATAGCGCTGCAAGTGCCAAACTTAAGCAACAAAATGATCCCCTTATTACTATGTGTATAAATGAGTGGCAGGGTTGTCTATATGAAGTGGTATGACCTTTATTGTGTTGGTGGACACAGATAAGCTACTGCATTTAGGAATTTATGTATTCACAACTTCTTGGAATACACATATTTGAAAATGTGGTCCACTAAGTAGCCTTCAAAATGGTTCGTTGGTCTAGGTGGCTTAGTTGGTTAGATGCTGGCCTATTGATCCCAAGGTCGTGGCTTCAAATCTGCCCCAGGCAGATGGCTTTTAATTGGCTTAAAAACGACAGCTCCATGTCAGTAGATTTACTGGCATGTAAAAAAAAACCTGTGGGACGAAATTCCGGCACACCAGCGATGCTGATATGGTCCAGGCAATTGACAGCATCATTAAACCGCATAATAGTTTTCAAAGTGATTCTTCAGGCTGAAGTAGGGAATGGTTGCTTATAGTATTTATGTGTGCAGGGATTTCCACTGCACTAATTTTCTTTGCTTTTTTTACAATTACATATCAATGTTCCTCCCAGTTGACACAAATTCCTGTAAATGGTTAACTTTGAGGTAAACAAAGATCTCATGATCCAGAGTATTGTAGGGTTTCTAGCAGTCACTAATTGTTGTTCTTAGCAATATCTAGTCCATTATTAGTTAGAGACTTTCCCAATTTCTTTGTTCAACAGTTGGCTTCTATCTCCACACCACCAAATACCCGTTGTCCTTCCACAATGCAGCCTCTGTTGTACTTTCTGCTCCTGAATTTGGATTCGTCAATTTCCACAATTTTGTTCCTGATGCTAGTTCAGATTTGGTCAAGTACTATCCAGTTCACACATACCTCACAATTGAACCTAGAGCAGATTACAACTGTGTTAGTGCCACATTGTAACTTCTCTATAATAGGGCATTGATGTGGGTCCACAGTGACAAGTGACCATGTCTACAATAATGCAAGTTGCTCCACCATTTCGTCCATATCTCACTAAATTTCATAGTTCCCAGCATTTTCAGGTGTTGGCAATACCACTTTCCTCACCTTCTTGTAGCTTCCTGTTGTCCATTCTTTGTTACACCCATGCTGAAGTGGTCATTGCATCGGTTATTTCATAAATGGCTTTGCTAAACTTTTGTGTGTGGTCCTGCCATGACAACAAAGCAACATTATGCTCTTAAAACAGTAATTATGAACTCAGGATATTTGGCACCTAACCAGGATTTGCTAACATGCTAAATTTGCTAAATATTTGTGAAGAAAAATTAATTTTTGTATGTACACAACCTTAACCACCATGGATAACCTCTGCATTGTTCCCCAGTTTTAAATCTTTAATGATTTTCAATTAAAGTTCTGTCTTCCAGTACTTTTATCTTTTTTTTTGTAATGCAGTGATGTAAAACCACCTTTTCATAACGCTGAAATTGCATCACTAAAAAAGTGAATGTACAGCTGGATTATTTAGACCTGACCCTACAGAAATGCAGAGGAGGAGAAAGTGGGGGAGGAGGGTGGGGGAGGAAGGCTGGCAATATTCTCCTTACCTGCTTTTGTTACCCACATTGTTCACACACTCGCTGCCCAGCTACTAGTGACCCAAAACCCCTCCCAGAAGATAGCAGACTTATCCGACTACTGCGTATAGAGCCAAGCAGGGTCAAGCTGTACTGGCGACATAACTTCAGTAGCATTACTTCATTATTATTATCATCTTCATCATAATCTTTATTGGTGGTGGTGGTAGTGGTGGTATTGGTATTCAGTTGCACTAGATTTGTTCGCTGTTTTGCTCTATGGATCTCGGGCACATTTGAGCATCATTTCACCCATGTCATTCATTTGCTGTCCGATATGACATTACGTTGGAGGACATTGACAAAAAAAATTCAGTGTTTTGCAAGTATATGGTGGATTCATTGCATTTATGGTTTTATTTACCTCTACTACATTTCACTATTGTTTCATGCCTTACACCACAGTGCAAAATGTTTCCAAACTTCCAATGACTTATGTGCTTACTATTCATGCAGCATTTTCCTGTTGTGCAGTTGGCACCTAACATTACCCATTAAAACCATTCCAATAAGAGGTGCAAGTTTTGAGCTGAATTACCAATAAAGATTATAAATGTGGCACAACTCTTCACCATTGTTAACTGTGCACTTGTAGTATTATATTGCATTCCTTTATTGCACAACTTACAGTGATACAGTGCTGGTCATCCGTTCCGGTCGTATGTCACATTTGACCAAGAACGCTATCTTGTGCTTCAACTGATGTTTTCTCAGCTGGCACACTTAGATCTGTATTACATGAATTTCCCTTTCCCTTAGAAATGGCTTGCACAATAATGTGGAAATCCCTTATGACAGTTGGCAAAAACACTGCTGGCACACTTAGGTCCTTATTGCAGAAACTTTTCCCCTTAGCAATCGCTTACACCATAATGTGAAATTCCCTTACGACCAGCTTGCAAAAACTTACCAGCACATATGATCTCTAAGGGTTAACAGTAATTCACATACAGGATATGGTAATTCTAGTTATATATGTAGTTATCATTGTATATGCTTGAAATAACATTCTAACGCTAACACCTGGGAGCAATAGCACACATTCCACCGGAGGCATCATGAGAGTGTTCCAAACTAATGTTAACTTCGAAAGCTGTCATAAATATTGGGATATTGAGGGTCGTAAGCTACAAATGTAGTTGAGGGACTTTTTATATGAGGAGTAGAGTAGTTGTGACCAAAGTGTAGGGACAGTAGGTCGTAGTTGAATGATCAGTGTAGCTAAAACCCAGTGGTCACCAAAATAGAGATTTCAATTGATCACTAATTTAGTGGCCTTTTGCTACTTTGGCAACTACTCATTTCATTCCTCTCAGATGTTAGTTTCTGCTGTATAAGTGAGGTCACTTAAAGGTAGGTGAGACAACTTCATGTTCTTGAACCACTACTTAATAGATCAGGATAATCTTGCACCTATCAGGATTCATCAGCACAAGTTTCTCATAAAACACTGCTTGACCTCTATGCTCAATTGGAACCCAAAGGAATAACGCAAATAGAGTACAAAAATGGTTTAGAGTTCTTTCACACAAAGTTTCCATAATTTTCTAGAACATTTCAAACAGTGTGGTGCCCCACACTTCACATGTTTAGGGACAGTGATGACAATTCTTGCATTTTTACTTTCTCTACTGGTAAGTAGGGGAAGTATTGTATTCCACCCAAAAATTCGATGTCGAGATTTCACCGGAAATATATGTTTTGAGGCCCCCTGAATAAAAAAGAAGCATTTCTAGAAAAAGGTCCGTCTGTGTGTCAGTCTGTGGACAGCATAACTCAAAAACGAAAAGTCGGTTAGAAACGAAAGTTGGTACTTAAGTTTAATGTCTTTCAAGGTTGCGACCCAAAGATTTTGAAGAAAATAGCCCCACCTTAAACTACCCTTTACATGGAAGATTTTTCGAAAATTTTGATTTTCTTGAAAATGGCTCTTAACGATTTTGATTAAAATGTCATATGTTTGAGATATTTTTATGACAAATGAAATGTATATCTCGAATTTTCTGGTTATAGCCCCTGTAGTCTTATTTACTCTGGACGACTTTTGAATAACTACTAAACCATTAGAGATAGACAAAATCTTGCTGCACAAAAAATGTAGATCTTGCTAAAATACACAATTTATGTCTCAAAAAGTTTCTTGTAGGATGAATCATTTTGGAGATATTCCTTGTTATGTGTGTGAGTTTCGGAAAACTTAGAACTTTAGCGAAATGCAACAACGTTGTTCATTTTTTTATATGTTAATCATGCAAAGAGAACGGAATCTCAAAGCTTAAAAAGATTTGACTGTCGCACAAAGCCTATTGTATTGTAATATTCCCCTTGTACCTACAAGGAAATAAGCAATAAGATAATTTGTACAAATGTTTATCTTAACTAACATGGAGAAATAGGAATAAGAGTTTGTTAGAACGGTTAGTACAAGAGTAGAGAAAGTCATGTGAGTGCAACACATCAGATTTTTCTAGTATGTAAAGTTTGTGACTGACTTGTGATTACTGTTGTTGGTGTCCTCTGACTTTGTAGATAATATGTCTCAGGTTATTTGTTAAATTAGGACTTTGTAGCTGCTTTTTCAAGTGATCCTTCACCAACGTGATCCCCAAATGCCTTGAGAAGTTACATCTATTCACCTGGTTGTGTTTCTCATGACACACGTGGTTTTTATGTTTAATGAAGGCAAAGTTACCATTTCATCAGCTGTACTTAACATCTAAAAGTAAAACTGGGTAGGTTTACATAAATGGGTTTGCAATCAAATAGAGTGTATTATAATTTTATAATGGCACTAAATACAATGGAATAAAGTGAAACATTGGCTAATTAAATAGATAATTGAAGAGCAATTGATTCTTATAAACAAAGGAAGAACTTACCTTTAGAGTAATATCCATCTGATAGGCTATGTGTGGTCAACAATATTGGCAACAATGCTGGAAATAAGTGACAGCACAACATGTTATGCCATTCCCACAGATAAATATTAACTGAGAAATAATTAAATGGCCATGACTGCAAAATAGATAAGCGCTGCCGACCTATATCAACATTGTAACATATCCACCTGTCAGACAGATATTACCATTTAAGATTTAAACAATAGTTTAGGTACTTTATGGAACAAGGCAGTCTGATGTGTAGGACACTTGATGCACTAGTCATGTGTCACATTTATCTGAAGTTAAAAGCAACAAAACCTTGTATTTATAGAAGATAGGGATAACTTTATCAAGGGCCATTGATAATCAAGTATACATTGCATCAGGTCTCTCATTTGTTTATGTTACTCACTAACTGGCTCACAACAGCACAGTTGTCAATATGATACTAAAAACACTAGCAATTTTGAGTCCTGAGCTGCAAAGCATTGCCAAGTGATTGAGGGTCCTAACCAACATTGGTTAGCCTTGAGATTCCAGGTCCTAAACAGCAAAGTTTGGTCAAGAGATTGAGGCCCCTAAGATGTAAAGGATAGCAGAGGATTTGATGGGAGCCCTGTGCAGTACAGTGTAGCCAAGAGATGGGGACTCCTGTGTATAAAATTAGTGAAAAGTCCATATTAACTTTGCAATCATCATTGTAAGCTTTTCTGTGTCCAAGATTATAAAATTACTTTTAGAATAATACTATTTTAAGGAATGTTTTACTATAATAATACACGTTAGATTCAGATTAGCATGGCCATAAAAAAGGAAGCTATGGATCTTTGAATGTTAAACATGTTACACTTAACATATTACACCAAAGAACTATCATTACTTTGTACTGCTTTATGTTGTCTGTTAGAAATGTAATGTTTCAGTTATGCGGAAGAGAACTCATGGATGTTACTAATAATGGGTTTCTTTCCCACAGACGTGCTACTGGAGTGTAAGAACTGAGCTGTTCAGATACACCAACTATAGTAAAATGGATATCAAAGAAGAATCTTGTTTCCTGGACTTTTGTTTAGAGAATGAGAAGGATACCAAAGACCTTGTGAGAAAAGTTGAGGTTGAAATTTTTACAAGTGGCATTTGTATCAAACAAGAACTTGAAGATTCTGAATGTTGTTCAAAGAATGAAGAACATCAACTAATAAGATTTAAAGAAACCATCGAAGAAGGTGAAATTGAAACCAAAATAGATATTAAAGAAGAAAATTTGTGGTTGGAAAGAGAAGAGTCATGTATTAATGATATTAAGGTAAAGGTGCATCACTTTTATTTTGCTTTCTTTTCTCATTTTGTTAAACGTGCAACAGTTAGGTATGTAAATATCGGGATTTTATTTTGTCTCAAACAGAAAGAAAATATACATATACAGGATGAATCAGAATAACCCTGAATAATTTTAAAATGTGATTAAGGGGTTCTATTTTAGTATTTTCTGGGGATTGTTCATAAAATTGCTTTTCTGGTTTAAGTGCTGGCCTAAATTGTGACTTGTGGGGTTACTCATTCACCCTCTTTGATTCTTTTGCCAAATGTCGCCATCATACCATGAAGAATATATATACCATCACTGCTTCTGCAACTTTTGCTGTACACCCTTTAGCTGTATTGACAGCTTAAATTGGTTTTTTGTTTGTATGTAAGATTTTTGTTTCTTGTGTAGATTGCAGTTTAGCTCCAGTTAGGCCAGCCAAGAACACTTGACTGCAGGGTGTGGGTTTAAACAAGGGATTCCTTAAATAACACACTCAAGCTTGGCAAATTTTACTAATCACAATATATTCAAACTGTCAATATTCACACTTTTAGATTTACACACTTATATACCTATATTTTATTGTAGTGGCCTGCACGCCATACAGTGTATTATACACTTTGCTGAGTTCAGGAACCAACTCTCGCACAAGTGTCTACACAATGTATGTAAAATACATTGCTGGATTTCTGACTTCATTGTCAGAAATCCAGCATTAGCTAACAACAGCGACAACAAAATATATATGCCAGTAATGTTCAAATCACCTTAGATGTTTCGCGGTCTTTCAAAATGGATTTTTCACTTTACCATTAATATTATACAGCTCTTCCACTATGTCTATACCATATGAAGTGAAGTCACGCCAAGTCATGCAATTGTGTTACTACATGTTACTATCCTATAGGTATCTGCTCTCATAACATTTGATTGGCTCTTGTAGCACACCATTCATTTTGGCCATTTAGAGTATTTTTAACATTTAATTTAAAGGCATGTTCATTTTAAATTATGGACTGTTATCTTCGGCTCCAGTGACATTTTCTACAGTTTCTCTATTTTATGATTATTATGCTTTTATGACTAGCAGGCCCATTTTACAAATTAATGGCATTTACCCAACCTTTATATAAAAATTCCAAATTTATTACAACACAAATACTTAATACATAAAATAATGAAGTACATTAGCTAGGATCTGAATTATTAATATCACATAACACGGTCGTAGAATATTGGACACTGCGCACCTTCCTCACCAAAATCATGGTTCTTTTTTTCTTTTGTCATTAATGTCCTTCAACATAGTTCATATCAGACAAATGGGTGAAATGACACTGAAATGATCCCGAGGATCACAGAGCTTTACCGGACATTCGTCTTCTGAGGATAGGGGAAAACCTTACCTGAATAACCCACCCTAAGTGAGATTTGAACTCGTGACCTCTTGGATGTGAGGCAGACACACTACAGTGGTGGGCCCGAAATCATGGTTTTTGTGTGTTATAGCATAGTAACAATTTTGTTGATTTACCTCTAACCTCACTTCCTTTACTACACTCTCCTGTCTCATTTTATCTGGCTTTGCCATATCTATATATGCACTTTTTCTAATTCATCATCCAGCTACTTCCTAAATGCACCTGATTCTTTAGCTACGTCTTTTCTTTTTGCCTTTATTACATTCTTCTGTCCTAGCTTTATTCCTTTCAGTGTACTCTTTATCCTGCTTCTGTTGGTTTGAGTGGTTCTGTTGGTTAGACGCTAGTGTACTGATTCCAAGATTGCATGTTCAAATCCAGCCCACACTGATTGGTTTTAAGTGAGAAGATTTACTGGCATATAAAGGAGCTTCTATGGGACGAAATTCTGGCACACCGGTGACGATGTGATGCTGGTAATTGACAGCATCATTAAAAAACAACAAAATAAAATAATAAATCTACCCTGCTTCCATTTTGTTCTCTTTTCTGGGTCCAATCTCCACCGTCACATGTACCCACCTGGCAATTAAACAAAGCAAACTGGCCTCTTTATTGTCAGTGCTCTGTTTTCAAAGACCACCTGTTTGATGTTACTTCCGTCAACATCTTTTTTTTCTTTGAATTAACGTCCTCCAACATTGTGTCATATCGGACAAATGAATGAAATGAAATGGGTGAAATGATGCTCAAATCAGCCTGAGGTCCATGGAGCATCATCATCTCCGCTGCTTCATGTGCAATCCCTCGGTCGTATTCTCAACCGCACTTCTAGTTTTCCGGCGCCATCCCACTCTAGAGAATCTGGTCAGCTTCAAGCAACTGCGTGCTAGAGCCCGTTGTATCATACAGGCCAGTAAAAGGATATTCTGGCTCCAGTTTGTGGAGTCCTTTAATTGCCACACCCCTTCATCTGTTGTTTGGGACAAACTCTGCCGTGTGGCTGGCAAAATCTCAGCTTCCACGGTACCCGGGCTGCGGATTAATGACACCATCGCTTTCCCTTGAGCTGTGACCGACACTGGGCAATGCGGTTACTGGCATTTCCAGTGCTTCAAATTTTCACTCAAAGTTTTTAACTCTCATGAGCCGGGCTGAGTCACATGAGATTCTCTTTCCCTCTTCTAACCGCGAGTGTTTCAATGCCCTTTTTACCATGGCAGAGCTGTCCTCGCTTCTTCCAAGCCGTTGACTCCAGGACCAGATGGTGTTCATGTTTTAATGCTACAGCACATTCCGTTGGTAAACTCTTTCTCTTGGAGGTGTATAATCACATCTGGCATACCAGTACTTTTCCATCCGCTTGGTGCGAAGCCACCATCGTTCTGATTTTAAAACCTGGGAAGGATCGTCATCTCCCTTCCAGTTATCCTCTGATCTCTCTCATTAGTGTCATTTGCAAGGTGATGGAGCGCATGATTAACAGGCGATTGACGTGGTGCCTCGAATCTAATCATCTACTAGCCAATGTTCAGTGCAGTTTTCATCGCTTCCGTTGTACATCGACCACTTAGTCTCGCTTTCGATGCTCATCATGGATGCCTTTCTGAGGAAGAGTCAAATGGTTGCTGTGGTCTTTGACTTTGAGAAGGCGTATGACACTTGCTGGCAGTACAGTATTCTTCGTACTGTCCATAAATGGGGCTTTTGGGGTCATCTGTCCTTTTTTATCCGAGAGTTTATGAGGGATCGAGTCTTTTGAGTGTGGATTGGTTCTGTTTTATCTCGTGTTTTTACTCAAGAGAACGGAGTACCACAGGGCTCGGTATTCACCTTATTTGCTGTGGCCATCAATCCCATTGGGGAGTGCATTCCTGCTGGTGTTTAATCCTCCCTTTTGTGGATGATCTCGCTATTTACTGTAGTTCTCAGCATACTCATCTCTTAGAATGGCACCTCCAACTCTATCTTGACTGCCTCTTCATTTGGAGTCTGGAAAATGGCTTCAAGTTCTCCGCCGCCGAGAAAACCGTCTGTATGAACTTCTGGTGCTTGGAGGCATTTCTTTTCCCTTCTCTTCACCTCAGCCCAGATGTTCTCCCTTTCGCAGACGAGGCTAAGTTTTGGGATTGGTGTTTCTTATTTGAAGGCCCGGTGTGACCATTCTCTTAGTGTTTTATGCGTTTTAAGTGGCACATCCTGGGGAGCTGATCGGACCGTTCTTTTAAGGTTGCATTGCTCTTTGATCAGATCTAAACTTGACTACGGTTGTATTATGTATTCGTCAGCTCGTCCGTCGATTTTGAAACGTCTTGATCCTACACATCACCGTGGTCTCTGCTTGAGTATTGGCACTTTTCCAATGAGTCCAATTATCAGCCTGTGTGTGGAAGCTGCCGAACCTCTGCTTTCTTATCAGCGTGATGTTCTTCTTTGCAGCTACGTCTGTGGCCTTTCTAGTTTGCCGTAACATCCATCATTTCTTTCATTTTTTAATGAAACAATACTCAACGTACTTCCTGGTCCTACTCCCTCCTGGCGTTTGGTTTTGTTCTCTACTTTGGCTGTGTGATGTTGATTTACCAGCGACACTTCCCAGAGGAGAAACACGGTTTCCCCCATGGCTTTGCTCCTAGATCCAGGTTAATCTGAGTTTGTTGTCCATGCCAAAGTCGATGCCAGGTTCAGTCCTACGTTTGGCATTTTTAGATCTTAAGATGCAGATAGGCCTGGGTAGTTTTATATGCACTGATGACTTGAAGGACGAGTGTGGAATCAGGTGTGCTGTTATTCATGATGTCAGAGTTTTAACTTTCGTCTTTTAGTGCAATGCTCGATTTTTACTGCAGAGCATTTTAGTATTTACCAAGCACTTTTATTTAACGTCAACAAGCCTTGCAGAAATGGATAATTTACTTGGATTCTTTGAGTACCCTTCAGAGCCTACGAACGCTGTACCATTACCATCCTCAGGTACAGCGTATCCAGGATTGCCTTCACACCCTCGCCAGTTCTGGCACCTGTGTCTCCTTTGTGTGGGTACCTGGACACATAGGCCTGCAAGGAAACGAGGCTGCCGATGCTGCTGCTAAGGCAGCAGTGTTAGATCCCAGGCATTTTAACTCTTCTGTTCCTTTTGTTGATTTTAGCACATTTTTATGCCATGTCTTCTTTCGTCAGTGGAGTGATGACTGGCATGGCCTTCAGGGGAACAAACTACAGGAGGTGAAGCCCCTCCCTGTTGCCTGGAAGACTTCCTTGCGTGCCTGCCACCTTGTAGTAATTTTAGCCAGAATGCATATCAGGCACTGCAATTTTAGCCATGATCACCTTTTATCTTCTGACACTGCACCACTCTGTGCTCATTGTCATGAGCCTCTGTTGGTGCAGCATGTTTTAGTTCAGTGTCAGCATTTAAGTCAGCTCCCTGACTCACTGGGCCTGCAAACGAACCTGGCTGAGGTGCTGGCAGACACTACAGGTGCACTAGAGCGTGTGTTCCGTTTTATTCGTTTTAGCAGACTGTGCGCTGTGTCTGACTCGCACACTGATCTTTTGTCTTTTTATGTTTGGCGGTTGACGTGAGATGTTTATCCATTAATGTGATCCTGTGCTTTTGTTTTCACTCAATTGTGTAGTTGCTGACACTGTATTGGTGATGGTTTTATGTTTTATTGTTTTAGTTTTAGACCTGTTGGTTTTGTTTTCACCTTTTTATGCTTTTAGTGTTGCTTGGGCACTAATGACCACAGCAGTTGAGTGCCCTAAAGCTATACTAGCTACCTACCATTGGCTATATAATCCTTTAATTCATGAAATAATCTTATGGCCGAGTGCATCAACCTCGGTAAATACGAGCTGTTACGATACAGCAGTTAAACTATTACCATGGTAAAGTCATAAAAGCTGTGCACCATTGCTAATCCACGATTTGAATACGGCGGTTTCTTTCTCGCTATTTTTCTCCTCCGAAGCAATTCCGGAAGTATTCAGAAGATACTGAGTACTTTTGACATTCAGTTGTTTGTTGTGTTTGATAGTGAGTGGTGTCCATAACCTAAGTTTTACCAGCATTTCATGTTCGGGATGGATCAAAATAAGGAAATAGGTGATAAGCCCTCAAGACGTCCTAGAAGGCCGAATTTTAGCGCTCACGAAAATTCAGTTTTATTGGGTTTAGTGGATAAATACAAGTCCATAATAGAGAATAAAAAGACGGATGGTGCTACCATCAAAGATAAAGAGAATGCTTGGAAAAAAATTCGTCAGGAGTTTAGCTGTGTGCCTGGTAAGTTAACGAATACAACATTTATAATTTGTATATGTTTTATTACATTATCATTCTACTGTATGCATTCCTCTTATTTATTTAGTGTGCAGCTACCACAGAAAGGACACACACAAACTTGAAAACTGTGCAAAAATTTAAAAAGAAAGGCGAGGAGAGCTTCAGCCAACGAGAAGGTGGAGACATACAAGACTGGGGGTGGATCTAAACCATTTCCAAAATTGGAGGATTTGGATAAAAGGGTGCTTGCAATGATCACGGAAAAAAATGTTTATGTTGGTAGCCCTCACGACTCAGATGTGAGTTATGCAGAAAACAGTGGTAATTATTTTCATAATTTACTGCTTTAGCAGATACTTACTGTAGCTGACAATAGAAGGGTGATTGAATGCATACCAAGTTAACTTATGTAACTTCCAGAGTCCGCAACAAGTGTGATTAGGTATACTTCCAGCCCACTGGAGTCATTAGAAGAAATTGCTAATGTGAGTATTTTAATATATTTACCTTAACACAACGTACATACAATAAATTAAATAACACACGTGAAACAATATAAATGTTCTGTTGTAGGGAGATTTCTGTAGCCAGAATGATAACCATAATGACAGTGGTGATGAAAGTGAGCGTCCTCTGGAAGATGAACGTATCATTGCAACAAAAAGATTGAGTTGTGCGAAGGTGAAGTATTTTCTCAATTTCAATTCAATTTTAGGGAAACCCACAAGCATGGGGTGGCCAAAAAACTAAGTTCAGAAATTAATCCATAAATAGGCTATATTCAGGAATCGAAATTATAAAATATATAAATTGCTTAAAACATCAAGCAAAAGTAAATTGTCTTTATCAGGCAACACTCACATACATACACAGCCAAGTGCATTGACTTGATATTGAGAGGCACAGCTCTGCTGCTTGGCAGTAGGCTTAATACATACATTAGGTTATATAGACATTAAAACAAAAAGGTAGAAAACGAAGTAATGTCAATTATAAACACAGCACCTTAAACACTATCACAGCAATAATTTGCTATATTTTGGGTAATAGTTCTTCAAAAGCACAGAAAAAAAAACTGTTCATTGTTGCAGCACCGACCTACGAAGACAGCTGTTGTACATGAAATGAAGAAACCAAAAGTAACAGCCACCAATTCAATCTCCAGTGCTGCAAAAGTACAAAAGGAGCTACTTGAAATGGACATGGCCCTAAAAAGAGAAGCACATGAAATATGTATGAAAATAAAACAAGAAGAGTTGGAAGTCATACAAATGAAAAAGGCTGTGTTAAGTGAAAAATTGAAGTGGAAAGGAAAAACTGCGGAAAATATGTAAAATATGATACTGCGAAAATAAATTCTAACTTTTTCCAACTTTTTCCTTCTCTTCAATTTAAGTAAAATGTCTGTTAATTACAGCTCGTCTGGTAACTTGTCCTGGATTATCATCATCCCTGTGATTCAGGTGCAAAGCGGGTATTTGAAAATTGTCCTCATCTTCTTGTTGAAGTAACTGATTAATCTGAGGATCCACAGGAGGTTCATCCTCCCAAGCTGCTACAGCAATGTTGTGCAGCACAGCCGTAGCAACTATAATGTTAGAAATGTTGTGTAGGTTGTATCGAAGATCCAAAGATATAGCAGGAAATCTTCTTTTCCACACATATTGTCCCTAACAACATTTCTTGTTGCAATATGTGCTCTGTTATATTGTTGCTCTGCTGGCGTGGTGTGATTTAGAATAGGTGTAAGGAGATATGATTTACAAACATAACCTCCATCACCTAAAAGATACCCGTTTTCTATTTCTCTTGTCTCAAGACGTGCTCTAAGTTAGGATTCGCGGAATATAGTGCTGTCGTGAGTTGAACCCAGCCATCTAGCTACTATATCCCTTATCGTGAGGTTTGAATCACTTAAGGTTTGCACATTTAAAGAAAAGTAACCTTTTCTGTTTCTAAACACATCACCATGTTCTCCACCAGGAGACTGTATTCTTATGTGAGTGCAGCCCAACGCACCTAATACACCAGGGAATCCAGCTATTCCATGAAATTCCTCCATAACCTCATTTTGCTCCCGTGGTGCGAGAGGCAATTTTATGTACTGAGGTGATAACGAGGCAATGGCACCTGAAACCTTGTGTATTATGCGACATGCCGTGGTTCTGTCTATATCACTTACAATCACCAATTACCCCTTGAAATGTTCCAGTCGCATAAAATTGCAGTGCTGTAAGAAGGCGATTTCTAGGCGATATTGGATGGTTTCTTGCTATAGAAAACTTGAGTTGTTGACCAATTTCACCTAAAATTGAAGTTACCATTTCTTTTTTCAAACAGAATCTTTTTCGAAACAAAACGTTATTCAGTTCTTCAAACAGATTCCTCCTCTCATCTAATACCCTCTCTTCGTTGCGTTCAAATCGATGGAGATACTGAAGGTACAACATGTAATTGTGAAACTCCATGTTGGATTCTTTACCGAGGTTTTCGTTGAAAGCCGGTCCCCAGCAAGTGGTAAACATTTTACCATGGTTAAACGCTGGTAAAGTTGAAACCGAGCTTAGTGCAACAGAAATACGACCTTACCATGGCAAACTATAAACTTTACCGCGGTATTCTCTTAAACGGGATAGATGCATTCGGCCATTAATAAATGCAACTTGGGATAGTCAAATTCTCTAGATAAATTCCCTTGTCTTTCCGTGACTCGAGAATTTATCGATAATTTGACAATTACTTGTGGCATTGCTTATAATAAAAATCATAGGGTCAAAGCAGTTCATGTATTTTACAAGTAAATTATTATGTTACAGGATGAAACACATAAAGACTTTTATTCTGCAAAAACACCAAGGTAAGGCATCTGATGGATTCTATTAAATCTTGAATGCCCCTTTAATGTTATTTATAGAAATATACATAATGATCTTACTTAATGATCACAGTGAAATTGCTTTATTAAGTTGTGTCAGTGACTATCTCATACATATCATATTCCCTGTTAATGTTAGATATGGAACTGTTCACTGAACATAATGCGTATAAAACAAGTCATTTTATCAAGTTGTATAAGTAACTATTAGCAGACATTTTCATATTCTCTTTTAATGTTAAGTATGTAACTGTTCACTGAACATAATTAGTGTAATACAGTTCATTGGTCAATGTACACAAGGTACTCTCCAGAAATGTTACTGTATTCTCGTTTTCTGTAATTTAATTTATAAGCGACCAACATTAACTTATACAGGCCAGTAAAAATATGAGGTGCTTAGAATAGCAAGGGTGTATGCGCCAAAATACGAATTTTTTGTTTTTCTTGCAACATATAGTATGAAGCCTACTCTTTAATACCCATTAAGTGTGAATGGTTGATACGCCCTGGATATGAACGAATTCTCCATTTGAATACAGCATAGTGTTATACCTAACGTGCTTCAGCCGGATCTCGAGAATAGCAAAGACGCAAGCCAACCTGATGGCCGCTACGCTGTAACAGTCGCTCTTGAAGAGAATGTAGCAATAAATCACTTAAGGGAGGGTACTGTTTATTTTTGGGCTTTTATCCCTCATAAATGGTTATTCCTTAACCTTTCAAACATTTTTGCGGTTTTGTAAATAGTTTTTGCCTAGATGTACGGGGTATTTCTTTAGTTCAGTCTGTTGCTTTTAAAGGAACCTGTGTTTAGTGGCTTGCAGCTCTCGGTTTAACTTCTGTTTAGCATTATGTTTCAAGAGTAGTTGTGTTGTTTACTAACAATACCATTGAACAAACCTTTAGTGCATTTAGGGTAGTGATTTACTTTTATTACGCACTATGAGTGACACAGACTTGTCAAGTAAGTCGTCCCAGAAAATGCTGCATGCAGAAAAACCAATGGAAAATGCATATGGTTAAGAAGAAGAAAAAAATACAGGTGAAGAACACATAAGTTTAAAAACCAAACTTGTAGTAAAGGCACACCTAGAGGTAGAAGAAGAGGTAGTGGCGGATGATGATATTTCACATTACTAACATTCTCTGATTCCTCACGGCACGGCACAGCACAGCGGTTAAACATCTTCGGTGATCTAACCATACTTTTTGTTAACTTCTTTATATTACTTTAGAAGTATTGTTTGTTAGTATTAGAACAAATATTTACCAATATTAGTTAAAGTATTGCTTGCAAAATGCTAGCCTTAGACATAAATGTTTTGGTTATAGCGCGCATGAAAGCATACATTATCTAAATTATATTGTTGATGAAATTAACCTTCTGAAATCTTAAATATCTGCCAAATAACATTTTACATTCCTAATTAACAGTATTAATGCATTAGATTCACATCTGAGCAATTTTTCATCTCTCTATACATGATTTTAATATTGTCACCGCGCCCGCCGTATCTAATTGCCAACAACCGCAGTGTCACCCATCGCATTATTGTCGGCACTACCGCAAAGGAGCCGAAGGAAAGAGACGGAGAATGGCCGCATTGTTGGGGCGCTTGCCGAAAGAGAGAAAGTGATAGAGGCTTCTAGAACTGTCTGCTTTGTGTTTCACCGCTAAATAAGTGAACGTTCCGGAAGCTTCCAGAATAGTGCCTGGGAGATATAAATAGCGGTAAAGTGTGAGAAGGGAGTCAGACGTACGTGAAGCGTTGAGTAGTGCCGACGGAGAACAGTCAGACGTATGTGAAGGTTGAGTAGTCGTGCCGACGGAGACGGACAGACGATGTGAAGCGCTGTGCCGACGGAGAAGAGTTAGTCTTAGTGTGACGAATTCGGAGTCGTGCTGTTGGAGAATCGGAAAAGACTTTCTTGTTGTTGCAACGAGTGTACAAGTTACTGTTTACGGAAATAAAAGTGTTTCTTTATCTCGACTACATCTGTCTACTTTACTTCACACCCGACACCAAAAGTCACAATATGTACTGCATAGTAAAACTTTAATTGCATTTTTATCAAAACTAGCTTTTGGCGCATACACCCTTGCTATTCTAAGGGCCTCATGTGTAGTAAATAACATTGCTGAGGTTGGCCCAAGGATTCTCCAACATGAGCTGTGAATTAGATATTAGATATAAAGTGTAACACGTTTACAAATATAATAATTGTACAAGAATTATTGGTAGTAAATGAAAGAAATACCTGTGAACATTAGTAATAAATGTGGAAAAGTATGGAACTGGGGCCTGGGCTATTTGAAATCATTTTCTTCTGAGTTTCTGTGTAGATCTTGTGGTAACTTTCTAATAAGTCTGGTCTGGATGCCAATGCTGAATATGTGAGTTCCAGGAACCGTTGGTAATTTGTTGAAAAATGATATGCAAAGGATTCTGAAGTATTCTTGTAGAGGAATAATTCCAAACTAATGAAGTTGGTTGTTTCTTACATATCAGGCAGTATTGGCCACTTTCCAAAGAAACTTTTTATGTATAACTTGTAGACAACGAATGTGTATGTTGCTGCCTGTATCCATATAGGAGCAGTGTATGAAATAAGTCAGTGTATTAGGGACTTGAGAGTCAGTGACTCAATGAAAACTTGTGGAGGGGGACTTAGCACCTTGACTGAAAAGTGATCTTTCTGTCCATGCCCCTGACGGGTCACCTCCCAGGAGGATGGATGAGGCAAATGGATCCTAAGGGCGACCTGAATGTAGCTATGACCAAGCAGGTGGCAGGGTCCCTACATTTCCCCAGTTAGAAGCACCCCAGCAGAGTCTGGCTTAGCTGCCCTCCCCCCTCAGGCTTGTACCATTCTATGGGATCTCAGAAATCAGTAGCTTGCCTTCCAATCTGAGGAGATTTCCAGTGTGCATTTGTTCCCCCAGCCATGACGCTCACTGACACAACCCTGAAAGAAGTCTAACAGGGTGAATTGAAATGATTAATATAACGAAACAAAGGGACAGAAAATTTGGAGGATATGGAAATCCTTTCTAGCATTCACCTGGCAACCTGGGGGAACCTCTGAATGAATTCATGCGTCAGGAAGATCGGCTATGGTGATTGAACTTGCAACCTCCTGAATGTGGGCTACAGACGTTATTGCGTGAGCCATCCCGTTTGGTATATTAGGGACTTAAATAGTGGAGCTGAACTTTCTAGAACAAATTTTGAATGTCTGTTAATTATGGATACAGTTTGATAAGCCCAGTGTTGGCAAATGCTGCTATGTGAGAGATGTGGTAATGCCAGGATAATTTGGTATCAAGAAATATTAGAAGATGTTTTATTGCTGTCTCTGTAGGAAGCTATGCTACTTTATTAAAAAGATATAATGGAGGTGGGTCATGAAAGGATATTCGTGAGAAAAATTTAGTTTTTGTTTTGTTGATATTTAACGTAATATGTCAAGTAGCAAACTGTTCAGTGGGAGGGAACAAGGATGACTGTAATTAGGTTCCGTTGGGAACAAAATATGACTGTCATCTACATACATTAGCCATAAAGATATTATGTTTTGCATCCTAGGGAGATCATAGTTGAATGTATTACATAGGATTGGTGCTAAATTTGAACTCTGTGGTACTCCAGCTGAAAGTTTTCAGGGAGTTTGTGTATTACTATCAATGCTTACTATAAACTGGTGGTTTTCTAATAACTTTGAACAATCATGGTAATGTATTTAGGAATTCCAAATTCTGTATAATTTTAAAAGTATAAAGTCAAAAGCTTGTGCAGCATTGAGAAGAACAGCTGCATTGTATTCTTTTCTTTCGGAACCTTCTCTGGTGGACTCAAAGATTCTTAATAACTGATGAACTGCTGAGTGCTGTGAACGTAAACTGAACTGGAAGGCTGGAATGATATGGTTTTGATAAATGAGTATAAATGCTTCGTCATAACTTAATGCTTATTAACTCTATCAAATAATGTTGATAACATGGACAATAGACTAATATGTCTGTAGCTGGATGGCATGTGTTTTGGTCTATTTGGTTTATGAAAAACAATAGTTTGTGTTGATTTCCAAGCTTGGGCAAAGTAGAACCATTCTCAAGGAAAATTTCAGTTGCACTATATATTTCTTGGTCAGATACTTGAGCCATTATTGGGAAAAATTAAAATCCTTCTTCTTTCCCTGATTACCCTCCCCTTATGTGGGACTTACAAGCCAGCCTAGGGTCACACGGCTGTCGGGGAGCAGAGGTACCTATGGACCAGACAGTGAAGCCCTGGAAGCAGGTGGTCAACCAAACACCAGGTATGACAGTGAGGAAGAGGATGATATGAAATGCAGGCGAAATGGATGATTGGAAGGGTGTTATTGAAGCAATTGGTGGAATGAATGGTGGGGGAAACAAGATAACCTGGAGAAAACCTGCCCAGATGCCGCTTTGTCCACCACAAATACCACATTCTTTTATATGCCAGGAAATCTACTGACATGGAGCTGTCATTTTTAGGCACACTTAAAAGCCAACTTTCTGAGCCAGAATTGAACCCATGACCTTGGGATTAGTAGGCCAGCATCTAACTATCTAACCAGCTAAGTCACCCAGACTGAACCGATATTGGGCATTTGATATAGACAAGGGAGTTTTTGTTTTTAAAGTTTCTGAATGTGGTATGCAAATGCTTGTGGAAATGTGTTTGAGAAGTTGATTTATGACTTGATAAAATTCCTATTCGATGTCTGTTGTTTTCTGATGGACAAGGTTGTTTGGAGCAATTGCCTTCGTAATAAGAGTTAAGAGCAGTGCACTTCAATTGGATATTGGTGTATACCTGAGAGTCTTTGCAAAGAGCAGGGATGATAGTTGGTTCTCTGATGATGTGTTTTGTATTCTGCCAGAGGGATTTGTCAGTTGATGAAGGAGAGGTGAAATAGTTTGGATATGAAGAACCAAGTTGCTGTTTTAGTTCAGCTCTGACCATCTGTATAAGATCATTGACCTTTCTTTGATGCCGTGCTTGCCTGTCACATTGCCATTGTCTTCTAAGCTTATTGTTTTCTCGTATGAGCTTAATAATATATGACAGTAAACAGAACTGTTGATCTGAATCTTGTGGAGCAATGTTGATTTTCTAATGCTGCAGCAGATGGTATCTGTAAAATGCTTGACAGAATTGTCGATTTCTTCTGATGTCCCTATCTGATATATTGACATTAATTCAGAATCCAGATTAGATTGAAACTTCTACCAGTTAACAAAAATATTTGTTAGATGTGGTTTTTAAATTAGTGTTTAAATTGAAAAGTGATTAAGACTGGAAATGGTCTGAGTCCAGGGTTGTAACTGATGTAACACAATTATGTTGGAAGATGCAGTTTTTTCTGTATTCCAATATGAAGAATATGAGGAGGCACTCTGGGTGATATGATTAATAAGTTAGTTTAGTTGGGGCTAAAATATGTAGACCACAATTATTACTATAGCTAAGGACATCTATCCATTAGGATTGGTTATTTTGCAACCCCATGATGTGTAACTATTAGTTGGGTTCATCTCTTTCGGGCTTGTAAGCCGTGGTCTAGAAGGTATTGAATATACTCATATTTTGCCAAGTGCTGTGTTTGGTATCTTCAGAGTAAGATGATCCGTTTTCTGTGCTGGTCAGAGTTTGAATGCGGAAGCAGTTAAGCAAACGACCGTTGGCACTCTTATATAGTGGGGGTGGGTGGGGCATTGCTGACTGTTGCCTCTGATCTGGATTTGCTGCATGTGGATGGTTCCTGCAGGTGAGGAAGAGAGCTAGAATCAGGAGGAGAAACAGTACTTACTGTTTGAGAGGTAGAACTGGAACTTAAAAATTCAATGCCACAACTGGGATTTGAACCAAATTTGAATTTTTAAGTTCCAGTTCTACCTCTCAAACTTTGCCCACACACGGCTTGTGTGTTTAAAAACACCAACAGTAAGTTTGTTGGCATAAATAAATAATAAGTACTTACTGTTATTTATCTGTCCTGTTAGTGAGTTTTTAGATATCTGTTCTTGTATTTGTAGGCAATTTTGTCACCCCCTGTATTTGGTTGGGTGCTCCTTGTAGTTCAGTTTTGAGACTGGTTTTTGTATATGGCATTCTGAGAAATGATGGGCTCCAAGACAGCATGCACATCGTGGTTCAAGTTGGCATTAGTTCTTAGAGTGCCCAAAGTTCTGACAGTGAGTAAACTGTGGTTTATTCGTGAATTTTCTGTGTGGTTCAACTTTGATGTTGCTGTAAAGTAGATATGTCAGACTCAGTATTGATTTACCTACATAATTTTTTTCAACTACTTCTGCAAAATAATGTGGGTTTATTTTTTCAAAGCCGTCATTACTTTATGCACAAGGTAGTCTAACTCCTGTAATACGTTTAGTACTTCTGCATCACTCATGGAGTAAGGAAGGTTTTGTATGATCACAGAGACCTGTCTTTGAGATTCCTGTATGGGTAGTATGGCTGGTGTGCAGAGTCAAAATATATAGTTGAATATCAAAAATCATCTGAAGTTGATGAGAATACCTTTATTGTTGAACCTATTAGTTCTGTGGGAAATTCTGATTTTGTGTGATGTGTTGTGTGAGAAGCCAGTCATTTTCAATATTTCTTAAGCAGATTGTTAGTACTTTCAGTTTAGGCTACTAGAGTCATCAAAGGAGTCATCTATGTATGGTAATGTTTGAAATCTATTCTGAGTAAGAATTGTGGGTTTGAATGATGTCATAGGTGCATTGCTTTCAGTGCACGAATGCTTGTTATGCTGTTTAGGGGACATGCTGCTTAAGTTAGAGCGTGCAGTATGCATAATAAAAGTATCTGGTTCTTACGGGTACAATCTTCATTCACTTTTGGTAAAGATAATTTTAAAAAAGTTACTGAAAAACTATGTTGACATTTAAAACACGTTCTGCTCCAACTTACCTGTAATAATATTTAAAACAGTGCTAGTTTTAGAGAGGATGCTCTCTATCATTCAGCTGTTCGCTTGAATGATTAAACATCAGGTAACTGTCTCCTCTCGTCTGGTCTGCTGCTCTTTCTGTTGGTTAGTCGTAAGGTGTCCTCTATGATAGGTATTATCTGATCCCTATCCTTAATAATATATTTTCCCAAACTGTTAACTCCCAGTATTCTTTTGCTGGTTTCAAAAGCTTGTTATTTTGGCTAAGATTGTGGTTGCATGATCAAAAGTGATGAGCCGTGGCTGATTTATCTATCTGTTTGTATTTGACATATCTGATGTATTCTTTCATTTCATTCCAAATTTCTCTTTGTTTAACTGATATATCTTATGGTAGTCTTTGCAGTTGACATGGTAGATTCCTGATAATTGAATACTTGGAGTGATACATTTTAGAGGATCATTGAGCAAATTTCTCAACACTATGCTTGTTTTGCAGAGCTAGTTTTATACTATAATCCTGAACATTTTGTTGAATTTGTGGAACATTTTGGAATATGTGAATTTAGAGTATTTTTCTTAGGTATTGCTAATCTTTAATTTGCTGACATTCTGATAGTTTTCCATTTTCTATGTTTTTTCATTCATTTGGTTACAAAATTGTGTTTAAATCCATTCAAATTTACTAAGTTTTATATGCTCCAGTTCCTCATTGTATTCTCTATTATTTTGTTAGTTGGAAGTAGGTAAATATTTGAATTAAGCTGTGGAAGATTGCATGCTGATGTGCTTTTGGGTTGAAATAATTGGTGATTTAGTTGTGTACATGTACTCGTTTCTGCCAAATCCCAGTCTGTCCATGTTTCTTATAATTTTTAAGTCAAGGAAAGGTTCTTCTCAGAGTTACCGCTAGAGTATTTGTTCCAGCATGTCTATGGAATACTTTTGTCAGCTGTATTCAGTTTTATATTATAAGACTTGTAACGATAGAGGAACTATAGTTGTGAGAAGATTGTTTCCTTTATTTGTTTAATCTGCTTTTAGTTATATCTTCAATTATGTATGTAAACAATTTCAATTTTATTTCTTGTCACTACAGTTTTATTTGATGAAGTAAATAAAGAGTAAACATAAACTTTGAAAATATTTTCATAAAGACAAAATCCGGTCCAATTACTTTCTCCTAGCCTTATTTTCTTCCAAAAATACACAGTTGTTGGAAACTCAATCTTCCCTCGAAAAAAGGTATGTAGAATTACTTATGAAGCAGAGGCTACAGGAGCTAAAAGTATAATAGACTTGTAGAGAACTTATAGAGACTTATAGAATGGAGAATTATATTCTCCAAATAGCTAAGGAATAGTACTTTGAGGAGCAGGGATATCTTCAGATCACAGGTTATTGGTAATGGACACAAGATTTAAGAGACCTCCTAAGATTAAAACTAAGATATTTGAAGTTATCAAAATAAAGAAATTTCAAAAATGAGAAAAGAGTATCAGGATAAGGTAACAGAAAAATTACAAGATGAAAGACTAGAACATGGAGTATAAACGAAAAATAGGAAATAAAATTGTCACTGAAAGAATTAGCAGAGGAAGGATGTGGGAAAGCAGTAGCAAATACAAAAAAGAAAACACCCTTGGTGGACAGAAGAAGTAAAGGGGAATCTTAAAAACAAGAAATTAGTGTGAGGAAGGTATCTCAGCACTAAATCAGAAGAAAATAAGGTATATATGGAAAAGAGAAATGAAGTTAAAAAGCCAGTAATAGAAGCTAAAAGGGAATCGTGGGAGGAATTTGGAAATACAATAGAAAGAAAAGCAAGAGAAAAAGGATCAACAAAAGAAGTTATAAAACAGGTGAGAGGTAAACATGGACAGCAGACAAGGATAATTTAATATCTGATTAGAAAGCAGTATTTTTTTTCGGGTGGCGAAAGAATCCATTTATGGAGACGCACTGTGGCACTACCCACTAAAATACCTCCACTGGAGAGAATTTAGGAGAGAAAGTTCAGCAGTACCGCTATTGCACCTGCGAATTCAAGGAGCGGTTATATTGGCCGGCCACAGGGACTTAGGCCAGGTGAAAGAGGTGCCAGGATGCCAATGTGCTTAGACCCTGATTACGCCCTTGGAAAGTCGAGTATGATAGTAAAAAGGAAGTAATTGGTGTATGGTATTTAGGATCTCCAACCTCCACTAGTGTGAGCCGGCGGAGGTGCTGCAGTGTGCCCTTGGTAAGCGGGCGTGGCCTCTATCCCAAGTTGCTCTTCCAGCATCGTCTCGAGCTTGATGAGCCTGCGGATTGATATGAGAAGCTCGTCCGCCGCATTCATCCTGTCGAGTTCCTTCGCTGTTGCAAGCCCTCCTATGTCGAGTTCGGAAGGTTTGAGAGCCTCCATTCTCGACTTGTGGCACGTCAGCACATCTCTGGATCCAGACAGTTCCTCCTCCAGGGCGGCGATCTTTATGGTGATGTTCAGGAGTTCTGCCTCTAAATCCTCCAGCTTTTGGAATATTACAGGTGTAGAGGTGTTGTCGAGGCCAGCGGTAGTTGCAGTTAATGGTGTTGATGAGGCAGTCGCTAGTGCTGGTGTGCGTGGCTGTCATGACTGACGTCAAAGTTGCAATGGCGGGACAGACGATGTTTTCCTACAAGGATGCAGAGGCCAAAGCACCTGACCAGTAAAGTGGCCGGTTCCTCTACAACTGGTACGGTACTGGCGGCGTTGGCGGAGGTCGTGTTGCTGGCAGGCCGAAGTGAGGCTTGAAGTGCCACAATAGTGGCACTTCGGAGGGGCTGCGCAGATGTCCTCCGAGTGCCCGTATGCACAGCAGCAGTGACATGGAGCTAGTTGGTCCTGTTTACTAGCTTCGATGCGAAGTGTTCCCCCAAAAAGGGCGGGGTCGACAACAAGGCAGCTTCCAGGTCGGCGTGGCTGCCTAGCTCTACTTTGACCAGTGGTGTTGGTCCCCGGATGGAGTGGATGCGAATGGCCCTCATCGAAGGCCACTGTTGCTGCGTTGCTGCAAGCACATAGCGTGCCTGCAGATCCCGCGGGACACCTGTGATTACCACACTGCTGCGGCGGTGTGTTGGCTGACCCACTCCCGAGGGAGATGGGGCTAGCGGGCTGCTGTGCTGATCAGTTGCGTTTGTATGGCGGCGATGAAGCTGTTGATCTCTCTTCCACGATATCCACTGTTGCTGCGTTGCTTGGTTGTTGCTTAGGAGTCTTTCTCCTGTAGCGTCCCAATACTACTCAGTCTCGAAGATGATGTGCATTCGCCGAAAGATATCTGCAAAATCTCCGTATTAGAAATATGGAGGAAACGAGAAGGAAAATTTCAAAGAAAAAAGTAATCTGCAAGAAGATGACATTGAATATGGACCATACGAAGATGTATGACATACAGAAGTTGAAGGCGAATTAGAGGTACAAGTACCAGTACCTCAAGCCAAAACAAGAAAAGCAGCTGAGCAGATCAAGTTGCACTAGAATTAATAAATTATGGAGACAAAAGCAAGAAAATGAATTAGTAAAATTGTTCAAGAAGGTACAGAATGAAAACGATATACTTGAAGAGTGGAAGAAAACTGATAATAGCACTGCATAAACAAGGAATTAGTTATGATTGTAATAATTGTAGAGAATATGTCCACAATAGTATATAAGATGTATACTAGAGTATTGGAAAGAAGATTAAGACTGGAAGTGGCCTTTCGTCCAGTACGCCAGACTCAACATGATAAACACACACACGCCCACATATACAGAGAACAATTATTGAGAAAAATATTGCAAACAATAGGGATATACCTTGCACTCTGAATTTTATTCAGTCCCAAGACAATATGTGTGAGCTAAAATGTACCGATCAGATTAATAAATGGAATGAAGAGCATAGATAAACAACCGATATGGGTGGAGAATTTATAATGGGGATATGTATAAAATAAGTGGATAGCTTAAGTCCATTCATGTTTAATATCTTTCTGGATGAAATAGCAAAAATATGCAAAAGAAGAACAGCTAGAAGTAAGAATATGGAGATCAAGACCAAATGTTATACTCAGACGATATGGTCGCAGAGACTTCAACAGCCAATGGAAGAATGGTACTAAGAACTAAAAAGGAATGGATGGTAGTGAATATTAAAAGCAAGATACTGTCGATATCAAAACAAGATGGTAAGAGTAATGAACCTAATATTCAGACGATGGAAACACATTATAGAAAACAGAAACTTGTGAATACCTAGCTACAGTAATCAGCGACAGAAACATCAAATAAGTACTAAATATGATTGGAAAAGAAACCACAGCATGTTTTGGTACGAATAATACAATTGTAGGGAAATCAGAGATTAGTAATAAAAGAAAATTACAAATTTACAACTTAGTAATGGTACTAATCACATGGAGTGGAGAGCTTGGCACTACGAGATAAACTTTTAAATAAATTCACAGCAATAAAACGAAGTACGTGAGAAGGAACAACAAAGGATAGAGGATAGGAGAAGAGGTTGGTAAGAATGGTAGAGGAACGTCAGCTCAAGTGATACCGACATTAAAAGGAAAAGGAAGATAAATCAGGCCTTTGAAATGCGAGTAGAAGGAAGAAATTAGTGAGGAAGACCCCATATATCATGGGAAAATGGGATTGAAACGATCGTACTAAAGTATGGGAAGACAATGGTGAGGGGAATGAGTGAGGATATAACTTGTCGGAGGAAGTTGTCTGATCGAGCGAAGTC
This sequence comes from Tenodera sinensis, assembly GCA_030765045.1. Lineage (NCBI taxonomy): Eukaryota > Metazoa > Arthropoda > Insecta > Mantodea > Mantidae > Tenodera > Tenodera sinensis. The sequence goes on along the minus strand of CM060974.1, from coordinate 53,583,033 downwards.
CGGTGCTTGAAGGCATTAAGGGATTAGAAAAAGAATACACTGTTCTCTGATACTGACGTTAAGTCTTCGTGACATTACAACTCAACAGTTTTCTTCTCGTAACCTTAACTCCTTTCAGTTTTTCTTCACTTTCTCTCAAACATCTGACTGATGATACAATCACTCGACACTCATTAACTGTTAAGCTATATTCCTTCATGACGCGAAATCACTCGCAAAGCTGACAGGCAAACTGAAACTAAGAACTGACCAACTCCCGACGAATCATGTCAGTGTCCTTATATAGTCAGGATGACGTAACAGGGATCTTTCTCGAACTTCAACAAAAAGGCCGGTTGCCGGTCACTTCTCAAATACCCTCCAAAATAACTATTTTGTTGTTTCGTTCCGAATGTTTTCATGTTTTCACAATAGTCGCACGAGGCAGCCTGATCTTTGGTACCTTTGATACAAGCACCAGCCAGTGGCTCCCGGTCGTCGTTTCTTATGCGTCGCGGCTAGCATTGTGTTCACTCAGCACTGGTTGGGACGACCAGCATGGTCGTGGCTGGCCGCACCACCTTCCATCTGAATGCGATAGGTCACGTACCTCGTTTCGTTTGCGTTCTGGAACGCATATGGACTGACCGGTCAGGCGGGGGAGCTATCCCACTTTGCCCGATCGTATGCCCTAGACGCCATCTTAGTCGGTGAAACACATCTCCGTCCAAACGATCGCTTCCGCATTTCGGGCTACGTCTGCCACAGAACCGATAGTCAAGGTCGCCTTGGGGGCGGAACGGCGGTGTTCGTAAGGCACAATGTGGTCCTCCGCCCAATCCAACTCCTACCTCTTCAAACCCTAGAGCCACGGCAGTCACTTTGGACCTCGACGGCACGGAGATCTTGGCAGTCTCTGTGTACCACCCTCCCCGCAGGCAGTTCGTATCCAACGACTACCTCTCTATCTAAGGTACCAACCCATCAAAGCGCCCTAGTTAGGTCTCTTGGGAGCTATGATCCCAGAACATGCCGCTTTGGGTCGTATAGGGTTCCCAGCATGGCTAGCGGGCACGCCCCATAACAGACAGCATCAGGAGACAGTCCATCAGCAGCTAAAGCTGAGCTCCATTATAGTCTCACCAAAGAGGTGTTCGGCTCTAAAAAATTAACCCTAACAAAATTATAAATTAAAAACTTAAAAACTTTTAAAAAGAATTCATTTTAAAGCTTTTTCTTCCATCAGAATGCAGACCTTACTGCATCATGTGAGTCATTTGTCAAGGGGCACAACAGCTTCCTTCTATTTCAAAATAACCTAAAAACTAAAAACGCCACCCTTATATAGTCTTCCCAATATTTTTCTATTTGCGATTAAACCCTATTGGGGTTAAGTATGCAGCAAAATTCATCGGGCCGAACCTCAGCCTGCCAGGAGCTCGTCGTCTGGATGCGGTAGAATTTGCCATCGAACCACTTCTCCAGTTTGTTGGGTCACGCTCTTTATTCCAGGTATGGCAACACCTGCCATGCTGCTTGAAACCTCTGCGGCAAGTGACAGACCTTCCTCTGGTTGCCATTCACCCAGATGTGTTTACTTGTCAGCCAGTGCACAACATGAAAACGACCCCTTGGGTTCCATGACATCCGAGCTCTTGGTGATGTGGCCGGTATCACAATATATTAAACACAAGTAAAACGCAAAACAAATTGCGCATAATTCAAATGGTTATATCCTTAGTTCCCTTGCCTATATAAATCAGAGAGACAGATAATGCACACTTTACATGAAAATAAGATAACTAGTTACAAAATCATTCCACATTAGCTATATTTGCACAAGGATAACACTCATTAACGTTACACATTTAGGCAAGAAAATGTTTACAGACTCAGTGTTGGCTTACATTTACTAAATTTTCCAAATTAGTAATCCCATATGACCTAATTGAACCCATTATAGAATATCCAAATACTTCTAGCTCTTTTTCTAAAGTCATTCTCTCACCATGTGCATATAAAAAGAATCATCCACACCCTTCTAAATTTGATATTTTTTCATCCCTGTGTTCTAGTAATCATTGAATGAATTATTTTCATATTTCAGTTTATACAAAGGTGTTCCCATGTATACATCAGATTTATTGTCCACTGAAGATTCAGAAGATGTAAATTTCAATACGAACATGGATAGTCCCAAATGTAAAAGTGACCGGAAATGTCAAGATCAGGAAAGTGTAGTCACGGATATATGCTCAAGACAGACAAACATTTGCTCAGATATATCTGATGTAAAAATTGTGAGCATGGCTTCCTCTTTCCTTCAGCAGACAAATAAACTGGATAGCAGTAAGGAGAACTGCAAGTCATTCATGAGTCATGAGTACAGAAAGTCCTACAAATGTGACGTTTCTAGAAAGTGTTCTAACTGTTCGTCTCATTTAAAGACATGCAGTTTTGTTCTTCACAGTGAGAAAGTAAATCAGTGTGATATTTCGAACAAGGGTTTGAATCAGTGCTTATCTGTGAAAACTTGCAAATTGAATGATGAGGTGAAAGAAACCCACATGTGTAATATTTGCAAAAAGAGTTTTACTCGTCTGCAACGTTTGAGAACACACAAATTGACGCATGAAGGTATAAAACCACATAAGTGTAACATTTGTAACAAGGCCTTTACTACATTATCACAATTGAAAAGACACAATATGACCCATGAAGGCATAAATCCACATGAGTGTAATATTTGTAACAAGGCTTTTACTAAAGCATCAGATTTGAAAAGACACAATTCAGTTCATGAAAGCATAAAGCCCCACAGGTGTATATTTTGTAACAAGGCTTTTACTACAGTATCATATTTGAAATCACATAAATTGATTCATCTGGGCATAAAGGCACACGAGTGTAATATTTGTAAAAAGGCTTTTACTAGATTATCGGATTTGAAAAGACACAACGTGATTCATGAAGGCATAAAGTCACATGAGTGTAATATTTGTAACAAGGCTTTTACTAGGTTGTCAAAATTGAAAAGACACACATTGATTCATGAGAGCATAAAGCCACACAGGTGCAACGATTGTAACAAGTCTTTTACTGAGTCATCAGAACTAAAGAAACACAAATTGATTCATGAAGGCATAAAACCACACAAGTGTAGCATTTGTAACAAGGGCTTTATTAGTTTATCACATATGAAAACACATAAATTGATTCATGGGGGTATAATGCCACACATGTGTAATATTTGTAAGAAGGGTTTTGCTGAGTTATCAAAAATGAGACGACACACATTGACTCATGAGGGCATAAAGCCACATAAGTGTAACATTTGTAACAAAGCTTTTACTGAGTTATCAACATTGAAAAAACACAGAATGATTCATGAAGGAATAAAGCCACACAAGTGTAACATATGTAACAAGGCTTTTACCCAGTTATTTGATTTGAAAAGACACAAATTGATTCATGATGGCATAAAGCCACATAAGTGTAATATTTGTAACAAGGCTTTTGCTTCATCATCATATTTGAAAAAACACACATTAATGCACCAGGACAAATAGGCACAGTAGTATAACGTTTGTGAGTAGGGAACTCTCAGCTGTTAAATTCCAGTACTCATCGGTCCACAATTATAAAGTCTACATGAGAGTGAATGTGAGACACATTTCACCTTTTCACCTTGTAAAGAGAGCAGGTTTCTGTGAATCCAGAATTTCCTGTTAGTGTGAAACTTGTATTAATGTGTATATACATTCTTGATTTTAGGAAGGCATATAATATATATAGTATACTTACTTATTTTCCAATTTTGTACATTATCGGTAACCTATATTTGATTAGATGGGAACAGAAGGGCAACAAATGGATTCTTTGGTGGTTAACTGATTAAGTTAAAAGAGGTAAGTAATTTTGGTATGCTTGCAACTTAAGGAAGCAATCTCAAAATTCAATTCTAATGTAATATTGTGTGCAGCGGCATACCAGATCTTGAACTACTATTGTGTTTCTTTCTGCAAAAAAGAAAAAGGACAAAGAAGAGCACACAGGATTAACGTTCAGTGTTGAATATTATTTTACTTGTAGGTTTGCATTACAGAATAGATCTTACAGGTTTATTTTTCTTATTGCCATGGAGTTATGGAAATCAAATACAACTAAATAGCTGATCAGGTACATTCAGATGTAATTAACCCTAGATTTAAAATTTTAAATTCTATGTTATATAAGAGGGATGTTAGTGCCTATAAATACAAGTTACTACACAATGTGGCAATAAGAAAAAGCGCTAAAGTCCTAAAATTTATTTCACTACATACATTAATGGCTACACTGATGGTGAAGCTAAGAATGCATGCTCCTGAAAATATTCCAATTTTGTTTATAAAAAAATCAGTTTTCTTTGTCCTAGTATGGACATTGATTTACATTAAAATGTCCTGCTATTTCCTTTATTTTATAAGCATCTGGAAATTGTATTTAAGTGCTCAAATGCTGTTTCACTTGTGACCCTCCATTAGTGCAGCAATCTACCAATTGTTATGTACTACACCATTGTGTGTCCGGTTATTTGAAGTGTTTTGTCTGTTTCTGTGCTTTGACTCAAAGTTCTCTGTGAGAAGCTGCCAGATAGTCTGGAAATTCATATAGTCAAAAGTTTTGACTTTTATTTATTCTATGTGTTAAAAAAAGTTCCGTCAAACTTTTCTTTTTGGTTTTATACTTTTTCTTCATGAATTGTAATTCACATCAACTGAAGTTAAAAATGGATGATTTTGTAGTGCAAGATGATACATATAATGCTGTAAACTTTGGGATGCCCAAATTCTCTTAAGACACCCTCCTCTAAATGTCAGGGACCTGCAACTGTAAGCACGACTTTTAGCACATCTGGGATTCCGAGCCACTCTGACTCCCTGAGTGTGGTCTCCTTGTGGTGAGGGACTCAGTCAAATCTCCCTCTCACACGTATATATATATATATATATATATATATATGGTTGGTTGGAGGATGCGCGTCTGAGCGTGGTTGGTGCTGTCTTCAGGAAGAGTACTGAAACCGTTTCTTGCCTAAGCCTTATAAAACATCTACGTTAAATGGCCAATGAAACAGAGGCAACAAGAGATCGTGCATCCCTTGTTTCCCATAGTTACGGAAAGATAACTAAATTTTTCCTTTCCTGTAAGAGGATTCCAGAATTGTTCTATGTATTAGAAGAGTCTAGGAAAGGCATTCTTTATACAAGGAGAGCATTATTATTATTTGAAGATTGTGTTATTGCAGCTATTTGTTCTAACTAGATTGTAAAGGAATGTGCACAATATTTGTCGTGTAACAATTTGGACTTGTGTGAGTCGAAAATACATCATTCTATAGTAAACAAGACACATTCGATTGTTATTCGAGTATTTAACAGTTATTCCTCTGCACCCATATAACCCTGAGATACGATCTCAGCTGACAGCGGAACAGCGAGATTGCGATCGCCAAGCGTTTGAAACATCGAGTACAGGGCATACCCAGCTTTGATCACCATATATTTGGACTCCCGAACGCGGGGCCAACTCGAGTTGAGACGGCTACATATTTGGCTCCATCACCCCTGCTACCATAGTGTGTCTTACCAGTTTCGACAGCCTGAGTACTCATTACCAATACGTCGCTTTGGTTTCTCCTTCACCTAAAGCGGAGGCTACAGACACCCCTAGTTAATCGGCTAGGGCTGTATACTTCACCAAACTCCAGGGTGAGCGAGACGGCGAGCCCTGCCATTCCAGTGGATGAGGGCCACTGGGGGACAAGATTTATCTTCTCTCCTGGGAAGCCCTATTCCTCAAAGAAAACGGTAAGTCCATGAGTAAAAAGATTTACACGTGGTGTGATCAACTCGTTCCCTAGTGGTTCATAGATTGTGAGAGGCTAGGTCATTTTTGACGGTCAACCCTTTTATCATTCAGTCGGATCCAGACAAGATAGCTATTTCTGTTTATTGCTGTGCCCTTTTCAGCTCGGGTTTTCTTGTTGAGAATTACACTACTACACAGTTTGTTAAAGACAAAACTACTCCACAGATGTCCCATCCATGTTGAGAAACGCCGCAGCCTAATCTCTTCTAAGGTCGCCATTACTACTGTCCTGTTGTATGGCATGTCTAAGGAGATCCAGCAATATCATTCACACCAGGGTATCGCGGAAGTTTGAAGTCCAGGTGCCTACCCGCACCCTGTTTATTATATTACAGATTCCATGTATGCAACATTTCTGACAAGCATCATAGCGTCGCCATGCACCGGAACACTCTCTTCTGGTGTAACATTACACCGTAGTGGGGTGTATCGTCTTAGATGGACTTAGTGGATGCAGCTTAGTCTCTTGTAAACATGCGATCATCTTGTCCTTTACATTGTTTTAAAAGTGCTAAGCAAAGGTAGGCCTGTTGAACATGGCGTGTAATCCATATGGCCCTGCTAGGGATTGCTTTCTTGCAGTGTTGCCAGGTCTATTTTTTTTGGAAGGAGATCTTATTTTTTGCACATCTACTTTTCTACTTTTGGTTAATTACAAAAATGCAAAATCTCCTCTTTTTAAAAAATACAGGAAAATCTACTTAATTTTGGTAATTTATAATATCCTAATTAATAAATAGTGTAGTCATGTTCATTATTACAGTGAAGTCCCTTTCTGTCGGGCTCTCATGCAAAACACAAAACAAGATTAAACTACTGCGTAATGTCTCTACGCCTAAGAAACAAAGGGGCTTCCAATCACCTTATCAGGTCTGTGATTTACAAATAAGTCGCTATCACTACTAACAGCTTCAAGCCTTCAGTAGCTCCTTACCTCACCTCAGTTTATTATAATTATTGCCGTAGTAACCTGCATCTTTCACGTTTCACAGTAGCGGTTGTCGTTGTGCTAAATTTATCTGAAATGGTTAGTGACCATGAGTGAGGGTCCAAGAAAAACAGCTAAGTACTCACAAACTTACAAATCAGAACGGTAACAATCCAGTAATTAAAAGGGGTGGTTATTGAAGGTCGTGTGGCATAGACATTAACATTACTTCTGTAGGTGAAACAGGACTAGAAAAACACACAGAAAGTACCAAACATATTGTCACACCTATATCCCTGGTCTACAGCGCAGTGCAACTCTACTTCGTGGTATTGGGAGAGGTTCGCTGGAGTTAAAGTAGAAAACACGACCAGGCTACCATTAGGTGAATATCTTGAAGGGGCTGGTTAATTCTTCATCCTATAAACGCACAGGGAGACTGGGAGCAAAGGTCTACTACTGTGGGCATGAATAAGGTTTATACATAAGAGTATGCTTTACAACTCAAAACAGAATAACTTACATTTTCCAGGATACCATGGCAGACAATCCGGGGGGCTCCAGGCAATGAGTTTCTCGTGTCTTCTCTTGTCACCGAACCGGCACTCACTGTCCCCTGCAAGCCAGACAACTTCCTGTGGCTTCGCTTGGGTATGCTACTCCTCCCCTTACTTCCTCATGTATATGTCACACCCCCAGCGTGCTTGCCTTGCCAGGCGCGCGCGCACAGACACACACACACACACACACACACACACACACACACACACACACACACACACACAAAAACATAGTCGAATCACTCACCACATTCAACAAACTAACTGCTGCTGTATGTGGCTGTAGCAGTGGCGTGTGCTCCATGTACGCAAGGTAAGCAGTGCTTACCCTGCACAATGCTACAAAATTATTTATATTATATTATCTTGCAGCACGTTCTGATTCTATGTTAAGCGCTTGGTTACTGCAGTTGACCTGAACGAAGATTTCCGTTTTATTGTACGATACGCTCTCAATACGAGGAATCATGCGTGCAATAACGCACTGTGTCCGTGTGGACTCGTTTCCGTAGGTTTTCGGGTCAGCTCGGGCGCCATCGCGGCACCGGCTCAAGAGAAGCACATGTGTTCAGTGCGGGTCTAGGCGAATGACCTTCCAGCATTGTCGCAGTTTAATAAGTGTATTTCAAGTGAATACATAAGTAACGAGTGACTTTTTACAGTGAGTTTAGCTTTATTATTCGATGGCAAGTGCGATATCACTGATATCTTATTAACAGTTGATTTATGATAGAGTTTCAGATAGTTTACTACGTGCCGTGCTAGAGCAAGGTAAGCAGTTTGAAACCGTGCGTACACTACTGCTTGTAGCTTGGAACTAAAATCTTGGAGAGGGGAGGAAATGTGGAATCTTCGCTTTCTTTGGAGAGCAGAACTGCATTTCATTGTATGCAATGTTATCTCACGAAGTTTTTCTTCTAGAAATTATGAAGAAAAGATTAAAGTTGTGCAGGAAGGAAGACCAATGCCACTATAACTCCAATGAAAACCAGTGTAAAAAAATTCAATTTACAGCTATATATTACTAATGAATGGCATACTGGCTGTCCGCACAAATAAAACCTTTATTGTTGGTGTTGTCTTCTGTTTGCTAACGACAAAAAAGGAATGATCTAGTGGTTGGTTCAGTGACTTGGGGAACATCCATAAAGCAATTAAAAGACACAGTTTGACTAGCACTCGTCTTCAAACCATTATTCTACTAAAAACATTCGGCAAATCCAGAACTGACCATTTACTGGATACTCAGAAGAAAGTGAGGGAAAATCAGCACAATGAACTAGTAAGAAAATAGAGAAGTAATGACATGCCTAATTGATATTGTCTGTTTTTGGGGAAACAGGAATCACCAATACTTTGTTACAAAGTAATGTACAGGATAACAGTGATACTATTGTTTTTAATTGCATTAAGTACTATGTATCAGCATATTTTCGTTTAGCCATTTACAATGAGATTGCTTACCCTGGCCAATACCTTCACCACACGCCACTGGGCTGTAGGAATGTTACTGTTCGTTGATCTCTAAAGTTTGTTCCCAAAGCAATTCACAGAAGTGTCTTGAATTCTGCACAGCCTTATCATTCACACCCTATCCTCCCCTGCACTTCTCCTGTGGAAAAATTAGCACACTCGGCTCCCATAAAGAGTAGGGCAAGTTAGTTAAGTTTGCTATTGCTGTCCCAACTCACCTTAAATGTCTTTTTTTTTTCTTTTTTAAATTAACGTCCTCCAACATTGTGTCATATCGGACGAATGAATGAAATGAAATGGGTGAAATGATGTTCAAATGAGCCCGAGGTCCATGGAGCTTTAAGTTACCCGACATTCGTCTTCTCAGGATAGGGAAAACCTTGGGGAAAAACCTTACCCGGATAACTTACCCTAAGCGAGATTCGAACTCGCGACCTCTTGAACGTGAGGCAGACATGTTAACCATCAGGCTACAGAGGCGGGCCACCTTAAATGTCTATAAACTGCTATCTTCGCATCACTGTTGATGCAGACTGGTACACACCTAACAAAGACATTCATTGTGCCGTTTCTATCCCGCTCTTGCTGAACACATCCTATCCCTATCTCATAAATTCTTAACTCCTTTCCACAGAGCTTCAACGCTCTCATCTGTAACCTCAGGGAGTATGACATTGACCCCAGGGAAACGTACAAACGCCCCAGAGTTGTACTTGGCCCAAACTAAAACTATATAGCGTTTCACTCTTAGAAGAGTGGAGTTAAATGGGACATCTCTGTTTCTATCTAGCGCATACAAGTTGCCATTAGCCGCGTCCTTTTCTACCCTCGCTCTGTTGCCAGATTCCTAATAGCATGGTATAAATATTCATTTGTTATAAATTTCAGGTTTGAACACATTATCCTATGCAGAATTTTTTCTCTATCAGGTTATATCCTTTTCAGAGTCATTATACATTTCTATAGGCCCATATTTCTTCAGAAAACGTTTTTTTTCAATAGAAGTCCGATATTTGCTGTTTCTACACTCATCACGCACTAACTAACAAACTAACTGCTAGAATGCATCTATATTTTTTTCTTAGGTAGAGTAAACTATAGTGCTACTACCTGCCTACTTTGAATTCTCTATGTTTACCCAGTTAAGTGTTATAATTTTTTACATGAAATGTTTTCGGAAAATTTTATATATGTGCACTGCAAAAGTTACGCAGTGTGAAACTTTTTTGTTATTGAGTTTACATCAGGGAACCAGCGAGAACAAATGTTGAGGAAGGTTGGAGAAAGTTTTTAAAATAAACCAAAAAGCAGTAACCTCTTTCTTTTATCCAGTAGGGCAAACAAAAGGTATTCATCTATTCAGCGTCAGGTCTTACACAGAAGATAGTATAAGGAGCAGCACTAACATTAGTTCGAAAGAAGCCGTGTGTGTAACTGTGAGCTGTTATTGCATTATTTGTTTAATATTTTTGTAAATATTTGTAGTTATGGAGGGTGAAGCTAGGAAGGGACGATATGTTGGTAAATAAAGTAGTAAGGAACGCCAAATAATTATGAATGTGTTAGATTATTTTTGAAGTAAAATGCGTTAAAGGCAGTAAAAGAAACAGCTAAGACTGTTGAGTGTTCAGAAGCAGTAGTGTATAGGATTAAAAAGGAAGTAATGAAAGGACTTCTAAGAACGCCATCGAAAAAGAAAGCAAAAAGGGCGGGACTACACAAAACGCTAGGTTAACGCAATATGATTGAATAGTGCAAGGTGGAGTGCGGCGAATTGTTCATTCTTTACAGTTTGCACATATTCCACCCACGCTGAATATAATTTTGTCACAGTTCAACAGTGATGAGACCCTACCAAATTTCTCAAGAGCCACTCTGATTTGGGGTTCGAATATGAAAGAAAGGGTAACAAGTGCATATTAATAGAAAGAGACGATATCGATATCATCAGATGGCGACATAAATATCTAAAAGACGTAAAAGGTTTAGGGACCAGGGGAAATCAATTGTTTATACAGACGAGTCATTTGTAAATTTATGTCATACAGTAACAAAGGCGTGGAGGGATATCAAAGTTAAAAGTGCCCGTCTCGTCAAGCAGCAATTGAAGGACTAAGTACAGGACTCAGGCCACCTCGAGTCGCTCGCGGAGAAAGATTCGCAACTAGTACATGTTGCAACACTGCGCTCCATTTAACGTGTACCGTCTTTTAAGGGTGAGACGCGCTTTACCATTTACTATACCTTGATCGTATAAGCCACAGATGCAGCGCATCAGAGACAGTGTTGCCATATTCAAAAAACGTGGAAACCGTACGCACGCTAGAAATGGACCGTATTTTCCCCCACAGGACCGTACAACAGATTTAATATAAAGAATCAAAACTTTAATATAGCAATATGCATATAATAGTAGCATTCGTGTATTTATTGCGTTTTTCTTTTGAAAATATACATAATAGATCAAGAAAATTTAATTCAAACTTGTATATCGTGCTTCAATCAAATAAGCAATGCAAATATTAGGGTGTATCCTAAATTCTTATGGCATTGTTATACATGTAATCAACTATTGATGAAACTAAAAGAGGAATTGGGTAAAGAATCTAAAAGATCTAAAATCATGATTCCCTATATTTGGGAAAATATTAGAGCAGAATATTAAAATATGTAATATGAATGTTGAATTGCAACTTAATAAAATACCACAGTAACACACTAATAAATGAATAAACACTCACCGATTTGTCAGTCACTAAAAATGAAACTGTCGTCAGCATCCTCCTCTTCATTTTGTGTCGAATGTGACTTAGTGCTTGAACCGTAGAGAGTACTGTGTGTCATGGAGTTTAGCATATTTTCGGTAGGTGTGAAACTTTCACAAGTGGATCCATTATGTTTTATACACTGACTGGCCAAAACACAAGCATTAATTGTAGATGTTGTAAGTCGATTTCGGTGTCTCACTTTAATCAGGTTCATTTTGCTAAAGACGCGCTCGTAGTCAGCGTTGGAATGCGGTAAAGATAACGCAGAAAGGCTAAATTGAGAAATGTCTTTAAATGGAACGTCGCCAGAACTGTCCTTGAACTGCAATAACTGGCCCCAAAATTCGTCTGGTTCAGTACAGGTGATAATTTCTTGAAGGAGGTTGGTAAATGGTAATTTTCGCCATTGGTCATCTATTTGCTGCAACAAAACTGAGTTTTCATCCGACACTATCCTGGGCAATTGTATGGCTAGAGTGAGTAGCGACGGCGTAGCTCTCCTTTCCTCATTAGATAAAGCTTTCTTCGGTGTTAGTAAAGCAAGCAATGCAAGAGACTGTCACCAAAATCATATCTCTTTCTCAATTCTATGCATCCTGTTTGGAAAAATTGTCTGCATCTGCCGTAAAAGTCTTTGAGTAGTTTATTTTGTTGGGCAATCTGCAGTTTTTTAACCTCTTTATGCACTTTTATTCCTAAATACATTTCAGCATCAGGAACAAAATTCTCGCTCTTAGTAGGATCGATCTCTTACAAATTTGTCCTCAACACATAAGAACGATCCATATAGCATAACAGTAAGTCTCTATATGAGCTTTGCATTCTGTCGTGAAGTTCAACTATTACCACTTTGCTGTTCTGAAAGTACTGATTGATTGCAGTAAATTTAGGTAAAACCCAAAGCAAAAATAGGAAACACAGTTTCAATAATGGATCATTCAATGAGCAACGAATTTCTTCGACTGCTATTAGTCTTTCATCCAAATATTTTGAGTCAAAAAATAGTCTTAGAGCTTCCCATTGTTCCACGAGTCTAGCTACAACTGCATGTAAGGTTAACCACCTAGTTTGTGATGGATGAAGCATTTTGTGAATCGGCAGATCAGTGAACATCTGAAACTCTCTAAATTGTGCCTGCCTTTTTGCACTAGCTCCAAAATAATAAAAAATGTTGCGCGCTAAATCCTCACATCGCTTAGGGAGGCGCTTACATGCCTCACTTGCACACAGGTGAAGGGAGTGGCAGATACGTTTTAAAACAACTATGCCAGGACACAGTTCTTTTAATCGTGTCATCACAGAGTTTTTGGACCCCATCTCACACTGCATCCATCTGATGCGAAACCAATTATATTTTCTACTGGTATGTCATATTCGATTAGAGAATTAACAATAGTTTGAAACACATTTTCACCTGTTGCACCCTCATTAGCTTTAACGTGGTCTCCTGGTTCAAAAATATTGCTGAGGTTCTAGAATTTACTAACGATTTTTTTGATGTGTTATCAAAATACCTAACCACGAGACACAAAGTTTTCACCGAACCTATATCGGTCGATTCATCCGTCAACACACTGAATTTGACCAACTTTAGTTCCCGAGCTAGGTCATTTTTGTGATTTTGACCAATAACGTTTTTAATTATGGCCGTACATTTCGTGCGTTTCATGTGCATTGCTTTCGCGATTTTTGAGTCAAGAAACGAATCTTTCAAAACGCCCTGTAAGTGTTCCATCGCCCTAAACGGTATGTTGTGTTCCGCAAAAAATCCTGCCAATTTTATTTCTGCTAAATGAGCTGCTTTATTAACATTCGAATTACCGGCCGCTTTACTAAGAAAGGCACTCAAGCTGCTTTGGCTTGTGACAGACACTCCTTTCATTTTCTTCAAATGACCTGCGCATTTATTGTGCTTTTTTACATTACTAAGTTCTGATACAAATGAGACCTCACAAATCCTACATCTCGCCTTTTCATCACTCGTCGCGGCGCAACCATTGCTTATATTCAAGGATGCTTTCCCATGCGTGCCTGTAGTTCTGTTACCTTCTAGGAACTTTCACACGATTCTCTTGTTTTTTCGGAGTTGACGGGCCAGCATCGCTATCTTCAGAACACGAAGCCATTGCTCTTCACTGTACCACACTTATTACCAATCCTATTGAACTGACAGAAAAGTTATAGTTAGTCTAACTTTTATCAAACACTGATATTAAATAACTTCCACGTTTCAATGCTACTTTCGAACAGTCGTTAACTGTGCCGTTCGCTAAACTTCAGGTCTACACGGATTGATACTGAAAACTGCTGTATAAAACGTTAATGCCCCGAAGGTGACCCGATACGATTCCAAGCGATACTGCACTCAGTTTATGAAATATCGTATTATGTTGACACAGGTTGGGTTCTTATTTATCGTTTGTAATACCCCACAGCAGATATGCAGTGCCAAGTGAAATAACGTTTGTTTTTGTTTACAGTCATCATCTCGTGTTACGCTTACGCAGCTTTATCTAAATCCTGTTTATCATAGCCTATCACATATACGTGTTTGCGACATACCTACGGTTCAGCCAAGACAAGAAATAAGCTTTCCATCTGTGGACCGTATTTTAGGCGTACGGTCCAAGAGTTGGACCGTATACCGTACGGGTTAAGCAAATTACCGTACTTGTACGGTCCAGACCGTACGTATGGCAACACTGATCAGAGAACTGTAGAGTAGGACATGATTGATGATCCAACTCCGAAGATATCTCAGCAAGTCCAGACAAGTCAGGCATTTTCTTCAGGTGGGTATCATAAGGGGTAATTCCACCATAGTTGAGCCTCTCAACCAGAACCATACCAGGACTAGATCCTTTACTGGTTTTAATGAAGTTTGTAAGAAGGAATGGTGGTAAGACTGTGATTTAGTTAGGTTAGAGTGTTGACTGTCAAGACATCGATGTTGAAGTATGTGATAGCCTCTTTTTTACTTTCTCTACTGGTAAGTAGGGGAAGTATTGTATTCCATCCAAAAATTCGATGTCGAAATTTCACCGGAAATATGTTTTGAGGACCCGTGAATCCAAAAAAAGCATTTTTAGAAAAAGGTCCGTGTGTGTGTCTGTGTGTCAATCTGCGGACAGCATAACTCAAAAACGAAAATTTGGTTAAAAACCAAAGTTGGTATTTAAGTTTAATGTCGTTTAAGGATGTGACACGAAGATTTTGAAGAAAATAGCTCCACCCTAAACTACCCTTTACATGGAAAATTTTGATTTTCTTGAAAATGGCTCCAACGATTTTGATGACAAATGAAATGTATATCTTGAATTTTCTGGCTATAGCCCCTGTAGTCGTATTTACTCTGAACTTTTGCATAACTGGTAAACCGTTAGAGATACACCAAATTATACTTTACAGAAAATTTCAGATCTTGCTAAAATACACAATTTATGTCTCAATAAATTTTCTTGTAGGGTGAACCATTTTGGAAGTATTCCTTGTTATGTGTGTGAGTTTCGGAAAACTTAGAACTTTCGTGAAATGGATAATCGTTCATTTTTTTTATATGTTAAGTGTGCAAAGACAACAGAATCTCAAACATTTGACTATCGCACAAAGCGTACTGTATTCTAACAATCCCCTTGCACCTACAAAGAAATATGCAATAAGATAATTTGTACAAGTGTTTATCTCAACTATCATGAAAGAAGATGTAGGAATAAGTTTGTAAGAATGGTTAGTACAAGAATAGAGAAAGTCATGTGAGTGCAACACATCAGATTTTTTTGTTGTTAATTTAGGTATAGTCATTTTAGTTTGGGCCAAGTACAAGTCTGGGGCATTTGTACGTTTCCCTGGGATCAATGCCATACTCCCTGAGGTTATAGATAAGAGCATTGAAGCTCTGTGGAAAGGAGTTAAGCATTTATGAGATAGGGATAGGATGTGTTCAGCAAGAGCTGGGATAGCAACTTCACGATGATTGTCTTTGTTAGTTGTGTACCGGTCTGGTTAACAGTGATGCAAAGATAGCAGTTTTGTAGAGTTTGTAGGCATTTAAGGTGAGTTGGGGCGGCAATTCCCCAGACTTGACATCCGTAGGTTAGGGCAGAGCGAAGTATTTGTTTGTAAAGGAGCAGTTTGTTGTGGATGGACATTGCTGACTTCCTGTTGCAGTGTGGATATATCATTGACATCCTACGGTTGACCTTGTTTGTTATTTGTTCAATGTGCGGTTTCCATGTCAGTTTATGGTCCAAGGTGACTCCAAGATATTTTGCCATGTTGGACCAGTTAACTCTACTACAAGCTATTTGTAGCTTAGGAGGATCGTCGTGAACCAATCTTCTGGTGAAAGTGACTGACTGAGGTTTTGTGGGATTAATCCTTAAGCACCAGGCAGAGAACCAAGTTGCTAGTGCATCTGCCTACCTCTGGAGCCTGTTTGCTGCTACTCTATGTTTAATAGAGGCACTAGCAATGACAGTGTCATGAGCAAACTGATAGAGTGAATACCCCGGGTAGGATGGCAATGAATTAACGTACATCAGGCAGAGAAGTAGGCAAGTATACTTCCTCTGTGAATTGGTCAAGAGACTGAGGAAACTTCTTTGCAGATGGTGAATGTTCTATTTTGCAGGTAGGAGTGTATGAGATGTTGAGTTGGATAAGACGGCACAGGAGCCCCTCATGCCAGACAGAGTTGAAGGCACGTGTGATGTCCAGAAAGAGTGCGACAACGAAGTGCCTATTGTTGAAGCCCTTGATGAAGTCATCCACCAGCCGAATTAATTGATGGATGGTGCAGTGCCCCCAATGAAATCCAAACTGCTCCAGTTGAAGCAGCTGAAGAGTATGCAGGGTGTTTTGGACTCTCACTTGCACTATCTTTTCAAAGGTCTTGCTTATGGTTGGAAGCAGGCTTATTGGCCAGTATCCTTCAGGAGAGGAGTCCTCTGGTTTTGGTAAGGTGATAATTTTTGCATGTTTCCATGCCTTTGGGTAGTACACCAGAGTAGGACATTGAAGAGGTGCAGAATGAGTTCCAATCAGTCCTGTGGTAGGGCCTGAAGTGCTGCATAGGGTATGTTGTCAATCCCTGTTCCCTTGTAGGGGGCCATATGGAAATGATATTATGGACTTCCACTTCAGATGCTGGGGTTACAGTCTCTGGCCTGGACAAAAATTCTGTGACTTGGTCTTCACCCTGGCATCTAAGATCCATGTCGCAGGAATCAGCTGGATGGAAAGTAAGCACGGGTAAGCGCAACAATGTATAAAGCTAGCGACTCTTCAAAGGAGGGAATTGGGTTGATGTTTCGAGTTTTAATATATCAATGCAGATACTTTGACTTAAATCTAACTATTATTGGAAATACTAATTTACAAGTTATAGTCTTTGCAAAAGTTAAAGGCATATGGAGGCAGGCCGTACTGCAGACTCCAGCAAATCCGATGCTTGTCCCTCCTACCAGCGCTGCCGAATGTGGTACATGCATCTCACATGCCTTAGGTACAGAAACTTTGCCGGTACACGCACTACGCTTGAGCATTGGCCAGCGTTCACATGCCTTTAACTTTTACGAGCAGTATAATAAAGAATGATAGAAAATCCCTTTTTAAACATGATCCTTATCTAACTTCTAACTATACATATTACTTAAGATTGACGCAGTTATTTAGTCAGCTTTCTATTTACCTTTAAGATCTTAAATTCTGGCAGTATCGATACAAATACACCTACTTACTCATGGTACAGGTGAGTGCTAGATTATCGCCCAGGCGTTCATGTTGACTTCCAGTGAGTGAGTAAGTGTGTTAGGTTTAAGGGCCCGTCAACAACTTGGTCATTAGGGCCGTTGACTTCCACAATGTCAGTCCAACTGCTCTGAGATGTACTCATACAGAGGCGACTATTCAAGTGAAGCAGGTGAAGAGGTTTTCACCTGAAAATAGCAGTATTCTATTTTTGTTAATGCTGGCATTATTACTGTCATTCTAACAGTTTAGTCACAAATTTCAACTGCTAGCAGCTGTAGCAGAGTCAATGACCAACCCTTCTTTTGTTTGGAAGTTACAGCCGGGCAGCCAGCAGGGAAAATTGGTGGGAACGCGCCCTCTGATCGGTTACAAGGACAAGTGCAGCAGTCAGGATTATGGAAGAAACTGCTACACTAAACAGCTTGGTTGCCATGGCAACATGATGTCACGAAACGATGAACTATACGGAAATAACACGGGCATGCACATGTTTCAGGCAAACAAGAAATATTTTCACTTGGGTAGAGGCACAGAACAGGGTAGAGGGGATGATTTCTGTTTTCGCGCGCTTAGAAGATAGTATTTGTTTACCTCAACGAAGAGCTGGTGGTAAACTTAAAACGTGGTGTTTTAGATAACTGTGAACGGTAGGTATAATTTACAAGTTTGCTAGACTCCAGTACTTTTAATATTTAAATTACGAAATATAAGTGTTTCATTATGAATCCAGTGAACGATATAGTTTGCAATTTGCTAGAACCCCCATTTTCCAGGTGGAAAGATGAAGACAAGAAGGACGTCTTAAACTTTCGGCGGGCCACTGATATCATTGATATAGCCCTTAAAAGAGAGGATAAGAAAATAGGGAAGATTTATAACATTAAATTCAAAAGCTCTTGGCTCGATAACTATTTTTGGTTATGCAGTAGCCGTAGTTTGCAATCGCTATTCTGTTGACCTTGTTTACTTTTTAGCAACAAAAGTAACGTTTGGGTCAAAGAGAGATTCAGATTTCATTAATATAACCCGTTCCCTTCACAAGCACAATGATTCGGCGGGACATTTAAAATGTAAATTACAACTAAACGCTTTGAAAAAAAAAAAAAAAAAAAAAAAAAAACCAGAAACAGAAATACAGTGGCTGACACTCTTCAAGAAAACAGCAGACTTTTTCATGAGCGTTTCAATGGAAATGTGACATTAAATAGGCTTTTCCTGTAGTTGATCATTAAACCAAAATTGTATGTAGGTAAACAAGAGCTTGCATTCTGAGGTTATGATGAGAGTGCACTTTCGCTAAGTCGGGGAAATCTCAAGGAGCTTGTGTACTGAAAGTTCATTAGAAATCCAAAACCGCTATAATAAAATTAAAAGTATATTCAGCGGTGATTCTAAATCTATACAAAATGAGGTGATTGGATGTATTTCGGAATACTTACAGACCTGAGATTAATGTCTCAGATTTTTTTTCTGTTGAAGTTGACGACACTACAGATATTTGTCAGCAGTCTCAGTGCTCTATCATTGTAGGATACGTGAATACAGAGAGCACATTGGTTGAACAATTTTTCGGATTTTATGATGTGAGTGTTGACAGGTCTGCAGAAACATTGTTCCTTTTGCTGCATGGTGTTCTTAAATAATGTAATTATGAACGTAAATTAGTTGCACAATGTTATGATGGAGCGAGTGTTATGTCAGGACATTTGAATGAACTTCAAAAAAGAATTGTGAACAATGTTCCTCAGGCAGTTTTTGTACATTATTTGGCTCACCGTTTAAATTTGATTTTATAACAAAGCTGTATATATTTGCATCTGCCATGTTTATTTCTCTTGCTTACTACGCGAACTGTCATATGTATTGGACCAAAATGAATCATAGTGTGACAGTTTCATTTGTGTATAGATCCATTGGATACAAAAGTTTGGTAAAAAATGTTGGACAGTGGTACACCAGCTTTGCAGTATATTTTCAGCATGCTTAAGTGAACTTCTTCACCTACTTTGTGAGGCATAAGCCGCCACTGTACTACAGTCTTGGGTGTTGGCTCTTACATGTGCCATCAAGAGGATCTGATGTTAGACGGACTTTCATCAGGATATGGTCATTACTCACATCTTGCTTCAAATTGTAAATGTGTTAATGCTACATTGGAAAAAAGAATGTGAATCCTTGGAGTTTTAGGGAAAGTTGTCCTCCTTCCATTTAGTGTTATCTTTAAGAAAGTCTGTTAATGAATGACATGAATAATGCATAGTTGAACAGAGATAAGACTTTACTTAGCCTTCTTTTCTACTGGAAAGATATTGGCCTAATGTGGTAGGGCACTATATTCACCCCACCATGAACGAAACTGTAGAATACAACCCAGACCAAAGACCCAAGAAAAAATGAAAGTTACCAGGCAAGTAGCTTTGTAGTTTTCTAACCTAATATGTTTGTTCTCTTTTTCCTTCATATATAAGCACTGCTATAGCTGACCATTATGCTATTTTGACATTTTCAGGTGTTGAGAAATAATTTCTGCGCCATCTTCCTAACTATCTACAAACATGAGGAAAATGAAAGTACAACAATTACTTTGATTATATACATAGCAAAGTGTTACATTGATTATAAATGTTTCACTTAGTGTCAAGTGTTACACTGAATATGATAGGTGTCAATTGTTTTCTTTTTATCAGAAATTCTTGAGAGCCGTTTTCATTAGTAAGCGATACTGGAACTAGTATACCCCACAATCGGAATTGCTGCTTCTGGTTCTGTGGTCTGCCTTGTTGATTGGAGCTTCAATGGTATAGTTGTGGTCAGTAGCTCATGTAGTTCACTGTCGAGTGTTGGCTGCAACTTCTTGGATGGTTTTCGTCCCCTCCTGAAAAACTTAGGTTTTCGGTGTTTGACAAGTAGAATTACACTTATTATGCCAAGTAGGAAGAATACACTTCTTACTTCTATACCAGTAGCAACAGGGGTGGTATCACTTTCTTGAAAAAATGCCACTCGTGCGTCTTGGACGTCATTCATCAGATGTTGGAGAGATCTGAGGTGGTTTGTCGCCACTCTGGATAGCCTCCAACTGATCCACTGTCAGGAGCGATGCTTTGGTGAAGTTCTGCACTTCCTCTGGTGTTAGTAGGCCTTCTATGTCCGACACCATGATGGCATCTTCTTCCATCTCCCAGTTGCTCTCGCCTGTGATGGCTGGTAACAAAGTCATTACCTGGAATGGTAGTAGCAGTCTAAGTCAACTGTGAGAAGTCCTATACCATGGAGTACTAGTAGATCCCTAGAATCTTGTTTCTGATTAGAACAGGTTTTAGGAATTTTTAGAGGTGAAGATACAGCATATACCCAGTAGCTCTTTTTCTTTGACTTTATGTGATACCATATGGGCGTAAAATCTGGACTGACAATTAGTCTTTTACATAGAGCTTTAACATTATTTTCTTGCCCAAAGAATAGAGAGGAAACACATAGGTGAGGTAGAGGAATAGATGGAAAATGAGCTGGACAAATGGATATCATTCCGGGTTTGCATTTGTGCAGAAGGGATTCAGAAAGCAAGGCTTATTTCTGTTGATCCTTCGATACTGCCAGATACTGCACTGATGTGTCCACGGTAATGAATTTATTGAGCTCAGAAACTTTGATAGGTAAACTGCCTGTTTCCCGTAGGTCCCTGCCATTGACAAAATTTATTCATATGACCTGGCGTGTTGCACTTCAGGCATTTAAATCAACTATCTGATGGTTGGTTCGTTCCACT
Source organism: Tenodera sinensis (assembly GCA_030765045.1). Classification (NCBI taxonomy): domain Eukaryota; kingdom Metazoa; phylum Arthropoda; class Insecta; order Mantodea; family Mantidae; genus Tenodera; species Tenodera sinensis. The sequence continues at coordinate 53,561,892 of CM060974.1, read as the reverse complement.
AAAGGAAGTTCTGTTTCTGCCATAAGTTATTCATAAATTATTTTTGTTATCTTTCCCCCACATCACTTGCACGTTTTGACCTTGCCCTTGACCTTGTCTTACTCCCTTCCTTGACTGATTGTTAGACATTTTTGTCCTACAATTTATTGATATGTGCCCCTTTTTATTACATTTGTTACAGGTCTTGTCCACTCGTATCATAAACACCTTTCTTTCAGGTTTGTCAGAGGATTTTATGGATGTTATGGGGGCTCTGCACTGCTTTACGGCGTTCTCCACAGTAGTGGTGATCCTAATAGCTACGGTCAGATTACCTGGCATCTGGAATCGAAACTGTTGCCCGACAGTTCTCTGTAGAGGGTGAACTCTTGCCAGTTGGCTCATCTAGGAGAGGGAAAGAGACGGTTTGGCCTGGTTTGGAAAAGAGGTAGTAGGGGATAGTGATCTAAAGATAGCTCTGGTAGTGAGAAGACTTGAGGATGATGGCGGGTGTTCTTAATTAGGGTGATGTCCAGCCAATCTGAGGGACGACAACCTCCGTAAGTAATGGTGGGTGAGGATGGTGAGAGTACTGCTAAATTGTTGGTGAGTACGTAGTGTTCTAATGTTCTACCGTGATGATTGAGAACTGTGGCATTCCAAGCTGGGCTGTTTGCATTGTAGTCTCCCATGGAGCTCTGGGTGGATGAATAGAGATTTTGCAGAGTGATGGCAAATGCTGACTGACTTTAGTGATGCCATGTGCTGCTTCAGATTGAAGACAAAAGAAGGGATGTCACATGCCACTGACATTGAATCCAGGAAATCAGATGGAAGCTTGATGGTAGCACCATAGGTCATTTCTGCTGGAGTGATATGTTCTGGTATTACATAAAAACGGAGGCCCAATAAGATGGTGGGCAAGTGGTTGACCCAATCATCTGAAAGGTGGGCTCTTAAGACTGCCTTGAGATTGCAATGCCAGCGTTCAACTTTCCCATTGGATGCTGGATAGTAAGCAGTAGTTTTAATGTGCTGTATACCCAAGGCTTTTGTGAGATTGGTGAACAGCTGGCAGTCGAACTGTCTTCCTCTGTCGGTGGTGATGACTCTAGGTACCCCAAAACGTGCAATCCATGATAAAGAGAGAACTTGTCACAGATTCTGCAATGATGTCCTTTAGTGGTACTGCTTCTGGCCAGCGTGTGAATCTGTCTATTATTGGAAGCCGGTATGTAAAGCCTTGAGAACAAGGTAGTGATCCCACTATATCCACATGGATATGACTAAATGTTCCAGTAGGACTACTTGTGTGTCTGCAAACTTTCGCTTGTTGACAAGTTATACAGGTTTTGGCCCACAGTTCCACATCTTATTTGAGTGAACGCCAAACTAAATGCTGCCAAATTTGGTCCACTGTATCTTTGATACATGGAAGACTTGTTGTCTGTAGGTGGGTGGAACGTAAGGTCTGAGTTTATTTGTAGAATTGTCAAACATCAACTCAGATCTGTCAGGTAACATCATCGTGGTGAATTTCAAAGAACAGGATTTCTGATATCTTGAGACTTTCCAGTTCTGGATCATTCTCTTGTAACCTTACAATGTCTTCGTATGAAATGCTTGCTGGCAATACAATGTCTGCAATCCTGGAACATTTGTCGGCCGGAATATTACATCCCCCTGGAAGATACTGGATATCAGTAGTGAACTGAGCAAGGTAGTCAAGGTGCCGAAGTTGCCTGGGAGCAGCTTACTCCAAGCGTTGCTTGAAGGCAAAAGTTAATGGCCAGTGGTCTGTGAATAACGTGAACTGCCTGCCCTCTAGCAAGTATCTGAGGTGCTTCACTGCCAAATAGGCCACTAATAGTTCACGATCATAGGTGCTGTAATTGCGTTGCATTTTAGTGAGGGATTTGGGGAAGAATGCAAGTGGATTTGGTGTTTCGCCTCTCATTTGCCGAAGTGAGGCTCCTAAAGCGTAGTTGGAAGCATTGAACATTAAAATTAAGGGAAAATCATGTGAAGGATGAACGAGTAGTGCTGTGTTAGCTAGATCTTCTTTCAACTTGCTGAATGATTGATCAGCCGTTTGATTCCAAACAATTGGACGGTCATCCTTTTTCTTCACGTTCGTGCATAAGTCAAACAGGAGTTGTTGAGTTACAGCTGTGTGGTAAAGAGCATCGATAGAAATTCACAAGTCCCAAAAATCTTCGAAGTTCTATCACTGTTGTAGGTCGTGGAAAGTCTTTGATGACTTGCACTCTGTCCACCAATGGTGACAATCCCGATTAGACACAAGATAACCCAAAAATGATATTTCTGTCACCCCAAACATACACTTTCCCACTTTAATGTTAAGGTTATGTTCATCTGGGCATTAAAAAAGTTGCTGTAGATGGATTATGTGTTCTTCTTTTGATGATGATGCTACCAATATGTTATCTAAGTATAAATAGACAAAAGGCAAATCCTGTAAAATACCATGAATGTAACGTTGAAATGTCTGTGCGGCATTGCGAAGTCCAAAGGACATCTTCACAAATTCAAAGAAACCGAATGGAGTAATAACAGCTCTCTTCGGAATATCTTCTGGAGCAACAGGAATGTGATGGTAAGCTCTAATAAGGTCAACCTTGGAAAAAATGGTTTTGTCAGAAAGTTGGCAGTTAAAATCCTGGAGATGCGGAACTGGGTAGCAATCTGGTACTGTTATGGCATTTAGTGCTCGATAATCACCACAGGGGTGCCACATTCCACCTTTCTTTGGGACTACATGGAGAGGGCTTAACTAGCAGCTTTTTGAAGGTCGGCAGATACCAAGGTTGATCATCTCTTGGAATTAAAGTTTGGCCTGAGCCAGTTTATCTGGTGGTAGCCGTCTTGCTCGTGCATGGAGTAGGGGTCCTGTGATGACTGTATGGTGAACAGTAACTTCAGGAGAACTGAAATTAGGCTTTTCAGCAAGAAGATTAGGGAATCTCTTCAATAAATCATGATATTTGTACTGTGGATCAATCAGAAACACAGAATTGTGGTTTGTTGTGCTTATGAAACCTGTGCTTGAGACCAGTTTGCCTGTCAAGCAAGTGCTTTGATGTAGTGTCTAACAAGAGGCTGAAGTAACTCAAAAAGTCAGCTCCAATAACAGGTTGGCAAATATCAGCTAGAAGAAATGGCCATGGAAATCTTCTTTGAAGGTCTAATTCAAGGTTAAGAAGGCATTTTCCATAAGCGTGCATTATTGAACCGTTTGCCACGTAGAGTTGTCGCTTCTGAATCTTTTTGCATTCTAGTGCAGTTGCAGGCAGAACTGATACATCTGCCCCAGAATCCACTAAAAATCTGAGACTTGTATTTCGATCTGTTATGAATAGGCGGCGAGATAATTCAGCCCCCCTCACTTTGTGCTGTGCCAGGTGAAGGTCCTAAAAGTTTTCCGGTAACGTGTTACTAGATGAGTGCGTAACAAATGAACATGTTGGCAAGCATTTTTTAGCATTTTGCTTGAACTTGTAATGATACCAGCAGGTGGAGTGCTTGGATACACGCTGGGGTAACTTGGATCTAGAATGTGATGGCGATCGGTTTCGGAGTTCTTGGATGTAATTTGTTACCTCACAAAGTTGCTTTTCTAGGCGTGAAAGTCTGTCATCTTGAGGTGATTGAGCAACTACTTCTGTACTATACATGAACTTAATAGGTGCTGAGATCTCTACAATTTTATCAGCCATAGGGGTCATTGCATCCAAACTTACATCTTGACTGGCTACTAAGATTGACCATGCATTGGTAGGAAGCCGTTGCAAAAGTATAGTTTTTAAAAAGTCATCAGTTACTTGTGATCCCACCAGAGCACACATCTCCCTGAGTAGAGAGGAAGGTTCAAGTTCTGTGAGTTAACTTTTTTGCCTTCCGCATCTCGGATTCTTTGAATTCGGCAATAATATGTGCCTTTAAGTCCATATATGGAGCAGGTGACATAGGTTTGGTTATGAAATCCAATATCAATTTTGCAACTTCAGCATCTAGAGATCCTAATATATGATGGTATTTGGTCCTCTTGTTAGTGATGTTGGCGGTAATAAATTGAGATTCAACTTGGACGAACCATATTTTGACATTTTTGCACCAGAACGGCGGTATTTTTACAACTCATGAAACTTCCACGCCGAAGTTAGACTGATTGGTTTCATTCAGGTTGGACATGGTATACATATGCAATGATGATAATTACGATTGATGAATTGAATGCATGTACTCACGGAATCGTTTGATCATGTCAGGATTCACCAGATGTAGTTTCTGGTTAAAAATAACACATTTATTAAGTAATGAAACTACATTATTGTACTACATAACAACATACAACAATGTCACTAGATATGCAAAACAAAACTCTTTTGTTGAAGAAGTTACTAATAAAATTACATGAGAAAACAAAGTGAGGCATGCCAAAGAGATCATTAAAGAAGAGCAACTCCTTTTCACAGTCCGTGTATCGCCACACCCTCAACTCACACACAACTAATATTGCCATTATAATGCATGCTTCAAGGTAGTTACGTGGGATGCTGAACAATACAATGGCTTAGGTGAAAAGGCCTACACCCAACTACAATATGCATAACCCAGTGAGCTGGAACCAGATGATGTCCTGGGGTATTCAGCATACCTTACCTGAGAAACAAAAGAAATATTCACAAGCATCAACAGTTTTAGAACCACCCTCGCCAACCTTTATAGAGAACTTTGACATGAGCTGCCTCAAAGTAGGCTCCCCTCCGAAGGAGTGTCGCCTTGTCGTGGCGGAGGGGCTCAGTACCTGAACCAGACGGCCTACTAAGTGTCATTTTGACTACTGGTAGGCAAGAGGTGAGGGGAAGCTAAGAACATTCCAAACGGGTAGATGGGACTCGTTAGTCTTGGTTGACGACTCATCTAGGAGAAGAGGACTCCGAAATCAAACTCCCCCAGGGGCTCCTACTATGGTAGGTACGGGTTTGGCGTACCCGGGGCCCCGAGCCATACTCTCGATTGGGTTCCTCCGAGAGGTGAGAGGGCATATGCCAAACGCCCAATCAAATTTGGTCCACTTTTGTGTTTGACCTCCCACCTATTACCTCCCTGTACACAGTCTGATGGATAACCTACGCGCGGGTCGTCGGAGGATGGGGTGACGCAAGGGGTGACTGGGTAATCGCGTAAGTCCCAGCCCCTGGTTATCATGTAGGATCTGTGTGCGTATCCGCTGATAAAGGTCAGTCCCGGGGAGGGGCCATTGCATGAGCTGATGCACTCCTGAAGGCGATTGGGTCCCTCTATCTATACATTGGGAGGTGAGACCCTAGGGTGAGCAAGGTCCAGGCCAGGACTCTCACCTAAGCCGGGGTGGCGCCCAGGAAGTGAGCATGCCATCGGAGACATCTGCAATGGTGGAGGATGACATCGCCATGAGTTCACAAAAAACTCACAACAAAAAAAATTTTAAAGTTTGCGTAAAGGAAGTAGCTGAGTCGAGTGGTCCTCGCTACTTAGTTATATCTCGAACTGAGGGAGATAAGAAATTTTTAACGGTGAGCCCATTTACCATTCAAAAGGGTTTGGATAACATTGCTGGTCCAGTAAAGTCATGCACTAGATCTCGCAATGGCACGCTCCTGGTTGAAGCACATTCAGCTACCCAGGCAGCTAAGATACTGAAAGCGAATATGCTAGCAAGTTATCCTGTCAGTGTTCAGATGCACAGAACTTTGAACTCCTCGCGCGGAGTGATAAACACCCGTGCATTGGATGGTTTAAGCAATGAGGAGATTCAAGAAAATCTTACGGAACAAGGCGTTACTAATGTTTACCGGGTTCAACGCAAAGAGGGTGGTGAACTGAAGCCAACACGTACCCTGTTCCTGACCTTTGATCGGGTAGATCTCCCGCAAAGGATTAAGGCAGGGTATGAGTCCATCGAAGTTAGGCCGTTTATCCCGAACCCGCTGAGATGTTTTAAATGCCAGCGCTTTGGGCATACAAACGAGTTTTGCAAGGGAATACCTACTTGTAATAACTGTGGGGATGCATTTCATGATGGTGATTGTGCTGCAGCGCCGTCATGCGTAAACTGCAAGGGTGAACATGCATCCAGTTCCCGAGATTGTCCCCGTTTTATAGAGGAAAGAGCGATCCAAGAGATACGGGTTAGAGAGAAGGTGCCCTTCTCAGAAGCCCGGAAGCTCTTGCGTCTACGCCAACCCTCTGTTCCAAGATCCGGTACCTATAGCTCAGTTACAGCTAAAACGGTACCGAAACGAGAAATCGCAACACAAACCAGCGATATAAATGGGGCAACAATATCAGAAAAGACACTCGTACCCCGTAGCTCAATTCCAAAGCCTTCTACATCGGCACGCAAATCTGTGTCAACGTCTACAACGTCCGTAAGTGCAAAGAACATCAGCTCTACATCACCATCAAAAGCATCAAGATCAACACAAGATAGAAGCAAGCCCGTAAGATATGATGCCTCACCGATTAAGTTCAAGAAGACCTATACAAGAAACGACTTCCTCAAGGAAAATGGTACGTCCGATCCCAGTACATCGAAGGGATATAGGAGTCCCCGAACATCTCCTCGAAGATCCCGAAAATCTTCTTCTGGAGAATCTTCAGGGGTGGACTCAGACCGGCGTCTTTTATCTTCGCCGGTCCCCATTAGCAACCGGTTCGAGACACTCGAACCCAAGTTTGCTATGGGAAAACGCACGTCCTCGGCAGAGGACATGGAACTAGAATCTGCCAACACTGGAAGACCCCCAGTGGAAAAGAGGCGCGAAAAAGCGTCTGACAAAACTATAAGCCCAAGAGAAAAGAAACGGGCGAAATTAGTTCGCCAACCGCCTACTCCAAAGTAATGAAGTTGGAATTACCTATCCCATACACAATGCAATATGACTATCCTACAATGGAACATACGTGGAATTCGAACTCAAAGACCAGAACTTGAGCTCTTGCTCAAAGAAAACGAACCTCTGGTCGCATGTCTGCAAGAGACTAAGCTGCGTCCTCAAGACGCTTTCCATCTAAGGCGATACACCCCAGTACGGTGTGATGTTACACCAGAAGAGGGTGTTCCGGCACATGGCGGCGCTATGATACTTGTGAGAGATGACATATATATGCAATCTGTACCAATACAGTCTGATATCCAATCAGTTGCAATAAGGATTATACTGCCAGACATCCATTTCACCATCTGTAATATATATTTGCCTCCGTCCCATGACTTCTCGCACATTGATTTAGAAGATCTAGTTTCCCAGTTGCCAACACCGTTTCTGTTGGTGGGAGACTTCAATGCGCACCACCCACTTTGGGGTTCAAGTCGCGCTTGTGCGAGAGGTACACTCATTTCCGATTTTTTGGACAGTCACAACCTAGCTCTCCTCAACACTGGAGAGCCTACATTCATTTCGGACTCTCACAATAGTTTCTCGCACCTTGACCTTGCAGTTTGTTCACCTCAGTTGGCAGTCTCCTTACAATGGAATGTCATCTCTGATTTACACTCTAGTGACCACTTCCCATGTCTTATTAGTCTCTTGACGCAACATACATATTCCACACGTATGCCCAGATGGCGTTTGGACCATGCCAACTGGAACCTTTACACCCAGTTGGCTGTCTTTACGTACAACGAGCACGACTCAGTGAATAATTTGGCGCAGCATCTCACGGAGACGATTCTCTCTGCTGCTGAACAATCGATTCCGCGGTCGACTACACACCCTCGTCGATTTCCCGTCCCCTGGTGGACGGAAGAATGTCGGAATGCCATTCGTGCTCGAAGGCGTGCACTTAGGGTTTTCCAACGTCACCCTACTTTGGAAAACCTAATCGAATACAAGAAAATGCGCGCCAGGTCCAGACAAGTCATTAAGGATAGCAAAAAGTCATCATGGAGCAAATTTGTAGCTTCATTTAACCGACACACACCTTCCTCGGTTGTGTGGGATAGATTAAGGCGTGTTGCAAAAAAAACGACCCAAATACCAATAGCGGGACTAAAAACAGCCACAGGAGCTGTTGTTGATTCATTTGAAGTGGCCAATACCTTTGGCAGTGCTTTCGCACAAGTGTCTAGCTCGGAAAACTACTCCCCTGAGTTCCTTCCAATTAAAACTCAGGTGGAATCTCAAGGCTTCTCGTTTCGTTCTAGAAACGTAGAAGATTACAATCGCCTTTTCACCATGGCAGAGCTGGAGTATTCCCTGAAATCTTCGCGATGTTCAGCACCAGGACCGGACGGTATTCATGTACAAATGTTACAACGGCTCTCTCCTGAAGGTAAGGCATTCCTGCTCGAGGTCTATAATCGTGTTTGGGTTGACAGTATACTCCCAGCAAATTGGCGGGAGGCCACCGTTATTCCCATCTTGAAGGCTGGAAAGGACCGTCATCTTCCCTCCAGCTACCGTCCTATTTCCCTCACCAGTTGCGTTTGCAAGGTGATGGAACGCATGATCAATGGACGATTGGTATGGTGGTTAGAAAGTCGTAACCTACTGACTAACATCCAGTGTGGTTTTCGACGACGCCGTTCAACTGTTGACCATCTTGTGTCAATATCGACACAGATAATGGACGGCTTTATGAAGAACTGTCAAACTGTTGGCATATTTTTCGATCTTGAGAAGGCTTATGATACGTGCTGGCGAGCAGGGATTCTACGTTCCCTGCATGCCTGGAACATACGTGGACGCCTACCACTTTTCATTCAGGAGTTTATGAAGGACCGCTTTTTCCGAGTAAGGGTCGGCTCGGTTTTTTCTAATTCTTTTGTTCAGGAGGAGGGAGTACCTCAGGGTTCGGTGCTAAGTGTCACGCTCTTTGCTATAGCAATTAACTCCATCTGGAAATGTGTCCCACCTGGAGTTTCGTCATGCCTATTCGTAGATGACTTCGCTGTCTATTGCACTTCTCATCGCACGGCGTTCTTACAACGACGCCTGCAGCAATGTTTGGACAACCTTAGAGAATGGAGCGTGAGAAACGGCTTCCGTTTCTCAACTGAGAAGACAATCTGCGTTAATTTCTGGCGCCGTAGGAGACGATTACCACCTTCGCTCCGGTTTGGTCCAGATGAACTTCCCTTCGCAGAAGAGACGCGCTTCCTGGGTTTGATCTTGGACAGGAAGCTTAGTTGGTCGTCGCATATTGCACAGCTAAGAGCGAGATGTAACCGTTCCCTAAATATTATGCGAGTACTGAATGGCAAATCGTGGGGAGCGGATCGAACAACTTTGTTGCGAATATATCGCGCATTGGTCCGATCCAAGCTAGACTATGGGTGTATTGTTTATTCGTCAGCACGACCATCTGTGCTGAGAAGATTAGACGTGGTCCATAATAGGGGCATCCGCATTGCAACAGGAGCTTTTCCAACAAGCCCAGTGGTGAGCCTTTACGCCGAGTCCGCAGAACCTCCTCTGCAATATCGGCGTGAGATTCTCTTGGCAAATTATGGTTGTGCGCTTAGATGTATGCCTAAGCACCCAACGTTCGCTTCTTTTTTCACCAGCACGCTAAGAGAACGATATAGAAATAGCTCCCTTAATCCAAAGCCTGCGGGGTTCCGTTTCCAAGAGCTCCTAATGAAGCTTGGAGTGGAACTGCCTGTGATGTTCGCCAAGGGCGAGAGACTTCACCCCCCTTGGCTATCTGGTACGCCCCATGTAGATCTTGGGATGACCATACACCAGAAGTCCACGATGCCTATTTCAAGTATCCGCACGTGTTTCTTAGAATTTTTGTCAGGTTACTCTGACCGTAGATACATTTACACCGATGGATCAAAGAACACCAACGGTGTTGGATGTGCTTATGTTTATGGAACCGAACCATATACATTCGGTTTTCCAAATAGCACTTCCATTTTTACTGCAGAGCTTTATGCAATTTATCGAGCCGTTTTGTATGTTCGCCGTCGTAAATTAGGTGACTGCCTGATTTTGAGCGATTCCCTTAGTGCACTGCAGAGCCTTTGTCAGTTGTACAACCCCCACCCTATTGTACAACGTATCCAGGATGCCCTCCATGTTTTACACGCTTCTGGTGTTGACGTGGTGTGTGCATGGATTCCTGGTCACGTAGGTTTGCCTGGGAATGAAATGGCAGATTTAGCAGCAAAGTCGGCAACTACAGAACCTAGTATTACCATCTCACGTGTTACTTCGGAAGACTTCAGGCTTGAAGTGCGGAGATCGGTGCTGTCGTCCTGGCACGACGAGTGGTCAGCTCTCCGCGGTAATAAGCTTAGAGAAGTGAAAGAACTTCCGATAAACTGGGTAACTTCCTGTCGCACATCTCGTCGCGAGGAGGTTAGTTTGGCTCGATTAAGAATAGGGCACTGCAATTTTTCGCACGGTTACCTATTTAAAAGGGACCCTGCGCCTCTATGTCCGCTGTGTGACAACGGTTTGTCGGTTCGCCACCTGCTGCTAGAGTGTTGCTCTCTAGCGCACCTTCGGGATTCTCTGCAGCTGCCTGCCAGACTTGCAGAGGTCCTAGCGGACGATAGAACAGCGGTTGATAGAGTTTTTAATTTTTTAGCGCAGTGTAATATAAATTTGAGGATTTAACTTTTTTAATTATCTGTTTCTGCTTTTGGACATATTTATCACCTTGTTTCATATCTGGCTATTGCCACTGCTTTTTACCTTTTTTGTTTCTAGTATTTTTATTTTTTTGAGTGAAATTTATATCTGGCTATTGCCATGAGTCTTTTAAGGGCGCTGATGACCTTGAAGTTGAGCGCCCTTAAACCAAATCCAAATCAAAATCAAAATCAAAGTAGGCTATGCATATCTGTGGTACCTCAGCTTGCTCTATGCACCTTGTCACATCATAAATAATGCTAAAAGACATGTAGGACAGGGGACTCTTAAATTCTTTAGTAAGTACTTCTTCAACAATAACCCAGTTAGCAGAAGTTAGATTGAGCACATTTGTAGCAGAACACAATCTTTCTTTCAACATAATAAAACATTTGCCACAGTTGATTAAAACAACTTGTCCAGATTTGGAGATTCGAAAAAGGTTACTTGCAGGCAGACAAAAGCGACATCTATTGTGAAGAGAGTTACTGGTGTTGAAAGCAAGCATAGGCTGTGTCTATAGCTACAAGAAAATAAGTTTTCTCTCTAACTGTAGACAAATCCATAGATATAAGTGTCACAAAACACACTTATTAATGTAGGGGACAATATTATTGGTGCTTTTTATATTTTGCCTGTAAGTGATGAAGCAGCACAAAACTCCATCAGAAAATCGTTAGTGCATTTACAGCAAACAACATCCCCTACAAAGAAAACCTAATTGGGTTTGCAGCAGACAATGCTTCTACTATGATGGGAAAGAGACAGTCTCTTTGTACACTCCTCCAAGTTGATGCTCCAAATTTGTACATCATGAGATGTATTTGCCACTCATTTAACCTCTGTGCCTCTTACGCTTGCTCAAAACTTCCAAGGACTCCAGAAGACCTGATGCATATGTATAACTATTTTTATGTGAGTGCAAAACACACAGAGGTATTAAAAGAATTTCAGGTGTTTTTTCAAGTTGCCCCTCACAAACTGTTGCATGCTTTCTGAATGCGATGGTGTCTTTGCACCAAGCAGTATCTTGTGTTCTGGAATAGTACAATGGGTTGAAACTTTATTTCACACATGCACAGGCAACTGAGAAATTAGCAGCTCCAGAAATAATACTTCAGAAGCTAAATGACCCTTGGAACCATTTGTATTTAAAATTTCTGGATTTTGTGTTGCCAATATTTAGCAACTTAAATAAGCAAATGCAGAGCGAAAACCCCAGATACATCACTTAAGAAAACATGTATGTGCAGCAGTAAGAATCATTGCACACTGTTATCTAAACCACGAACATGTAATTAAAGTAGGAGAAAGAGAATTTGACTTTAAAAATCCCAGACACTTTCAGCTCTTAGAAACCATGTATTTTGGTGCTAAAGTTGCTACTACATTGCCTAAAATGAATCTTCCTGAGAGTGATGTAAATACAGTAAACTCTCAGTTTAACCAACCTCTGTTGAAGAGACTTTGGATTTAATGGACTAAATTTGGCGTTGGTTATAAAATAAATTTAAAAGTAATTTAGAAGATCTGCAATGGTTAAATTATGGCATTCTGCTGTTTGATCGAGAAGGCTAGTTCACACGTCTTTGGCTACATTCGTGAAAGTTTGTGTATGTGTCATGCGCTCAAGAGCTCACATGACTCTTAGCTTCAGTCTGAACTGGGCGTTCTCTGGACATTCCCAGATTACCAGATTCTGAGTCACGAAGAGATCGCTGCAAGTGTTGTACAAGAAGATGAAAACAACAGTGATAATTAATCTTTGAAGCGTGCACCTAAATTATCTGTAATAAGAGACCACATGGATGATGTGATTTCTTTGTGGAAAGATCTTCAGACCTGTAAGTGCTAACCTGTTATGAACATTTCAGACAGTTTCGCTCCTTAATCATAAAGAAGCAATGTTCAAGTGGGAAGCAAATGGATATTGACACTTTTTTCAAACCCACAGCTTCACAGGGAACGACTTCTAATGAAGAGTAAATCATGTAAAGTATATGGTATGTATCAATAAAACAGTTTCAATTGTTTTTGCTTCATTTTCATTCATTTTGCGATTTAACGGACTTTCAATTTTACGGACAGTTCCTGGCCCCTTTAGGTCCGCTAAACAGAGAGTTTACTGTATATTCAAATTAAGATGCCTAGATTTCTATATTGAGGCCATAGATAAGATATGTCAGTGCTTTCCTCTCTGTGACACTTTTGTGAGGAATCTAGAATGTTTGAATTTTCAGAAAATAAGAGATTCGAACCTAGGACCCTTAATATGCTTGTTCCCCATTTTGTTGAAGAGAATGAAATTCAGCAGATTGACACTGAATAGTGGCTAATAAGGAACCTTGAGATTGAAGTACAGAGTGATTCAGTGCAAGACTTCTGGAGGCGCGTGAAAAAAAAAAAAAACCTGATGGAAAGCTAGTATTTTCATCCTTGGCATAATTCATATGGTGTGTTTTGTGTTAGTACATTCAACTGATAGTATAGAGCAAGTGCTTTCTGCCATTAACACAATGAAAACTAAACAAAGAAATAGATTGGACAGATACTATCTGTGGCTTACGTCATACAAAAAGACTTTGGCACAAGAAAACTGCCATTCATTTGTGGTGTACAGGTCCCTGACAGACAGGATAACAGCAGATATGTATAACAGTGAGAACAATTAGACTGACAACACTGGGAGAGCCTACTTAGGTTTGCTGAATGCCATGAACTTCCATTGGTGAGTGTTTAAGGGACACTGAGAGTGAAAGTTTGGTCAAAATTGTCAAAAAGTCGAAAATTGTTTTTTTATCTTAAAATGTTCCTGGAACACCTGTGCATTTGGATAAGCTAACATTTTTCATAATCCCCACTCCATGTGGTCATTATGGCCCTTTCAAATAGCGCTCTTCCCTTAACTTACACAGGATGCTCCTATATAAAAGCCTGTTTTTCTCAAAACTACATTTCTGCACATTCCAAAAGAAGGTCGCGCCTGAGTTTTGCTTCAAATTCAATGAAAATTTCCAAAAGTATTCATAAATAGCAGCTAAACAAAACTATGATTCAATATTGATGTTACCATTAACATGAATTCCAAAAACATTTTTTTGTAAGAAAAAAATCAATAATTTTTAAGATTAAATTTTCTTTGATATTAAAAAAATATGTACAGTATAATCAGCATACGTATTTGATATATCTCTTCATACAATTGTTACCCATGTTTTAGAGTATCAGTTCTGCCAATATAAATTAATTTTGAAAAGTCAATAGACGCGAGCTCTATTTTGAAAATGTGCCTATTAAATTCATAAAATAATTTATATATCATAAACGAATTATCCAATTTTAATGAAATTTGGTGTACCTCCTATTCTCATATAAATACAAACACAGTAAAAATTTCAGAAAAATCTATCAAGAAATGTGGAACTTTCAAATTTCACTCCCAGTGTCCCTTAAGAACAAATTATTTTGTTTTCAGGCATATATTTACGTTTTAATGCTTAAGTTTAAGCATCATAATGCTCGTTCCAATGCAGTGACTGACCTGGGAGGGGGGAGGCAGGTGGCAATCTGTGCCGGGTAGTGAGGAGGCACTGAAAGACGAAAAAATGTCTTTGCCCAACACTTAAACTGTGATAAATAAGCTCTAAATAAATAATATTACTCAGAAATTTCGCGTTCTCTTCTATACGGACGAAGGAGGGCCATGGTTCGTTCCTGTTGCAATGCTATTCGAAATTCTACTTCTTTCCCCCAACAAGAAAGGCAATACTGCATTCTTGTGCAAAATAAATGGCTGGAGACTTAATTAAGGACAATTCTTGAGGGACATAATCTAAAGTATAACTAAATTACGGTACTCCTATAGACAGTATTGCTGCTGCCGCTACGTTTTATGTATAGAACACACCAACGCTACTACCACTGGTATTACTACCATCATTGCTATAAATATAAACAAACTTAAGTCCCCCCACCCCTCTCATCGTAAAGTCTGATTTAAACACTGCCCATTCTTATTACTATTTGAGTAACATGAGGAGTTTTCATTACCTACCTCAAATAAATGCCATTTTAACCTTAATGTTGGTCGATATAGTCACAATACTATACTTTCTTCGTGTGTCGAAGAAATTTAATTTACTGATATTCAATTGTTTCACTTCTGTAGAACTCGTGAACATAGATCGTATATAACGCAACTAAAATGTTTGGTTCATAACTTACACTAAACCGAGCTCTGACAATTCGTTTTCCATATTGTTTCAAAAGGGTAGGCCTGTTGAACATGGGTATGGAATCCACATGGCCCTGGCGAGAGTTTGCTTTCTAGTGTGTACTGTAACGTACGCCCGAGCGCACTACCCACTAGAAAAACTCCACCGGAAGCATAGGATATAGAGGCAGAAAGGAAAAGGTGAAGGAGGGTGACAGGACGCAAGTGTTGTAGTAAGAAGTAATGGGTATAGGTCATTAAGGAGTGGATAGGGGTTTTGCACGTGACTTGCTGAGCACTTCATACCCTGGGGAAAACCTTCCTAATGTCTATTAGTTTATGGAAGGGGTTGACCATTTGGTTCCTTACATCTTGCCGCCACATGTACTCGGCTAGATGGATGTCCACCTGGTTTTGCCAAATGCCACCCCTGGATAGGCGATGCAGGAGAGAGCGCCATTGGGACTCAATGTTGTTGGTATGGGCATTGGATACTGGATCCATGAAATGCTGGCTGTGGTTCACCATTAGATGGGCAGCAAAACCCCCAGCCATTAGCTCATCATATCCTGCCCAACAGTCTGTGAGGATTGTGCAACGAGTTCCACGTGCTCCTCAATTAACGCAAAGAGGGTGGCACCATCCCTTCTGTTGTCGGGACACACAGTCATGCGCACCTCATTGGTGACCAGGTTGATCATCCCCAGGATCCAGTTGCCTTCCACGATGCGACCTCGATGGTACTTTCTTCGGCCAATCTTACATTTGTCGATTTGTACAACGTGGCCGGCACTGCCTATTTTGCCTCTGTTGACGTACTAGTCGCCCATTGACGACATACAAACCTCCCTACAGTGGCTAAACCAGTCCACTATTGTTGCATGACTATCCCCGAGTGAACACTGCACAGCAGCTTGCTCGTAGGATAGCTGACCTGCAAAACTGTAGGTAAGCAGAAGTACTTGGGCTGGTGGTATTTTGGAGTTTTCGAACCAAGTACCTTTGGCCATGGACTCCGAAAATTGCTCAGGATGACCCCTCCTGCGGGAAAATATTTGGAATTTTTTACCCCTTTTACTAACGGGATGTAGCACTGAATCACATTCCCTGTATAGCATTCGAGTTTACAGCAGGCCCTCGTCGAAGAGGAACTGTATACATTCATCCTCATTGTAGCACAGAGGTGCTAAATCAGCTATGCTGATGAAGCGAGTCATGGCACAACTTGCTTTGAACAACTTCACTAGCATACTGCCAGGTTCCGCTAAAACATTCAAACTTACAATTGGCAACAAATTCATGGGGAAATTGTGCTGTTGGCAGTGCTCAATTAACACAGCAACTTCAATGACTTTTCTAAGAACTCGTCCACACTCCCGAGTGGGACTTAGCCGAAATTCTGACCAAGTGCTCGCGGGACTCTTTCTAAAGAATATCCTATTAATTTTATGGAGCTTAATTTTGTGGAGCTGAGGCTGTAAGGTTTTTCTGTAATCAGCACTTTCGTTTATTGGTGAAGATCGCGTACCTACTGGTAAAACACTTTACGTTACCTTTCACGCAGATGTAGCAGTATATTGCACAGGTTGTAATAAAACACGCAATTGAGAATAATTCACACTCAGGTTATGGTGTTACAGATGTTGTTGTATGCATGAGAAAGAAAGGAATGGTGGGTGGCCCCAACAACTGTAAGGAGACAACATTATGTTCTTAAACCAGTACTTGTTAACTAAAGATAACTTTGCACCTACTCAGGATTCACTAATGTAGGTATTTCTGAGGTCACAGAGCTTTTAGCACATATGCAATATTCACCTGTTCGTTTAATAGATCCCCTCATAACACAAGCTTTAAATGAACACAAAGATTGAGTTTAGTTCTGAAATAACCCACTTTATTATTTGTTTATGTCGACTATTATATTAAAGTGTTACTGTTCTGTGTGGAGTATGGTCCTGGAATTGCAATGTAGTGCACATATACAGCATCTCTTTGTTACACAAGGTATACATGTAATTAATCATAACTATATGGAAATATACTAAGGGCTCTAAGCTGCAAAGCATAACCTGAGGGAGTCTGTTTGTAAGCAGAAGAATGTGGTAGTGAAGACTGCACTTGTGAAGCAGTGGGAAAGTGCATACCTGAAACATCAGTGTAGCTAAAATCCAATGTCTTCCACAACTCCCTATTAATTCAGGATTACTGTGCACATACCCTGGAGTCCTTAGCATAAGTCTTTCTCTGCCACCATACTGTACTGGGTCACAAGTTTACCCATCCCCTCCAAAGGCATTGGTGCATTTCCTGCAATTTTTCTGAGAGCTCAATATCAACTATTTATACTTCTTCTTTTCCTGATTACCCTCCCCTTATGTAGAACTTACACCCCTAGGACTTACAAGCCGGTGCCTAGGGTCAGACACCTGTCGGAGAGCATAGGAACCTTTGGATTGGACATTATGAAGACCTGGAAGCAGGTGGTCAGTCAAGCACCATGTATGATAGTGAGGAAGAGGATGATATGAAATGCAGGCAAAATAGATGATTGGAAAAGTGATAATGGTGCAATTGGTGGAATAATTGGCGGGGGAAACTGGAGCACCCAGAGAAAACCCACCTTGATGCCGCTGTGTCCACCACGAATACCACATGCAGGTCCCTAGGATCGAACCTGGGCTGCCTAATTGGTAGGCAAGTGCCAACTACTTATACTCGGCACCAATCAAGAAGGTGACTGACAGTTGCACACCAAGCGGTGGAAAGGTCTAAATGAACAGGAGGGATGGATACATCATTGTGATCATCATAGCAACGAAAAGAGGAACTAATTAGAGCTAACACATTTCCATTGCAATGCTAAACTAGTGTTGCCGGTATTTAACATGTGATTACCATGTGCCTGACCTGCAGTCCTGTCAGTCTGGGTGGCCAGTTGGTTAGACGCTGGCCTACTGATCCCAGGGTCGCGGGTTCAAATCCGGCCCAGACCGATGGTTTTTAGTGTGCTTAAAAGCGACAGCTCCATGTCTGTAGATTTACTGACATGTAAAAGAACTCCTGCGGGACAAAATTCCGGCACACCGGGGATGCTGATGTGATCCTAGTAATTGACAGTGTTGTTAAACAACAAAATAACTTTTTTTAAAATCCTGTGGTCCTGCACTAATATCAACTGTGTATCTTATCTTCTGCTTTCCCTGCAATATATACAATGCCTTCCCGTAGCACCAACTTGCAATGCTTGCATCAGTTAGCGATTGCCTGTGTGCCAAGACATTTGTTTGCATCATTCTATTTATGTGGTTATTTGCCATGTATTTAGGAGTCTGAACCTGTGTACCTGTGCGTATGTTGTGAACATTTGCAATTGTCTTACTCTTTTAGTGAATAGTACTTGGCGACCAACCTTTGCTTGGCATTTTGCCCCCCTTGTTCTTTGGGAGAATATACTTATTTAGATAAACTTGAAAAGCAAAATGTTAACTAAATAAACTTTTATAGCAATTGTTAAGAGTTATTTCCAAGATACAAGAGATATATGTAAATATTTCATAAGCCTCATCATTTTAGCCATAAAACATCTACTGCTGAGTGCAGGCCTCCCCCATAGCTATCCACCTAGTTTGAGGTTTTTGTCGAGCATTTGTTTCACTATGGAATTTAGTTCTTTGGTGCTGCGGTCGACTATCTTCCAGGGCGTTAAGATGTTGGACAAGGTCCTTCATCTGTCCGCCAAGTTCTTCCATGGCTTCCTTAGCCCTGGCTAGTCACTCGTATTCTCTGATAGCTCTATCATCATAATGGACAATCCCATTTTCATCTTTTCTGATCTGGAGTTTACATTTTTACTTTCTCTTCTGGTAAGGAGGGGAAGTATTGTATTCCACCCCAAAATTTGATGTCGAGATTTCAGCGGAAATATGTTTTGAGACCCCCTGAATCCAAACAAATCATTTTTAGAAAAAGATCTGTGTGTGTGCGTGTGTGCATGTGTGTGTGTCAGTCTGTGGACAGTATAATTCAAAAACGAAAAGTAGGTTAAAAATCAAAGTTGGTATTTAAGTTTAATGTTTTTCAAGAATGCGACACGATTTTGAAGAAAATAGCCCCACCCTAAACTACCTTTTAGATGGAAAATTTTTTGAAAATTTTGATTTTCTTGAAAATGCTCTAACGATTTTGATTAAAATGTTGTATGTTTGAGATGTTTTTATGACAAATGAAATGTATATTTTGAATTTTCTGGCTATAGCCCCTGTAGTCGCATTTACTCTGGACGACTTTTGCATAACTGGTAAACCGTTAGAGATAGACCAAATCATATGGTACAAAAAATGTAGATCTTGCTAAAATACACAATTTATGTCCAAATAAATTTTCTTGTAGGATGAACCATTTCAGAGATATTCCTTGTTATGTGTGTGAGTTTCAGAAAACATAGCTTTCATGAAATGGAATATCGTTCATTTTTTTATATGTTAAGTGTGCAAAGAGAAAGGAATCTCAAAGCTTTAAAAGGTGTGACTATCGCACAAAGTGTACTGTATTCTAATATGCCCCTTGCACCTACAAGGAAATAAGGAATAGGATAATTTGCAAAAATGTTTATCTCAACTAACACGAAGAAGATATAGGAATAAGAGTTTGTAGGAATGGTTAGTACAAGAGTAGAGAAAGTCATGTGAGTACAATGTATCAGATTTTTCAATTTGGCTTCCATTTTTGTTTCTATTTTGTCCATTTCTGAATCTGTATTTTCCATTGTGTAGCTTAGACTTTTCAATTTGGCTCTCATATTTATTTCCTCTGCCGCATTCCGGAAGTCATTTCATTTCTCATTATGTCCATCTTGGCTAACATTTGTTTCATCAGTTGTTCCATATCGTGCTTTTCATCGGACTTCTGACACCAACTGTGACAACTTTACTTTTTAACTACTTCTTTATCTTTTAGTAAAACACTGGAATGACACTAAACAAAAGTACTGTTGAACAATAACAAATACTACAGGAAGAAAAGCTGGTTGATTTTGCGAATATAATACACATGAGTGTGAAAAAATAGCATGAATAGAATACGTTGTATTTCTATTAAAACATATAGATAGGACGAGCTGTAACACAAACCAATATAGCTAGGCCAACTTTCTTACTGTATACCGATAGACCTGGAAGAGGACCTAAAGCATTAGCTCATTTGCTGTAATCAGTTAACAGAGAAATTATGGCTGAAATATGGTTTAGATTAATTATGACTGTTACACGTAAACTAATATATCTAAGTCAACTTTCATTAGGTTTTCTGAAAGCCCTTGATGACACCTTTAATATCCTGTCCTGTTTGTTGAAATTGGCCCATAAACAGAGAAATTATGGCCAAAATAAGGTGTAGAGTAATTGTGACTGTTACGTGTAGACTAATACAGCTAGGTTAACTTTCTTACTCTGTGCTGATAGCCCTGGAAGAGGACTTCAAAATGCTGCTACTTTGTTGAAATTGGTATATTAGAAGAGAAGAAAAGGCAAAATAAGGTTCAATTGCTCTGTAGAAGCGGGAGCAGAAAATGTTATTTTTTATGTAAAATTGCATTTTTTTTTAGGAGCGACACCTATATAGAAAACTTAAAAAGCAAAGCCCTATCTGAGTACAAAATTTGATCGAAATTGTTAGAGCCGTTTCCAAGATGCGCTGAACATGTATACAAGAATTGGTCATTTCAGTGTATAAGATTTAATTATGTCCAAAAATATTGAAAAAGACAGCATAGCCAAACGAAAAACTTTATGTACTTGGGAAGCGAATAAAATTGTGTTTGGTAAGCTACATATCCCAATTAAAGGATAGTGCAGTAAGTGGTATTGCCAAATGATCATAAAATTGTTTGATTTCCTGCTTTCATAGTGTAATCTGACTTAATGTGGGCCAAAGTGAAGGGTTACATCGGGCAACAACAAAGATTTCACTGTGTTGTCTGTAATAAAGCTACATCAGTAAAACCCAAAAAACTGTGAGAAAGCTGTTACTGATACAAAGGGCGTTAGTAAGTGCAACATCAGAAAATGGAGTTTTAGAAGCAAGGACAGAACTGAGTCATTTCCGCAGGTAATTCCAGCAGCAATAACAGTGATGCAAGCGAGTCAGATTTCAGCAGCATTTTCCCATTACAATATTTCCCAGGTGTTTCTTTTGTTAACGTAAATCTTTACTTACATGTTCTATCCTTTGCATGTAGATTCACTACTTTACTCTGGTCTTCAAATACGAATAAAAATTATACTTGCTGTACATCCCAAAACCAATCCAACCATCTTGTTACACAATCCTAACACGCTCTCCACATGGTCACAATAAGCGTAAATGTTGCTTCTCTTTCACTGTGAACTGTCAGTCCCTTTGTTGTTTGGCACCAATTATTGTTCCTTTTTGTGTCATTGGAAAGCTTCACAAAGGGGCTATCTTATTGATATGGTAATTACCTATTGTGTTACTGATGAACAATAAAGCTTAAATAACTAATTGGAAAAAGAATCAGTAACATAAATTGTAGTATTGACAGCAAAAAATTATAAATAAAATATGGGTGGCTGGTGGATTTGGTATTTTAGTGTATACTAATGTACCTGTCTGAATAATCAATATACTTGCAGTAAGCATGGTGATGTTGTTTGTTCTGAACGCTTACATGCCTACCTATAATGTTATAGTTCATGTTATATACAGTGAGTATTCACATCAGTAATTATGCTAAAATACCTGGAGTAATAGAAATGGGAAGTTGGGATGGATATGTAAATACCTTACTCATGTACAGTAATTTGTGTGCTGTATTTGGTTATACTATATACACTGGCAGAAAAAAAAAAATGCAACACCAGTAAGGACTGTGTATATCAACACATGGGCGTAGTATGTGGATATTGAGAGGTTACAGAACTGGTGATTGATGTATCAAGGTTGGTGGACAATAGATGGCACTGCACAGCAGTGTCTTTATGCCTTCAGTGTCCACGGTGCAGGCAGTCACTGTGGTACTCTAATAGTTGAATGGTGGTGTCAAACAACACTCTAGGGTGTAGCGATGCCACGACAACGCGCACGTGCTCCTGTCTCACAGCTACAGCCATTTGAATGGGGTTGAATTGTTGGCCTCCACGAAGCAGGAGGCTGCACATCTTGGGCTCAATGTATCGGTGGTGTGTCGGTTTTTTCAGCAATGGTCTGTGGAAATTCTCACTCCCATAGACCAGCCTCTGGGTGACCACATTCTACAGATGCACGTCTGGATCAACGCATTGCATGGGCATCAGTGAGTGCCTGAACAGCATCCAGGGAGGCGATACGGGCTCAGATAGCACCTGGAGTATCAGCACGGACTATTGGAAACCATCTTGGTACAGCAGGACTCAAATCATGTGTGCCCCTAGCCAAGGTACCTCTTACACCACAACACTGTCATGCACGTCTTCTCTGGTGTCAAGAAAGGGCTCATTGGACAATGGAATGGCACTCTGTTGTCTTCAGTGATCAGAATAGATTCTGCCTGTATGCAAATGATGGTCGTGTCCGTGTATGGCATAGAGCTGGTGAGCAAACTCGTCCAGAGTGCATTGGCCTACAACACAAAGGCCCAACTCCTGGCATCATGGTGTGGGGTGCCATTACTTGCAACTCATGCTTGCCTTTGGTGTTTGTGCAGGGACGAGAAACCAGTGCCAGCTACATCCAGCAGGTAATTAATCTTGTGTTACTGCCATTTCTTCAACAGGAAGGTGATGTGCTGTTTCAACAGGATAATGCACGTTCCCATACAGCTGCAGCAATGCACCATGTTCTGTATGGTATACAACTGCCCTGGTCAGCACAGTCTGCTGATGTCTCTCCCATTGAACTTGTATGGGACATGATGGGAAAGAAAGTGACTGGGCCTCCACGGCCAGCCACAACCATTGCCGAACTGCGACAACAGGTGCAAGATGCTTGGGCCAGTGTATCACAGGGTGCCATTCGCCACCTATACGATCATCTGCCTGCATGAATACATGCCTGTCTTGCTGCCCGAGGGGGTTACACCAAATATTGATGCAACTATTGGGACATACCTCCTTGTGACATGTCTACATCATTTGTGCTGATTTTATTATCATATGGTACCACCGCTCACTTAACCCTGTATTAAATTTAAGTAATCCTTGATGGTGTTGCATTTTTTTTCCTGTCAGTGTATTACATAACATATACAAATGAATTAGTAATCTCCCCTTAATATAAAAAAATGCTAATAATTCTTACAAAAAGTGATCGTACACCTACAATTTAGTAACATTTTTATAAAAAATACCATCATTCAATATGTTGTAGGTTTCCCTTTCACTTTTATAACAGCCTCTAGTCTCTGAGGCATTAATTCTACTAGCTCTGTTGTCTTTGGCCCAGTTAAGTCTCTTTCTATCTGAAGTGCCTATTTGAAGCCTTGTTTACTGGAAAAGGCATGATTTCTAATTTTCTGCTTCAAAATAGACCACAGATGTTCTATAGGATTGATATCTGGTTACTGAGGTGGTGTATGAAGTTGCTTTGGTGTGTTGTAAAGCAGCCACAAACGAGTATTTCCAGCTGTATGTTTGAAATTGTCCTGTTGAAAAATAAAGTTGTTCTAAAAACCCATTTTTTGAGCACTAGCATGAAGATTTTCCTTTAAAATGTTCATATACATTTTATGATCCTTTATTGTATTGATAAAAGTACAGTCGAACCACACCTGAAGTGCTCAGGTACCCCCAGACCATCAGTGAACCACCTACATGTTTTACTGTGAGCTTTGGATCCATCTCCATTCAACCCACGATATGTCTTCCATCAGAGCCAAAAATGTTAAACTTACTTTTGTCAGAAAAATCACCCTTTTCATGAAGTCTGATGCTTTATTCCGGTGCTTTTTTTGCGAAATTTAATTGCTTTATTTGATTTCTCATATTTACCCAGAACTTCTTCAGAGGTGCTTGAACATGAAATCCAGCTTCTTGATAGACACTGTGCACAGTACTGTTAGAAATATTAATTCCATGTCTTCCGAGATCTGCAGCCAACTTTACAACACAGGTTTTAGGATCCTTTGTTATTTCCCGTGTGATATATCTTTTATCCTGCTTTGTCAGCAACTTTGGCCTTCCAGTTCATGGCCTGTTTTGCATGGCTTTTAAAACAAAAACCTATCAATTATTGCCTGCACAATGGAAAGAGGTCTATCAAAAAGTTAAGATATTTCTCACAGTAATTTGCATAGATTGCGCAGTTTAATTATTGGTTTTCTTGTTGCTTTGCTGGTTTCCCTACCATTGTTCCTCATTTAGACTGTTCTATTGTGTATTCTCTGTTTACCAACATCTAGCCCTACTCCGTTTCTTATTATTGCTATTCACAGGCAGGCAGACAGGTGAATGTTGACTAGTTCTGCCTTTGGTAATTGTCTGCTTCAAGTATATGGTCACTTTTTGTGCCTATTTTAAACATCTTTTGGTGCATTTTATTCAATTTTTATAGCTTCTACTCATCATATTGCACTTTAGAAGGTGCACTTATGAAAGATAGCATTTTGTATTCATGTCTCTTATGTAGGTAGGTAGGTATCTAGTGCACTGCGTATGGCGATAGTCATTAGCAGTCTTGCCTTCCAGTATTTTGAAATGATGTCATGAGGAAACAGCAGGGCAGGGCCTAAGATGTATGCTGTCCCTGATTTCGTTGGAGTCACACAGGGTGCAAAGTGGAGATTGTAAGATGTTTATTCTATGGAGATGATGTGCCAGGCAGTCGTGGCCAGTAGTTGTTTTGCAGAGGGCTACTGCTGATATTCTTGAAGCACAAGTGATGCGTGTTGGTTCATCGTTCAGGGACTTCTGCTTATTGATTGCAGCAATTTCTTTTCTGGATATATCTGAGTTTCTAATCTTGTTTTTAATGTGATATTTAATTGAGAGATATGAGATGTTCTTCATTTTGGCTTGTAGAACTTGGGATCCTTTCTTTGCTAGTTGGTCAGCTTCCTCATTCCCTGTCCTCCCTTGTCTTCTATGTTATATTTCTTGAAACCAGTGCTTTTTTGTTACACACATTCTAATGCAAAAAAAAAAATATAGGTGTATGAACACCTTTTACACTCACACTGTGCCACATTATAGCATACAGCAGTCATGTCAACAGATGCAACTGGTGGCAAGAGTACTCTGAATGCAACAGTGGCATGCTCTCTGATCTTCACTGTGCCAGGTGATTGTACAAGGAACTCGTTCAACCCTGCAAGTGACACTGA
This sequence comes from Tenodera sinensis, assembly GCA_030765045.1. Lineage (NCBI taxonomy): Eukaryota > Metazoa > Arthropoda > Insecta > Mantodea > Mantidae > Tenodera > Tenodera sinensis. The sequence continues at coordinate 53,536,736 of CM060974.1, read as the reverse complement.
ACCAGGGTTGCCAATGTTTAAAAGTAAAATTATTGTACCAGCCACTCAAAATTATGGATTTGCATTCAAATTATCGTATATCATAAACCAAATGTATCAGCAATACATGTATCAGCATAAGATTTATGAAAATATAATAAAATTGATGTTTATGGTATCCACTTACAAGATTGCTGACCTCAGCCAGTATTACAACTTTAGTATTTATGTTTCTCGCATTATTCATCTGAAAGTTCATCATCTTCCTCAACTGTTGCAGCATTATACAAATTTGTTGTTGAGATAAATATTAACATCTCGGTGGCTTGCAAATTTTTGGACCCACATTCTTTCATAAGCTGAGACGACCACTTTTTCTAACTTTGGTTTTTATTAAACCTAGTTTGGAAAATTCTTTTTCACAAGAAGTGTTTCTGTGGGGCAATGAAATCACTAATAATGCAACCTCCGCCAGTTCTTTGAAATCAGTATTTCCACCAAGGTGACTTGTCTTTAACACCACTCCAGAAACTGCCAGGTTCAGGCATGTTCTTTATTTCACACGGAAAATCACGTATTCCGAGTTTTCTCCATTGATCATCAATTTTCTGAACTGTGCCTACTTCATTGAGATTACCAGATCTGGGCACACTGGCAACAAGAGGATAAAAGGTAGGAGGATATGAAATGGTTGTCTTAGAGGGGTGGAGACAGGTAATGAAGGCTAAAGTGCTGTCACTATTTGTAATTAATTTCATTTCGCTAGTGTGACAAACCAGTGACAATTATATTTCGCTGGTATCGAAATTATCGTACACCCCCATAATTATCATATGGGTTGACAGCCATGAGTACAAAAATTCAAATTATCATATGCCCCCATAATTATCGTACGGGTTGGCAACCCTGCACTGAACCTAGGGGTAATCAGCACACTGAACTCAGACTATATGCAACCATGGCTCTATCAAAACCGATGTCTTCTACTGTTTCCAATATTAAATTTATTCAGCTCTGGAGGAGCTCTGATCAAGTATTTGGTGTGTAATCAAATGTTAAAAATTAAGAATTTCAATATTAAGCAACACTATGACATGAAACATAGACAAGACTATGAAAATGTGGTGGCAGATGAGAGGACTCGTCTTATGGAGCAGTTAAAAGCACTCACCTATGATGTAAATTCCATATTACTGATGCTGTTTTTAAATGATTATTTTGGGAATTGGCTGTGCTATGAGACTCGTTTTCTATCTACAGGGTCGTGGTAACGGATGGAATGCATATATCAATGTTTCTTTATCTCAATGTATTTATTTATTAACACTTCAATATTTTACACTCTCAGCACCATATTAAATACTTAAAAACTTTTACACTTCTTTTAATTTGGTAGAATTTATGCTGGATAAAAGTTTGGTGAAAGTTCCATGTTCACATGCTACCAAAACACGTCTTATCACCTTGAACATATAGACACTACTAATCTGTTTCTTGGCATCGCCCTGACACGACACACCGCCATTTTGTATTCATCCGCGCAAATAGTTTTTATTGTTAAAACACAAACAATTCTAATATTTATACACTTATAACAAACATTTATATGAACGATTTTCTATTGGGGTCTAATATTCTGTCTCATATGCCCCTTGTTTTGTTTTTCAAGTTGTCACCTATATTTACAATCTTGAAACACAATACAATACTTCTCCCTATTCCTCTGATTCAATCACTTTGTACAATTTTTTTTTTTTCTTTACAGTCTTCTTCGCTGTTTGTCTTTGTCTTTTGTTTTGGCATGATACAGCATGTCTTTATAAATTTCACATATTCAATTACTACACAATATATGTTCGGTTGTTATACATCACATATTCAGTTATTATACAATACATATTCAGTTATTGTATCACATGTGTACAGTTATTATACAACATATCCAGTTATTATACAATATATATTCAGTTATTGTACAACACATTCAGTTATTACACAATATATCCAGTTATTATACAATACATGTTCAGTTATTGTACAATATATCCAGTTATCATACCACATATGTTCTGTTATTATACAATACATATTCAGTTATTATACAATACATATTCAGTTATTGTACAACACATATTCAGTTCTTATACAACACATACTCAGTTATTGTACATTTGACATTGACACAAATATAATTTAAGTGTATCATGGTTTATTATGTGGTTTTTTGACTTGTATTCTTTGTTATGAGGAGAGAAAAACAGGATACAAATTTTGAGTTAATGATTATGATCATGTTTATGGCAATATTTTATTCATTTCTTTGCCTTCTTTGCCTTGTAAGCTTATTATGTATAGGCAGGTCATTGAGTCGGTTCTTAAACTCTGATGTTACTAATGGTACCATTTTTCTTAATTGGGTTATTATTCATTGTTGTTTGGTTCAACATTTCTTCGAGCGTAGCATTGGCTATATCCATCTTAATTCATGGGCATTGCTTTTCTGATTATGGTTTTTCTTACTTCACTAATAGCCACCTCTTTGTCTCTTATTTCGATAAGAGAAAACTTCTATATTTATAATTATTCTGCAATTGTATTATTTTTCTTCTCAATTCACCCTCGACATCTTTGTGTTGAAATATTATATCTTTGTCATCATAATTGATTCCTTTTTATTTTTGTCCCTGACATCCTTATGTCAAAAACATATTATTCCGTCGCTATAATTCATTTCTTTAATGACAATTAGTGTCCTCATCTGTCCTTGTTGACAATGCTCTTTGTGGCCAATATAGCCAATGACTATGTTGATTTTCTTTCTTGTTGTATTTTCTAATCTGAATATAATTTTCTATAAGTAACCCATTAAAAATTGTTATTTTCCATCATCTCTTCTATTCCTGCCTTATATATTTGTTGGCAAAGACTATTTGGTCCTTTCTTTGTATGGCTTTAATTTATTTTTATGGTATCTTCCTACCAACTTGCCATTTGTATTCTGTAGCTCATACGTGTGGTCACCCAGCTGTTTTGTTATGACCAGTGGTCCAGTATGCAATAGCTCCATCTTTCCAGACCTTTTCTCAGATGCCTTGGATGCTTTGTGGCTTTTTAAGAGCACCTTTTCTCCAATTTGTGGGGACCATTTCCTGATGAATCTTTTTATCTTGTACCTCCCTTTTTCAGCCTTTTGCTGTAATCTTCTGAATGCCAATTGACATTTTTCCTTCTCTGACAATTCCCTTTGAGCAGCCATCGTAGTGTCAATGTCAATTGTCAATCTCTTGGGTTTCGTGTTGGTCATCAATTCGATTGGGGCGAACTTGGTCGTGGGGTTCACCGAATGGTTAATCACCTCCTCTATGTACCCGCATTTTTCCGTCCAGGAAGTGTGGTCTCTGTGGCAGAGTAGGTGGAAATATATGCTTATATCCCTCATGGTTCTCTCAGTCGGGTTTCCTTGGGGATAATACGCTGAGGAATAGTACAATTTTATTCCTAATGTTCTTAAGGTGTTCTGGAATAACTTACTCTTATGCATTGTTGCATTGTCCGATAGAATACATTTTATCCTCCCATATTTTGGGATGTAGTCCTTGACGATTTTATCTAGGCAAGTTCTGCTTTTAATGTTCTTAATGGGGTATATTTTAGTGAATTTTGTGAAAACATCAAACATGACAAAGATGTATCTGTTTCCATCTTTCCCCCTTGGTAGCTCGCCATGTTCGTCAATACACACCAATGCATTTTTCTCGTTCCTCACGATGGATTGTGGAACGACATCGTATATTACATTAATTGGCTTGGCCTTCTGACATAGGTCGCATGAGGAAATTAACTTCCTGACTTTCTTGCCAGGATGTTTGATGTACAGTACTTCCTCAATTGGAAGCATTGTTCTCTCAGTACCAGAGTGAAGCATCGAGTGGTGGAATGCCAAAATGACCCTGTCCTGTAAGGAATTTGGTACCATCATTTTCCACTTCCTTACGTTGCGACCATGTAATTTAAATAGGATGTTCCTAAATTTGCCTATCTTGGCTTCCAGTCTTGGTACTATGTCTGGAGCCTTGTCGAATAGCCTCTTCAATTCAGGGTTTTCTTGTTGTAGCTTCGCTATGTTTTTGAAGTCTTGTAAGATTTCGTTGCTTTCTTTGCTATTTATCTGCATGATTTTAATTTCATGGTGTGGATTGTATATCGTCTCGGGTATGTGACTCTCCGACCTTAACCTTGACAATAAGTCACTAAAGATGTTCTCCTTCCCCGGGATATGTTTGACCTCTATGTCGTGTGATGTTATTTCGTGTATGTACCTTGAGATTTTGGAGTTGGTTAGCTTGCATTTTTGAATGAAGGACAGGCTTACGTGATCCGTATATATAATTATTTTATAATGATATATATATTGCCTGAACTTTTGTAATGCAAAATGGATTGCACCTATTTCTAATTCTGTTATGCAGACATTGGCTTCTATCTTGTTTAGAAATCTAGAAGCTGTGGCAATCACATGTTTGTTGCCATCTGCGTCTTCTTGTGCTAATATTGCTCCATATGAGTGCGCACTAGCATTGGTGTATATTAGAAAAGGTGAATTTGGATCCGGTCGTTCCAGGAGAATACTGTGCTTGAAAAGTTCTTTGATATTCTCAAAGGCCACCTGGTGTTCAGCATTCCATTCCCACTTAGTATCTTTTTTCAACAGTGCTCTAAGGGGTACTAATTCCTTAGCGTAGTTGACCACGAATTTTGACTGGTACTGTAAAATGCCCAGAAACCTTCTCAACTGTTTCAAGTTACGTGGGGGTGGTATATGCTCTATGGCCTTGACCCTCTCCGGATTAGGTTGTATACCCTCAGGCGTAATGATGTGGCCTAGAAATTCTGCCTCTTTGACGAAAAATTCACACTTTTCCAAATTTAGGGTCATGTTGCTTTCCTGGAACTTGGACAATACATAATCTATGTGATGTAAGTGTGACTCGGGATTTTTGCTGTATATCAAAAAATTGTCAACATATTGCGTTACAAAAGCCTCGATAGTATCCCCAAAAACTTTGTCTAGAGCCCTCAGTAGTGCACTGCTACTGGTTGATAATCCAAAGGCACATTTTAAAAAATGGTATACCTTTCCTTTGTGCAAGAAACAGGTATATTTCCTGACATCTGGATGAAGAGGAATTTGCCAGAATGATGCTGTCAAGTCAAGACTAGTAAAATGTTGACCTCCCTTCAATTTCGATATCAGTTGGTCTACCCCCTCAGGCCTGTAATGATCTGGCAAGGTATGTGCATTTATCTTCCTTGCGTCGATGGTCATCCTCAATTTTCCCTCTTTCTTATGGACCCATACCACTGGATTCACATAACATGAGTCCGACGGCTCTATTATTCCGTCCGCTAACATTTTCTGGATCACTCTGTCAGCTTCCTCCCTGATAGAGTTGGGGATGGGCCTGGATTTATGTGAATAGGGGGTGATATGTTTTACTGTAAAAGTATGTACGTACTTATTACATGTACCTGGCTTTTTATTAAAAGCTTTCCTGTTTTTAATCAATATTTTTCTAAGTTGGTTCCTTTCCTCTTCAGAGATGCCATGTGCCCCCCAGACCTTCTCATCGATTAGCTGTGACATCGGTTCTTCTCCATCTGTTGGTAGTGGTTCAGGTTGGTAGTTGTTCGAGGTAACATACTCGTCTTCTGTGCAGATCCAATGGCTGCAAACATTAGTTTCCTCGCTCGTCCAACCTGTTTTCTTCTTATTTACCCTTAGGTCTACCAACCTATTCTCGTGGACATTGATGTTCTCTACAAAGAATTGTTCATCCGGATGGATCCCTGTCTGGTCTGGTTCCTCCTGGCATGTTTCTTCCTCCAGGAACTTCGCAGTGCATTCTGAGGTTCCTTCCTTAATAATGAATTCATGTAGGTCATAATTAATCACCGACCTCCAAAGATTAAGCAAATCACTGCCAATGATTGGGGTAGCTGTTAGTCTAGGTATTGATACCGAAATTAAGATTTCCAATCGAATGGGCTTTTGATAAAGACACGTTTTAATTTAATTGCCGGATGTGAAATTTACGATAAGTGTTGAGTAATAACATAAATAGATAATAGAGCAGGAAGTGTTGTAAGGTGAGCAAGATATGAGTAAATAATAGTCGTTAAATTTGTAGGATAAACACATTATTGGTTTGAAATTAACGAGTCATGACGTCATACTACATAGTTTAAATACACGTTTGAAAGTCAGGTCTGCCAACCTTAAAAGTCGCGCGATATATTTAATAAAATATAAAGTAAACATCGTTTAATCCTAAAAAGGTAATTATATATTCGAAATTCATAAAAGAACATGTTATAATAGAAAGGGACATTTCTAAATTGCGGGAAAAGGAAATAGCATTTTGGATACGAGGCTTTCTTGGATGACGTCATGACATTTAAAATTGGAGAGAACGTTTTTCCTAGCGTGGGTACGCGAGAAAGCGTCTGGTCACTACTCACCCCAGACCAGCACTGCAAGTTATGCTGTGCAGACGTGAGTGCGATTCTTCTGCGTGTAGCAGATCGGCATAACTCCCGAAAGTATCTAAGATGTAATAAACAATATACAGAAGTTTTCTTGGGTAGTCTATCACACCTGCGCGTACCCGAGATAAATAAAGAGATCTCAACCTGAGCTAGCGGGAACGAACCAAATCAACGGGCGACAACGAGGACACGACATATAGCTTCAAATGGCGATCCAACGACCGAACAACGACTTTTAGCTTCAAATGGCGACCCAACGTGTGGCGTCGAGACAATAGACCAACCCCAAGACGACCAAGCCAGCATCGAACCAGCAGACAAGAAGGTGCCCAGCGTGTCAACATCTGTGAAATGTGTAGTGAACAAGTTTTAGTGCAGTTTAAAAAAAAAAAAAAAAATAGTGAAATAGTGAAAATTATTAAATGTTGGTGAGTAGAAAAACACATGTAAATAGCTTAGCAATGGAAGACAGTGATAGCGATTTTCTAGGTTTTGAGAGTCCGGAAATTGAGAAAAGTGTAGTTAGGATGGAAGAATATAATCAAAATATAATCGGTAGCAGAATATGCCAAGAAGTAGAAGATCAGAACGTTAGAGAAACACCTAGAGGTAGCTCAGAAATGTTTAGTACTAATTCAGAAAGGCCAGTGATTATGTCAGAAATAGAGAATATGTTTCAAAAGATAATGAAAAAGATGAGTACAGAGTTAAGTCAAAAGATAGATGAAACTAGTAAAGAATTAAGAACAGTGAAAAAGATGAGTACAGAGTTAAGTCAAAAGATAGATGAAACTAGTAAAGAATTAAGAACAGAGTTAGGACAGAAATTAGAGAAGGGACAACAGGAATTGGGAATGCAATTGGAAAATCAGAAGAGAGCTTTAGAAACCTTTAGGGAAGAAGTTAGGGAGGAAATTAATAAAGTTAGTAGTGAAGTCAAAGAAAATAGAGAACAGGTTAAGGGAGAATTAGAGACAATAAGGCAAGAAGTAAAGAATTCTGAAAAGAAATTAGGTCAACAAGTTAGTGAAAAATTAGATAAAGAAAGGGAAAGAGTAACATATAAATTAGACAAACAAAGGGAAGAGGTAGTACAAAGGTTAGATAAAGACAGGGAAGAAATTAGAGAAGAGCTACAGGGGTGTAAAGTTAGAATGGAAAGATCTGATGTAGAAAGTGAAAGGCAGGCTAGAAATTTGGAGGATGTTACAGACCAAATAAAAGGGGTAGTAACAGAAATTACCCAGGTAAAAGAGGCCTTAGAAAATTTGAAATTAAATGAAAATGCATGTAATCACAACAATCTTAGTAATGAAGTTGCAAGAAACGAGGCAATACCAGGTGTATCAGCTGACATTTCGATGCAAAATAGAGGTAACAGTAATTCCCATTCTGATCTCAGAAATAGTTCAGGGACAGGTGACAATTCAAATTTACATTGGCCTAACCATGTCTTAAATGAAATGACACCTCCAGTTTTTGAAAATGAAGATTCAGATGATCCTAAAGCCTTTTTAGAAGGGTTACAAGAGTACTTCACGGTGAAACGTATACCAGAGGAGTACAAGATGGTGATAGTAAGAAAATGCCTAAAGGGTAATGCTGCTAATTGGCTAGGCCTTTCTATGGGTAACAGTAATGATTACAGGACCTTTAGGAACATCTTTTTAACCAGATATTGGGGAGCTAGTAGGCAGGCTAATATTAGAGTTGAATTAAGCAATGGAAAGTTTAATCCTAGATCGGAGGAATCGATGGTCAACTATTTTATGAGAATAGCGAGAAAATCGAAGATGTTGGATCCTCCCTTAGATGAAAAAGATCTAATAAATATAGTTACTCCACATTTTCCGGAAACGCTTCAACACTACCTAATCATAGCCCGACCCGATAGCATTGCAGCTATGATCGAATTATTATCAGCCTTAGAAGTCAATAAGCCAAAACACGCATTTGGAAATAAATATGAAGGAAAAGAAACTGTCAATTCTTTCGGGCAAGGGGCACAGTATTATCAGAATAGAAGTGAGATTAGGGAAAGATATAAAGGACCAGTACCAAGGATGGAATCATTCCGGTGGGAAAATCAAGGTAGATATAACCAGGAAGGGCATCACCAAAATAGAAATGGTAATCTAAGGGGAAGAAATATAAGGGTGAATTATATGAATACAAATAGATTTGATCGAGGTAGACGGGGTCGTTATTTTGGACATAGTAGAAATTCAAATGATGGGTATTGGACAAACGGAGATAATGAGTTTAGACCGAGGTCACCAAGACAGGGAGAAAGGTATTCTAATGGACGAAATTCCCCCGAAAATGCGGAAATGGTTGAGGCCATTAACACGGTCAAAAACATGGTAGGAAGTAACCCCGATTTAATGCAGGAAAACAGAAGTAACAATTCGGGAAATTGTACAGGAGCCATACATAAAAATCAGGGAAACGCCAGACCCGGTCAAACGCGCCTTCAGTGAGAACTGGGTATCCTAGTAATGATTGTGATAAGTACTCGGAAATAAATAGTCCTGGAAGGCAAATGATGATACAAAAGAAAAGAGAATGGAAAAATAGAATTGACAAAAACGAAAAAGTAGGAGATCCACCTAAAATCAAAATTGGAGTAAATGGAAAACAATACAATGCAATTATAGATAAGGGATCAAATAGCACAGTATGCTCACAAAATTTTTATGATAATTTACAAAGTAGTGGTTTTAAAGTAATGTCTTTACCAGTTAATGGGATATATTGCTCGCTAGCTGTGGGAAAACGAAAAGAGGGAGTAAAATTTCAAGCAATGATAAATATTGAAATAAATGGGAGAATACTGGGAATTTTATTTCTGATTGTAGGAAGACTTGTGACAGATATTATAATAGGTTGTGATTGTCTTTATGCCTGGGAAGCTGTGGTGAATTTTAAAAACATGATTGTAGAAATGAAAGTTGAAGATGAGACCATTATAGTGCCTTTTGTGGAAGATAGTAGTTCAGAAACTATTGTAAGAGAAAAAGAGGAAGAAGAAATCCAAGGGGATACATTCTTTGTAGAATATGTTAAAGTAGGAGCTATGGAATTAACTGAAGTAAATGTCAAAGAGTACAGTGTCGATAATAAAGAAAATGTAGAATGGGATAAAAATGATTTCATAGACAATTTGAGGTTTTCTGACGCAACTAGGTACTATGATAGGGAGAGTAGTGAAGACTTAGAAGAATTGTTGAAGGAAAAGGTAACTCAGGCTGATCAACTAAATGAACAACAGAGGGATAAACTGTTTGAAATATTAATCCGAAATAAAGAAGTATTCTCTGAGAAACCTGGTAAATGTAATATTTATACTCATTCGTTTGAGATGATACCCATCAAACCTTTTACACATAAAGCGAGAGCTATCCCTAGTACAATAAGAGAAGAGGTAGATGCAATTATAAAGTCAATGTTAGAAGATGAGGTTATTGAGATTTCGAATTCAGAATTTGTGAATCCCCTATAATGGAAAGATTAGGGTGACATTAGACGCGAGAAAACTAAATCATTGTTCCTCATACTTTCCATCAGGGAATCCAACAGAACGTGTCCTCCGAGATATAGGAATTTATTTACGTGTACTTACACATCATAATCACAAGGATTGGGTGAAATATTGTCCATTGATAGAAAAGATTATCAATCACACCATTAATGTAACTACTGGGTTTGCACCAATAAAATTAATGTTAGGAATTGAACCAGAACCAATATTGATCGGGGTACCAAAAACACTGAAAATTAATGACATTCAGTTAAGTGAAGAAGAAAGAGCGAAAATTGCTTTTGAACGAATCAAGAAAAAGGCAGAGAAGCGAAAATTAAAGAAAAAGAGTAGAAAACATAAATGGGAACCTAAGATAGGCGATTGGGTACTAGTTAAAGACCATAAGTTATCAAGTGTCTTGCGAGGTAGGAACAAAAGGATGGAATTGTTATATAAAGGTCCTGCAGAAATTATATCAAAATTTGGTTATCATACCTATGAATTAAAAGATGTTAAAAATGAAAAATGTCTGGGAAGGTGGCATAAACAACTCCTTCGACCATACAAGAAACCGTGTGGTACCTTGGAACCTTGATTTCATGTAAAATTCGAAGTGTCATTGTCTATTGGCGCCCAATCAGCTTTGAGATAAAATTTAAATGTTAGCTTACTTGAAAACCATATATTGGTCAGGTACTTACATATTCATGAAAAATGCAGAATGTGAATTGCTATATACTACAAAGAGCTTAAGAATATATTGTATAGAGCTCACAATAACAGCTTCAGAAAGATTGTTAAAATGTTCATCTCCGCATAGAGAGAAAACAGAATATTTACTTTGTAAAACATTTGTTAAAATATTTAGATGTATAGATAGTTATCACAGCAAGACAAAGAAAGAACTTGTCTGAAGAGTGTAATGGATTTATATAAATATATGTACATTTTAGTGCTTAAAGGATCTAGTACAGATATGTGTTACAATAACAAAAGTGAAAAATCACAGTGCAAGTGATAGTGAGAGCGAAGTGAGCAAACATGAACTAAAAGAAGGAAGTATAAAGAAAGACTCTTGAAATTTAACCTTTATATAAAAGTGTCACAGAAGAAACCGTAACATATTGTAATTAGTATTTAAGGATTAATGTTTAGTCAAGTGTACAATTGTTTGTCATGTTAAAAAGATTAATGAGAAAATGTGTTAATAACCAATTTCAAAACAGTGTAATTGAAAATTGTATGTAATGGGAGTGTTGCCGATTATTCAAAATACAGGAGTAATTTTTAATTTTTCTTTCGGGCAAGACATTTACATTATTTTATTATGAAATAATAAAATAACATAAATGGGGGCATTTGATACCGAAATTAAGATTTCCAATCGAATGGGCTTTTGATAAAGACACGTTTTAATTTAATTGCCGGATGTGAAATTTATGATAAGTGTTGAGTAATAACATAAATAGATAATAGAGCAGGAAGTGTTGTAAGGTGAGCAAGATATGAGTAAATAATAGTCGTTAAATTTGTAGGATAAACACATTATTGGTTTGAAATTAACGAGTCATGACGTCATACTACATAGTTTAAATACACGTTTGAAAGTCAGGTCTGCCAACCTTAAAAGTCCCGCGATATATTTAATAAAATATAAAGTAAACATCGTTTAATCCTAAAAAGGTAATTATATATTCGAAATTCATAAAAGAACATGTTATAATAGAAAGGGACATTTCTAAATTGCGGGAAAAGGAAATAGCATTTTGGATACGAGGCTTTCTTGGATGACGTCATGACATTTAAAATTGGAGAGAACGTTTTTCCTAGCGTGGGTACGCGAGAAAGCGTCTGGTCACTACTCACCCCAGACCAGCACTGCAAGTTATGCTGTGCAGACGTGAGTGCGATTCTTCTGCGTGTAGCAGATCGGCATAACTCCCGAAAGTATCTAAGATGTAATAAACAATATACAGAAGTTTTCTTGGGTAGTCTATCACACCTGCGCGTACCCGAGATAAATAAAGAGATCTCAACCTGAGCTAGCGGGAACGAACCAAATCAACGGGCGACAACGAGGACACAATGACATATAGCTTCAAATGGCGATCCAACGACCGAACAACGACTTTTAGCTTCAGTATTACCAGGGCAATAAAATTGAACTTCCAACTTCCGATTTCTATTACCAGCCTTACCTGGTATTTAACATGTTCCTTTTTCTTGCCAATCGCTGTGCTGCAATACACTCCACACACAGGCAAGAATTCAGCATTTCTTTTAGTTATTAATTCCTGGAATAGCTGTTCGTCACATACTGATGTGCTGGCTCCTGTATTAATCATCGCTGGCAATTCGATACCCCATACCTTCAGCCTAATCATTGGTGGATTGGTTATTTCCTTTCTTTCACTTGTCTGTCTTCTCAAGGTACCTACATTATATTGGTCAATATTGCCCCTACTGCCACACAGGTCAACTTCCGGGACACAAAGTTGACTTGTACTTAGTTTTCCTGGGCGTTGGAGGTGATTGTTGTTTCTGTATTCTGTGCAGCATCGGTCCTATCTGGCACATTTTCATTCTGTTCCTATTGTCTTACGTTGTCGGTGTTCCATTGGTTTCTGCCCCTTTGGCATGAACCCCTATTGTATGATGGCCTTTGGCTGTTTAAGTATTCTCTACAGAATCGTATGTGATTCACTTGATGGGTACGGTCTCCTGGTCTTCCACGATCATATCTATGTGTTCTGTATCTCGATTCACCCCTTGGTATTGTGTCGTACCGCTGTCTTGTGTTTTCCATCCTCTCGCCATGATTATGTGGTTGTGGGAAATGGTGTGCCCCTCTCCCCCTTTCATGGGTGCTCCTAGTATTTCTATCTTCTCCCTCACTCTGGTTGTTCGTAGCCGTGCTCCGGTTTAAGATGGGTGAGTTTGGGTGACCGTTCCTATGTCTATGCTCATTAGGCCGACCATTTTGTGTTTCGAAGGCCGTCAGCAATTCTATCATATCTGCAAAATCTACTGGCCTCGCAACAATTAATCCTGTTCTCACTGTGTCTGGGAAATGTCTTGTTATGCTGGTAATTAGTTCTGCTTCCGACAAGTTGGGGTCTAATAGCTTTCCTTTGTTGGCTACTTTCATAAAATAATCGACTAGCGATAGCCCTTTGGTTGGATCATATCTACCTGTCGCTAGCTCTACCCTAGTTTGGTTTTGCTTAGCTGGGCCCCAATACCTTGATAGGAATAAATTTCTGAATGAACTATACGACTCATGACCAGCTAGTGTTAACCTGAGCCATTCTAATGCCTTGTTTTTTAAGCTTTTCTTAACTATCATCATCCTAAGCTCATTTGGTATCCTTTTCACTTTAAAATATTCTTCCATCTCTTTAACAAAGAGTTTTGGATCGTCTCCCTTCTCCTCGTCAAATGTAGGTGGTGTGATTTCATGTAATATGCTGTTGGTGTAACATGTGTTATGTGTTGTGTCATTGTTCGGTTGTGAACCTCTTTCTCTGTATGGTGAGTCAACATTTTGTACATTATTCAAATAACTCTCATCTTGTACATTACTTACATCTAAATCACCTTGCCTTTGTAGTGCATACACAACATCATTTACATTAGCCAAACTTTCTTTCCCTTTTTTCATTTCTTCACAAATTGATTTTAAATCATTCTTTATTTCTAAGTGACTTTGTTTCATATCATTTATAGCATCTTGTTGTAAATGCACCACATCAGTCATCGTCTTAATTTTAGGAATTACAATTTGTTCTACAGTTTCATTAATAATGTCTTTCTTTACTACCTCAATCTCTTTCCTTAATTCCTCAGTTATTTCTGCTTTTACATTTGTAATCTTACAGTCTACGCTTGTATTACATTCTGTTATTTCCTCTCTACACCTAGCAATTTCTCCTTCTAATACAATCTTATTTTCTCTCATTTCTGATTCTATTTTTCCCATCCTATCTCCTACGATTTCTATCCTAGCTTCTAAGGCTTCCTTTGTCTGATTTAAGTTTTTATGTACTAATTTTAAATTAGTTTCCATTACTTTCATATTTTCTTTACACTCCTGTCTTCCTAATTCTATTTTCTGTTCTAAATTCTGTCTCACTTCTTCCATTTGCTGACCTATTTCTTCCTTATTCTGACCTAAACTTTGTTCTATGTCCTGTTTTAATTCTGCCCTATTCTGTTCCATTTTCTGACCTAAACTTTGTTCTAGTCTTTCAAACATGATCATCATTAACCTTTGGTCTTTGCTTATTGCTAGTTGTTTCTCACTTTCTGTTTCTATTTGATAACTAGGCCTATCTGCCCCTTCCCCCACTCCTGTTTCTATCTCTTTTCGCGACATTTTAATTTCTCTATTCAATTCACTTAGGGTTAAAAGTCCCACTAGTTTGCCGCTTCTCAGTAACATAAAAATGAAAACAAACTGGATGTGAAAACAACAATTTTTGATCCTACTTTCTTTTTTTTTCGTTGCTTCGTCCAGTTATGTACGTCTCCTGGGCAGTTGGCTTCGCTAGATGATCTTCGGTGTTTTCCCGCGTTGATTATCCGTGCATCGATGTTCTGATGTATCGTTGGCGATATCAAACGATGGTCTAATGGCGTCTTCTTTCCTTCTTCCTGCCAAGTTGTCTCTGCGGCGTCACTTGAGGTTTATCGTGATTTCAATTCCCGTAATTTGCATTCCATCCTAAATTCGAGCTCCACGTTGGGTAAGCCATTTTGATGCCGTTTTTAAATGTTTACTGGTAACACATAGCAGCAAGAATAATGTTCTTCTCAGAAAGATGGAATACTGTGATAGCAGACGCGTTTTCTATCTACTGGGTCGTGGTAACGGATGGAATGCATATATCAATGTTTCTTTATCACAATGTATTTATTTACTAACACTTCGATATTTTACACTCTCAGCACCATATTAAATACTTAAAAACTTTTACACTTCTTTTAATTTGGTAGAATTTATGCTGGATAAAAGTTTGGTGAAAGTTCCATGTTCACATGCTACCAAAACACGTCTTATCACCTTGAACATATAGACGCTACTAATCTGTTTCTTGGCGTCGCCCTGACACGACACACCGCCATTTTGTATTCATCCGCGCAAATAGCTTTTATTGTTAAAACACAAACAATTCTAATATTTATACACTTATAACAAACATTTATATGAACGATTTTCTATTGGGGTCTAATATTCTGTCTCATTACAAAGGTGTATTATAATGAACAGTTGTACATATTTACTTATATTGTGATATTTTATCAAATAACAACCCAATCAGCTTTGTGATAATTGTGTACTTCTTTTAGGATGTGAACAATGGGGTGTTCATGTGATTCAGTTGTGAGAGCTTCTTATGGATTAGCTTATTTAATAGGTAGAGAGTACCATGCATTTATGGATGGCAAGTTTGTGAAGAAGTATATTGCGGTTGCCATAAAAAACATTTCCCCTGTGAAGGCATCAAAATATAATTCACTTACTTTCTCCCGAAACAGCACTGGCAGTAGAATTGGGAATATAACATCCAGTTTGGATTATCAGCTGACTAGTTTAGTTTAATAAATGGGGAGGGTCATGACTTCCCTATGCACTGTGACCATTTCTGATCTATTGTGCTTCCCCATGTTTAGTCTCCAAGAATACCAGAATCCTTGACTAAAGATGCTAGTTTCTTGGCAGAGACCATTGATAGTTCATGCTTAGACATCAACCAGTGGTTAAAATATTTAACCCTGATCAGCTGACTAAGATTTCACATTAACTTCTGTACTATTCACTTGCATTATGTGACAGAAAAGATTTCAGTGACAACAAACAGTTGTGCAGTTTTCTACAAGGGGTAACAAAGCCATTTCAAGTAGTTGAATTTTTAGACTTCATAGCTGTCAAAGGCACAATAACATGGCAAGATATTTATGACTGCATTAAAGAAATGATAAATAGGAGATGGTTGTCACTGCACAATGTTATATCTAGTTACTGATGGGGCCCGAGCTATGGTTGGAGACAAAGGGTTATTTAGGACAATTGAAACTAACATAAAATCAATTAATGTAACTCACTTCAATCCATTCCAATGTCTTACACACAAGAAACACTGTGGTAAAAATGCACTAATGGAAAGCGTAGTTGACACGGTCATGAAACACAAATTTCATAGGGTCAAACGCCCCTAACCACTGTCAGTTTAGAGAATTTTTAATTGTTCTTGATGTGGACTATACAGACATACCATAGTATTGTGAACTCTGTTAGTTAATTTGGGGGAAAGTGTAGAAAGATTTTTTAATTTGAGAGAAAGTATAGTCCTATTTTTAAGAGAAAGGGTAAATGTACCACTGAAATTGAAAACCCCAGTGGATGGCTATATTTAATGACCTTAGTGTTAGACTGCAAGAGGGAAATTTGGTGATATCAGTTACATGGCATCTAATAAGGGCATTCCAAATGAAACTGTTTTTGTTGATTGAACAGTTGAATAGTGATAAGTTAAATTTTCTCAAGTTAAAATCATTAAAGAATGTGGCTGAGGTATATTCCCTTGAATATTACATTAGTGTATTAAAACATTTGCAGAATTCATTTGACACTTGTTGTCAGTGTACAAAAATTGTAAAAAAATGTTTTGTGTTATTGACA
Source organism: Tenodera sinensis (assembly GCA_030765045.1). Taxonomy (NCBI): domain Eukaryota; kingdom Metazoa; phylum Arthropoda; class Insecta; order Mantodea; family Mantidae; genus Tenodera; species Tenodera sinensis. The sequence goes on along the minus strand of CM060974.1, from coordinate 53,520,006 downwards.
TGCCCCTTTAAGCAAACGTTAATGGGATTGAAGATGCAGCAATTCAAATTGAGCTAATCGAATTGAAATGGGACCATCGACTTACTGGAGAATGCAACACTCTCAGCACTCTAGAATTCTGCAAAGGGCTTTCTGACTCACATTTTGCAAATCTGATTAATAATCCTGCAAAAATAATAGCTATGCTCAGCAGTACTTACGTGTGCGAGCAGGCATTTTCCATATGAAGTTGCTGAAAAACCATCTTAGGTCTCAGATCAGCAATGATAATCTGTGTACGTATGTGCCTTGCCAATAACCTACATCCAAATTTTAAAGAATTAGCAAATTCACATGGAAAGAAGAAAATGAACTAAAATTTGCATTGACAACACTGCAATAGCTGCTCTCCATTGCTGCCCTGTGCTCCTAGTGCATTCTATCTGACTCTGTAGCACCAACATTGACATGACTGCCATACAATATAAATTGTACTTCAAATTACCCTTTTCATTAGTGTATTTATTGATGTAGCACATATAACTTAACAAACTTAAAGATACAAATGTGTTAGCAGATATACTAGTCAATTGAACATAGTCATAAATATGTTTATATTGTCTGTGATAAATTCAATATTTTTGTATGCCCCAAATTTTGAATGCCCCCAAAAATGCTCCCCGTGGATTCCTCCACATGGGTGACTTAGCTGGGCTACCATTTGAGATACAGAACCTTTACCCATAAAGAGCACAATTCTAATAGATGCAAATTACGAATGGTTAAACCTCAGAAGCATTAAAAATAATTACTGTTTTAGTCCAGTGCAGTAACACTAAAAAAGGTGAGTAGAATAATTAAGAATACCTTGGAAAAGTTTAAGGAAGGAATGGCAAAGTCCTTTTGTCTACTCACACTTCCTAGTTAGGAGCCTTTATTTTATAGCAAAATATTCAATTACGGCAACAGAAAATGGCATTTAGGATAATATGCATGCAGGCATGAGAGTGCCAACCTAAGTGAAATTGTTAGTTTCCTGTGTTATTGGGCTTCAGTTATGCTAATGTGTCAGGTTTACTGGGTTGCACCTTGCATTTAGGGTTGCATAAGAAAATAAATAAATGTTTTAAGAGGTAGAACTGGAACTTAAAAATTCAATGCCACAACCGGGATTTGAACCACAGACCTTCCGCTTGCCGGGCGGACGCTCTAACCACTGAGCTGTTGTGACAAACTGCCAGAATGGTTCAAAAGTTCTACCTCTTAAACTTTGCCCACACACGGCTTGTGTGTTTAAAAACACCAACAGTAAGTTTGTTGGCATAAATAAATAATAATTACCAAATAAAGGTTTTGTTTCTTAAAAAATTCAAAGTTTTCTTGTGATTGCTTTGAATTTTTTTCATACGCTCAGAAGATAAAATTCATGATATGCACTATCTCAAACCGTTTTTTAAATAATATGTGTATTAATAATAAATAACTTTTTGATATGTTAATCAGAAATGACCCTCGGACCCTACAGTTTATTGTATCTCCCCTAAATTTTTAACATGAATTAAATATATAGGTACAAAGAAAGTCATACAGCCAATGCTTAGATTTGAATACTTTAAGAGGAAAAATGTTTTTCATACAGTTTATTGATATTTTCAATTGTTTCAGTCTCAATTATTAAAAATATTAATTTCAGCTCAATTATTTCATGTTTTAAGTAACTAACTCCCAGTGCAACAGCCCTTTGCGGGCCAAGGCTTGCCACCTGGCAGCTGCATATCCGACCTCTGTCCACCACAGGCATCGTGAGTGGGGTATAATATTGAAGCCATTTATGTGGTCTTTGTGACCTTTAATTTTAACTAATGGATTACAAATTTTAATACCTTAATCTCTGAAGCTCTCCTGAAGATTTCAAGCTAATGAGTTGTAAATTGGGGTCCATGGAGCATAGCAAAAAGTTCTGAAAAAGAAAAGAATTGAGAAAAATCTATTTTAATGTTTAACAATATATTTTTGTGCTTTACCTAATTCAATCAACTTAAAATTCCCCAACACCATATGTGGGACCCTCTGCTGCCTTCTTCTTGGCCCCGTTTCTTAGTATGAAAACTTCCCTTTCGTCTTCCCATTAATAAAAGAGTTTAGAAACATATTACTCTCAGCTAACATCTACACTATGTACTTTCGCTAATTTGCACACCAAACTCATAAAATATCTGCTTCTAAAGCTTTACCATAAACAAATGAATAATTTAAAACATTAAATACCTAAACAATGCCTAATGTATAACTTGGGCACTGAAATAATCTGGGAAGATTACAGAATACTACGGCACTTCTCCGTTTACAAGCAAAGCATGTGCCAGATTTGTGGCAGTGCAGCTCAATAGTGTTTGAATCAGACTTTCTGACGAGTGGGGGGGGGGGGGGGGGGAGACTTACGTTTGTTTTATATGTATGGCAATAATAGTATAAAAACAGTGGTAGTTGCATTGATATGCTTTATATATATATATATATACAGGGTGTCCCAATTGAATTGCCCTATTGTCATATTTTCATATCCTTCGTATTATTGGTGGGGCACATGTGGAAGTGATATCACTTTCTTGACTTGTGTATACAAACTTGATGAGCTGTATGTATTAGTGAAGGTTAGTTCATTTCGATATCTCAAATAGTTTGGCAGAATTACTGAAGTGATAATAGGGCAATTCAATTGGGACACACTGTATAATGTAGCAGTCGCAGCAGCAATATAAGTTTTATTTTCTTTAAGAGTACCACAATTTTGTTTTTCTGAGCACTACAGGCATATAACTTTCCCAAAACTGATGAAAGTCAGGGGTGATTTGTTTTCCATTTTTCAAATCTGGTTTTGTCTACACATTCCCCGATTAATGCAATGAACTTACTTTCAGTATTTTCACTAATACATGTCACTTCCAATGCTGCAGTTTTTACCTGAGAAGCTGTAACATTAATATTATTTGAAGTTGAAGCCTGAGATTTGAACCGCATACATTACTGTCATCTTTTGTAACTTTTCGCTTTCTTGTCACAAATTACTGCATGCTGACAAACAATAGAACAGTGAGTTGCCAGAAACTGAATACTGCAAGCTCCAGTCATCATTGCTGGAATTGTGACCCTGAGTGCCAACCCAACTAATGAACCATATGGTTCAACTTACTTGCGATGTGATACTTTTGCTTACTCACAGATTGCACTCATGCCTGGAAGTCTACAGCGAAAGTGTTCCATAACTTGTATTTTCAAAGAGCAGTAATAGTAAATACATAGTAAAAAGAAAAAAGAATACTTCCCTGGCAGGGAAGGAATTCTTCTTTGATGAGCTGGGGAAATTATTTAATGAGAGTGGTAAGTCCCCATCCTCCCCGTTAATTTGAATCTTGGCTTGATGTATGAAATTCATTTCCCGGAGTCAACTTTCAACCTCTGAAGCAAAATTCCCCGCAAGAGACTAAAATCAAAGCCAGTGAAATCAAAAATTGCATTTTAAAGGTGTAGTGACAAAGTTTATCAAGGAATGCCCACCCATACTGGAACATTTAAAAGCCCTCCTGGATCTGGTAAGCATTCAGAAAATGAAAATGTCACATTGAAGTACAAACTATAAGAGAGAGAGAGAGAGAAGTAGGTTTAAGGGTGCTCAATTACATGGTCATCACCGCCCTTACAATTCATGGCAAAAGCCAGATATAAACTTCAATCAAAAATAAAAGTACTAGTAAAAAGGAAAATATATACATAAATATACAAAACAGAGTGGCAAAAGCCAGAATTAAAACAAAGTGATAAGGATGTCAAAAACGCCTAAAAAAATAGATATTTAAAGCTTTAAATCCTCAAACTCCAGTTACACTCCGTTAAAAACTTGAAAGCTCTATCAACTGCTGTTTTTTTGTCCGCGAAGACCTCTGCAAGTCTGGCAGTCAGCTGTAGAGAGTCCTGAAAATGCACTAGAGAGGAACATAGTATAAGCATAATAAAAAGTGCAAAAAGTCAAAATTGAAGTATTCAGCAATCTTCACCAAATGTCATTGATACATTGCCTAAATGATACTTTCAGAATTGCCAGATCAGTACCATTGTTGTGCTGGAATGTTATACTGCAGAGTTCTTTAAAATAACAATGAATCTGCTGACATGGGGCTGTCTTTTTAAGCAGACATGTCAGTCTGGGCTACATTTGAACCCATGATCTTGGGATCAGCAGGCCAGCTCTTAATCAACTTACCCAGCCAGTCTGATATATTTGTGTAAGGTTGACAGTATTTGTTATTCTCATGTTGGTATCTATGACTCAGTACACACAAAACAGTGAACTCAGGAATTGAGTATGGAAGAAACAGCTCATTGGAATACCCCACAATTCAACTGTGGCATTTTCCCCCATTATGATGCAGCCTGGTTATATTTGGTGATATTCCATCTGTTAGTTTGCATTAATACCACCAACTGTTTGTAAAATATAACCATGGTAAAGCTACAGCCATAGTTGGTGTTATTGCATCTGTTATGTTGTCACAGAAGCCCTGATTTTTTAACACATTGCAGGGAAGGCAACCGATAGATTTTAAAACAGGATGCTGTTTAGACACTATGCTAATCTAGACATCACTGTATTGCTTTTTTTTTTTGTGTGAATTGTTTTAGTGCATTATATGCAGTTATAGTTACTGTTATTTTTGTGTCTGCAACACAGTAGTGCATTAAATTTATTACAATATTCAGCATGTGGTAGTGATTGTATCCAAAGTATTATTGCAGAGCAAGATTTGCCGAGGATGAGTAGGTTCATCATGTGTTATGATAATGATGTTCAATCATTAGTATCATTTGAAAGCATGTTACTTTAACCTTGTGATATTTGAGGTTACAGTAATGTTTTATTATGTAAGTTGGTAGTACTGCTTTTTGATGTAATGTCCACTACGTTTAATGTAATGCTGGCAATATTGAATTCTTGGGAACTGCCCACATGCTGATTCCCCCATAGAAAAGAACACATACAAGTCATGCTATCTAGGTAAGGCTTACTGAAACATGGTTAAAACAATAGAAATAGGAAACTTTTTAAGCAGAGTAAGAGACAAGAGTAAGACTTACAGCTTTCACGGTGAGCATTATTAATTATGGCTTCACAATTGATCACCTAAGAGACAAGAGACAAGTATACTAGTATACAAGTGATACTTCTGTAAAACTTCTACAGTCCTTCAAACACTGTCTACAACTTGTTGCCAGCTGTAGTATCCCTGTAGCAGCTCCTGTTCTGTTGATGTTTCTGATGGGTCACCCTAATGTCTGCAGAATATCAGGAACACTCTGGATTGAACATCATGAAGTGATTCCTTCATTATTGGGATCAAATCATAAACACAGGGTTTAAGACCTGTAAAATGTGGTGGATGGAAAAGCACTTCCTACCCCCAGCAACGTTACAGGTCAACTATAGGGTGTTCCGTGTGTGCTTGAGCATTATCCTGAAAAATGCTGGGAGGCCTCTCCAAAACATGTGGGTACTTGCTTCGCAATGCTGGTCTCAGATTATTCCCAAAAATGATGGAAATACTGTGCATTAACCTTCTGTTCTTGTGATCTTGTTTGGATGATGCACTCAAGTTGAATCAACATAACTTTCATACTTGTAGGGAACAACACACCAGTGTTTTGCTTGGTGACGCATAATGACCCCATTCATTGGATTGGTGCTTAAGCAGAAGTTTGAACGATCTGGCCCATGTTTCATGTAGTGCAACAATGTACTATAAGAAGGTATCTCGACGGGCCCTTAAACCCGACACACTCACTCACTCACTAAGAAGGTATCTCCATCACAACCATAATGTTCCAGGTGAGTTTCTGCAGGGTCGCATCAAACCATTGCTGCACCTCCATCAAATCCCAGGGAACCCACCAAGATGCAGTTTTTCACATTCTCAGCCAATTCTTTAGAACACAAAACAGTCATGCTTTATTCCTACCTCCAGAGCTAACTCACGTACTGTCTGTCGATCAGTGTCTAGTAATGTGGGAATAGCTTGCACATTTTCTTCCCTAACACTCGGACAACTCGGCCAAGGCATGTTTCACATGGTCATGCCCCTCATTGAAGGTTCTAATTCTCCTTGTTACAGTTCTGTGTGGTAATGTTGTGTCCCTACATGCCCCAACAAGATCATCATGACATTGTTGTGTTCATTGAATTTTCAGCCTAGATCACTGTTCCTACTTTGTAAACATGGCAAAGAAAACAGGTTAGAGCAGTAGCTAGTAGGACTTTAATTTCCTCTCTCTGCATGGCGTGTGGAGGCATCTGTTTATTGAAGGTGAGGTCAGACATAGACTAACATAGTAAAAGTGACGACAAATAATCCCCTCTTGTTTTTCTTCCACTGCAATATTGTCACTATTTTTATTACACCCCATGAACAAATGGCTTTCATTCTAAAGTAAGAACAAATTAGAAACTAAAAACTTCACTTATCTTAGTGTTATTTGCTGACCCTGGGTTTCAAGCTGTGTCCAGCTCATTCTCAAAGCCATATAAACAAATTCGTTGCCAAGCTACAATCTTTTATTTTTCCTGAAAAACAATTACTCTTATTCAATTTTTATTTACCAATCTCTGAAAACCAAAATTTATAAATACAATCTATAGATGGTAATTCGAAGTTCATGACACGATTCCTGTTTTTTAAAATAAAATTTTTTTCCCAAACCATTAAATCTATAGGATTACTTAATTGCTTTAATAATTTAACTTCTGGATTAATTTCATGATTAAATGACCAAAAATGATCTGCTACAGCTGATTTATCAGTTTGTTTATATTTAATATTTCTAAAATGTTCTTTTATTCTGGTTTCTAGATGACGTTTAGTTTTACCAATATAAACTTTATCACAATCTAAACAGCTAAATTGATAAATGCGAGATTTTTTATAATTTGGTATTTTATCTTTTTTTTGAAAAATTAAGTAAATTTTGTATGTATTTTACTCACTAAGTAAATTTTGTATATTAAATTTATTTTGAGGGACCAAATTTATTCATTATTCTTTAAAAATCATTGTAAATTTTTTATTAGCCCATGGATGGTAAGTAAACTTTTTAAAAATACAATTATTTTTTATCTTTTAAAAGAATAAAAGAACATTTTAGAAATATTAAATATAAACAAACTGATAAATCAGCTGTAGCAGATCATTTTTGGTCATTTAATCATGAAATTAATCCAGAAGTTAAATTATTAAAGCAATTAAGTAATCCTATAGATTTAATGGTTTGGGGAAAAAATTTTATTTTAAAAAACAGGAACAGTGTCATGAACTTCGAATTACATCTATAGATTGTATTTATAAATATTTGTTATCAGAGATTGGTAAATAAAAATTGAATAAGAGTAATTGTTTTTCAGGAAAAATAAAGATTGTAGCTTGGCAACGAATTTGTTTATATGGCTTTGAGAATGAGCTGGACACAGCTTGAAACCCAGGGTCAGCAAATAATACTAAGATAAGTGAAGTTTTTAGTTTCTAATTTGTTCTTACTTTAGAATCTTGTTGCTTCACTGCTAATAGCTTCAATTTTTCCTTATTTAAATGGCTTTCATGTTTATCCTGTTACCTCAGAACAGAATGAAAGCATCTTGATCTATGGTAGAGATATCTTTGTTTTTGAAAAATGAATAAAAGTACCTAACTGTTGCGTTATATTGCACCTTTGTGTAAACAGGTATAATAGTAAATGTAATATTATTGGAGTCTTATAATTCCAAATTCAGTAGCACTTCAAAGTTCCTAACAGAATTTGTGAATTTAATATTTTTACCTCGGATGTCAGCAGTAGTACCGTATTAACATTTGTTGGAGTTTTATTTCAAACCACCATTACAACTGACCAACTACAGTTTTAGACAACTTCCCTTGTGAACCTTATGAAAAATTAATTTGGTCAAACATATTTTTAGATATAGATCACCATGACTTGCCTGTTCTCCAGGTAACTATCAATAATGGTTCACCTGTAATAACAAATGGCTACACATAACAGTTCTCTAAAGTGGAATTTATCAAGCTAAACCATTTTCTTTCTAAATATTTTTAATGATAATATTGATGATAAAAACTTTGGTGAAAGTAAAAGTTTTGAGATTCATAAGAATTCAGACAAATGTCCTTATGTAATAAAACATATATGGCATGTAACATTTGAATGTGAAGGAAAAAGATTGTGAGAGAAAATATTGATAAAAAGGACTGGTTAAATTCACTGGAAGAAATTCAAGCAAAGAAACTTTTGAGTATAAAATTGGGAAACATAATAGAAATAGGAAAGTTTTTAAGCAGATTAAGATACAAGTGTAAGACTTAAAGCTTTCATGGTGAGCATTATTAGTTATGGCTTCGTAATTGATCACCTAAGAGACAAGTGGTTAAGAAAAATTAGTAAGCCACATAAGCTTGAATTACATGCTCTTAAAAAGAAGTAGCTAAGCTGTGAAACAATTAGATCCATTCCATAAATAACAACACAATGAAGAAGCTTAACCATGCTTTTTCAGATGTCTAGTGATTCTAAGCAATTGAGTTTTATTTTGCAGAAGTTGAAATCAGTGGTTTCTCTAGCGGGAATAATACACATAATTTACATTTAAGAAACATCCACATTATCTAGTACAGTTTCTAGTCAAACTAATCAATCTGTCATACAACACAGTTAAGAAAAAGCAAATATAGTACTTATTTTTAAATGTGATGACAAAAAAGACCTAATGCTTTCTAATCTATTAAATATCAAGAAAAGATAAGGAGTACTACATTATTGTGATTCACTAACAACCTGAAAAGTACTTGAACAACAATGTACATGTAATTGTGATAATTTTGCTGAATATATTATTCAGTTTAATAATTAAAAATCTGATGTGTTGCACTCACATGACTCTCAACTCTTGTACTAACCATTCTTACAAACTCTTATTCCTATATCTTCTTTCTTGATTGTTGAGATACACGTTTGTACAAATTATCTTATTGCTTATTTCCTTTTAGGTGCAAGGGGAATGTTAGAATACAGTAGGCTTTGTGCAATAGTCAAATGTTTGAGATTCTGTTGTCTTTGCACACTTAACATATTAAAAACATGAACAACGATGATCCATTTCACGAAAGTTCTAAGTTTTCCGAAACTCAGACACATGACAAGGAATATCTCCGAAATGGTTCACTCCCCAAAAAATTTCATGTAGACATAAGTTGTGTGTTTTAGCGAGATCTACATTTTTTGTACAGTAAGATTTGTTTTATCTCTTACGGTTTACCAGTTATTCAAAAGTCATCCAGAGCAAACAGGACTACAGGGGCTATAGCCAGAAAATTCAATATATACATTTCATTTGTCATACAAATATCTCAAACATATGACATTTTAATCAAAATCGTTAAAGCCATTTTCAAGAAAATCAAAATTTTCGAAAAAGTTTCCATGTAAAGGGTTGTTTAGGGTGGGGCTATTTTCTTCAAAATCGTCATGTCGCATCCTTGAAAGACATTAAACTTAAATACCAACTTTGGTTTTTAACCAACTTTTCGTTTTTGAGTTATGCTCTCCACAGACTGACACACAGACACACACACGAATCTTTTTGTAAAAATGCTTTTTTTTGGATTCAGGGGGCCTCAAAACATGTATTTTCGGTGAAATCTTGACATCAAATTTTTGGGTGGAATACAATACTTCCCCTACTTGCCAGTAGAGATAGTAAAAATGAAACATTTGAAAGGGTTGAAGTTTAATGACTATACTTATGTTCAAATTGCATAAGCTTTTACGGCCAGTGTCATAAAATACAGAAAGAATCTCTGGCCTTATGGACTGTGGTCTAGTGGAAATTCCTCTGTCCGAAGCTGCGTCGAACATTATCAGTGGTGTGACCGTAGTACTCTGCTACTTTTGGCAAACTGATCAGAGCCATTTGGTTTCACAGGTTTTATATGCTTAGCATGTGTTGGTATATGATGGTTGGTCTGGTCTTTGTTTATTGGCTTGGCTGCTGGGTGGGCTAGTTTAAAGTGGGGGGCTGCATCCATTGTTGTCAAAGGGCTGGCATTTATTGTAGCTGAAATGGGCATGTGATTTTGAATTTGTCTCTGGTCAGGTTCTTTGCACACTTTGTATAATGCTAGATGCCAAGCTTTATTTAAGTGCTTTGTTTCTTCCTTCCTATTTAAGTTATCATTATGTTTGAAAATCTCTATGGCTTCAGTGCTTAAGCAGGTATAAGAAAGAACTGTGGAAGACAGGATAGCTGTGTCTGAATACTGTATAATGTGTTCCCCTGGCGCTAGTAATGCACGTTCTGTGACTGCAGACTTTTCTGTTTGTCCCAAATGGTAACTTCGCTTCTGTTCTGTAATGGATGTGTTTACCATACGTTGTGTGATCCCTATACAGACATTGCCACATGAGCACGGAATTCTGTAAACAGCCACAGAAGAGAGTGATTCTTTTGGATCTTTTGCTGAATGTATTTTGTTCTGTATTTGTTGTGTGGGTTTGTAGATGGTGTGGATGTTGTGTTTTTCAAGAACTTTCTCAATGCGATCAGTAATACCTTTGATGTATGGCAGATATGCTTTATTCTTCTCATTAGGGTCAATTTGTTTTGGTGCAGAACAAGGCTTCCCTCTGGAGTGTAAGGCACGTTTAACTTCTTGGCTAATGTAACCCTTGGCCTGCAAAGTGTTATAAATGTGAGAAAGTTCCAGCGGAAGCAGTTGTGGTTGGCAGATGTGTTTTAATGACAGCTCTCTTCTGGTCGGGATGGTGGTTGGAGAGTTCGTGTAGGTACAGCTATGTGTGTTGATTTGCAGTAGACTGTGTGAGAGAGTGTACCATCGTACTTCCTGGCTATGACTGCATCCAAAAATGGCAGTTGTCTTTTGTTCTCCATTTCCATTGTGAACAGTATGTGTGGATGATGTGACGTAGGAAATCAGTCAAGGTCTCCTGTTCATGGCTCCAGATGGCAAACACATCATCTACATAGCAAAGCCAGCATATGGGTTTTTGTTTAGCAGAATCCAAAGTAGTGGCCTCAAAATGTTCCATGTAATAGCTAGCAATAACTGGGCTCACCAGACTGCACATAGCCACTCTGTCATTCTGTTCATAGAACTTCTATTTCCACTGGAAGTAAGTGGTTTCTAATATATGGCAGAATAAGTCTGTAATGTCCTAAGGGAATAATTCTTGTAGAAGAATGACAGTCTGCTGGATGGGCATCGTTGTGAATAGAGAAGTAACATAAAAACTTACAAGGTCATTGGGCTGCACAGTTGGGGATTTCAGCCTTTCAACAAAATGTGCAGTTTTTTATGTAAGAGTCAGTATTACCGACGTGTGGCAGCAGGAGTTTGGCCAGGTGTTTCGCCAAGTAGTACATAGGAGATCTGATGGCACTAACTATGGGGCTGAGTGGTACTTCTGGCTTGTGAACCTTTGGTAGTCCATATAGTCTAGGGAGGTTGGACTATACTTATTTTCAGACATAAGGCTGACCTCACAGGAAATAGGTTTGTGTGCTTTAGATGAATTCTTTATGAGTAACTGTGTAAACTAAGTTGAAAGTTGAATCAGACTTGAAAATTCAATTCCACAACAGTGTTATTTTGACGCTCTGAGTCAGTGTTCTTAGCACTTGATGTGCCATGGAAGGATGTCCATAGAAGTATTTGATTTAAGTATTGCAGTAAAAAAAGTCAAATACAAGGATATCATACCTAGAAGGTGACTTGCAATTTTGTTTGTTTGTTTTTTTTTTTCTTTTTTTCTTTTTTTTTTTTTTTTTTTTTTTTTCCCTTCATCCTTGGCCAAGAGCTCTACTGGAGGCTATAGACTTGCAATGTTGCAGGTACGTTTAAGTTATCCACTATTGGAGTTCAATATTCCGCTTATTTTCCATACAAGTGCACAATTGGCGAGAACTAACCTGGCACTTGACACTAGGTGATTCACTCACCTAGAAACGAGGCCAGTGCTATCTCGTCCAATCGACTAATCATTGCATAATGTGTTTGCAACACGATTGTGCGAGATGGCACCAGCCTTGTTCGTAGGTGAGTGAATCAGCTATCAAGTGTCAGGTTGGCTCTCGCTGACCTCTCGTTTAGAAGATCATAATATCAATACATTAATTAACCCTCATAGTTGTCAACATTGCAAGTTGGCTTTGGGGTATATCTAATATTTTAGATTGCCTTAAAGGTTTAGCACCAGATGAGGTTTAATGCTGGTATATGTATCTCAATATGGTATCTAGAATTCATAGCATTGGCATGAACAGGTGAAGATCTGTGGTTCAAGTCCTGAACATCATTTTGAACTTTCCAGATGTGATCCAATTTTTCAAATAAGTTTATTTGTGAGAGGATAGAGATGTGTTTGTAATTTGAACAGTGGCTGACGGATGCAATGAAGCTTTCAGTTACAATTTGAAATATTTGTGTTAATTACATGTTCCTTTCTCCACAGGCTTGTTAATAGAACTAAAAGCAGCACCATCAGTTTCACAACAGCTGTAAAATGGATACCACAATAGAAATCAAAGAAGAGGATTCTTTCTCAGACAACTTAGTCTCACAGAACAACTACATGACAGTTAAGATGGAGACAAACAGTGATGGTATGCTTCTAGATGATGGTGGTTGTGAGATGGCTATGAAGACAAAAATTAAACTAGAGTCTCCTTTTTCAGAACTTTGTTCACAGAAAGAGAGGGAATGCTTTACAAGGCAGGTTAAGTTTGAAGTTCTAACATGTAGCAACAACTGCGAGGCAGTTACTGAAAGAAAAATTGAGGACCAGGCTCTGGATTCAGACTTTTGTTCACAGAACGAGAGAGAATTCCTTTCAAAAGATCCTTTAATCCAGCTTAAGAAATACAGCAGTGATCCTGAACTGGATAACAAAATAGACATTAAAGAAGAACCTTGGTGGTTGAAATCAGAAGCTTTGTCTGTTTGTAATGATGTTAAGGTAAGTTTTGTAGCAAAAATCTGCTGTAGTTAACATATTTGTTTATGCTGCACCAGATAAAATATTTCAATTTAGTTGTACAAAATTATTAAGGATAAGAGATAGTTTGTGAATGTGTACAGTATTTGTCACATGGCGCATCTAAAGGGTTGATGATAATGGCCAGAGTGCAAAATCATTAAAATTTGGTCTGGGAGAAAGCATTTTTACATTGCCATTTTAAAAAAAAGATAAATATTAAAATATATCAAATAAAAGCAGTTGCAGTTTGCAAGGTGAATTAGGTGAAGTACTTGACTGTAATTATGCAAATTCTGGATCTAGGTACATTGCTTGTTGCCTCTATACAGGAACTACTTCACCTAAAATGTCATCACGAACTGCTACTGAATTAAAGTTAGCTTACCTTAAATATTTTGAGGTGGTACTTCCCTCGTTTCCTTTAGTGATTAAGATCGATCTGTCGAATGGTGTCTGGAGATCACCCATCCATCTGTGATGGTAAAGACATCCCACAAATTCAGTGGCGGTCCGTTAAGTTTATTTGTTATTACAGACTAAAGTTTTTACCAACAGATAATTTCTTTCGGCAGTTTTGATGCTATGGGCAATGCTAAAACCTTGTTCACTCACAGCAATTGACAGAGGCACTCAACAGACTTTCCATATTCATTTTTCCAGAATTGGCAAAGTATTTAAGGTTACAGAGTCTAACATGTACTCTCCTAGTGTCACTAGCCAAATCATGCAACTCAGCTGCTTTATATATGTCAGAATTACCGTACAAGCTACTTTTACCACTGATTTTATTTTGTTCAAATCGGAGAAACACTATATCACTTCACTTAAAGGAAATCTTTCAAGTTCATTAATCAAACCTTGAATTATTTGTCTTATTTTGCCATACTCCCTGTTTTCACCTTCCTCTTAAAGTTGTAGTTCACAAAATGTTAAGTAATTTTCTTTGCAAAGACTCAAATAAAGGTTATCCTTAACACGTGTTTCTTCAAGAGTTTGTGGAATTGTGGAATGAATCTTATTTTCAGTTTCACTGTAACAAACAGACTCTGCATTGTTGCACTAACTAGAGTCAGAATGCACGATAAATCTAACATGAAAGCCAACAATAGGGTATTCTTTCTCAGTGAAAGTTTTTTATAAAGCCCTGCCAATTTACAAGGATCTCTACTTAATAATTCACAGCTTTCAGATTTTAAGTTTAGAACTGCATTATACAGTGAAAATCATTGAAAATGGGCAACAAAGCATCTTTCTCATTGGAAATCCGATAAATATGAAATAGTAAGGTTTGAAGGTTTTATGGCGAGTGTTATTAATCAAGGCTTCCTGCCGGATGTCCTTTGAAGCCTTGATTAATATGAAACAGCTTTTTGACTTTTGGATAACCTGTAATGAGTATAGCAGCCACTATGTTTTTAACTTCTGCAGTTGTATTTGGTTTGTGAGAGAGTGTAAACTCTCAGAGAGCTGTATTTGGTTTACTGAAAATTTTATAAAATTCATCTACCAAGCATTCTAAGTTAGAAACAGCACTGACGTTGCTAAAAATTTGTTCAGAAACTAGGTCCATCCTATTTGCCATACAGTGTACAGCTATAGAAAAAAATGATTGAGGGCATTAGGAGAGCAGAATATTTCTAAGCCCTTTACACAAGTCTATATTTCTAATGTTTCATAAAAAAAGAGAGCAATAGCAGTAATAGTAACAGTTTTTTTAGAGAGCACCATATTTTTATGTTTTGGCGGTCACATCGCTCTCTCACAACCCCCAGAATGTCTGGGGGACCACACCTGTCGTTGGTTTACGGGTCTCACCGACGTGACCGACCGCCTCCGTAGCGCAGCTGGCAGCGCGCTTGCCTGTGGCGCGGAGGACCCGGGTTCGATCCCCGGTACCAGCATGGGGATTTTATCCCCTCTGGGAGGTCTGGCACGGGGTGCACTCAGCCTCGTTAGGTCCCGGGGGGACCAATTGAGGAGCTACTTGATCGAGAAGTAGCGGCCCCAGGTCTAGAAGACCGCATAACTGGCCGGGAGGGCTCGGGGCGCTGACCACGTCCCACCCTCCAGTACTGCACCTCACCAATGATGCCTGTAGTGGGCAGAGGTGGGGGATGCAGCGGCTGGGCGGTAGGCCTTGGCCCTTCGTGGGCTGTCGCGCGGGGTTTACATTTTTACACCGACCTGACCAGGAGAGTTATCAAAATAAATTCACCGACCATATCCTCTGATTACCAATCAGAAGACGTATTATATGCCATGACAGGTCAGCATGTTAGGGGTTAAGGTTTTATAGAAATGGAGAGGTTGGAAAAATAAAGACTCCCTAGCCCTCAGGAATCCTAATAGCATCGGGGTCGGAAGAGAACAAGAGATGACCAAGGTAAGGTCAGATAGGAAAGTTACAGTGAGGAGCAAAACACCAGTAAGTGGAAGTAATGTTCTGCTCAGCTTGGGTACCTTGTGGTTGCCATTCACATATCCCCTAGACGGAGACCCCTGAGGGCAATGTATCAATTGTAATGTTAAAATATGCAAAGTTTAATTTCTGAGAGAAATGTAGCAATGTCACAGTTTTTCACTCACCTTGGTTGAATGGACAGATGGAGGAGGAGGTTAGGGGAAGGTATTGCCTGGCATTACTGAAAGTCACGGGGATGGGGAGGGCAGGTGACAAAGGCATGCACCAGGTAAAAGCATTGATGGGTGGAGTGGCTGCTTCGGCTGTCATTTATGAGAAGATCATTAGTTTTATTTCAGTCCGATAATCCACAAATGAATGCAATTGTTTTAGGAAAATGAAGAGAAAGACTTATTTATTTATGTATTAAAAGTAATCACAATACTTTAGCTCCTAAGAGATGATAATGACAATGTGCATTATTGGAAAAATCTCTATCCCTTTATGGCAGCCCAAAAACTCAGTTTGAATGGTTTCGTTTTTCTGTTTCCTTAACTATCATCACTAAATCATTATTATTACTTGAACGAATACTCATGTAGGCAACATTAACACCTGTCAGGCATTACATTTTGATTTGTGTGGATTTGCCTGAGATGGTGGTCACTTCAGTGGTACAGTAAATACACTGGGCAAGTTTTTTGTTTATATCCGAGGACTGTGCTCAAAGCACTGCTCCAATGTGCAAAATCACTTTCCATGCTTAACAACATGCTCAGTGATATGCATTTCTGTTCTGATTTCTGGAAGTTATGAACCAAAATGTTTTATGTTGTTTTGCTTCCTGCTCCGGATTCCAACTCTCAGGGTACTGTGAACTAGCCTTTAAATGAGAACTGATATGTTATACAGCAAACTTCCAAATGTTCACAAAAAATACAAATTTATAAACTAGTAATAATTGTACCTTAGTGAGAAAAAATTTATGAAACAGTATGGTAATTTATATATATTATTTATTTATATCAACAAACTTACAGTTGGTGTTTTTATACACAGAAGATGTGTGTGGGCAATGTTTGAGAGGTAGAGTCAGAACTGAAAAATTCAATGCCACAGCCAGAATTCGAACCACAGACCCTCCTCTCACTAGGGGAGCACTTCAACCACAGGTCATTCTGGCAGGCTGTCAGAGTAGCTTAGTGGTTAGAGCACCTACCCAGTGAGAGGAGGATCCGCGGTTCGAACCCCAGCCGTGGCACTGAACTGTTCAGCTCCGACTCTACCTCTCAAATCATTTATACATATTACCTAGGATAGAGCCCTAGTTAAAGATCTATCTGCACAATAAAAAAAAAAGAAATAAATAAATAAAAAAAATAACATTTAGCATCCTATTATTAATTTATTTTCATGTTTCAAATAAAATGCTTGGGTTCCAACTTGTGTTAAATTCCTATTCATTTGAGAGGTAGAACTGGAACTTAAAAATTCAATGCCACAGCTGGGATTTGAACCACAGACCCTCCGCTCACTAGGCAGGTGCTCTAACCATTAAGTTACTGTGACAACCTGCCAGAATGACATTGAATTCTCAAACCAGTTCGTGTTTCTCCTCGTAAACCACAAAGGCAGTCTCACATCAGAGACAATTACCCCAATGGTGACTTACTATTGTAAGTACTTTATGTCCCGGGATTAAATAACTTTCAGATGGTAATTATTATTTATTTATGCCAGCAAACCTACTGTTGGCATAAATAAATAATAATTCCTATTCATTTGCTTTCCTTTCCTACTCCCACAGCAGGAGTCAGGAAATGGGTCATTGCAAGTGCACGAATGGTTATATCATGGAACGCAAACCGATATGCACATAACCATGGTTTGAAAGGGGTTTAAAAGTTCCAGTGGCGGCGTAAAGAAACTTCTCAACAAACAGTTGATTTTATACATGCTGAATACATATGGATTGAGAGTGCTTTAACATTTAGTTTTCATTAATTTATTCTTTACTTTATCTGGAGCATTATAGTTTCGCATACATCTAATGTTAGTTCACAAGTACTGACACACAACAGAACATGTAGGTTCTCATGTCAATTGCAATCTGCTAGATTTTACAATCAAAAAAATTATTGCAAAATATTACTATGAAAAATCAAACAATAAAAGATGGGAACTACCAAGCATTCAAATAGTGATTCCTGAGTATCCTCAAAAAACAGCAGTTGCAACCTTCAGGTTGATTACAGCACATGATTGTCTGGCAAAACATTTAAACAGAATTGGGATATATTCTTCACCACTCTGTCCTCTATGTGATCTGCAAGAGGAAATGGACCGAGACCACCTTCAAATATGCCCAGCCACTTCTAGTGCCCCATCCATCAGTGAAAAATATTGGAGAGCAAGAGGATTAATGACTTCATTGTCAGAAATCCAGCATTAGCTAACAACAACAACAACATATTTCTAATGTGCAGCTGAGTTTATTGATAGTCTGTGTTTATATGTTATCTGTTGGATACACAAATAGGCTGTGTCTTGAATCACCACTTGCATTTGTACACATACTAGCAAATACAAACGCAAATAGTGATACAAGATACAACCAATTTGTGTTTGACAGATGACAACATATGGAAAATAGACTATTTATAAACCCAGTTGCATGTTGGAAATACCAACTTCTGTAAACCATGCTGCAACAAGACATGAGACGTACTAATATTCTGTTCTCCTAGTGCGCTCAGTCATTTTTTTCATTCCAAATTAATTTGTTTGTGGAGTGAACAATTGTGGAGATGTTCCTTGTTGTTTCTGTGAGTTTTGTAATATTTAAACTTTCTTCAAATGAAGATCATTATTCATTTCTTATATCAGCCATGCAAAGAGAACAGAATGTCAAAGTTTAAGAGGTAGAACTGGAACTTAAAAATTCAATGCCACAATTGGGATTTGAACCACAGACCTTCCGCTTGCCGGGCGGACGCTCTAACCACTGAGCTATTGTGACAAACTGCCAGAATGTGGCATTGAATTTAAGTTCCAGTTCTACCTCTTAAACTTTGCCCACACACGGCTTGTGTGTTTAAAAACACCAACAGTAAGTTTGTTGGCATAAATAAATAATAATTAGAATGTCAAAGTTTTAAAAGATTTAGCTATCCCTGAAAGCCTTGTGAATCCCCATATTGCGCTTGCACCTACAAGAAAATTAGATCATTTCTGCAAATGTTAATTGACCAACATGAAGAAGACAGAGGAACAAGGGTTTGTAAGAATAGTTAGTACAAGAGTAAAGAAAATCACGTGAGTGCAACACATAAGATTATTTTTCTTCAAGGGATTTTCAACATTTTCCACTGGTAGTAGTTTAAAGAAACAGCACCATGCATTATTTGGCTCATTCACACACGTAACATATGTAAAACCAGGTGCTTTCAGAAAATCTATCGGTTGACTTATCCGCAGAAGTGTCAGTTGATTTCAAAAAATTAACCAGTTTTAAAAGTAATTGTTCAGCAATAACATTAGTCCTTGTCATTGCAGTGTTATCTGTATGAAGATATGTTCCCATATCCACACCATTCACAATTTGTTGCTGTATAAGTTCTGGGTAGCCAGAAAACTCTACTGTGCATTTGTGGCCACATAAACTGATCATAACATTTTAATAGTTGCATCTAGTTTTTCCTTTGTATTATTTTAGTGTAGCTCACAAGCATTTATTGAACATGTTTCTAGGATGTTCTTTTTGCTTATTTTTCCTGCTACACAAAATCTGAATGAATAACACTATCTTTGTACTTATATATGGCAGCAAGGTTCTTCTTATTCTTCTTTTCTATAGCTAAATCACTAGATCAAGTTGTAATTGTTTTACACACTTGCTGAAGATGTTTAATTTAAGTACTGCACAACATCACATCTTCATTAGCAGTGGTAAATATTAACTACGGTTGATTCTTCTGCTGGGAAGTTGAAAAGTTATTTTCTATAGTGTTGTCGCTGTTTAATTATGCACTTCCACCTTTGTCATGACTTAAAAATTTATTTCTGTCTTAATTAAAAGATAAGTACTCCACTTACATGATTGCATCATCACTTTTAGTCTTTTTACTTTTGTTTTCCCCACACGTTTACTTTCTCTACTGGTAAGTAGGGGAAGTATTGTATTCCACCCAAAAATTTGATGTCGGGATTTCACCGGAAATATGTTTTGAGACCCCCTGAATCCAAAAAAGGCATTTTTAGAAAAAGGTCCATGTGTGTATGTATGTATGTGTGTGTGTGTGTCAGTCTGTGTGTCTGTGGACAGCATAACTAAAAAATGAAAAGTAGGTTAAAAACCAAAGTTGGTATTTAAGTTTAATGTGTTTCAAGGATGCTACAGGAAGATTTTGAGGAAAATAGCCCCACCTAAGCTACCCTTTAGATGGAAAATTTTACGAAAATTTTGATTTTCTTGAAAATGGCTCTAACGATTTTGATTAAAATGTCATATGTTTGAGATATTTTTATGACAAATGAAATGTATATTTTGAATTTCTGGCTATAGTTCCTGTAGCCACATTTACTCTGGATGACTTTTGCATAACTGGTAGACCGTTAGAGATAGACCAAATCTACAAAACATGTAGATCTTGCTAAAATACACAATTTATTAGGGCTAGAAATTTCTTCCGGGCTTAAAACCCATGGTGTGCTGGAGTTTTGAGGTCCAGACGTTTTGTTCACACCTGCGGTGGACATCATCAGTGGCATAGTCTGAGTCTTCTCGGTGAAGGTTCAGTTAGAACAGAATTGTTTATGAATGGAGGTGCCGTATTTATATGTAGGCCGCTCACAGGGGATTGGCTGGGCTTGAGCGGGAGGTGTGTGTTAGATGGGCTCTATTGCTGAATGGTTTACGTGATTTCTCTGCATTGGTGCTTCTTTTTTATGTTTGAGTATCGGATGCCAGGTTTTGTTCAATTGTAGAGTTTCTTCCTTCCTGTTAAAATTATTGGGATGTTTGTAAATTTCTATGGCTTCACGTTGTAATCTGGCGTGGTAGTATAGCATAAATGAAAGTACACTAGTCCCCTTATACTAAATTGTGTTCTCCGTCGGCTCATATTGCATGTTCAGCGACCGCTGACTTGGCTGTCTGTCCCACCTGGCAGCATCTCGTATTCTGTGAGTCGGGTGTTGATGCTGCGTTGGATGGTACCTATGTACACTGCACCGCAGGAACATGGAATCTTGTAAACACCGGCCCAAGCAAGTGGGTCCCTGGGATCTTTGGCTGACCGAAGCAAGGTATTTATCTGTCTGGTAGGTTTTAAGATAGTTTTGATGTTGTGGTACTCGAGTAGGCATCCTAATCTATCTGTGACAGTTTTGAAATAAGACAGAAAAGTGGTGCCTTTGCTGTTTAGTGGATCCCGTTTGAGGTTGGCAGGGCGAGGCCTAGGTGGGCTACGGTCTGCCCAAGATACATAAGACAGGAGTACCACTACAATCTGTCAGCAGCATTGGGTCCCCTACCTACGCTGTTGCAAAGTATTTATCCAATTTACTACAACCTCACATCGGCTCCACGGACACCTACATCAAGGACTCGCACCATTTCATCACAAAACTACAGACCATCACACTGCAACCTCAAGCTGTCCTTGGTAGCTTCAGTGTCGTCTCTCTCCCTTCACTATGGTTCACGTAAATGATGCCATCACATTACTAAAAAATCTCTTTCCAGATGACATACTGACACTATTTCATCACATGCTTACCACTACTTATTTCCAAAGGAACCAGGCTTTCTTCGAACAGATTGACGGGGTTGCCATGGGCAGGCCACTCAGCCCAGTGCTTGCTAATTTCTTTATGGAGTCCTTCAAGTCCCAGGCCCTAAGTTCTGCAACTCACAAGCCGTCTACATGTTATCACTATGTGGATGACACTTTCGTCGTTTGGAGTCATGGGCAATCAGTACCTTGATGGTTTCCCACAGTATCTCAACAGCATCAATCCACGTATTCAGTTCACTATTGAGAAAGAAAAAGATGGACAACTGGCCTTCTTAGATGTTCTGGTCAGCAAGAGAGCAGACGGGGCTCTTGGACATATAGTCTACCACAAACAAACCCACACTGACCGATATCTGAACAATAATTCCAATCACCATCCTAAGCAGAAATGCGCCATCATACAGACCCTCAATGACTGTGCTGCCTGCATCTGTGAGCCTAACTCGTTACAACACGAACTCTGACATCTGGAACAGACTTTATATTCAAATGGTTACACGGCACAAGCAGTTCGCAGAGCAATACACCCACCAAGGCCTCGCCCTGCCAACCTCAAACGGGATTCACTAAACAGCAAAGGCACCACTTTTCTGCCTTATTTCAAAACTGTCACAGATAGATTAGGACACCTACTCAAGTACCACAACATCAAAACTATCTTCAAATCTACCAGACAGATTAATACCTGCTTTGGCGGCCAAAGATCCCAGGGACCTGCTCACTTCGGCTGGTGTTTACCAGATTCCATGTTCCTGCGGTGCAGTGTACATAGGTACTACCCAACGCAGCAGAACACGAGGTGCTGCCAACTGGAACAGACAAGTCAGCGGTTGCAGAACATGCAATATGGGCCAACGACGAACATGTAATTCAGCATAAGGAGACTACCGTTCTTTCATCTATGCCATACTAGCACACCAGACTACAACGTGAAGTCATAGAAATGTACAAACACCCCAATAATTTTAACAGGAAGGAAGAAACTCTAAAACTGAACAACACGTGGCATCTGATACTCAAACATAAAAAAGAAGCACCAATGCAGAAAAATCACGTAAATCATTCAGCAATCAGAGAAGAGAAGCCCCGCCCATCTAACATTCACCTCCAGCTCAAGCCCAGCCAATCCCCTGTGAGTGGCCCACATATAAATACTGCACCTCCAGTCATAAATGATCCTGTTCTAACTGAATCTTCACAGAGAAGACTAAGACTAAGCCTCCGATGATGTCCAGCACAGGTATGGACGAAACGTCTGGGCGTCAAAACTCCAGCAGACCATTGCTTTTAAGCCCGGAAGAAGTCCCTAGCCTTAATTCTAATTCCAGCCATGAAAGCTTCCAACTACACAGTTTATGTCCAAATAAATTTTGTTGTAGGGTGAACCATTTCGGAGATATTCCTTGTTATGTGTTAAGTTTCAGAAAACTTAAAACTTTTGTGAAGTGAAACATCGGTGTTCATTATTATTTATTTATGCCAACAAACTTACTGTTGGTGTTTTTAAACACACAAGTCGTGTGTGGGCAAAGTTTGAGAGGTAGAACTGGAACTTAAAAATTCAATGCCACAACTGGGATTTGAACCACAGACCTTCCGCTTACCGGGCGGCTGCTCTAACCACTGAGCTATTGTGACAAACTGTGAGAATGGCATTAAATTCTCAAACCAGTTCGTATTTCTCCTGCTCAGTGGTTAGAGCAGCCGCCCGGTAAGCGGAAGTTCTGTGGTTCAAATCCCAGTTGTGGCATTGAATTTTTAAGTTCCAGTTCTACTTCTCAAACTTTGCCCACACACAGCTTGTGTTTAAAAACACCAACAGTAAGTTTGTTGGCATAAATAAATAATAATTACCATCTGAAGGTTATTTAATCCTGGGATATAAAGTACTTACAATAGTAAGTCACCATTGGGGTAATTTGTCTCTGATGTGAGACTGCCTTTGTGGTTTACCAGGAGAAATATGAACTGGTTTGAAAATTTAATGCCATTCTGGCAGTTTGTCACAATAGCTCAGTGGTTAGAGCAGCCGCCCGGTAAGCGGAAGGTCTGTGGTTCAAATCCCAGTTGTGGCATTGAATTTTTAAGTTCCAGTTCTACCTCTCAAACTTTGCCCACACACGGCTTGTGTGTTTAAAAACACCAACAGTAAGTTTGTTGGCATAAATAAATAATAATTACCATCTGAAGGTTATTTAATCCTGGGATATAAAGGCTTGCAATAGTAAGTCACCATTGGGGTAATTGTCTCTGATGTGAGACTGCCTTTGTGGTTTACCAGGAGAAATACGAACTTGTTTGAGAATTTAATGCCATTCTGGCAGTTTGTCACAATAACTCAGTGGTTAGAGCAGCCGCCCTGTAAGCAGAAGGTCTGTGGTTCAAATCCCAGTTGTGGCATTGAATTTTTATGTTCCAGTTCTACCTCTCAAAATCGGTGTTCATTTTTGTATACGTTAAATGTGCAAAGAGAACAGAATCTCAAAGCTTTAAAAGATTTGACTATCGCACAAAGCCTACTGTATTCTAATGTTCCCCTTGCACCTTAATGGAATGAAGCAATAAGATAATTTGTACAAATGTTCATCTCAACTAACACAAAGATATAGGAATAAGAGTTTGTAAGAATGGTTAATACAAGAGTAAAGAAAGTCGTGTGAGAGATAGACATCAGATTTTCTCTTATTGAATCTTGTAATGTCACCAAATCTAGTGATTGTATGTTAGTACTAACATTATCACATATGAAGAACTGGGTAATTAACCCACTTTCAGTATATTTCATATTGATTGTTTTTTTTCAGTGTTTACTCATCTGTTTCAATAGATAGACTGGAAACAATCATTTACACATGAACCTGACGTGCAGCAGTTATATCAAAGAAAAAGATCTTCTGAATTGACCCTATAACCCTGTGCAGTAGTTCAACAATGCTTCTATGATAGATAAGAGATCAACCTGTCGATAAAGTCTAACAATCAGTGTTAAAACAAACAAAGTGCTGGAAATTATTATTAAAGTTTTATTTTTAAATATTGCGGAAAACAGAGATGAAATATTTAAATTCTCATACATTTTGCATATGAGAGGAGGCTTTGCACAAATATATCATAACAAAAAGCTGAGTTCCTGTATGTGTACAAGAGTTTTCATGCATATGGAAGCCCTGGTTTACAGTTTCTTTCACTGCAGTCGTTCGAACCCAGGCACTTCCCATTGTAAGCAACAATGGAACGTGAATTCAGTCCATCCAATCAATTATTGCTGGTATTTTAGTTTTTATTCATAAAATTTAATGCTTTGGTTTTAGTCATCTAATGAAGAAATATTGTTGAAATGAAAATATTTTAGTAGTATATGTTTCGCTTTTTGTCTAGCTATAATAAACTGCCCTCTCCAGGTATTTTAATGGGGGAAATTCTTGGTGTAAAATCATTGGTGGCAGAGAAATCCTACCCATGACCCCTGGGATTTTGCTCGCTAGCAATAGTAGTGATATTTCTTCGAAATTATGGGATACTAGAGGAAATTTAATTTAAAAGGTGAGTCAATTAATAACACTAAATGACACTTAAAACATAGTTTTCCGGAACGCGTTCCATAGGTTAACTTTCCTCCATTATCAACCAGACAATAATTGGGTTTCCATGGTGTTTCATAGTGCGGATGGCAATGCTTCTTCTGATGTTTCTTCTGGTAACGGTTCAAGGAACTTGCTGAAAATATCTTTCTGAGGAATGTCGAAATTAAATACTCAGTTTCTGCTGATTTTTGTAATTGTTTAGTCTTGATGTTCCTAATGTGTTTATTGGATCTAATTTCTAAATGTGTATATTTCATTACAATCACCGCATTCAGTTTGGTATATGCCAGATTTTTTGTGAGGTGGAATAGCATCTTTGATGTTCGAAAGTAGCAGGTTTTTTATGGAGTAATGGTTTACTGGTGCTAGTTGAATGTTGTATTCCTTGAACACTTTTTTAAATTTATCAAAGGCCCATGGATGATATGTGAATTTTTTGAATGTTATTTTTGTTTTTGCTGCTGTGAGAGTTGTAGCTTCTTTTAATAATTTTTTCTTTTCTGCTCGTTTTACTTTTTTGTCTACTAATTCTTGGGGAAGCCACTTTTTTGTGCTATTTAAATTATTTTGTAATATTCTGTTTTGTATTCTTCTGCTGAAAGAGGGATGTTCACCAATCTATGTGTTAAACTATTGAAGATTGCTTGTTTGTGGCTTCTTGGATTGTAATTATTAGCTTTTATGTAGTTGTCTGTCTGTGTTGGTTTTCTGTGAATACCAAAATTTATTCTATCCTTGTTTTTGATTAATTTTAGGTCTAAAAATGGTAATTAATCATCTTTTTCTACTTCCACTGTGAAATTTATACTTTTTGGAACTGTTGCAAATATGTCATTTACGTATCGCTGCCAGAGTTTGAACATCCAAGGAAAACCTTTTGTGATCCTTATTTCCAATGAACTCCTGTAAATATGTGCTAAGAGTGGTGAGAGAGGGTTGCCCATTGCTAAACCTGAAGTTTGATGGAAATACTTTGGAACTGGAAGAAATTTTGTTCTGTGCATAATTTGGTGAGTTCTATGTATTCTGCAATTTCTGGTGATGACATTCCAAGTGATTTGAGCCAATTTTTGATCAGTGATGGGAGTTTTTCTATTTGTATACTGGGAATAGTGACTCTATGTCAAAGGAGACAAGGGTGTCCTGTTCTGTTAATTTGAAGTCTTTGATGTGTTCTATCAGTTCAGAACTGTTTCTTATGCTTAAACTTTCGAATTTAATAAATGAATTAAATTTATTGGATAGCCATTTTCCCAGTTTGTAAGTTGGTGAATCTATGCTGCTAATTATGGGTCTCATGGTGATGTCAGGCTTGTGTATTTTGGGTAAACCATAGAGTCTAGGTACGGTTGGGTTATTTGGTTTAATTGCATATTTGTTTGGCATTATGCTGGAATTATGTATAGTTTTTTCAAAGGTTTGAACACAAGTGGTTAGCGGGTTTTTGCTGATTTTTTCATAGTTACTATCATTTAGCATTTATTCCATTTTTTCTATGTAATTTGACTTATCCATTATTACTATTTTGTTCCCTTTGTCTGCCTTTGTGTATACTAAGTTTTTATGTTTTAAAGAATGGATAAGATTTCGTTTACTTTTGTGACTTGATCTGTATTTTAATTCTTCTAAAATCTTTTTGCACTGGGTTTTTACCGAATTTTGTGTAGATAATGGCAAACACTGTTGAAATATTTATATCTGCTATATAGTCTTCAATTTTCATAGAAAAATGGACGCACATTTTTAAACCTTGATTTAAAAGATTCATTCCTTCTTTGGAGAATTCATGATCACAAAGATTGACCACATTCTCAAAGTTTTGTAAATACGTTTTTGTAGTTCTGCCATTTTGTGCCGTGTTGTTTGAACGTACTCAGGGGTCTCCGTCTAGGGGATATGTGAATGGCAACCACAAGGTACCCAAGCTGAGCAGAACATTACTTCCACTTACTGGTGTTTTGCTCCTCACTGTAACTTTCCTATCTGACCTTACCTTGGTCATCTCTTGTTCTCTTCCGACCCCGATGCTATTAGGATTCCTGAGGGCTAGGGAGTCTTTATTTTTCCAACCTCTCCATTTCTCTAATTTTTCTATAAAACCTTAACCCCTAACATGCTGACCTGTCATGGCATGTAATACGTCTTCTGATTGGTAATCAGAGGATATGGTCGGTGAATTTATTTTGATAATTCTCCCGGTCAGGTCGGTGAGACCCGTAAACCAATGACAGGTGTGGTCCCCCAGACATTCTGGGGGTTGTGAGAGAGCGATGTGACCGCCAAAACATAAAAATATGGTGCTCTCTAAAAAAATGGTTACTATTACTGCTATTGCTCTCTTTTTTTATGAAATATGACTCGAGGGGTAAAATGTTCCGGAGTTAAAATAGTCCCCCATTCGGATCTCCGGGCGGGGACTACTTCTCGAGAACCAAAACATTATATTAATAGAAGATCTAACATCAGACTTCTACAATGGAATGCGGGTGGTCTCACACAAACAAAAAGAGTAGAACTGAATAAAATTGTATTTGACTATAACATTGACATATTTGTAATACAAGAAGCAAATCTAACAAATGACCAACTTAAATACTTCAATTTTACTGGATTTTTACTGCACTTACTACCCAAAAATAGACAGATAAGTAGTGGAATATTAGTTGGAGTCAAAAAGGATATTAAAACCTCCTTTGAAATTGTTAAAGAAATGGATAACACAGATAAAAGTGAATTAATAAAGCTAAATTTTTGGGATAACAAAACACATCTACATTTATACAGTATTTACAATCCTCCCAGGAATGTACCGGATCTCTCACTTATTGACCAATTAAATAAAACAATCGTAATTGGGGATTTCAATGCCCATTCCAAAAGATGGGGTTATGAAAAAGTGGATTCTACAGGGAAGATAATGGAAGAATTTTTGAATACCACAACTTTTGAACTGATTTATAGTAAAGAAGATCCCACAACCTTCATACATTATTCTGGAGCAGGTAGTAACCCAGACCTCTTGTTAGCTACAACAGATATTGTTTCAAAAATTAAAAAACAAGTTATAGAAGATCCAAGTTCTGGTCACAGAGCAGTAATTGCTGATATAAAACTAGAGAACACAAATAACAGTCAAGGTCTTACGAATCTGTATTGGAACTTCAAAAAAGCAGATTGGAACAAATATAAAACTGAATTAGAACATAAATTTAAAGAACAAACAAACTCACAGCTGCATGACCAACCAGATCATATGAACAAAGAATTCTGTAAAGTCATCCTAAAAACTGCAAAAAAACATATTCCTCGTGGAAGAATTAAAAATTTCAAACCCTTTTGGAACCCCCAGTTAGAAGAACTGAAAAAGCAAAGGGATATAGCTAGAAATACAGCTGAACAAACAAAAAACATATCAGAAACACAAATATGGCGGAAGAAATGTGCCTCATTAAAAAAAGAAATTAATACTGCTAAAAGGAATCACTTTAATAATTTCTTAGAAAAAATGGATTATAGGACAGATGGTAACAAAGCTCATAAGTTCATAAAAAATGTCAAGGACAGGAAAGAAAACAACAGCACACCTATCATACACAACAATAAAATGTTAGTAAATGATGCAGTCATAGCCGAAACATTCAATAAATATTATGCTAATGCACACAAAGTAACAAGAAATAATAAAAAGGAACGTAAAGAATTTAAGAAAGATTCGAAACAAGAAAGAGAATGTAATCCTAACACTCAGTGCAATATCTTTTTTCAAAATTTTAATATGCAAGAATTGAACATTGCAATAAATAATCTAAAAAACAAAAAGTCTCCTGGACCAGATCACATACATCCAGAGTTCATAAAAAACCTTGGAAAAACAGCAAAACAACTACTACTGAAACTCTACAATCTATCCTGGAAAACCACTGTACCTGCTGAATGGCGAAAAGCAATAATTGTCCCACTCTTGAAGAAAGACAAAACAGCATCAGAAATAAAAAATTATAGACCAATAGCTCTTACCAGCATAATAGCAAAAGTGATGGAAAGAATGGTGTCAAACAGGTTAAATTGGTTTCTAGAATCACAAAATTTAATATCCCCATGTCAAGCTGGATTCAGAGAGTTCCACTCTACAAATGAACAAGTCTTACTTCTCAGTCAAGAAGTCAAAGACTCCTTCAATAGAAAAGCAGATAATTTATCAGTTTTTATTGATTTTCAAAGCGCATATGATTCTATATGCAGAACAAAACTACTAAAGAAAGTAAAAAAAATAGGGATACAAGGTCAAATGTTTTCATGGCTATATCATTTCCTAACACAACGCTTTATTGCAACCAGATATGGAAGAAATACATCTAAATATAAACAAATACACCGTGGCTTGCCACAAGGTGCAGTGCTCAGCACTACACTTTTTAATATATTTATTAATGATCTACCACAACAAATACAAGAATCAGGTGTGAAGTGTGCACTATTTGCTGATGACTTGGTAATGTGGACTTCAAAACCAAAAAGCAAAAGTACAGAACTGGAAAAAACCATGCAACAATCCTTAACCAACTTACAGAGGTGGACCAAAGAAAATTTAATGACTGTTAATACAACAAAATCAAACTACCAAATCTTTTCACTAAGAAAAAAACCACTAAAAATAAAACTAAATTTTGAGGGTCAACAATTACCAGAAACAAAGGAAGCAAAGTATTTAGGAGTTACATTTGATACCAAACTTACATGGACCAAACAAATAGAAAATGTAATACAAAGAGCAGAGAGGCGCCTTTCACTGTTAAAACGTTTAACAGGAATGAAGTGGGGATGTTCCAGAGCAACGCTTAACACAACATATAATATATATATAAAATCATTGTTTACTTACTGCAGCGAAGTTCTTGTAACAGCAAACACAAAAAAAATTCAAATCTTTCAAAACCAAAGTCTGAGATTAATTACAGGTGCTATCAAAACCACACCAATAGCAGCTATGGAAATACTAACCAACCAATACCCCATTGAATATGAAATAGAAAAAGCGGCTCTTATTCAACACAAAAAGTTGATCAGACTCCCATTCAATACATGGCACAAGAGAAATTTTACACATACACTAAAGACTCAGGAGAGCTTTCTTTCCAAAATTCAAGACATCAAGAAGGATGTACACCTTCCTAATTCAAAGGAAAACTTTATATCTAAAGTCAATCCAACACATACATTAGACATCACATATTATTTACACCTGACAGAAGAAGTTAAAAAAAGTGATACTCCAACTAGTGTTCTAAAATTATTGGCATTAGAGACAATCCATACTAGGTTTCCAGAACATGAGTGGCTCCATATTTATACTGATGGATCATTTATATCAAACAAAGATGGAGCAGGTGCTGGAGTCACATGTCACCTCTTTTCCTATTACAAATCTTTAAGTTATGGAACTACTAACTTTGATGGAGAAATTGAAGCAATTCGAATGGCCCTACAAAATCTTTTGTACAGAATTTCACATTTTCAGCAAGCAGTTATTCTCTCAGATTCCAGGGCAGCAATTATAGCAATTACTTCCAAGTTGTCACCAAAAAACCAAACTATTATAGAATGTTGGAAGATGCTTAGCCATCTAACAGCACTTCAAAAACACCTAGTCTTCCAATGGATACCGGCTCACTGTGGACTGAGTTGTAATGAGAAAGCTGATTTTCTTGCAAAAAAGGGTACCAGCGGTGTACAGAAATCTATAGTTAATTTACCATTTTATGCAGCTAAAAGATTAGTCAACTCTGAATTCAAAAAAATTATTGCAAAATATTACTATGAAAAATCAAAGAATAAAAGATGGGAACTACCAAACATTCAAACAGTGATTCCTGAGTATCCTCGAAAAACAGCAGTTGCAACCTTCAGGTAGATTACAGGACATGATTGTCTGGCAAAACATTTAAACAGAATTGGGATATATTCTTCACCACTCTGTCCTCTATGTGATCTGCAAGAGGAAATGGATCGAGACCACCTTCAAATATGCCCGGCCACTTCTAGTGCCCCATCCATCAGTGAAAAATATTGGAGAGCAAGAGGATTAATGACTTCATTGTCAGAAATCCAGCATTAGCTAACAACAACATTTGAATGTGAACTCTCTCTGTTTTCATTTTGCATTTTAAGTTTTGCTTCTTTTTTTTTTTCGGTGTAATTTTTGCGTGTAAATTTTGGTGAAACATTTATTAATTTTTCCAATTTGTGTTTAAGTTTCAGAGTTTTTGCTTTCTTTTTTCCACTAAGGATTGCCAAATAATTATTTTGAAGATTTTCCCAAATCGTGTTTTCCAGTGCTTGCGTTAAAATTGAATGTAACTTGTACAGTTTTAATTCTGTGTCTTCTAGCTGCTTGTCATGTTTATTGACTACTAGTTGTAAAACTTTTTTCTCTGCCGCTTTTTGTTGAACATTTCTGTTGATCAGTTTAACTATTATTCGGCAAATTTGGGGGTTACTTTATTTCACAAACACAGTTTAATGATTCTAAAGTAAGAACAAAATAGAAACTAAAAACTTCACTTATCTTAGTATGATAAGCTTTGAGAATGAGCTGGACACAGCTTGAAACCCAGGGTCAGCAAATCATACTAAGATAAGTGAAGTTTTTAGTTTCTATTTTGTTCTTACTTTAGAATCTTGTTGCTTCACTGTTAATAGCTTCAATTTTTCCTTATTTAATAGTTTAATGAATTTTATGTTGGCAAAAGTGTTCCTCTTTTTCGCATTAAGTTTTATGAACATTTTTATTTCTTCCTTCTTTGATCCGAAGTTTGCATTGAATGCCCTTACCTCATTCGCCATTTTCTAAACTTTTCTTGTTCCACCACGTGCAAGTTTTATTTAACTTCTGAAGATTTGTTTGCCTATTTAACTATCTTCCTTTCATAGAAGTTTGAAAACAGTGTTGTTATAATTAATTTAATTTAAAAGGTGAGTCAATTAATAACACTTATGTTGTTAGCTAATGCTGGATTTCTGACAATGAAGTCATTAATCCTCTTGCTCTCCAATATTTTTCACTGATGCATGGGGTACTAGAAGTGGCCAGGCATATTTGAAGGTGGTCTCAATCCATATATAATTACATTTACTTAGGGGCCTCAGGGGTCTCCGTCTAGGGGATATGTGAATAGCGACCACAAGGTACCCAAGCTGAGCAAAACATTACTTCCACTTACTGGTGTTTTGCTCCTCACTGTAACGTTTCTATTTGACCTTACCTTGGTCATCTCTTGTTCTCTTCCGACCCCGATGCAATTAGGGTTTCCTAGAGCTAGGGAGTTTTTATTTTTCCAACCCCTCCATTTCTCTAAAATATTAACCCCTAACATGCTGACCTGTCATGGCACGTAATACGTCCTCTGATTGGTAATCAGAGGATATGGTCGGTGAATTTTCCCGGTCAGGTCAGTGAGACCTGTAAGCCAACAACAGGTGTGGTCCTCCAGACATTCTGGGGGTTGTGAGAGAGCGATGTGACCGCCAAAACATAAAAATATGGTGCTCTCTAAAAAGCGGTTACTATTACTGCTATTGCTTTCTTCAATATCAAATTATGTTGTAAGTGTTGTTTAGTGTTATTAATTGACTCACCTTTTAAATTAAATTAATTATAACAACACTGTTTTCAAACTTCTATGAAAGGAAGATACTAGAGGAAAGTTTGTTATAACAAAATAATCTGTGATATTGTAACATCTGACGCTCACGTGCACTAGAAATAAAAGAAATCTGATGTGTTACACTCACATGACTTTCTCTACCTTTGTACTAACCATTGTTACAAACCCATTCCTATATCTTCTTTGTGTTAGTTGAAATAAGCATCTCTACAAATTATCTTGCTGTTTATTTTCTGGTAGGTGAAAGGGGAATATGAAAATACAGTAGACTTTGAGCAATAGTGAAGTCTTTTTAAGCTTGAAATTCCATTCTCTTTGCACAGTTAACATACAAAAGATGAATAACGATGTTCCATTTGACAGAAGTATAAATTCTGCAAAACTTATACAAATAATAAGGAATATCTCTGAAATGGTTCACCGTATAACAAAATTTATTCAGACAAATTGTGTTTTAGCAAGGTCTATATTTTCTGTGCAAGATTTGGTCTATCACTTATGGTTTACCAGTTATGCAAAAGTCATCCAGAGTAAATAAGACTACATGGGCTCTAGCCAAAAAATTCAAGATATACATTTCATTTGTTGTAAAAATATCTCAAACTTATGGTATTTTATTCATTTCCATGCAAAGGGAAGGTTAGGTTGGCGGAATTTTCTTCAAAATCCTCATGTCATATCCTGTCCAAAGTCAGACACACATACATGGACCTTTTCCTAGAACTTTTTTTTTTTTTTTTTTTTTTTTTTTTTGGGCTATTCGAAATGTTTAGTTCTTCCGGGCTTGTAGCACAACAATACCCTGCCCACCCCCACCCATATAAATAACCGTAACGAACTTTAACGGTCACTACTTCTCTGCTTCCACATTCAAACTCTGACCGGTGCAGACGGAGGATCTTGTTACCCTGATGATGCCAAGTGCAGTACTTGGCGAAACGTTGGTATCTACCATGCCTTCTAGACCACAGCCTACAAGCCCGGAAGAACTAAACATTTCGAATAGTCAAGACACCAGCCGTGAAAGCCTAAGTACATATGCTTTTTTTTTTTTTTTTTTTTTTTTTTTTTTTAGATTCACGAGGCTCAAAGGATATATTTCTGGAGAAATCTCAACCCAAATTTATGGGTGGAATACAATACTTCCTGTACTTTATTATACATAGTAGAGACAGTAAAATGAAATGAACATTTTATGAAGTCCAAAGGATTTGAAGTCCACTGATCTGAAGACAAAGGGCAACCTAGTTATAAAGCTTTAACCTTTGGACCGCTAGCCATTTAAATCGCAAAATAATTGTTTCCAGATAGTCAATAAAGAAATCTAGCAATTTCAATTAGGCCACAATTTGAATTGCTCTGTGCAGATCAAGCCGTAATATTTTGCCAATTTTGTATATTTTAATTAACCAATGTGACCTAAAGGATATTAAATGCAATATGCATCAATTACAAGTAATGGTTTGTTAATTTATAAAATGCTAAAAAGGGTGTCTTTCACTTTCATATATGGAGCTAAAGGGATTCCTACTTTTTCTTTTTGAACATTACCATGATTCAACTGGTGTTTTGCACTGCAGGCAAACAATTGAGTACCTGGGTGCAACAAGAGCGTTAGTGGAAAAATGCCATGTTGAGATAAATGGTCTCAAAGTTTTGAAACTGTAGGAATCGTTTAATAAAACACTAATACTTTGAGAATCAGATTTATTATCAATAATATGCAAATGTCTAACAGTTTGTCATAACATCCTTTTAAATTTAATAATACAAAGATAAATATTGATATATATAGGAACAAAATTAACGCTGTTATTGCATAGAATGTCTACTGTCCAGCCTTTTTATATTATAATTGTTATACTTTTAATACATTTAGGATTATTGAACAATCTTTAGGCCTCAGATTCTGATTCAACACCTGACACTTTATTTGGGACATCATTATTCACACATTCTGTGTTTTTTGTGCTTTTGTATTGACAGATGTTGTTTGTTTCTCTTTTGTTGTTATGTATCCCATCAAGATCGCATCCTGAAGTACTTTGTCACTGCAGACCCAAAATTTAACGAACAGTTGTTCCTGTTCAACGATTTGTAAACTCTGACAACACCTAGAATAAAATTGGAAAAAATATAGACTATATAAAATAAGCAAAACTTCACCCATATCTAATTCTGATCATTTTATGTTAGCATTATTAATTTAAATTCACATGTTTCCTTTGTCATTGTTGGCAGCCTGCTAAGTGCTGCCAACAATGAAGTTCTTAAATTGATTTTCATCTAACTAAAGGAAAATAAACTGTCCACTAGAAGATATTGCAAAGAAAAATTAAAAAGTACATACCTCTTCTTGCAACAAGATTCAACTGGCTTGAACTTCTTGGCTGGTATTTGCTTTCCTGTGCATTCGGATATATACATCTTATCAGAATTTCGATGTTTCTTAGCAACATTTCGTTTCCACAATTCGGAATTCCGTTGTCTCTTTACCCCAACATGGTTACTTTCATTGTCATCAGTGATAATTTCTTCTTCCGAAGTAACATACTCACCAATTATTGCATCCATCTTTACCTTGTCTGCCTAGCCACGTGGCGACAATGAATGGCTTGGTCATGAGTGCAACTAAAGTGTAGCGCGCGATCTACTTTCCAAAGAGCTCCTGCCATGAAGTCACGTCGTACCGAACTAATTTTTATACAGATGATAGTTGAACGTTTGACAAACACAATACAAGCATTTATGCAATAACAGCGTTAGCCGGCTAACGCTCTTGTTGCACCCAGGTACTCAATTATTACTGGAAAGTCAATTCTCCTTTCAAGTTCTTTCCTGGTAACTGACCAAATATGTAGCATTTTATAAGGGGGCAAAGTTGATTGACATCATTACACAAACCAGCCACACATATGCAATGTTATTGTTCTTACTTCACCAAGAAAGAAAGTGTCTACTGAGTGACTATTAGCTAAGTATATCTCTTTCGGGCTTGTAGGCCATGGTCTAGAAGGCATCAAAGATACCTTCTAGAATCTAGATAGACCTGTTCTGTCTGATACAATTTGCTCATGGAAAGCTACATTAAATATAAACTGATCTACATATGCTCTACTATTACCTTTGTTTTTGTAAAATGCATGTCAAAAAAGGAGCTTTTTGTCCATACTGCAATTTCTTGTTGGATGCTGGTGCTTATCCATATCACTTTGCAATGGATATCCATACTTACATGTATCACTTGAATACCTGATGTATTGGACATCTGTCTACATCCACAGTACTCAGGTTCACTTTACATTGGGTGTAATTACAGTGTCATTTTAAATGGGTTCGCCTCTTATAGCACCATGATAGTGGGACACAGCACCTGTCTGCCTGTATTCCACTCCCCATGCAGCTGATAGTAGAACAAGGAAGGCTAAATTATTTGTTATTATGAACGTTTAATGTGTGTCTACATTGCTTATATTGTTCCAAGATGATGCTGAAATGTTCTCCTTGTGCTGCAAGACAGACGTTACAGTGTCTTAACAGATTTTCATTCACAAGCTGTAACCCTTCCTGTGAGATATTGGCTATTTCTTCCTGTATGTTATGTTGCAGTCTATCTAACATTTGGGAATTTGCTCTACATACCTGTCTTTTAAAGTGCCCCATAAATAATAATTACAGGATGTTAGGTATGAGAACCTACATTCATCAGTGGTTGCATCCAATGAGGTCCAAGCTGTATGAGATACAGCCCCAATCTTGTTGAAATGCACTATACTCCATCCAGCCTAAGATCCACCCCTTGTATCACTCCGCGATAACCTGATGTGATCACCTGCGACTAACACAAAACAAACACCACGTGGACTCATACCTCGTATTTATGTTGCAACAGAATGATATTTACTCAGGAATTTTGGAAATATCACGTTACATTTAAGTGGTCTTTACCAGGGTTATCGTACATCTTGAAAGCTCACAGATAATCGCCTATATTTTATGGTGTGCTTTGGTTTCGGCGTATTGCGAGTTTGTTGTTGATGGCTTGTGTTTACATTAAGTGCGGATCTAATGGTGGAACGATTATAGGTGTTCATTTTTTATCAGTCAATTGAATGAAAAGCTGCCTCAACATTATGGCTCAGTATCATTCTACATTAATGGTTTCATGACAAAAAATTGAGCCTGATTCTCATCATACTCACAGCACACCATATGCTAAACTTAGAATCATGTAGCACACTTTCTACATCTCAGATTTACTGAGATGCATCATTTTGCATATTAACATGTCCATGATATGAAACATTGTAGTCTATTGATCCCTGTCATTTAAGGCTTGCACCTCTGTTTTGTATGGTGGCAACTTTAGTACTTCTGTGCTGTTTTATAGCTAACACCTGCTTGCTGAGCTAACTTAAGAGACTTTTGGGGCGATCGTTCTAATCAAGTACCGATATCGTCAAGTTTTTCTTCTACCAGAACATAGCTCCTTTGCTTTTTTCCTGCTCTAATACCAATTTGTAATATGGAATTTTTAAAATATTTTATACACTTAAATCTATTGGGCAGATGAATGTGAAGAAACCTTTCCCTAAATTCTCTATGACACTGAAAAGTAGTTAGTATTTTATGAAATGACTACAAAAATATCCCCGTTAGTAATTTATGAATATATCACAATGTAGATTTTTCCTTATACATTTTCAACCTAGGATACACTGGTCTACAAAAATTAACTTTTTCTCTTTCACAAGAATTAAAATAACAGATTCTAAAAGTATTTTTCGTGCTGAATTCAAATATAATTACAGTTTGTCCGCATCGGGCAGGAGTTTTGTGTGATATTCATTTGAATTTTTATAATATTCTAAAAAATCCGTAACTATATAGCGTTTCACTCTTAGAAGACAGTATGGAGTTAAATGGAACATCTCTGTCTCTATCTAGCGCATACAAGTTGCCATTAGCCGTGTCCTTTTCTACCCTCACTCTGTTGCCAGATTCCTAATAGCATGGTATAAATATTCATTTGTTATAAATTTCAGGTTTGAACACATTATCCTGTGCAGAATTTTTTTCTCTATCAGGTTATATCCTTTTTAGAGTCATTATACATTTCTATAGGCCCAAATTTCTTCAGAAAACGTTTTTTTCAATAGAAGTCCGATATTTGCTGTTTCTACACTCATCACGCACTAACTAACAAACTAACTGCTAGAATGCATCTATATTTTTTTCTTAGGTAGAGTAAACTATAGTGCTACTACCTGCCTACTTTGAATTCTCTATGTTTACCCAGTTAAGTGTTATAATTTTTTAAATTAAATGTTTTCGGAAAAATTTATATATGTGCACTGCAAAAGTTATGCAGTGTGAAACTTTTTTGTTATTGAGTTTACATCAGGGAACCAGCGAGAACAAATGTTGAGGAAGGTTGGAGAAAGTTTTTAAAATAAACCAAAAGGCAGTAACCTCTTTCTTTTATCCAATAAGGCAAACAAAAGGTATTCATCTATTCAGCGTCAGGCCTGACACAGAAGATAGTATAAGGAGCAGCACTAGCATCAGTTCGAAAGAAGCCGTGTGTGTAACTGTGAGCTGTTATTGCGTTATTTGTTTAATATTTTTGTAAATATTTGTAGTTATGGAGGGTGAAGCTAGGAAGGGACGATATGTTGGTAAATAAAGAAGTAAGGAACGCCAAATAATTATGAATGTGTTAGATTATTTTTTAAGTAAAATGCGTGTAAGGCGGTAAAAGAAACAGCTAAGGCTATCGGGTGTTCAGAAGCAGTAGTGTGTATGATTAAAAAGGAACTAATGAAAGGACCTTTAAGAACGCCATCGAAAAAGAAAGCAAAAAGGGCGGGACTACACAAAACGCTAGGTTAACGCAATATGATTGAATAGTGCAAGGTGAAGTGCGGCGAATTGTTCATTCTTTACTGTGTGCAAATATTCCACCCACGCTGAATATAATTTTGTCACGGGTCAACAGTGATGAGACCCTACCAAATTTCTCAAGGGCCACTCTGATTTGGGGTTCGAATATGAAAGAAAGGGTAACAAGTGCATATTAATAGAAAGAGACGATATCGATATCATCAGATGGCGACATAAATATCTAAAAGACGTAAAAGGTTTAGGGACCAGGGGAAATCAATTGTTTATACAGACGAGTCATTTGTAAATTTAGGTCATACAGTAACAAAGGCATGGAGGGATACCAAAGTTAAAAGTGCCCGTCTCATCAAGCAGCAATTGAAGGACTCAGGCCACCTCGAGTCGCTTGCGGAGAAAGATTCGCAACTAGTACATGTTGCAACACTGCGCTCCATTTAACGTGTACTATCTTTTAAGGGTGAGACGCGCTTTAGCTATCTAACTCAAAATTATAACTACTGATTCTGACTTACCTAGAAAGTGGTAGATAGTGATTTTCGGGTATATTTTGCATCTGGAACGTCTCTCATTTTAGTCCAACAGTAGTCAGCCAGCATATTGGAACTCCACTTGCCTTGGTACCTCTTCTCTATCGTAGAAATTTGCTGATGAAAACGCTCACCGTGTTCCTCGCTGACAGCTCCAAGGTTTTCGGGGAAGAAGTCCAAGTGAGAGTCCAAGAAGTGAATTTTTAAAGACATGTTGCATCCCATAGCTTTATAAGAATGCAGAAGATCAGCCACTATGTCACGATAGTTTTCTGCTTTATGGTTTCCAAGAAAATTGCAACATAAACTTTTGAAAGACTGCCAGGCTGCTCTCTCCAGTGGATTTAACAGTCCCTCGAAATGTTCATCAGCCATTAATGATCGGATTTGTGGTCCTATAAAAACTCCTTCTTTCAATTTAGCATCACTGACTTTGGGGAATTTCGATTTCAAGTACAAGAATCCATCAGAAAGTTTATCCATAGCTTTGACAAAATTTTTCATAACTCCTAACTTAATATGCAATGGAGGTAAAAATATTTTTTCAGGATTCACTAAAGGGACAGATGCCACATTTTTCTGTCCAGGGAGAAGAGATTCACGTTTTGGCCATGACTTTCTAACGTAGTGAGACTTCTTATCTCTGCTGTCCCACTCGCACAAAAAACAGCAAAATTTGGTGAACCCAAGTTGCAAACCAAGCAATAAAGCAATGACCTTTAAATCACACAGATATTCCATTCATATTTTCCATATTGTATTTTCTCTTAA
Source organism: Tenodera sinensis (assembly GCA_030765045.1). NCBI lineage: Eukaryota > Metazoa > Arthropoda > Insecta > Mantodea > Mantidae > Tenodera > Tenodera sinensis. The sequence continues at coordinate 53,480,289 of CM060974.1, read as the reverse complement.
ATTAGTTTCATATTTTGATATGTCTTTTTCATAGTGGCATGCGCTACTGGTATTGATGGAAGTTCATTGCCAATATGTAGCAGCACAGCCTTCAAACTTTAGAGGAGTCTATAAACAATCGCCACTCATCTGGTCGGTGTTGATGCCCAAGAGTTTCCATAAGTGAACAAATATTATTACAAAACACAACACCATATTCTTCAGAGAAGTATTCTTTGAAAACACTATGGCGGCTACGATAACTACTTATTCTTACATCTTTTTGGAGTAAATTCCACCCTTTGAGTCTGGAAGTTAAAACTTCAGCTTGCAGTTTAGACAGATTTAAATCCCGAATCAGGTCATTAAGGTCTTGCTGATTGGGAAAGTATGGTTCTGATGAACAGCTACTGGCTTCATATGTAAGATCATTTTTATTTTCATCTGAATCATTTTGAGTTTCAGTTAGGTCAGAATCAGAGTTATCACTTAAGGTTGTATCTACATATACTGGTACGGGGAACTCTTCACTGTGTAAGACAGGTCTCAATGCAGATTGCAAATTCGGATACTTAACTGTATATTTTGTTTTAGATGTCATTCCTTTAATATTTGTCAAACAAAAATAACAGTTGAATGATCCTTCGGTTCCCTCCAAATCATGGGAATTGCAAATGGCATATGATGAGTACCATTTTTCCATCCAGTCAGCAGTCTAACACACGAAACACAGCATGTATTTGGGGCCCAGCTCTTATCAAAATCACCAACATGACAGGCAAAGTAAAGATGATAACACTTCTTTACAAGTGGGGTCATATTTCGCCTCTGAGACTTGAAGGTCAGCTCACCACAAATATAGCAGAAATTATCTGCATGATTTACACACTTTCTTGGCATGATGAAAACATTAAGCACTGAAATACAACATGCACAACATACACAATACACTTCTAAACAGAATGGAAGGAAATATTTCACTAGTGAACAATGTCACAGTCAGCTCAATACTGACACATCACAATGCCAGACAGGTCTGAGCATGTCTAAACATGAATGAACCTGCACAGTCTTGTTTTGTGGTGCTTCAGCGTGATATTACAAATAATTTCAATAAATACGGCTTGAGTAAAATAGCTACATATGAGGTAAAGGTTCCTATGACAGGTCAAACAAAACGCTAAAATCATATTTTGAAAAGTAGCTTTCAAAGAAAAACTATGCCGGATGGGAAAATTCTGACTACATATCTGAATTCAGGATGAAAAAATGCACTAGATTCACTATTCAGATTTCTTGTGAAAGAAATCTTGTCGACCAGTGATATTATATCCTCATAGAGAAGAACTCTTTCATTTTTTTCTACTTAGCACAATAATTCTATCTCATTTTCAGCCTTTCAAGTATTGCAACATTTTAAATTATAGTTACATATAGATCTTCTCTTGTATAAATCATTCATCATCATTCATCTTGCTTGAAAATAGTCAATATTGCTGAAATATTTGGACACTCATACAATGCATTATTGGCACCAATTCTTAAATCTTCCTAAAAGCCTTAATATTTGTTTTGTTTATTTAAAAATTTTTATTTATTATTTATTATTAAATCTGACCTTATATAAAGGTTTGCCATGTGACACAGAATAACTTTCATGTGTTTGAAATGAATACATAAAAAGGTTAATAAAAAAAACAACAAAAAAAAACCAACGTTTTTGTTAGTATATGGAACAGTTAAATGATTATCTAATTTATATTTTAGTACTTTCAAATTTAAATGTTATGGTTTCCATACAAATGATTTTGGCATATTGCCACAGAGTATTTTATTGTCGTTAGGACAATGTTGTATCAGGAATTATTATTACGTAAGAGTCAGGACTGAAAAATTCAATGCCATAGGGAGGATTTGAACCACAGATCTTCTGCTTATTGAGCAGCTGCTCTAACCACTAAGTTACCATGGCCAAAATACCAGTATGACATTAAATTCCCCAAATGATTCATACTTACCGGTTAGACCACAAGGGAATCTCACATCAGAAATAGATATCCCAAGAGCAACTCACAATAGTAAGTACTTTATGTCCCGGGTTTAAGTAACCTTTAGATGGTAATTATTATTTATTTGTGCCAACAAACTTAATGCTGGTGTTTAATATTGGTAATGAGAATAGTAATACTAATAGCAATGATAATGATAATAATAGTAATAATGCTTATAGTTGTTGGGTGTGGGGCCATCAGCTCTTAAATTATTATACAACAATAAAATTCTAGTTACCTTGCTTACAAACCCAGTACCTAACATTACACACTTCAACCTCATTTTATTGGCACAGATGAACCCAGTTCTTCCATTTCTGTTCCCTGTTCGTCTCCTCAGACATCTCAACCTTACCTCTTAATTTTCATAAATGCTTTACTGAGTAGTATCTTGTAATCATAAATTCTGATAATTAAACTTTACAATTGCCAACTCTGTGTTGTATAAATCAAACAATTTAGCTAGATCTACATATTTTGCCACTGCTAGGTTTTCCTGGTGCCCATTACATGGTGGAATGTCAAATATTCATTCTGACATACCTTCTATTGCCATAATCCAATTTGTAAATAAACCTGATAGTTGTAACAGATAAATATGTTATGCAACACATTGAACTAACACTGTATAGATAATTGTGTAAGACTCTTCATTTGAATTATTCTGTTACAGGATGGGGACTTCTGTCTGGAAAAATCTTTAAGGTAAGTCTTGACACTTTTCTGCTTCTAGTGTTATCTATTGTTTCAATCTTATCTAACTCTGATCTTTATGCTGTAGTAGATGTCTCATTATGTTCATTATGCACTTGAGTGGAACTTCCCCCTTGGTATAAAATAACACCTTTGGAATCCCTAAAAACATTGGAAGTACATTTCCAAACATTGTTGGCCCTTGTTTGTTACAGTTCAACCTTTCTGTTATTGTTGTTAGACTTGGGCATGTTGTGTTAGACCCTGTCTTCGTCACAAAAATTCCTCTCCTCCTTCTGGTAGTCAGTTGGGAGTCATTTACAGACTTCAAGGTCTTAAGGATATGAGGAACACAGTTTCCACAAACTATCCAGAGAAAAATAGCATCTCAATAATGGATTGATCACTTCTGTAACTGAGCTATACTGTTCATACAGCTTCAGAAATTGTTATGTGCATGTCTGACCCAATAAGTTCACAAACTTCATGATTGTTTTCCATAGTTCTCTGCGTTGTGTCTTATACTGCTTCCTGTACTTCTGAAAGTGTTTGGCTCCACTTTTCAAGCTGTGTCTGGAATCTTATCATTTCATTTCCTTTGTAGGAAACTTTATGATATTGTGGTGCTCAACAGAGATGTATTCCTTCTGCTAACTCATTGTGATACTGAACATAAAGCAAGTGATGTTTTAATGGGTTCTACATTTGTCTGTGTTTGTGCTGATGCTTTCTGAGTTATATAAGTAATCCTCCATGGTGCAGGCTAACAAGCTAGCCTCTGATTCTCTGGGTTGTGGATTCAAACACAGTAGAGGGCAATACATTTTTTAGGGCATCAGGGCATGAAAATCCTTAATATGGCTTCCTTTCGAACGGAAGTAAAAATATTGGTCCTGTGTTGTAGATCTAGGGCATATAAAAGAACCTCAGTGTGATAGCCCCTGAGCAAACTCAAGGTGTCTTTTGCGCCCAATATAGAATGAGACCCTGGGAACCATGGTAGTTACATAGCCATAAATAAGACTCCCTTTCAGTTTCAGTTATATAAATTTCAGTGAAATTGGAGAGGGCTTCACAGTATAGAGTGAATTTGTTATCTACATTCTGTTCATTATGCAATCGCTCAAACATGTATTTTATTCAAAGTAAAATAAGTTTTTAAAAAGTAAACAAAAATGTTAGAAGCCAAGATTTTCCTCTGAAATGTGAAAACTCTATGCCATGTATCTCCGAAGAAGTGAAAGTTGCATAAACAATCTGGTGTTTATCTCCACCTGAAAACTAAATCCCGGCCCAACGGCCCATGAAGGGCCAAGGCCTGCCGCCCAGCCGCTGCGTTCCCCACCTCAGCCCACTACAGACGTCATTGGTGGGGTGCAGTACTGGAAGGTGGGACGTGGCAGCGCCCCGAACCCTCCCGGCCAGTTATGCGGTTTCTCGACCTGGGACCGCTACTTCTCCATCAAGTAGCTCCTCAATTGGTCTCCCCGGGACCTAGTGGGGCTGAGTGCACCCCGTGCCAGGCCTCCCAGCGAGGGGAAACTCCTCATACTGCTACCGGGGATCGAACCCGGGTCCTCCGCGCTAGAGGCAAGCACGCTACCAACTGGGCTATGGAGGCGGTCTGTGTATATCTCGGTTTTCAGTTATATTTTTCATTTCCTCTCTTTCTCATGAGAAAAATTAATTATTCTTGTTCAGAGGAACCATATCTTTACAGTTGCTGTAGAGTGTCAAATACAAATCGTCATTCCTTGGTTAGGAAAATGGCAGAGAAGTAAAAGGAGCGCAGTGTTCTGTTTAGAGTACTGAACTCTGAAGTAGCATTTCTCTGATAGAATAACCAAATCCTTGTATGCGTACAGTTAAACACCCTGCTGTATCTTGTGGGCATTAACTGATACAGCAAGGTGTTTATTTAATCTTTCTTCACCACCAGTTAGAGTGGAACACAATTGGACACCAGAAGTGTGTGTGAATCAATAAAAGATAATCCTAATTTGATTGTTTTATGTCATTTTTTTTACCTTATCAGCATGTATTTTCTTATTGTGATACATCACCTGTAAGATGGTGTGCCTTTTGAAACATTACTCTAAATGTAATTCTTACTTTGCACGCAATTATGATTTTTATGGTGGTGTAATTTTTTAATCCTTTATCTATATAAGAAGGAAGTATTATGTTCCACTCATTAATTTCACTAGAAATACACCATTTTGAACCTCAAAAAGAATATTTTATTCAAACATGTCTGAGAAACTAGGATTACAGATCTGAAAAGTGAAATAAATATCAACTTATTAGTATAGCCCTAAACATGTTAAGGATGCAACAAGATCTCCATGATAAACCCCCTCCATTGCAACTAAAGCTACTCTGATGAACACCCTTTTAGAGGTGACTGATAAACTTTTGCTGTAATATAACTGATTAACTTCCTCTTCCAATATCTATGACATATTGAAGTATTTTACTCTACCCAAAAATTGAAAATCAGATTTTATTGGAAACATATAATTGTATCTCTTAAAAACTAATAAAAGTTTGAATAAATGTTTGAAGGAGAGAGTGTAGAACTACACAAAAATTAAAATTCACATACATTCCACATGCAGTATTTAAGTTTCGGATGTTGAAAAGTCGGACCCATAGTGTGTCTGCCTCCCTAACATAGAAAATAGGTATTTATCTATTATGTTGTCAAAAAAATTGGGAGAGGTTTTACAGAGATAGCTTACATGAATATATTTTCATGACTAATAGAATTTATATCTTGAATTTATCTAAATGACCTTTGAAATCCTTTTCATTCTGATAGAGTTAAAGGCTAGCGTGTTTTAGTAGTACACAATTGGACAAAGTTCAAGAGTTACTGAATATAAAATGATGTTAATTAAGCACCTGGTGTGTGAAATACACCAGTTTGTAATATTAACCATTTTGAAGATATCTATTGTTTTTTACTTTAGATCTCAAGTACTTTATACTTTTGAGGAGCTGTAACTTTCCATTCAGTTTTCTTGATCCCATGAGAAGCAGTATGAAATTTTCTTTTAAAAATCATACCATTGAATTGAATTGTGGCTGTTAAACTAAATCTGAAACCAATGCCATTTTCAGTGCACTCAAGATGTTCTCGGGCTTCGAGCCAGGTGTAGTGATGAGCCATTGACTATACCTACACCTACTTCATCACTACACCTGGCTCGAAGCCCTTGAACATCTTGAATATGTTCGTCTCCAGGAAAGCTTCAAATCATAGGTATTCTCAGTGTATAACACCTTTCTTGTACTGCAAACGTATTGTTTGTTTGAAATGTTTTGGCTGCCAAATAACAAAGTAAATGCAATGTAATCAACTACATAGTTGCTTTACACGAATTTGTAATGAAAACTGAAGTAATGACACTTTTTCTGAGCTTGTACTTGTTAGCTAAAAGATTCTGTTCCCAGATGTAAATCTCCGATATTATACATAGTGATGTTAAGTCTTCCAATATTTCAGATTGTGCATGGAAGCCATTTCTGGTGATAGCAGTGGTAAATCACCATTGCACTCCACTAAAAACTTGGAAAGAGATACAACCTCCTCTCATGGGAAGCATTATGTTGAATGTGAAATTCAGAAAAGTAGTGTCTCAGAAATACCCATTGCAGTAGAAGAAGTTTACTCAGAGCAATCTGGTAAATCTAGTGATCGTGACATTAACAGCAAAGCTTTTTACTTGAAACAAAAGGATTTGTTTCGTGGTGACGAAAGGTCACTCAAATATAGCATTTGTGAGAAGCTGCATAACCATGTGTCACATTCAAGAACGCATGACTTTCTTCATGAGAATGAAGGGACTCATAGTTGCAAAACTTGTGATAAAAGCTTTACCTATTTATGTCATTTGAAAATGCATAATTTAGTACATGAATGTAAGAAGCCACACAACTGTGAAACTTGGGATATGTTATCAAATTTGAAAAGGCATAATTTCGTTCAAGAGACTAAGAAGCCACACCAATGTAAAATTTGTGATAAGAGATTTACTCGTATGTCAAATTTAGCAGCGCACAATTTGATTCATGAGGGTAAGAAGCCACACAAGTGTAAAACGTGTGATAAGGCCTTCACTCAGCGGTCGTCTTTGAAAAGACATAATTTCATTCATGAAGATAAGAGACCACACCAGTGTAAAACTTGTAATAAAAGCTTTAGGACTTTGACAAATTTAAAAAAACATTATGTAGTTCATGATGGTAAGAAGCCATATGAGTGTGAAACTTGTTATAAGAGGTTTACACAGGTATCAAGCTTGAAAGCGCATAATTTGATTCATGAAGGTAAGAAGCCATACCTGTGTAAAACATGTAATAAGAGCTTTAGAAAATTGTCAAATTTGAAAGAGCATTATTTGATCCATGATGGCAAGAAGCCACACCAATGTGAATTTTGTCCCAAGAGCTTTACTCACAGATCAAGTTTGAGATTGCATAATTTGATTCATGAAGGTAAAAAGCCACACCAGTGCGAAATTTGTGATAAGAGGTTTTTTTCACTTGTCAAATTTGAAAACTCATAGTTTACTTCATGAAGATAAGAAGCCACACAAGTATGAATCCTGTGATAAGAGCTTTGCTCTGTTATCACAATTGAAAACACAATTTGATTCATGAGAGTAAGAAGCCATGCTAGTGTAGAATTTATATTAGTTTTACTGAGCTGTAATATTTGTAAAAAAACATGTCTTAATTCATGTGAATAAAAAGCTGTGCTTCTTCAACTTCTGATAAGAGCTTTACTCTATTGGCTCAAAAATACACAATTTGAGTTATGAGTCAAGAAGCTACACGAACCTAAAACTATTACTCACTTGTGAAATTTGAAACCTTAAATTTGATTTACAAGGGTGTGAAGCCACCCGGATTTAAAACTTGTGACAGAAGCTTTAGTATCTTGTTACAATTAAAGAGACATTATTTGATTTCTGGGGCCAAGAAGTCACAAGTGATTTGCGATATAAGCTTTAATAAGTTGTAAAGTTTAAAATAAATAATTTTATTCCTTATGATAATAAGCCACAAGGGTTCAGAAGCTGATAAAGCATTCCTTAGTTTTCCGGTTTGAGATGTCATTTTATTTATGACGGTAAGAAGCCACACTAGTATAACATTGTCATAAGGGCTTACTCAGTTGTCATTTCTGAAACTGTGTGGATTGGTTCATGCAGATCAGAAACTGTTAGTGTGAAGCTCTTGAGCTTTACTCCGTTGTAAAATTTCGAAATAATTTGCTCCATGATCATAAGAATGCTCCACTGTGGATCCACATAAGATTTCTTCAGATTTGGCCTCTGTTATCTAGACTATTCAAAATTTGTTTAATATCTTAATCAGATTTTAGAGAACCTGTGTTCTCAAAGTTTACTTATTTCTAGAACCCATTTATCACTGCTTCCCTTCTTTTGCTGAACCTCCCCTATTCCAATTGTTTCTGGTACATAACTATATAAATCACACCAGTAGGCTTCGCCAGGCCTGTGTAGATAGTTTAGATTCAAGCTTTCTATAGATTCAATAACAGTTTTTTTCAAATTGTGCTTGTTCTTCACTGTTGGTTTGCTAAACATGCTTAATGCTGCTAGCAAGTGGGTTGTTTGCATTAAGTGTTTCATCTCCTGGAAACAAAAGATATGTTTCTAGAGCCATTCAGCAAACATCACTAATTTATACTGAGAGATTATGTTTTACCTGGAGCAGTATATGGCATAGTTCTGTCTACCTTGCTCATGTTTACTGCTCTGCAAACCATGTCATAATTGTAAATAATCCATTTACAGATATTCAAGTAGCTTATGTTGTCACATAGGTGTATTTTCCCCTGTGCACTCATTGCCCAACTTGAAAGTAAAGTTGACCCACAAACTAAAGCTTTTGCAATTCCTTCTTCCTTTAACATACAATGTAGAAGATTCTAAAGCGGTGTAACATTTAAGAAATACTCCTTTAGTATTAACACTATTGTACGGCCAGTGAATCTTCGGCCCTGACTTTTCACAGTTGTGATGAGTTGGAGGGGAAGGTTAACGTTGCCAACCAATAGTAATGAGTTTCGGAAAATGGATTCTCAAAATTATCTTAAGAATGAAAGTGTATGGTATTTTTATTAAGTGTACAACATTGAAATACAGGTTTCGGTTTTATTTCCATGCAATATCTTCGTTACCACTATTATGTTCGAATATTACCTTTATATCTATTATGGGCTGTAGCTGTTACTTTTGGCACTACTGAAAGCGAGTAACGCACCGGTTGTTAAAACTTTCTGCTAGCACCAATCAAATCAGTGGTCTCACTGCTAGGCGTGGCTTCCAAATGTAGCACCATGTTGCCAACTGTGTTTTACTAGGACCACGTGGTTTCAATTGCTTTGGTATTTGTGCAGGTTTTTTTTCCGGTAGGTAAACTGCATAATAATTGTTTTCTATTCTGTGATCATATATACGCATACTGTCCACATAAATTTACGAAGTAGCGATGCGATCTGCAGATGTATGAAATGTTCGAAATATCCTGTTTGAAATTCCCACTAAATAACTGGCAACACCGCGTCACGAGGCCTTGAGAAATCTCAGGGCCGAAGATCCACTTTTTTTTTTTTTTAATTAACGTCCTCCAACATTGTGTCATATTGGACGAATGAATGAAATGAAATGGGTGAAATGATGCTCAAATTAGCCCGAGGTTCATGGAGCTTTAAGTTACCCGACATTCGTCTTCTCAGGGTAAGGAAAACCTCGGAAGAAACCATACCCGAATAACTTACCCTAAGCGAGATTCGAACTCGCGACCTCTTGAACGTGAGGCAGATACGCTAACCATCACGCTACCGAGGCGGGCAGGAGATCCACTTGCTCTGCAATAAAGTCTCATATCTGTTTGTGAAAATTCAGTATTTACTCTACATAAAACCCTGGGATTCCACTTAAGTGTGAAAAATGAATATCTTTTTTCCTAAGAGGTGGAATCAGGACTGCAACATTCAATGCCATAGATGGTATTTGAACCACAGATGTTCTGCTTATCGAGCGGCTACTCCTGATTCCACCTCTTAAACATTGCCCACACATGGCTTTTGTGTATAAAAAACACCAGCATTAAGTTTGTGAGCATAATAAATAATAATACCATCTTTTTCCTAGTTTGAACTTTTTATTCAGCTTACACAGAAGCCTTACAGAAATACATAACACTGACAGTAATGTCTTCTCAAATAACAACGCACAGGAACAGAACAGAACAACCAAACTGAAGTGTTTTATGGGGAAACAATTTCTTTGTTCCGGTCCTCTCATGAATCGAGGGTTGCTCTCAACAACAGGTTAGAATGGTACTAAGTCTGCATGAGATTTGATCTCATGTATAATGCTGAATTATGTAGAGTCTGTTTATTAACGCATGTGCACTTCAGCCGCTTTCTTTGAGGAAGCTGTAATAATCGTTTTACAACACACTCTCTCTCCTTCCCTTAGAACTTTCTGCCATGTTATAAGGTCCTTACATCACCATCTGTTTCCAGAACGACTCTCTCTCAATATGTAAAGTGAAAAGCATTCCACAAAAGAGTAGGTTTTTACAAGAATCAAAGCAAAGCACTTGGAAAATATATTGATAGAAACTAATAATTATTTTCCTATGGTTACTAATATTATCATCGTCGTTGTTATCATTGTTATTATACTATTTTTAGTAGTTTGTGGGATGTAATAATTCAATGCGTATACAATATGCTTATACCGTTAGCTTTAAGTAAGGGAGAAAATTACCAGCAATGCAAAGTTAACATGTAGGGAATCTCATATTGTAATCAGTGCTATATACTCACGTACATGTGATACTGAGGTGCCTCATTCTGATTCTCCATCACTCTGAGAGTCAACGGTAATGATTAACCTATCATTGGGTTCAGTGGCGTGCATTCAACCCCAGCTAACCCAGCGCTACTGAGGTTTATTCACAAGTTCGAAATTAAAATAGTTTCTTCATATCTCAATCAAATACGCACATCAAACTTGAACTTAACAGTACTTAACCCTTTCATGCCTGAATTACTTTGCCACATATGCCGTTCTTCCTCTAATTCGAAACCGGTTTAGATTAGGCGGTCTGGGAGACCTTCAGCCTGCTGCCTCAAATAGCCATGATCGTTAAGGCAACACGTGCACTGGCCATGCAATCAAAGCCTGAGGTCGTGCGTTCGAGTCAAATGTGCCTGTGGTAAAGGACGGGGAGGGCCCACGTAAAATAATCGGTGTGATGGAACGCGTGGATGATGACGGGGTATCATTTGCGGTTGCATGGATTTTACTTCTTTTCTAAAAAAAAAACACTGCAATATAAATTGTAAAAAAAAAAAAATTTGCGATTCAAACCGTCTCAAATATGTATTTTTAATTGGTGACAGACAGTATAACAAGAATATACCAGAAAAAAGTTAAAACTAGTACAAATAGGAAAAAAGCCTATGTATGTTATAAGACACACCAGGCATGAAAGGGTTAAGGTTCAAACTCCCGCCCCGCCACTAAACAGCTGTTGCTCTTTGCGACTTCTCTTGTTCTAAAGGAATAGTCCCTCTTTATATCAGCTAGCCTACGAGAGCTGTATTGACGCCTGCGTATTCTGTATAGAGTCTTACTAGCGTAGCCATGGCGTCAGCCGACAGCAGAGGCAATTGTGAATTTGATTGGTTAGTTTACTTTAATTGCAGCTAGCTAGACTTTGACGTCATAGAGCAGAGCCTAGTCGATCGATTACATATCGATATGGAAAGCTTGAATGCGAGATAGCCATACACGCAAGCGTAGCAACCCTACAATAATGGTGTCTTTTATAGAACATAGTATAATAATGTCAAACGATATGAAAAGCGCATATACTTAACCCTTTGCGGTCGTATGATCGACACGACAGCAATGCCCGTACGGTCGTATGTCGACATATGATCGACAGCAAAGCGCTTCACGTTTTCTCGCCTTAGTTGCAAGAAGTAACACTTCTGGCAGCATGTTACGGGCATCATAGTGTTCGTGGAAGCTTTACCCAGGCTATACTGCCATCTGTTCGGAAATTAGTTTAGCTATCTCAACATACAGAGGAAATGTTTCCGTCTGGGTTGCACAGTATTTTGCAATGGCTTCGAGCGCCTATAAACCAGGTCCTTCTGGGAATAGAAAACAAAAGTTTGATGTGTTGTGCGATGAATATGTGGAAGAATTAATGTTAATGATTCAATCTGAGCTGGATACAGTGAGTGATGACGGTGTGAACAATGAATTTGAAGAGGATAAAGATGTGGAGCTATCCGGCGCTGAGGAGTCCGTAAGTGAGAGGAAAGCGACACAAGTTCTGCGAATGTTGCGTGTGCCGATACATGGAAATTGATAGGCAAAACTGACCAGAAACCCAAAGAATATACCTTTTCCAAGAATGTAGGTCCAAAACTGAGTCTTGCCTTTGATGCTGAGCCAATTGAATACTTTAATTTATTTTTTACTGATGAGCTAATATCTCAAATTGCCAAGGAAACAAATAGATACGCGAGAGAAAAAATTGCCGCATTACAACTGTCCCCACGCTCTATTTGGAAAACTTGGGCTGATGTGTCTGTAGCAGAAATGAAAGGGTTTTTGGGGATAATATTGAACACGGGGCTTTTTTCACTTCCGGAACTAAAGGATTACTGGTCCACTGATAGGACAACTGAAATAAAGTTTTTCCGTGATGCTATGCCTCGGGATAGATTTTTGCAGATTTTTTGGATGCTACATGTAGGGGTGATTCACAGAATATCACTGCTTCATCCCTTAGAAGAACCAAAAATGTTCATGGTGTAATTGAATTTCTGGGGAAAAAAATTTCAGGAACACTTTTTTCCAAGCAAAAATATTGCCGTAGATGAATCAATTGTGGGATTCAAAGGAAAAATAAATTTCAAAACGTATAATCCTGAAAAAGCCACAAAATGGGGTATCAGGATTTTTGTTTTGGCAGATAGCGATACTGGCTATGTTCACAGTCTTATTCCCTACTATGGAAAGTACACAGAGCAAATTTGTAACTTCTCGTATCCTGAAAAGCAATTCAGTACGAGAATTGTACTATCTCTGATAGATCGCCTCGGACTTTGTGCTTTAGGAGTTAGTGGCTATCATGTATTTACAGATCGCTATTGTAGTAGTGTAGATTTAGCAGAGGAGTTAGACAGGCGTGAATGCCAAACCACGGGCACTATAATTGCTGGTAGGGTAGGTAACCCAAAACCTGTGAAGCAAGGGCTTTTGAAAAAACTAAAATGTGGCGAAATCATTTCCGTTACCGGAATGGCAACGTGTTGGTTATGGGATGGAAAGACAAAAGGGTAGTCTTGATGATTTCTACATTTCATGATACCTCTGTGTAGAAAACTACAACAATTTTGAAGGGAGGCACAAGGAAAGATGTAGAAAAACCGCTGTGTGCACTTGATTATACCAAACACATGGGAGGTGTGGATCGTAGTGACCATTATTGTGCAACATATGCTTTTATGCGAAAATCGTTGAAGTGGTGGCGCGAATTATTTTTCTGGTACCTGGAAGTAGCAACAGTAAACTCGTACATTTTGTACAAGGTTCAAAATTGCCAGGCAAGCATCCATCCCTTGTCACATATAAAATACAGAAGGTCACTTGTCGAGTCTGGTGAAAGACATAAGAAACCCAAGGCCAAGGTCACACCCCGGCACAGCTGAGACAGAGGAAAGGCTAAACAATGCACCACATTTTATATACCACTTTGAGGGAAAAAACACAGATATTGTATTCTCTGCAGCAACCGAAAACTCAAGGGAGCGAGAAAAGAAACGTATTTCTACTGCAACACGTGTGCAAATAAACCGGCCATGTGTATCGGCGAATGTTTCGAGCGTTATCACACGCTTGTCAATTATAAAAAAGTAATTGTTCTGTCATAATGAGAACTGTGTGATGTATAAATGTTGTTGTTGCTAGCTAATGCTGGATTTCTGACAATGAAGTCATTAATCCTCTTGTTCTCCAATATTTTTCACTGTTGGATGGGGCACTAGAAGTAGCTGGGCATATTTGTAGGTGGTCTCGATCCATTTCCTCTTGCAGATCACATAGAGGACAGAGTGGTGAAGAATATATCCCAATGCTGTAATAGAAGAGACTTAGCAGTAAATGTAACCGCTTTTTAGAGAGCACCATTTTTTATGTTTTGGCGGTCACATCGCTCTCTCACAACCCCCAGAATGTCTGGAGGACCACACCTGTCGTTGGTTTACGGGTCTCACCGACCCGACCGGGAGAATTATCAAAATAAATTCACCGACCATATCCTCTGATTACCAATCAGACGTATTACATGCCATGGCAGGTCAGCATATTAGGTGTTAAGGCTTTATAGACAAATTAGAGAAATGGAGAGGTTGGAAAAATAAAGACTCCCTGGCGCTCAGGAACGCTAATAACATCGGGGTTCGGAAGAGAACAAGAGATGACCAAGGTAAGGTCAGATAGAAAAGTTACAGTGAGGAGCAAAATACCAGTAAGTGGAAGTAATGTTCTGCTCAGCTTGGGTACCTTGTGGTTGCCATTCACATATCCCCCTAGACGGAGACCCCTGAGTAAATGTGTACATAGTGTTCGAGTGTCCGTTTACATTTTATATAAATAAATATTTATGGCCGAACGCTTTTTCATTGCTATGCCTTTTTTATGACGTTACTTTATCTCGTCTAAAGTGTTAACAAACTTCAAACAATTAAAAAATCTCCATATTAGTAGACAGTGTAAGCAGCACATACTGTACCAGTGCATCAACAATTCCCCGTTTAGCTCAGCTACGTTTGATAATCATCTGCAGTGTAGGTAAGTACAGTAACATAGGCCACTTTTGCATGAAGTTTTGCTCCCATTTGCGTACCTCTAGCAGCAAATTCACAGCTCCGTCCTGCCTACAGAAATTCCTTCCCAGGACTTAGTCCGCAAAGGGTTAAAACTATTAGCTAACATTAAAAGGTATTGTTAAGAAACGACTTAAATAAGGAAAAATTGAGGCTATTAACAGTGAAGCAACAAGATTCTAAAGTAAGAACAAATTAGAAACTAAAAACAAATAATACTAAGATAAGTGAAGTTTTTAGTTTCTAATTTGTTCTTACTTTAGAATGACTTAAATGCTTTTTTGTTTACGAAGGTGACCGTCATTAACAAAATGGAAATAAACAGGGGAAAATATAATAAGTTGGTCATCATGCAGATAGATTAGACCAGACTATATAGTGTTGTCATAAGTTTGAATGTTCGTTTGCGCCCTGCGGAAACTAAAAGATGAAGAGTGCGTTGTTTTATATGTGTTTCTGTTAAAGTATCTAGTAAATGTGACAGGTGAATTCATTGAAAATGAATGCGAGAGACTGTGTAATAGACAATATTAAAAAAGAGACCATTTTTATATGGATTATAATGTGCTAAGCGTATAGTAAATATCAGAAAGGTATTTAGGATAACAAATACCTCTGCTATTTATAACATCACCAATAAGGATTATTTAATTTAAAGTTTAGGATGATTTTTCTGTGCCACCGCACGCCACTGATTGAGTTGCTGATCCAGACGGATGTATGTCTGTTCTACTTTCTTTACGTATTGTACACAATTGTTCCACTGTTCTGCATTTAGTGACGGTTTTGCATTTCTCTTCCGCACTTCTCTCCTCAACTTCGACCGTACCATGTTTATCGGGTTGAAACAACAATGATATGCATTCAAGATGTTCTCGGGCTTCGAACCAGGGATAGTGATGGGGAGCCATCGAAGTTTCGGAAGTGTGCATCTCTCTCATCATCCTGTTGATCATCACTACACCTGGCTCGATACCCGAGAACATCTTGCATATGTTCGTCGCCAGGAAAGCTTCAAATCATACTTAACAATGATATGGTGGCAGCCTTAAAACTTTATGTCCATATTCACGAGCGATGCTGTCTGTCACATAGTCCTTCCCTATATTTGCCTTTTTTATCTCTGCCAAGAGTACTACTTTAATTGGTATTGCAATATTATGGACTCTCATGAATATCTTTTAAGCTCATGGACATTATAGGTGTTCTATACTTTAAACGTGAATCTAAAACGATTGCACATTCATCATTTCTTGGGTGATTTGTCAGAAGCCTACCAGGAAACCACTGTTCAAACATGTCATGACTGTCAGCCATTGTCTCGGCGCTCCCAGCGTGAAGTGCAGGAGCAGGTAAGGTGCAAGCACACAAACCATCATCCCATCCTTTCTTTCCTTGATTACCCTCCCCTTATGTAGGACTTATAAGCCAAAGCCTAGTGTCAGACGCCTGTCGGGGATCATAGGGACCTCTGGACCAGAGGGAAGACCTGGAAGTAGGTGGTCAGCCAAGCACCAGGTATGATAGTGAGGAAGAGGATGATATGAAATGCAGGCGAAATGGATGATTGGAAGGGTGATAATGGAGTAATTTGTGGAGAAAATCCTCCCAGACGTCACTTCGTCCACCACGAATACCACATGCGGGTATAGAGGTAGGCGAGTGGTCCAACCACTCAGCCACGTCGCCATTATACTTCCAGACTCAGGGAAGGATGAGAAATAATCCTGACTGGAGAAAAATTCCCACCCTCGTGCTGGGAATCGAACCCGGGACCCCTTACACAGCACTGCACTATGTTGCCAGCATACCAGGTTTCATCTAAATAAATTATTTTGGGTCCATCATTGCAAAATATTCTTAGCTTAGACAAATATATCTCCAAGCTACAATTCTGCTGGATTCCATATTAACTCTTCTCTTATCTAAAGTATGATATGTGAAACCCAGCTCATTAATAAGAACGCGCCTTTAGGAAAAATCACAGATTTCTACCAAATGTGAAAGTAAATGATCCAAAGTGGGCGCTCTTCCTTTACTATAGAAATTATACATTTCTCGACGGAATCACAAGTAAATTTATTCACTTTAGAGAAACGTTTCCTTTTATTTCCTCACTCTGTCAGCGTCTTTGACATTCCTTTAGTTACAACTTCTTTTACTGTATTTTTGTGAATACCAAGAATTTTTGCAGTCTCGTTACACGACCCCTTACCAAGTTCATTTTCTAATACAGTTTTATATGCGTTCAAAACTGGCGTTTGACTTTGTTTAGAAAATATTCCCATCATACATTTATTTTCTGAAGCTTCTCCACAAGCATCACTCGGTCCAGCAACACTTTCCAATCCCTTCGCTACAGCAACTTTCCGATCCGTTCGCACTATGGAAACTATCTTCACTGTGATTATTTTCACCTGACTGAACGTTATCTAATGTTTCATTTGCACTTAGCACTGAATTCTCGGCCGCGCCGTAGCCGAATGGTTAAACCATTAACTTTTAACCAAAGCGGCCCGGGTTCGATCCCAGGCAACCGTATGTGGGATTCATGGCGGACGAAACGGCGCTGGAGCGGGTTTCCTCCGGGTTCTCCGGTTTCCCCCGCCATCTGATTCCACCGGTGCTCCATCGTCATTCTATGTATCATAAGTGTCACCTGCGGTGCCGTATGTAGTAAAAGCGGGCGTTAAAAACTACACACACTGAATTCCCCTCCCACGGTCTTCACATCGTGACTGTCTCTGAACTTTTATACCTAATGAAACAGAAAAACTGAATATGGAACTTTTGCAACTGAGATTCCACGTGGAGTAAATATGTGTCTGCCAGTTCCTTAAAATCGGGGTTACTATTGGTCTTAACGGACAAGGGAGAGACGTTTCCCTTTTCTGTGGCGCGGAGATGAATTTATGACGGTCAGTAGTTGTGGACAGCGCAAACTTCCTTGGAGCAGCAACTGCACATGCGTTGAGTGAACAGACTCTAGGAAATTGGAGATTGAGGTATGTGCATAATATTGGCAACCTTCTCTTAAATTTCTTGTTAGCATAATGGCCATATTGTGGTACGTTTAGGTGAGGCCATAAGAATAACTTCTGCCTGCAGGAACACATCCATAGGTAAGTAAGCTAGAAGAGTCTCCAAAGACACAGTTATGATCTGTTCGATGCAATAATGCATGAAAGCTGAAACAGATTGCAACAACTCAGTCAATCTTGGATCAAATGTTGTTTACGTTTAGGTGAGGCTAATATTTTTTAAGTTCCTGATAAATGCATTAAACATAACAGTATATGTACCGGGGTGGGCCGGAAGTCGCGATGGGGTAATGTCTATATTGAAATAACCCACTTTCTGAAACCGAAAGCTAATTAAAAACTATTCATGGATTGAGAGCGATAATTTTCCGCTTTATATGCTTTTTGTTGTATTAGTTTGTCAATTTTCCGATAGAGCGAGGGCAGTATAATGTTATAGTGGCAAGCCAAAATTTTCCGGGGTTATTAGTTGTCAATGTGAATTGTTTGCTAAATGTAACCAACACAATGGTACAGATTTACTTTGAACAGTTACTCTTAAAGCAAACTTGGAATCTGTTGTAATTCACAGTATAGGTAACAAGCATTGCTTGCATTACCACAAACAGAAGACTGCTGTTACCATAATATTATATGGTAGAAGGAATGAAGGAATATATTAATTATATAATGATATTTTAGATTAATAAACTTCATTCAGTTCTCATGAACAACACAGTTGATTTACATAAGAATTTACAACCACAGTTTTCACTTATTTCTGACCATATATATACATTGTTAACAGAGATTCTCTTTTCACATTTAACTATCTGATCATTCTATTTAATGATGCTAAATCCACCGACATTTCAGCTCCTGTACGGAAGTTGTTCCCCATACTAGCAGTGGTATATCACCATTGTCCACTATGGAAGTCTCAAGAAGACAGACAAGCTTCTATAATGGAAAGCAACTTCTTGAGAGTGAACATCAGAAGGTTGATATCACAGAAATAGCAACTGCAGATCATATTTGCCCAGAACAATGTTGTCAATGTAGCACTTCAGGGGAAATGTACAAGGACCCTTTACACTTGAAACAAAAGTGGTTGATTCACAAGAGTAAAATACCACACAAATGTAAAACATGTGATAAGAGCTTTACCTACTTGTCAGATTTGAAGAGACACAATTTGATTCATGAAGGCAGCAAGCCCCACCAGTGTAAAATTTGTGGTAAGAGCTTTACTCAGTTGTCATATTTAAAAATACATAATTTAATTCATGAAGGTAAGAAGCCACACAGATGTACAAGTTGTGGTAAGAGCTTTACACGATTGTCACATTTGAAAACACATAATATGATTCATGAAGGTAAGAAGCCACACCAATGTAAAACTTGTGATAAGAGCTTTACTCACTTGTCATATTTGAAAACACATAATTTGATTCATGAAGGTAAGAAGCCACACCAATGTACAATTTGTGGTAAGAACTTCACTCAGTTGTCACATTTGAAAATACATTATTTAATTCATGAAGGTAAGAAGCCACACCAATGTAAAATCTGTGAAAAGAGCTTTACTCAGTTGTCACATTTGAAAAGACATAATTTGATTCATAAAGATAAGTAATATTGGATCAAGTACATTACTTTACTAGAACTGCTTCAGCTCAGCAATCTGAGACATTTCAAGGAAGCAATTCCAGTTCTATTTTGAGCATGTAGTTATGGTTCTTTGTGAAAGTATTATCCACATCTGTAACATGTGAGGCTAGCACGGCTACCTGTTATTCAACAGGGTCTGAGTTTGAATTTAGACTCCATGTCAGCAATCTATACAATTAGTTTTGTAAATCATTCGTAATTGTTTTGTTCTTTTGGGAAATAATTAGCCCTTATATGGTCACTCTACAAGAATAGTATCAGGATAAAATGCTGAATTCCCTGTAGAATTGTTCTTTTGGAGATGAAAAGAAAAAGTAGTTTGCACCTCAAGTTATAGGAAATATAGTGGAATGTCGTTTTCTCACCAATTTGACTAATGGGAAAGCCGAATGCAAAGTTTCTTCTGTGCCTATTTCGTACAAAGCAGGAAGTGGCTTCAAGCTGAATGTACATATTCTCAGGAAGCACCCAACAGTAATGTGAACTTGTCAATCTTCAAGACTCATTTTGACGGACTGTAAGACCGACTTGCTGAGCAAAATTAAATGATGGCTAGTACACATTTATATCTATTACAACTATATAGTGTTTCACTCTTAGAAGACAGTATGGAGTTAAATGGGACATCTCTGTCTCTATCAAGCGCATACAAGTTGCCATTAGCCGCGTCCTTTTCTACCCTCGCTCTGTTGCCAGATTCCTAATAGCATGGTATAAATATTCATTTGTTATAAATTTCAGGTTTGAACACATCCTATGCAGAATTTTTTTCTCTATCAGGTTATATCCTTTTCAGAGTCATTATACATTTCTATAGGTCCAAATTTCTTCAGAAAGCGTTTTTTCCAATAGAAGTCCGATATTTGCTGTTTCTACACTCATCACGCACTAACTAACAAACTAACTGCTAGAATGCATCTATATTTTCTTCTTAGGTAGAGTAAACTATAGTGCTACTTCCTGCCTACTTTGAATTCTCTATGTTTACCCAGTTAAGTGTTATAATTTTTTAAATTAAATGTTTTCGGAAAATTTTATATATGTGCACTGCAAAAGCTACGCAGTGTGAAACTTTTTTGTTATTGAGTTTACATCAGGGAACCAGCGAGAACAAATGTTGAGGAAGGTTGGAGAAAGTTTTTAAAATAAACCAAAAGGCAGTAACCTCTTTCTTTTATCCAGTAGGGCAAACAAAAGGTATTTATCTATTCAGCGTCAGGCCTGACACAGAAGATAGTATAAGGAGCAGCACTAACATTAGTTCGAAAGAAGCCGTGTGTGTAACTGTGAGCTGTTATTGCGTTATTTGTTTAATATTTTTGTAAATATTTGTAGTTAGCGGCTGCTGTTATTAGTGAACTTTAATTTAGTGCAGCCGCTAATAACAGAGGTTGACCCTGAAGATGCTGGACGCAGTTTCCAGCGAAACGTCGGAGGAAGGTAATCCAACTCGACCACGGCCCACAAACCCGGAAAATCTACTTAACATAGTTGGTTCACTTTTAGTTGATAAACCTTTTAAAACATTTTTGCTTGCCTCTGAAGTTAATTATTTCACTATTATTGAGGTATTTCACAGTTCGCTATGTCTTTTGTGGCTAGAAGGAATTAAAGAGAAAAATATACTCCTTTTTATTACAGACTCGGCAAGTTACGAGGGCCGTCTCAAAAGTAACTTGCACTATTTTTTTTAAATCCGCGCGGTAGGCGGAAAAAGTCTGAAAGTCCCAGGGTATATAGGTATGGGTGTAGTAGCAGCACCCTAAAATTCCTAGGCCCCTAAGTTTATTGCTTAGACATTAAAACGGCAGTAACAATGGAGACTCCACTCGTTCCTACCGCCGATTGCGAAGTTCGCGCTGTAATCCGTTTTCTGACGGGAAAAAATAAATGTGCGACTGAAATTCATTGCGAGTTGTGCAGTGTTTATGGAAAAGACGTTTTGTCAAGACAAATGGCTTCTCGTTGGCCCCAAACGTTCATTGAAGGGAGAAGAACATTACACAATGAGCAATGAAGCGGCCAACCCTCCACTTCCCTCGCTCCGGATATTGTTGATGAGGTTCGAGCAGTCTTGAACACCGATCAGCGTCTTACACTTGATGCAGGTTTGTTTCAACTTCCTCCGTATATTGAAATAAGCCGCGCATCGCTTCACAGGATTATTTCCAGGGATCTGTGTCTATGGAAAGTGTGTGCAAGTTGTGGAAACGAATGGATGAGGCAACTCCAAAAAAAGGCAAAAGTTGTTGCATCGGCTGTCAAGGTCATCACAACGATATTCTGACATTCGAAGGGAGTACTGTTAATCGATTACCTGCTCCATGGGACCACGATGACAGCTGCTCGCTATTGTGAGGTGCTGAGAAAACTCAAAAGAGCCATACAAAACAAAAGGAAGGGAAAGTTGAGCAAAACAGTTTTTCTGGTCCACGATAACACTCGCCCGCACGCGGCCCGTGAAACTCAAGCCATTTTGAACAGTTTCGATGGGATGTTTTCGGTCATCCATCTAGTGCACCTGACCTTGCACCGAGTGATTACCATCTTTTTCCGGAGCTGCAGCAACATCTTGGGGAAAGGCGCTTCGTAAATGACGAGGAACTGAAACAAGAAGTGGAAAGATGGCTATCCAGTTTGGCGGGAGAGTGGTTTGACATTGGGTTAAAAAAACTGTTACCACGGTATCAAAAATGTATTTAGGTTCAAGGAAATTATGTGGAAAGATAGGTACTGAATATAGCTTTCAAAATATACCCTGTTTAAAATATTTAAACGTTTTGTTATTTTTTAAAAAAAATAGTGCAAGTTGCTTTTGAGACGCCCCTCGTATATGCTAAAGGTTGGCAGAGAGGTATCAAAAAGATACCCACAACTCATCCCTTTGACCTGTCTAGCCCACTGCTTACGAAGAGTGGCTGAAAAAATTTCCTCTAATTTCATGGATGTCAACTCATTCATATCAAGCGTAAAAACATATTTCTGAAGGCACCAAGTAGAACATTATGGTTTAAAGAAACGGCACCTGGTATTCCTTTGCCTCCTCAGTCAGTTATTACTCGGTGGGGTAGTTGGCTAAATGCCGTTAAATACTATGTTAAACATTACCAAGCAGTTTCAAATGTTAAGGAATTCAATCCTGAAGGCAGTTGTGCGGTACAAGTTGCAAAATCCCTGCTCTCAGAAGAACTTCATGATTGTTTTGAGTTTATTGCAAACAATTTTCAAGACGTTTCTAATATTATTACGCGTCTGGAGTCATCAAATATGTCTTTATCAGATGCCTTAGAACTTAGGGAAAATGTGTCTGATAAATTTAGTACAACAGCTGCAGGATCAGTTTCAGAAAAAGACAGCTCAAATTAAAAACTGTCCTGAAGAACAATCCTAGTTATGTTTCAAGGTGTAATATTAATAACATTTTGCAAGGTCACAAAAAAAAAAGGAAACATTCCTAGTAACTATGCATATTTCACGTTTGCACCAGTTACTTCAGCCGACGTCGAAATAACATTTTGCAAATACAACCACTGTTTTGAGGCAAGGAGAAGAAAATTCAGTTTCGAGACATTGCAAAAGTATTTCAGTGTGCACTGTAATGCATCACATATTTCAGATGAATAAATAATATTGCATGTCATTCAGATCTCTACAGTCACAAATTATACTAATATTACAAAGTTTCAACTAAATCATATTTAAATAAATTACTATGTACTCGTAGATTTATATGTATCGCACAGTGTTCAAGTTTCTTGTTACACCAAAGTATGCATAATGCATTTAACCTTCCTACCTCTTTCGTTTACATGCCATTCACAACATCCCCACCAGTTGGTGCACTCTACGGTCCACGTGTAGTCCATGTAACGTCCGCGTGAGGTTTTCTCCCATGTATAATAATGAATAAGTGCAGGATTCATATCTTGGTACCTTAATTAAATCTGATAATAAATTGAGTGATACAATAAGACAAAGAATGCAGGCAGGCAATGAGCATATTATGCAAATAAAAACATTTTCTCTAATAGAATAATAACCAGAAATACAAACTCAAAGTTTAAAAAAAACGTTAATAAGGCCAGTAGTAACCTATGGGTCTGAGGTTTGGTCTACCACAGTGAACGATGAAAAGGTTTTGCAATCTTTCGAGAGAAGGCAAATGTTGGGAGCTGTACATTGTGTTACACAGAATTGGAGAGTGAGCACCAATCAGGAAGTAAATCATTTAATAGAAGTAAGCAATACTATGTGCATTGCATATGATGGTGGTATTTTGCCATTTCAAAGAATACAAGTGCTTTCAAAATGGAAGGGGGCGGAAGTTTACCCATTTCTGGGGGGGGTTCATTAGATCCATAGTCGTCATAACCGCGAGGCCAAAGTACACGTCTTAGAATTGTTCTGTATTATGTAGCCACTCGCCACAACCTTTTATCCATTGCAATAGCGTGCTGACACAGTTAAGTCTCCAATTTAAGCGATTTTGGTAACGCTACTATTTAGAAATGCTTACTCAGCTTGTTTTCAAGAAAACTAAAATATCTTCGTAGGAAATGGTCAGACACAAAAACGTAAGATACAAAATGAGTTCCAAATATCGAGATCTATCACTGGTTTAAATTAATGTAATGACTCCCCTTGCACCCGGCGACGGAATTTTGCTCGGTATCCCCCCCCTCCCCCAATTTTGTGAAACCTTGCTTTTTGGGAGGAGATACTGAGATAAACTTGAAAAGCAAAATGTTAAGCAAATAAAAATTTTTGTCGCAATTGTTAAGTCATTTCTGAAATACAAGAGATATAGAGATACATATAACTATTTCATAAGCACCATCATTTCAGCCCTAAAATGTAATACGTTGTATTTTTATTTGAAACATATAGACGGGACGAGCTGCAACACATAAACTAATATAGCTACATCAACTTTCTTACTGTATTCTGATAGTCCTGGAAGCGGACTTTAAAACGCTAGCTCGTTTGCTGAAATCGATTAACAGAGAAACTATGGTCAAAATAAGGTTTAAATTGTGACTGTTACTCGTAGACTAAGACATCTAACTCAACTTTGTTTAGGTTTTCTGAAAGCTCTTGACGAGACCTTTAATATCCTGCTTGTTTGTTGAAATTGGCCAATTATGGCCAAATATTGTTTAGACTAATTGACTGTTACGCGTAGACTGTCAACTTTCTGTAGGTTTTCTAAAAGCTCTTGACCTTTGTTTAATATTCTAACTTTTTTGTTGCAATTGGCTCATTAACAGAGACCTAATTTCTCTGTTCAATAGGAGCAGAAAGGCATTAAGTCAACTTTTACAATTTTTCATCAGAAGGAAAAAACTGTATAAATATAACAAAAGCGAATAAATGTCATTATTAATGTATTTTTAAATAAAGTAATGTTTCTTAATGCATTTATCTGAGGGAAAAAAAACAATTTGAATGTTTCATCTGTATTTCGTTATCATTTTTCAGAAACGGACTTAATGTTTTTCAGCTCAGCGGTCACAATTGAATTGCAGATTTGCATTGATATTTAAATTTATGATGTTTTTAGTGGTCATATACATGTTTATAAACATAAACAAATGAACATAGTAAATAAATTATAAAATGACTGCCACTTTCCATAAGTACCATTTAATTTGGAAAAATGAACATACAAATGTGTGTCTTTGAGAGCTTTACACAGAATCACTTTGAACCACATTTGTTGCCCATTTCAGAATACTCTCGTAAAACTGTATAGCATCTTGAGGAACATATTTTACTAACTTGCCGATGCCCGGGCATAGTAAGGTGCTGTAGTGAGTAAGACTTTCCCAGAAAGAATGTATGTTTGACAGGCAAGTCGATGTAAAATGATGCCACCTCTCCAATCTTGTTACTGCTGTATTTGAATTGCTTGAACTTTAAGGGGGAAATCACTTTTTATCTCTTGGGAGTCCTTCACTTTCTCTGGATATTACGCTCTTCTTAAAGTACGATGGCCACTATTTATCAAAATTAATAATTTCATCAAACTCTGCAACATAAATTTCCACATTCTCTCTGGTGTTTGCTATTATTTCAACGTATTCTCTCGGAGTATAAACTCTATCACAACTTTTAATTTTCTTTTTGAATAACCCAAAATCTCTGTAGCATGGTAAGTATGAATGATCCTGTTCAGGAGACATGTGGGTAATTGACTCATATCTACCTGTTGCAGTCAATCCCATGCACATTCTCACCATCGTGTGGTTTCTGTTTTGTACAGCACATCCGTCTGAGAACAAGCTAAGATCTTTAGTTGTGGATGGAATATAATTGTTAATGTAATGGTATAAAAAGATGCACACTTCATTTGCACCTTTTCTTCCATTACCCTCATGATAAAGATGCACGAGAGAGCTGTCATCTTTTAAATTGTGAATGCTGAATACATTTACCCATAGTTGCCGCATGTAAAAGATTTCTTGCACAGGAATTTCTGGCAAGGGAAAATTCTGCATATAGTCAAAGGCAGTGGCGCCCATTTCTTCATTTTGAAGACAGACTTGGCCTTCTTCAGGGAGTTATAAAATTTTCGGCTTCTTTGAAGATGAACGTCCAAATGTGATTTGACTGCAAGTTTCTAAGCTTCACAGAGATGTGTACTTTTTAATTTGCCATGAAGTTTCTCACAAAGAGAACAGACATCTATTTGTTGTCTGCCAAACTTATAGTAATAGTTTTTCCGAAAATGCTATCTGTAGAAGTATATTTCACAGCTGTATCCGGATGAGTACCACAGTACAAGTCATACATTTTTCTTACACACAGACGAGAATCTAAGTATTGAATTTCCTTTCTCGCATAATGAGAGGACTTCAGAGGAAAAGATTGTATGTGTTCATCCATAGTTTTGAGGATGGTCTCAGGAATTTTGTTTCCTTTTGGATTTTTTCCATGTTTATCCTTCGGCGATTCTCCATTTATTAATGAGTGAGTTACAGAGAACACCCACTCCTTACCAATGGAATGGAAACTCCGAAATGCTTTTTGGCATATTTGCACTCTATGAGACCCACACATAAAATTAAAAAGAAAAAACTGGAAGAACACTTATTTGATTCATCCCCGTTTGATTTCCGGACCTGTGCTGCTTGGCATCACATGCCTCAATTAGGCCCATTAAATATAAATCTTGAGTATCTTTGTTCGGAAGGTCATGAAATTTTGCAAGGATGTCACTTTTGTCATTGTGAGCGATTCTCTGGAAACAGGCTTTACGGCACCCACAACCAAAACGATTTTGATAAATTTTGCATATTTAAGCATATTCTACTACTAAAAAGTAACAGACGCACTTTATATCAGGGACTCGAAAAAAGTACACTAGAAATACGGATAGAAACAATATATTGCAGGCTTATGGGCCGTGGTCTACTGGGCATCTTCTTCTTCCCAGGCTGCGACTACGGCACACATCATCAGTGGCAGTGAGGTCGAAGTATCCTAGTGGGGATTTCAACAGCAACTGTGCTGCTTTCAGCAATCCAGCATTCGAGAACAAGTCGTACAGGTTCTCTTGTACGGTATGTTTATCTGCACAGCACCTAGCCGCTTAATGCGACGTTATCAGTGAAGTATAGAAGGTGGTCCAATTGTTTCAAGCTTTTGTGTCTGTGGGCAATGGTTTCTTCCTGCATACCTAAGTTTGGATGCAGGAAGGGAGCAGGAATAGGTGTTGGGGTAAGTATGTGTTAGATGATGGAAGTGACATTACCATTACCCAAGGGGGTCCTTAAGAAGGCGGTAACTTTTCCTTCTACGGGGTGCTCTAGCACCCGTACCAGTTGGTTGGTCTGCGAGTTAAGTTTGGAGTGCATGGTTCCGGATCGCTCCCTTACCAAGTCCATGATGTAGGGTAGTCCGAAGTGGTTGTGAAGGATGTAAGACGGGAATCTACGCCCGGTATCACATATTGTTCTTAGCACCCTGTTCTGCACTGTCTGCAGTTTGCATATGGTCTTTTTAGGGGGATTTAAAGGCTTAATTTACCCTGGGTTTATCTCACCCAGGGTTATTAGCCCTAAGGCTACTACAGAGGTGTACCCTCTTCAGCTGCGAGGTAGATCTTTATTTATTAGGGAAAAAAAGGGTCTATCTTATGTCATTTATGTCTTATTAATTGGGCATCATTTATGCGTTGGTGTCCTCTAGGTGTGGCATTATAGGTGCACATTGCAAACGGCAAGACCCAGACGGAGTTACTGGTTTGTCCTTCGTGGTTGTAGTAGATTTGGCCTGGAAGTGTGTTGTGTCGCTGTCGTCTTCTGCTTCGTGTCTCAGCCCTCGGTCTTATTCCTCTTGTAGTGGTTCTGGCTGTGTCTCGGCGTGTTGTGTGTTTGTGCGTCGGTGTTGTATGCTTTCTTAATCGCGTAGGCAAGAGCTGTTTCCCATGCTGTGATTCGGTTGGTGAGTATTTGGATTTCTGCGTGAAGTTTCCGTAGTGCTTCGGTGGTGTGGAACATTGAAGTGCGTAGGTCACTCGAGGTGTCTTGTGGTTCGGCTGGTTGTCGGATGTAGTCTGCGCGCGGTCGGGTGTGGTTGTGTTGGTCTAGGGATTGGAGACTGGTTGCTGTGTTGGTTGTGGTCGAACTGCAGTCGCTTTATGGTGTTGGTTCTTGGGACACGCCGCTTGGCCCGTGAAGTGCCCAGTGCAGTCTCACGCGGCGCAATATACGGGGCGGCGTTTCAAGTCGTGACTGGTGCAAGACGTTCTGAAGGTTCCTGCGCCACAGTAGTGACATCGTGGGGCGTGCGTACAGGCGTCGGCGTAATGCCGTACTGGTAGCAGCGTCGGTATGGAACGGGCCGGACACTCCGGCTGGCCTCGACTGGGAGTACCTGCCCGAGGGCAGGGAGCCCATCCGCCAAGGCGCGGTAGTCCGCCTCGTCCCAAAATTCTAGGCGTATCAGCGGTGGCGGCCCTTTAGTTGTAATGAATGAAATGAATGAAAAATGTTTATTTGGGCATGTTTACAACATGCCCGGGCTGTTTAGGGAAATCCCTCTTCAGCCTAGTGTGGTATTTGTTTCTTGTTCGGGTTGGGATTTCCCTCGGCTTTGGTGCGTAATTGTGTTTATGGTGTTTTTGTTGACGTTGTGTAGTGTAGTGTGTTGTAATTATTGTAATTTTGTGTATCCGTGTCAGTTCCCGTGTTCCACATCCATGGCTCCGTTTATGTGCTTCTGCCTAAAGAAGATCCTAAAGTTTTGTTGCTTGTTTTTTTTTTATTTTGATGCTGCTGCATGGCTCATTGGTATTTTTTATATGTGTAGTGTATTTTTGTGTGTTAGGGGTTTTTAGTGTGTGTTTTTTTTGTGTGTCTAAATGTTTTGAAAGTGTTGTAGATGGTCTCGTAGTTTCTGTTCTTCTTGTTCTTGATACTTATCATAAACATGTATGAGGGTAATAAGGGAGGGTTTTTGTCTGTTGGGGTTTCTTGTATGGTCTTCATCTTTTGTGCAGTGTTTATAAGTGTTCTTCTGTAGCTTCTTGTGTATGCATTATGTATGTATTTTATGAATTGTTTTGCTATGTGTGTGTCTATGGGTGGTGTGTTTGTGTATTGATGTACAATGTTGGATTTAAATGATGGTAATAGTTTGTGTGCAGTCCGTAGGCATTTTCTTTCAAATGCTTTTATTTTGTTCATCATAGTTGTTGTGATGAGGGGCATTGTGGCTACGGCTGCATATGTGAGTTGTGGTCTGACTAGTGTGATGTAGAGTTTGTGTAAAATTTGTTGTGTGAGTCCTCTTTTGTTGAGTCTGGCCAGATAGTTTAGTGTTGAGTGTATGGGACGTGCTTTATTGAGTAGTTGTGTATAGTGTGGTTTTATCCTGAGTTTATTGTGTATGTGTACCCCCAAGTATTTGAATGTTGTTTTACATGGAATTGTTTGTTTGTTGAAAGTGAGTGTGGCTGTTCTGTATGTGTGTTTTCTTGTTTTTCTGATTACAATGGCTTGTGTTTTTTGTATGTTTATGGTAATTCTCCATTTTCGTGTCCATTGTAGAAATGTGTTTAACTGTTTTTCTAGTTTGCCTCTGGCTCCTAGAAGTGTGGCGTGTGTACTCCAATCTGCAGTATCGTCTGCATATTGGGCTAGGTGTATGTTTTTGTGTATCGGTTGTGGTGTGTCAGCTGTGTATAATATGTACAGGAGGCCCGAGATAGCACTCCCTTGTGGTGTTCCTGCGTTCATGTGTACGGTATTAGAAAGTTGTTGGTTGATCCGTATTTGTCCTGTCCTGTCTGTTAAGAAGCTGGCTATCCAACGTACAATCCGTGGTGGAATTTTGAAGTCCGTAAGTTTGTAAAGTAGTCCGTTTGTCCAACATTTATCAAAAGCGGATTGTACGTCAAGGAATGTCGCTACTGTGACAAATCCTCTATTGTATGAGTCTTGTAAGTTCAATAGTACACGTACAAGTTGGTCCTGTATAGTAATATCGCTTCTATAGCCAGCTTGTGTCGATGGTATGAGCTTTTTCTGTGTGGTTATGTTTGTCAGTCTGTACACTACAATCTTTTCGAAAGCCTTGGAAAGGGTGGAGATAAGGGATATTGGTCTGTAGTTTCTATGGTCCGTTTTGTCTTTTCCTGATTTTTCAAAGAGTAGTATGTGTGCGCACTTCCATTGTAGTGGGTGATAACCATGTCTGTACACGTGATTGTATGTTGTAGCAAGTAGTTCCATTGTGTTGTCGGGTAATCGTTTTATCATTTCGTACGTAATGTTGTCTGGTCCTGGTGCTGTGTTTTTTGTTTTGTGGATGATGGTTTTAATATCTTGTACTGTTATTGGTCTGTCTGTTTCGTCATTTTCGTCTAGTTCTGTTATGTCCATTTGTCGTGTGTAAAGGTGTTGGTTGCGTTGTGTGTATTAACTCTTTGGAAAAGTGTTTTATGAAATTTTGGATCGTCTGGTGTTTGGAAAACGTTTGTGTAGTGTTGTCTGAAAATTTCAAGTTTTTGTGTGGTGTCATGTATAGTCTGTCCATTTTGTTTAATTGGGTATTGTGGATATGTTTTTTGTCTTGTACTTTTTACCAATCTCCAGAACTTGGCAGGGTCTCTGTGGTGTGTGTCTGTCATTTTGTCCAGTAACGTATTCCATTTGTCTATGTTAAAATTTGCAATGGCATCTTTGACGTCTTGTTGTAGTTTTTTTAGTATGCGTTTGTCTTCTGTAGAGTGTGTTTTTATGTACTGTCTGTGTGCTTTCCTTTTGTTTTTTATGATTTGTATAATGTGTCGTGGTAGTGGTCTGCTGTAAGGGTTTATGTTAATCGTTTTCTCTGGTACTGAAGCTTTCCGTGCTTGTGTAATTATGTCTGTGAGTGTTGTGGCATACATATCAATGTCATGCCATGTTGTAGGTGGTGTGAGTGTTGTGTTCTGTGTGAGTTGTTCAGCTGTTTGTTTAAAAATGTTTCAGTCCGCGTTTTTATAGTCATTTATGATTATTGTCCTGTTTGCTTGTGTGTACCATGGATGTGTTCTAAGTGTTAGTATGAGTGGAATATGATCTGTATCTGGAGGTGCGTCTGCGGTAATGTCTTCGACTTGTGTAAATGTCCGTTTAGAAGTTAGTATTTTGTCTGGTGAAGTCGGTTGTTGGTTTCCTGTCCCTATTCTCGTCGGTCCTGGTGTCATTACAAGTCTTAAGTCAGTTTGTCGAAGTACTTTAGTCAGTTCGCGTCCATGAGCGTTCGTAGTTTCGTCTAGTAAGTGTTTACTGTTGGCGTTAAGGTCTCCTGCTAGTATTAAGTCGGGGAAATTGTCGTTTATGTATCGTAATAGGGTGGAAGGGAAAGGGTCTTTGGGAGGGACGTATAATGTGGCTATTACAATTTTCTTCCTTTGAATTTTTATTTGGACCAATAGAAGTTGTAGGTTTTTGAGCACCGAGGGCGTGGCCATGAGGATGGGATTTAGCTCGGCCTTCACCAAAATCATGACCCCGCCACCGATGCTCTGTGACTGGGTAAAGATACGTGTTGCCTTTATTAGAAATGGCCAGCGATATCGGGCTGCGTTGAGGAGGAGAGCGTCTGGCAGTTTCCGATGTACACCACGCACTACTGCGTTGTATTTCTGCAATCTGGTGAGGTTTGGGAGATCCGGCGAACGGTATTTGGTTCCTGGCTGTGTTGTTTGTGTATGGTCGGCGAAAAGGTTTGTCTTGGTGTCACAGGCAGAAATACCGTCTTCTGCTGGCGGAGATGGACGCGGTGTGGCCGGCGGAGTTACAGGCTGTAAGGCGGCGATGTTCCTAGTCTTCTTCTTGCGCGGCATGTTGGCTTAGCGGAAGTCGGTCGTAGACTATGCGTATGGCCTTTTTTATAGGGGTATTTAAGGGCCAAGTTAACCCTGTTTTTTTTTTTAAGATTCTTTATTGTTCTACATGTTCCATTACAATATGTAATACTTCATGTTGGGTTTGCTTACAAAGTAAACTAATAGTCATATATTAATTAAGATGAATAAATGTATATATTTGTACAATTCAATTATTTTTCGTTAGATCAATTGCATTTGCATACTGAACATATTCTTTAAAATTACTTTTAGCAATTTCGGCTTTAGTTGGTGGCCATTTTCCTCTTCTTTGAATTATTTTCCTTCTGAATGTTCTTGTTTTTTCCTCTAGATTTCTGCAGTCATATAATATATGGTCTGTTGTTTGCTGTCCTCCATTGCAGGAACAACTTGGGTCATCTGTAATGTGGAACCTATAGTAGTATGCTTTAAGTCTTCCGTGTCCTGTCAGTAGTGTTGTAAGGTTTGCCGTTAGATTTATCCTTAACTTCATTCTGTCTGCTACAGTAGGAAAGTATTGCTTTGTTTCCTGACCCTTAGTTGTTTCTTGCCATTGACTTTCCCAATGTTTTAGACTTTCTTGTCTTAGCGTTCTTCTAACAAAACTCTTTGGAAGTCTATTACAGCTGCATTCCTCTTTGTTTGTAATTGCTCTCTTTGCTAGTCGGTCTGCAATTTCATTGCCTTGTATCCCTATGTGTGCTTTGACCCACCCAATTTCTATATTCCAGTTTTGCTTTTCTAAAATTTTTAACATTGCTCTAATTGCTTCTGTTAGGTAACTGTGAATTTTGTAGTTATGCAATGATTGTAATGTGACTCTACTGTCCGTGTATATCACTGCAGTTTTGTTATCTTCTTCAGTTAAGTAAATATTTTCAACAGTTTCTAATGCTTTCAACACTGTAAATTATTCAGCTTGGTTATTGGAGCATTGTTTATCTAACTTATATTGTAACTGATATTTCAGTTTGTTCTGATGATAAATTGCTACTCCAGAACCAACTCATTCTTCTGTTTTACTGCCATCTGTATACATTTCCAGTGCATACGTTTTATTCTGATTTATTTCTTTTATTATTGGTATGTCGGCTGGATGACACCATTTCCTATATTCTACAGGTTTGTCTAATTTGTTCTCAGAGTTTTGTTTCAATATTGTATATTCATTGGCGATTTCCTGAAGTTTAATTGTAATAGGTGTAAGTCCCGTTATAATGGATAATGCTTCGGTAGATGTGGTCCTCAATGCTTTAACAATTTTGATATTTATTTGTCTTTGCACTCTTGTAAACTTATTTGCATTATATTTTCTGTCAATGGCTTCTATCCATACTGGAGCTGCATAAGATAGTAATGGTAGAATTGCACCGTTGTACATAGTCTTTGAAGCCTGGTGTTTCAGTCCCCAATCTAGTTTTGCTGATTTAGATAAAATGTGTATCAATTTATTAGCTCTCTCTCTCTGTTACATACTGAATGTGATCGTTAAAGGTGAAATTTTTATCAATGATTATTCCCAAATATTTGACGTTTTCTACTTGTTTTATTTGTCTGTTATTGATAAAGATGCGTATATCCCTTTCCACTCTACGTTTACGTGTTATTAGTATTGTTTTCGACTTTTGCTCATTAAAAATAATTTTATTATTCTTAGCCCACGTTTCAATCTTTTTCAAGTCTACATTATTGTAATTCTCGGCTTCCAAGTTTGTTTTACCTCGAGTTATTATTAATAAATCATCCGCAAATGCCACTACCTTTGTATGGCTGGAGTATTCAATATTCAAGAGCGAATTATATTGCAAATTCTAAAAGCCTGGTCCGCAGCAAGATCCTTGTGGACATCCCTTGCTTACATTTTTTTCAAGTTTTATATTATTAACTGTCAATACTGCACTTCTATGACTGAAATAACTTTTAGCAAGGTAGTATAAGTTACTCGGGCAGTTAAATTCCCTCAATGTATACAGTCGGTCTGGGTGGCTCAGTTGGTTAGACGCTGGCCTACTGATCCCAAGGTCGCGGGTTCAAACCCGGCCCAGGTCGATGGTTTTTAAGTGTGCTTAAAAACGACAGCTCCATGTCGGTAGATTTACTGGCATGTAAAAGAACTCCTGCGGGACAAAATTCCGGCACACCGGCGACGCTGATGTGATCCTGGCAATTGACAACGTCGTTAAACAACAAAAATATTTATATTTATTTCAATGTATACAATATACTCGGCCACCAGGCTGCGTCGAAAGCTCCCTGAGCATCCAGGCTGGTTAAAATTACCATCTGACCATCTTCCAGGATTTTCTTTATGTATTTTTAACTGTCATTGCAGCATCTAGTGTGCTTGTTTGTGGAGTGAAATCAAATTGGTTGTTATTCATTAAGTTTTGTGAATGTGCATGGTACATTACTCTGTCGATTAAAAGTTTTTCTAGTAGTTTCCCTCCTACATCCAGTAAACTGATTGGTCGGAATTTTGTTACTCCTGAACTCTTTTCCTTTCCTTGTTTAACAATAGGTATTAATTTGGCTTTCTTCCATTGCTTAGGAAAGTTTCCTTTCGTTAGACAATTGTTGTAGATGGCTGTCATATATTTTGGAAACACATTAAAGACCTTAAGTAATATTTTACCTGTAATTG
This sequence comes from Tenodera sinensis, assembly GCA_030765045.1. Taxonomy (NCBI): domain Eukaryota; kingdom Metazoa; phylum Arthropoda; class Insecta; order Mantodea; family Mantidae; genus Tenodera; species Tenodera sinensis. The sequence goes on along the minus strand of CM060974.1, from coordinate 53,445,917 downwards.
CATCTTCTCCAGGAGTTTTACTTACATCCATTCTACTTAAAATATCTTTTATTTCTCTCTGAGTAAAATCTTTGTCATTCTGTGTTGTGATTGGTCTATTAATTAATTCTCTAATATTTTTGTGAAAACAATTGTCATCTTCTTTATTGTCTTCTGGTACAAAATGATTCAGCATGTGTTCTAATGTCTCTTTTAAATCTGTTGTGACTGAACCGTGCTGTTTCGTAAGAGTTGTAAATGGTGAATTTTTTCTTATTTTGCCAGTAGCGATTCTATATACTGCAGTCCATGGATTGTTAGATGGAGTTAGACTGCAATAATTTTTCCAGGAATCTAATTTCTCTTTTCTTATAGTTCTTTCATACTCCCTTTTTTGTTTTATATACGAGGCTTTTCGTTCTTCTCTTAAGACACCATCTTGTTTTGTCTTTTGATATTGTTTTCTTAGTGCATTTGCTCTTTTCCTCATTATGGTTAGTTCATTTGTCCACCAGGGTATAGATTTTCTTTCGTTTGTTTGTTTTTTAATGAATTACATTTCCTAAAACACTTATTACATGCTGCAGTTAAATGTTCTTCAAACTACTTCATTATTTTATCGACGTCATCTTCCATGTTCACCAATTTGCTAAGTTCTTCATCTACATCTTCTAAATTGCTTCTTGTAAACGTTAAATTCTGAACTCCTATTGATTTTAGTACTTTGCCAAAGTCTCCTAATTTGTTATCATCTACTATATATTTTGGGACGTGGAAGTTATATTCCGTTTTATGATTTCCTCTTTGACTTACTGTGTAACCTATAATTCTATGAGCGGAACAACTTTCGTCTTTGCTGCATTCCCAATCTGCAATTCGTGACAACAACTCACTGTTAGTGATAGTGAGATCAATATTACTTCCTCCATTAGTACTTTCAAATGTTGTATTTTCACTGGGTTTATTTCACCCAGGGCTTATTAACCCTAGGGCTGTTTCAGGGGTGTACCCTCTTCGGCCTCGAGTTAGTTATTTGGGGGTTGAATGGGCCATTTTTATTACACGTTTAGTTTACAGTTTTAACACTATTTACAATGGTATGTTTGATGAATGCAATTCAAGTAGTCTAACTTAACTAGAACTAAATTTAACTTAGAGGTGTGCAGCGTTCACACTCTCTTCTTCTTCGCTCGGCTCGCCTAGTCGGCTCTTTCCAATGAGACTTGCGGGTGCAGGGAAGTTGTTTGGAAATGATACGACTTTCTCCCGTAGATCATTTTTATTCACTTCAATAATATTTTACCATTATGCTTTTGTACAAATAACTGGTCGCCTTCTTTAACATAATAAAGTACAAAAGCTCTCGATCTTGTATTACATATATTCCTTAACTATTTATCCTCCTTTTCTATAATTTAATCCCTGTTGCTAACTGTTGTTATCTGTTGTTAGGTGAACATTTTGTAACAGTCTGGGTTCATCATTTGTTTGAACCACAGAAGCTGTAATATTCGGACATTGCCATGTTGTTTATCCATAGCATAATTAAATATAAATGAGAGCTGTTTTACATAACATATGTTTTACCTAACTAATATATATAATCTAACATTCATTCTTAAGAATTCTTAAATTATTATATAATACAATTAAATATAACAGAAAATGGTGAATTCGGGGTGTGACCTAAAATTTACTGCCACATGTGTTAAATGCTTATTTAGCTATTGCGATTGATAAGCACTTTGTGCTGAGTTTCTGTTATGTGCAATTGAGTTACAATCAGTGTAGTAACTAAGAGCTAATTAAAAACGTCAGCTCCATGTCAGAAGATTTACTGGCATGTAAAATAACTCCTGCGGGACAAAATTCTGGTACACCGGCGACGCTGATGTGATCCTGGCAATTGACAGCATCGTTAAACAAGAAAATAATTTTTAAGCTAAACTTAACCTATGATTGTGTTGAGTGTATCGAAGTGATATTGTATTTGCCGTTCTTCTTCTTCTTCTTCTTCTTCTTCTTCTTCTTCTTCTTCTTCTTCTTCTTCTTCTTTCGGATTTTGCGTGTGCTTTTATTAACGTGGAGAGTGGTGGAGCTATGCCTGTCGTTTTTTTTATAAGTGTTGGCGCTGTGTATTGGTTATTTTCGGTGTTGTCTTGTCCCTGCATTGTCTATGTATTTGATCATCTGTTGGTTTATGTAATAGGGTTGTTTTGCATTCCTTGTGTAATGTGGCTGTCCTGTGCCATGGAGGGAGTCTGTTCGCTATCCTCAAGCATTTCCTCTCCATCTCTTGTAGGCGGTTCACTGTGGTTGGTGTTGCTAGCGGATAGATGGCGATGGCGGCGTATGTGAAAAGCGGTCTGATTATGGTTTTGTATAGCTGGTTAAGGATCGGTGTGGATAGTCCGACGTTACCTATTCTGGATAAGTAGTGTAGGGTGGAGATGGCTATTTTAGCTTGTTTTATTTTGTCCTCAAAGTGTTTTTTCATTTGAAGTTTAGCGTGGAGTGTAATGCCCAGATATTTAACTGTTGTTTTAGTAGGTATGTGGTGGTGATTCTTGTATTTTATTTTGGCTTCTCGGTGTTTTCTTTGTATTTTGCATGTGAATATGATGGCTTGGGTCTTGTTTGTGTTGACTGTTAACCTCCACTTGTCTGCCCACCTGTTGAATATTTTGGTGGTTTCTCCAGTCTGAGTTTTGCGTTGCGGAGTCTCGGTGCGGAATCGTCGGCGTATTGTTCGAGTTTTATGGTCGTGTAGATTGACTGTAGGGTGTCTGATGTGTATCTGATTTAGAGTAGTCCTGAAATAGCGCTTCCTTGTGGAGTTCCTGCGTGAAGTGTTAAGATGTCTGAGAGTGTATTGTGTATTTTGATCTTTGCTGTTCTATTGCGGAGGAAGTTTGCTGTCCAGCGTGTTATCCGAGGTGGGATTCCTAGGGTTGACATCTTATACAGCAGGCCGTTGGTCCAATATCGATCGAACGCCGTTTGTATGTCTAGAAATAATCCTATTGTTGTGTAGCCTTTGTTGATGTTCTGTATTTCGGATATTACTCTAACTTGTTGGTCCTGGATGGTGATATTCGATCTGTAGCCTGCTTGGGTGGTCGATATGAGGTTTTGTTCTTCGATGTAATTTTGTAGTCTTTTCACTATTATTTTTTCTAATATTTTTATAGTGTTGCTGTGAGTGATATGGAGCGGTAGTTTTCGTGGCTGGTGTTGGGTTTTCCGGGTTTCTCCAGTAGGATCATCTGTGCTTCTTTCCAGGTTTTCGGGTGATAGCCCTCTTTTAGTATCAGGTTATATAGGTGTATTATTTTATCAGTCATTTTCCTGGGTAGGTTCTTCAGCATCTGGTAGGTTATGGTGTCGGCTCCTGGGGCGGTGTTTCCTTGATATTTTATCGTGTTTGTGTACTCGTTTCTTGTTATGGGTCTCTCAGTCTCATCGTCGGGGTTTAATTCTGCGGTTTGCATCTGTGGTTGGTAGAGTTCCGGGTCGTTCCTGATGTACGTTTTGACTTTTGAAAGGAGTTTCGTGAAAATTTGGTGCGTCTCGTGTTTTGAAAATGTTTGAGCAATGTCTGTGGAGCTAATTGTTGGGTTGTTTATGTGAAGAGGGTATGTAAATTGTGTTTTTTTCCCTCATTGCTTTGATGAAATGCTAAAATTTCCGCGGTTCTGCAGTCCTGTCTGTTGTGATGGTGTTTAGGGTATGTTTCCACGTGGCATCGTTATGTTCCCTTATTTCAGTTCTTGTCTGGTTGCGAATGTGGCTTAGTATTATTTTATCGTGTTCGTCGTGTGTCTTGATGTACTGTCTATAGGTGTAGCGTTTTCTCTTTATCAATTATTGTAGTGTTACTTTTGGTAATGGTTCTGTGGTATGGTGGGGTTTCTTGATTGGACTATTTCGTTAGTTATTTCGGTTGTGAGATCGTCTATTTGTTGTGTGGCCGTTATGTTTATTGCTTCGTAATTATTCACGTTTTTTTTTCAATCTACTCGGTGAACTGTTTCCAGTCTGCGTTCGTGTAGTCGAAGATTTTTACTGGATTTATTTTCTCGATGTTCCATGACCTAGTTGGTATTCTGGCGATTATTGCCAGGTGGTCTGAGGTGATGGGGGCGTGGGTTAATTTCGACATTCTGGATTTTGTTTAGTAGCCTCTGTGTGATTAGTACTTTGTCGATTGTTCGCCTCTCCAGCCGATTCTTGTTGGTCCAGGTAGATAAAGTAGTCTAAGAGTTGTCTCGTTCAATAGTGTTTTAAGGAGTTTGCCATTGCGGTTTGTGATTTCGCCTAACAATTCTTTATGGTTTACATTGAGGTCTCCGATAATTATCAGGTTGCTGTATTACTGGCTTAGGTGTTTAATGAGATCGCATTGGAGTTCATCTTTTATGTATATTGTGGCTGTAGGTTGTGTAATTCTCTGAATTGTAATCTGAATGACTAGGGCTTCATCATGGGCGTAGTTATGGGGTAGGTTGATCAGTTTCGATTTGAGTTCGGGTCTCGTAAGGATAGCCACGCCTCCTGCGGTTGCGTCTTGTCTGTCTTTCCTATGGTGTAGGGGCGTTTCTCGTATTGTTTGTGTTGCTTTAGTTTAGTTTTATTCAGTGCTATGACGTCAGGTTTTATTTCCTGGATTAGTTGTTGAAATTCCGGTCTTTTTGTTCCTAATACGTTAATGTTTAAGTATGGTAGTTTGAGATTGTGACGCGCTTCGTTTGTTACGTTAGCCATTGAAAAGTTCGTGTTTTAAGTTGTAGTGCACTTTTTGTGTTCCAGTTATTTCTTGTGTTGTTAGGGTGCTGTTTGTTGCTCCGGTGCTTCTTGGCTATGTGATATGTTGCTGATTAGGATTGCAAGTCCCCCCCCCCCAGTCTACAAGTGTTTATGCTTTTGTTCATGTTTTTTAGTTGTGTCGGACAGATGCTTGAGCATTCTTCGGCAGAGCTGTGGTGGGGTTACTTCGTAGATGGCCATCGTTATTACTTTTAAGAGCCTCTCTGCGACATTGTCAATGATGTTTTCGATATAGTCTGATAATTCGTGTTGGATTTTTTTTTGGACCTGTTGTACTTTTACGAGGTTTTCTCTGGAATGTGTGTTTATTTCCTTTAGTTTCTGTGTTGTTTCTTCGGACGTCAGTTTTTTTCTTGTCATTTGGTATGTGGCTTATGTGCAGCTGTGGTCATTCTTCCATCTTTTTTAGGGTGGGTGTTGGCGGGTTGTTGTGGGGGAAGATTTTAGTGTCGCTGACTTCGCTAACAGATGTCGGGTGTTGGTGGGGGCATTTTACTTGACCGGTGTAGTGGCCGGTTATGTCGCACGTGGTGCAGAACGGTTCGTTGGATGTATTTTTCCTATGGACGCATTGCCACGTGTGTTTAGCTGCTCCGCAGTAGAAGCAGAGGGGATCTCTTGTGCATTCCTCCATGCTGTGCGCGTACCTTTGGCATCTCTTACACGTGGCATGTATTAAGGTATGTCTGGTGGGTTCCGTGTAGAAACGTTGCCCTTCGATGTATGTGCCTTCGCTGAGTAATTTTTGTATTGTGTTTGTTTCCTGAGTGAAAATCCGGATCAGTGTGGTTTGTCTGCCTTTACTGATTATTCTCGTAGCTTTGGTGATGTTGGAGTATCTTGTTTGTAAACTCTCTAGTAGTTCGTCGTCTGTGGAAAAGGTGGTGACGCATTTAACAATTGCTGTGAGTGTTTGTTTAATTGTGGTAGTGCCGTTGCTGCTGTGGCTTTCCTGTGGTAGTGAGGAGACAAACTGAGCTCTGGGCCCAAATTTGTCTTTCATTGCCTGTTTGAATACAGTCGCGTTTTGTAATAGTAGTTGGTATATTTGTGGTGGGTTGTTGATTTTGGCTTTTGCAATTATTAAGTCGGGGTTTAGGTCCTGTCGAGTCATTAATTTTTTAATGTAGAAAGGGTCTCTGTATTTTTCCTCGCAGTATGTGACATAAAGTGGGTGGATGCCTTGGGGGTCTGAGTTATTTAAGCATCTTGAAACGGAATGGCCTAGCATTAGGCTTAGGTTGTCCATGGAGTAGGGGTTATGGGGGTTAATTTCGATGTCGCTTCCACTTTCGCTGCTGCTTTAGTCCTGTTGAAGGCTTTGCGCAGGTATGTCTTTTTTCCTTAAGGTAGATGGAGCATGGGATAGCTGGGTGGGGTACTTGGTCATCTTAAGGGTTGTTAGGGAATAGCTGCATTAAGCACGATCGAGTTTTTTCTCACAGCCGAAGCCGCTTAAGTGTGAGTTCCAATGAACTTACAGGACTGTGTCCTTTTGCAAGGTGTAAACACCCAGTGAGACACCAATCTGGCTACAAGGAGGGGTGTTGGTCTGGTAGCTCAGTTGGTAGAGCGGTGGACTGTAGTGGCGTATGGTCTTTTTTTTAATTATTATTTTTTTAATTTTTTTTATTTTGTAAGGCTGGCACCACACACCGCCAGCCCTGGTGACGACCATCCTCAGAGGCTACATCGTCTCCCATGCACATGTGGTTAGTATACTAAACATGTAAGGCAGAGAAAGACTTGTTAGTGAAGCGTTACATGCAGTTATACCACTCACAAAAGTTAAAGGCATGTGAACGCTGGCCAATGCTCAAGCGGAGCGCTGTTGCCAAGCGTAGTAGGTGTACCGGTAGAGGTTCTGTACATAAGAGTGTTTGAAATGCATGCACCACATTCGGCAGCGCTGTTAGGAGGGGCAAGCGTAGGATTCGCTGGAGTCTGCAGTACGCCCCGCCTCCATATGCCTTTAACTTTTGCGAAGATTATAGGTCAGGTTCCGCGATAGCACCCTGGTTAGTAAAAGTTAGTATCTAGCTGGCATGCGCTGCATGCGAGCACGTGAGATGCATCCTTGGAGTCAACACATACCGAGGTCTGTGCAGCACCCAGGGGGGAATGCTTGTTAGTAGGATTGATTGGCGTTATGAGCTAGAGTGTGTTACGACAATGCTAATTTAAGGGTGTTAGCAACATGCGTGATTACATACTGATAAAATAGCTATTTACATATAATGGAATGCAGTGGTGGGGGCAGGATTAGAAATCAGTTATGTACATGTTATTGTGACTTCGAGAGTAACCCTGTCTACCTGATCCTGAGTGAAGTCTTTGTGAAGTGTATGTGGTCCAGGCTTTTACTCTCTTCACCTGTTGGCAGAGAGTTGTAAGTAATTAGTTCTGGTTCCGAATGTTGAATAGGTGAGCTCAGACACCTATGGCAGTTGTGTTATCCGGTGAACGTTCAAAAAGGTGGAGTGGTGTTTTGTGTTTGGTTAGTTCAAGGTGATATGTGCCGAGGTTGCCAATGAGTGGGTTGTGGTAGCGGGAGTTTTTAGCATAGAGGTCGGAGGCAAGCTTTTTGATAAATTCTTGTATTGTGTGCCTGTGCAGTTCTTCGTGCAGATTGTAGGCCTGCGCCCGCCTGGGTATGCCGGTAATTATCCTTAGGATCCGGTTCTGAAAAGTGTTTAATCATTTAATGTGGGTAGCGGCCGCGTACCCTCAGACCGGGGCTGCGTACGTGAGAATGGGTCGGATTAGGGTTTTGTATATCGTTAATCCGAGTTTCGGGGAGATATGTGATCCTGTGCAAAGGAGGGATAGAGCCTCCTTACTTGTACTTGCGCCTTGCGGCGGCACGTTTGGATGTGTGTCTGTGCTAGGTGAGGCCTTGGTCCATTGCGAGCCCGAGGTAGGTAGTCTGATTGGTCCAGTTGATGTTTTGTCCGAACAGTGTTAAGGTGGGGGGGGGGGGGGGGGGGGGAGGTCTACGTGCAGTGCTTCTATGTGTGTAGCACTTAGTGAATATTACTGCATGGTATTTGGCTTGGTTGACTCTGATTCGCCATTTGGTGAGCCAATCTTCCAAGTGGGTGAGGGAAGTTTGTAGTCTGTCGCGTATAAATCGAGGGTTGCCAGACTGAGCCGCGATAGCCGTGTCATCGGCATACAAGTACAGCATTGTGTTTGTGGTTTTGGGTATGTCGTTTATATATCTTTTAAAGAGTGTGGGCCCCAATAAACTGCCTTGGAGGACTCCAGCTTGCATCGTACGTGGGGAGGAGAGTGCATTGCTTACTGAGGAGGCAAAATGGCGGTCGCGTAGGTAGTTCGCTATGAGCTTTACCATGGTGTCTTGTAGGTTAAGAGAAGTTAGTTTGCGTAGAAGTCCTGGGTACCATACCCGGTCGAAGGCACGCTTAATATCCAGAAACAGGACCCCATGGTTTTATTTAGGTTAAAGCCGCGGGCTATGTGTTCAGTGATGCGGAATAGTTGGAGCGTGGTAGTGTTTGGCTCGAAAGCCAAACTGCTCTTGGATGATGATGGTGCCGTATTTGATTAGATGTGCACTTAATCTTTTAAGTACTATTTTCTCTAGCGCCTTACTCAGTGAGCTCAGTAGACTAATGGGTCTGTAATTAGTTGGGTTGGCGTGGTCTTTGCCCTGCTTGGGGAAGTGAAGGACTTTGGCCTTCTTCCAGCGCGGTGGAAAAGTGCCGCTTGTGAGCACTTGTGAAGATTTCTGCCAGTCGGTTAATAGCGTCGGGAGGTAGGTTTATGAGTGCTATGTTGGGTATGGTGTCGGGTCCGGGCGACTTCTTTTTCAGGAGATGCTTTATGATCCACATGACCTCAGATTGTGAGATTTTTCTGATTTGGTTATGTGTTGTGGATGTGTGTATGTTATTAGTTAGAGTTACGGTCTCCGCAGTAAATTGTGGTGAGCTTGGTATAAGGTTCGGCGTTAGTGTGCATTCGAGCACATCTGCTAGTGCTTCCACTTTTTCAGTATCGGAGGTAGCTATGCGCTGATTGATGTGTAGGGGCGGAATGGTGGTGGATTCGCGTGTGAGACATTTGGCAATGTGCCAGAGTGACGTGCGGTCCGTATCTAGGTCTGCGACTGTCCTTTCCCATTGGGAGGTAAGGAAGTCAGCTATGCGCTTACGGATGTGTAACTTGAGCCCACGAAGCTGTTGCAGGGCTTGAGGGCGTCTCGTTTGTTGCCAATTGCGGCGAGCTTTGTTGCGGGTTCTTGCTAGATCTTTGAGGTCTGTAGGAATGTTTTGAGGGCTCCCCATACGTGCATGTATGGGGACTGAGGCGGTAATGGCATACTGTATAGTGTTTTCGAGGTTCGCTACAACTCGATCTAGCTCGTTACATGACGCGATTGGTGTTTTGTGGATTTAAGCAGATACAATCTGGTTAAAGGTTTCCCAGTTTGCTTTATTGTAGTTGCGTCTGAGGGGTTGTATGGATGGTGCCGGGGAGCCCTCTAGGTTGATTAGAACGGGAAGGTGATCTGAGCACAGTGCATTAACTACCTTAAGTGTGATCTGGAGGTGTAATTGGTGTACTAAGGTAATGTCAAGTATGTCAGGCTGGCAGTTACGCTGTGTGGGTATGAATGTGTGTTCATTAGGTACATATATATCATAGTTGGAGTTATTCCAGAGCGGATGCTTAGCGTTCAGGTATCCGACAATTAGAATGGGGCTGCTTAGGTGGAATAGGTCGTCTAAGTCATCTGTGACTAAGCCGTCTGGGGGATTCTAAGCAGCAACAATGAGTGTGCGAGTGTTGTTAATTTTGACAAACACGTCTGAGAGGAGGTAGCGATGCTTGTTCATGTACTATGGAGCGCTTGATCATCAGAGCTGTGCCTCCGCCACGTCTGGCCCGATCAGTTCTATAGGTTAAGTATCCTGCAATGCTTAGTCTGGATTTAGGCTTTAAGTGAGTCTCTGTGATTAGTGTAATGTCTATGTTGTGGGAGTGTAGGAAGTCTGTGAGTTCGCCTTTGCAGTGGTAAATGCCACGTGCTTCCAATTCATTATCCGAGTCATTGCAATGGTGGTCATCGTTTGTAAACAGGAGCTTCTCAGGGGAGAGGGTGGTTTATTCATACGAGAAGGCATCCAGGTCCGTAAATACGGCAAAGAAGCCCAAGTATGTGGAGATTACCTCGTGAGTGAGGTGCGGTCGGGTCAGTAAGAGCGTCAGTATATGTATAGATTTGTGCCGCGCTTGGACCCAGGTCATTCGTGGGAAGGTGAGGTTCCTATGTAGTGTGGCCGGGGTTAGGGCAGGTGGAATTGCCGGATTTACGGGTTGGTACGGGGCTTGTGTGCCTTGTTGGTGGTCATGGGTGGGGGTCTCGATGTACTAGCTGCTGGTCTCGCGATAGGGTTGTCGCAACGTTGGGCCATAGGAGCAGTTGCTGGGGGGAGGGGCGATGCTATCCTGAGTGGGGGCTCGTACGTGCTCCTTGTTGCCGGTAGGGCGTGCGGGCACTTGTCCCCTCAGTCTCGCCAGCTGAGGCTGGTATTCTCGGCATCCCCGGAATCGGACCCCATGCCCTGGTAGGCTGCATAGGGCGCAGGTTCGCCTCTCCAGCGGTACTGTGCATGTGCGAGATTCATGCCCCCGTGCGCACTTGGAGCACATGGGTTTGGGGGCAAGGCATCGCTGATAAGAGTGGCCTAGCCTCTGGCACTTTAGGCACTGAATTATCGTGGTTGGTGGGCGGAAATCTTCAATAGATACCTTAAAATGGAGGAGGGAAGTGATACGTGTGAGTTTGTCTTGGTCTTCTGTGGAGGGGACCTCTATCAAATAAATGGGTAGGAGTGCCCTGTCTGGCCAGTGGCCTCAGTTGTTGCACTCTTATTGTGCGTAACCCTTTATTCTGTAGTTCATCCCTCAATTCAGAAGCCGCCCCGTCCAAAAACAGTGGCTTTTCCACCATTCTGTAGGAGCGGTCTTCCCTTTGGGCGTTAGTAAGGGTGAATTACAGCCCCTTAGTCCGCAGAAGTTTCGATAGTCCTCCTCAAGGGTAAATCGCACCATCGTATCATGCGAGACAGGAGCTGGATGACACGAATAATGCTCTGGGTTGTAGGTCCTATCGAGCTTTGCGTGCACTCCGGACATTTGGGGGGACTCTTCTTTTAAGACAAATGGGGGGCTGATATTCCCTGGCTGCGGCTTGGGCAAAGGTCAGGGAGGAAGCAGAGGGGGGATGAGCCGGGGGTGGGTGGACGTGCCGTCAGTCTCGAGCGTCTGGTGCTGAGTGCCAGAAGAGGTGCTGGGTAAAGGTGAGGCAGGGGCGAGAGCAGGCTCAGAAGTGGGTAGTGAAGGGTGGCTCGAGTGAGACCAGCAATGTCGCTGGGGTATTTGTCATCTCAGGGATATGCCTTCTGTTGCTGGTCAGCCTAAGTGGTAATGGTAAAAGAACGGATATAGGGTGCCAAGAAGCGCGAGTAGTAGGGGGCCAACCCATTAGGGTGTCTAGATTCCAGCTATAAGCTGCTGGCTGCGGCCTTACTACTGTACCCAGTTATCTAGTTAGTCCGGCACGCACTGTGCCGAGGTGGCGGGAGTGCCGCGGTGTCTTGTCGGTCGCTGAAAAAGTTGTTCGGCCGCTCGCAGGAACCGGTTCAGGTCAGCGCAGATAGCTGCTTCTTCTTCCGCAGTCAGTTCCTGAATGCCAAGCCAGCATATGGTCTTTTTTAAGGGGTATTTAAGGGCTAATGTTACCCCGGGTTTATCTCACCCAGGGCTTATTAACCCTAGTGCTGTTTCAGGGGTGTACCCTCTTCAGCCGCGGGTTAGTTATTGGCGATGTTGGTATAGCCATTTTTATTACATTTTGGGTTTGCATATTACAGTGGTATGTTAAAATTAATACAAGTAGTTACTTAACTAAAAACTAGGACTAATCTTAACTTACTGGTGTTAGTGTTGTTTAACTATTACAATTTGATAAACTCTTTGTGCTGAGTTTGTTTTTTAATGTGCATTTGGTTTACAATGCGGTGACTTAAAACTAGCTTAACCTATGAGCATGCTAAGTGTGTTTAAGTGTTCTTGTATTCGTCGTTCCTCATCTTTTTTGTCTGTTTTGTGTACTTCTATTAGCGTGGAGATGGGTGGTGCTTGGCTTGTGTTTTTTTTTTTTTTTTTTTTGGAATTGTTGGCGTTTTGTATTAATTGTTATCTGTGTGGTCTTGTCGCTGCATTGGCTATGTATTTTATCATTTGCTGGTTTATGTGGTCGTGTAGTGTGGTTGTTTTGCAAACTTCATATAACGTGGCTGTCCTGTGCCATGGAAGAAGCCTGTTTGCGATCCTCAAACATTTCCTCTCCATCTCTTGGAGGCGGTTCACGGTGGTTGGTGTTGCTAGTGGATAGGTGGCGATGGCGGCGTATGTAAAATGTGGTCTGATTATAGTTTTATATAGCTGGTTGAGGATAGGTGTGGATAGTCCTATGTTGCCAATTCTCGATAGGTAGTGTAGGGTGGAGATAGCAGTTTTGGCTTTTTTTTTTTCCTCGAAGTGGTTTTTCATGTGAAGTTTATTGTGGAGTGTAATGCCTAGGTATTTGACTGTGGTTTTGGTGGATATGTAGTGGTTTTTATATTTAACTTTGGCTTCCCGGTGTTTTATTTGTATCTTTCGTCTGCAAATGATGGCTTGAGTCTTGTTTGTGTTTACTGTTAATCTCCGCTTGTCTGCCCACCTGTTGAAGATTTTGAGTTGTTTTTCTAGTCTTGGTTGTGCGTTACGGAGTCTAGGTGCAGTGTTCAGATATGCTGTGTCGTCAGCATATTGTTCTAGTTTAATGGTCGGGTATATTGGTTGCGGGGTGTCTGAGGTGTAGATGTTATACAGTAGCCCGGAGGTGGCACTTCCTTGTGGAGGTCCTGCTTGGAGTGTTATGGTGTCCGATAGTGTGTTGTTGATCTTAATCTTAGCGGTTCTGTCGCGGAGGAAGCTTGCGGTCCAGCGTATTATTCTGGTTGGAATTCCTAGGGTTGTCATTTTATATAGCAGTCCGTTGGTCCAGCAGCGGTCGAAAGCCGCTTGTATGTCAAGGAAAATTCCGGTTGTTGTGTAGCTTTTATTGATGCTGTTTTGTATTTCGGAAATAACTCTGACTTGCTAGTCTTGGTTGGTGATATTCGATCTGTAGCCTGCTTGGGTGGTTGGCATGATGTTATGGTCTTCGATTAAATTTTGTAGCCGTTTTACAATGATTTTTTTCGAGTATTTTTGACAGTGTTGCTGTTAGTGATATGGGACGATAGTTTTCATGGCTTGTATTGCGTTTGCTGGTTTCTCCAATAGGGTCATTTGTGCCTGTTTCCAAGTTTTCGCGTGATAGCCATGTTTCAGCAGCAGGTTACAGAGGTGAACTATTTTTCGATCATTTTCAGGAGTAGGTTTTTCAACATTTGATATGTTATTGTGTCAGCTCCTGGGGCGGTGTTTCCTTGATGTTTTGTGGTGGCTTTGAACTCGTTTATTGTGATGGTTGTCTCGATGTCGTCGTCGGGGTTTGATTCCGTAGTTTGCATCTGTGGCTGGTATAGTTCCGGGTTATTCTTGATGTGGGTGTTGACGTGGTTGAAATGGGTTTTGTGGAAATTTGGTGCGTCTGGTGTTGTGAAGATGTTGGAGTAGTGTCTGTGGAAAATTTGTAGTTTTTCTTCTGTGGAGCTAATTGTTCTATTGTTTATTTGTAGGGGGTATGTAAATTGTGTCTTTTTTCTTACTGCTTTTATGAAATGCCAGAATTTACGTGGTTCCGCGATCCCGGCTGTTGTAATGGTTTTGATGGTGTTTTTTCACGTGGTATCGTTGTGTTGTCTTATTGCAGTTTTTATTTAGCTGCGGGGGTGGTTTAGTATGAGTTTGTCGTGTTGGTCGTGCGTCTTGATATATTGCCTTTAGGCGTGTCGTTTTCTCCTTATCAGTTGTAATATTTCCTTGGGTAATCGTTTGCTGTGGCTGTTAAATGTTGTGGTTTTTTGTGGTATGGTGGGGCTTCTGGCTTGGACTATTTCATTTGTTATTTCTGTTGTGAGATCATCTAATTGTTGTGTGGTGGTTATGTTTGTTGTTTCGAAATTCATGTTTTTCCCTATGTAATCAGTGAACTGTTTCCAATCAGCGTTTGTGTAGTCAAAGATTTTAACGGGGTGTATTTTCTCGGTACTCCATGTCTTGGTTGTTATTGTGACGATTATTGGAGGGTGGCCAGAGGTGATAGGGGGTTTTATTTCGACGTTCTGAATTTTGTTCAGTAGTCTTGGCGTGATCAGCACTTTGTCTGGAGATGTCGGTTGTTCGCCTCTCGAGCCGATTCGTGTAGGCCCAGGTAGGTACAGTAGTCTGAGTGATGTATCGTTCAATAATGTTTTGAGTTGTTTGCCATTCCGGTTAGTTATTTCGTCTAATAGGTCTCTGTGGTTGGCGTTGAGGTCTCCAATGATTATAAGGTTGCTGTATTGTTGGTTTAGATACTTAATGAGGTCGCATTGTAGTTTATCCTTCGTGTATATTGTGGCTATGTGGTGTGTAATTCTTTGGATTGTGATCTGGATGACAATAGCTTCTTCTTGGGCGTAGTTTTGGGGTAGACTGATTTCGATTTGGTTTGAGCTCGGGTCTCGTAAGGATGGCCACGCCTCCATCGGATGCGTCTGGTCTGTCTCTCCTATCACACTTGTATGGACGTATCTCGTATTTTTTGAATGGCTTGAGTTTGGTTTCGTTCAGCGCAATGATGTCAGATTTAATTTCGTGGATTACTTGTTGTAATTCTGGCCTTTTTGTGCCTAAGCCATTAATGTATAGCAGTTTAAGGTTGTGATGTGCTTCGTTAGTTACATTGGCCATTGCGCAGTGTGAGTTTTGGGTTGTAGTGTACTATCAGTGTTCCGGGTTTTCTTTGTGTTGTTAAGGTTCTATTGGTTGTTCTGTTGCTCCGCGGGTTATGTTGCTGATTGTGACTGCTAGTTGCCCTCCCAGTCTGCTAGCGTTTATACTTTTATTCATGACCGTTTTGGTTGTTTCAGATATTTGCTCAAGTATTTTTTGGCGGAGTTGAGGTGGGGTTATTTCATAAATGGTCATTGTTATGACTTTTAGGAGTCTTTCTACGATATTGTCCGTGATCTTTTCAATATACTCTGATAACTCGTTTTGGATTTCTGGGACTTGTATTTTAACTAGGTTTTCTTTGGAATATGTGTTTAGTTCTTTAAGTTTTGGGGTCATTTTTTCAGCCGAGAGTTTCTTCTTATCTTCTGGTATATGGCTTGTGTGAAGCTGCGGCCATTCGGTTTCTTTAAGGGTGGGTGTTGGCGGGTTATTGTGGGGTAAGATTCTGGTTTCACTTACATGGCTGACTGATGTCGGGGGTTGGCGGGGGTATTTAACTTGACCTGTGTAGTGGCCGATTGTGTCGCATGTGGTACAGTACGGTTCATTGGATCTGTTTTCCCTGTGGTCCCATTGCCAACTGTGTCTTGCCGTTCCACAGTAGAAACAGCGGGGATCTCTGGTACATTCCTCCATGTTGTGCTCGTACCTTTGGTGCCTCTTACATGGGGCATGTTGGATTGTGTGTCGTGAGGGTTCTGTGTAGAAGCGTTGTCCCTCTATGTACGTACCTTTACCGAGTACTTTCTCTAATATGTGTATATCTTGAGTGAATATCCTGGTAAGTGTTGTGTGTCTGCTGTGCAATTGCCGTGAGTGTTTGTTTAGTTGTGTTAATGCCGTTTCTGTCACGGGTTTGTTGCGGTAGTTAGGAGACAATATGAGCTCTAGGCCCAAATTTGTTGCTCATCGCCTGGTTGAATGTAGTCGCGTTTTGTGCGCTGTTGAATAGTAATCTATATTATTTATTTACTTTATTCTGGTAGTTTGTCACAATAGCTCAATGGCTAGAGCAGCCGCCCGGTAAGCGGAAGGTCTGTGGTTCAAATCCCACTTGTTGCATTGAATTTTTAAAGTTCCAGTTCTACCTCTCCGTAATTTATATGTTTGTGGCGGGTGGTTGATTTTTGTTTTTGAAATTATTATGTCGGGGCTGAGGCCATGTCGAATCAGTAACTTTTTAATGCATTCTTCTTCACAGTGTAAAATGTAAAGTGCGTGGGTGCCGTGGGGGTCTGGGTTAATCCCGCACCTTTTGATGGTATTAGTTAGTGATCGGCTCATTATGTCTACTAAGTCGGGGTCAAGGTGGTTCTGTTTCGATGTCGCTTACACTTTCGCTAGTGCTATCGTCATGTTGGGGGCTGTACGCCGGTGTCTTTTTTCCTTGAGGTAGAAGGAGCATGGGAGTCCTGGGTGACGTATTTGGTCATCTTAGGGATTGATAGGGGAGTAGCTGCAATAAGCGCGATCGAGTGTATTCTCACGGCTTAGTCCGCTTAAGTGTAAGTTCCGATGAACTTACAGGACTGTGTCCTTTTGCAAGGTTTTGAGTTTGAGTTTGGTTTGGTTTAAGGGCGCTCAACTTCTAGGTCATCAGCGCTCTTAAAAGATTCATGGCAATAGCCATATATAAATTTGACTCAAAAAAATAAAAATACTAGCAACAAGAAAAATATACAAAGGGAAAAAGCAGTGGCAATAGCCAGATATGAAACAAGGTGATAAATATGTCCAAAAGTAGAAACAGATAATTAAAAAGTTTTTAAATCCTCAAATTGATATTGCACTGTGCTAAAAAATTAAAGACTCTATCAACCGCTGTTCTGTCGTCCGCTAGGACCTCTGCAAGTCTGGCAGGCAGCTGCAGAGAATCCCGAAGGTGCGCTAGGGAGCAACACTCTAGCAACACGTGGCGAACTGACAAAAGGTTGTCACACAGCGGACATAGAGGCGCAGGGTCCCTTTTAAATAGGTAACCATGCGAAAAATTGCAGTGCCCTATTCTTAAACGAGCCAAACTAACCTCCTCGCGACGAGATGTGTGACAGGAAGTTACCCAGTTTATCGGAAGTTCTTTCACTTCTCTAAGCTTATTACCACGGAGAGCTGACCACTCGTCGTGCCAGGACGACAGCACCGCTCTCCGCACTTCAAGCCTAAAGTCTTCCGAAGTAACACGTGAGATGGTAATACTGGGTTCTGTAGTTGCCGCCTTTGCTGCTAAATCTGCCATTTCATTCCCCGGCAAACCTACGTGACCAGGAATCCATGCACACACCACGTCAACGCCAGAAGCGTGTAAAACATGGAGGGCATCCTGGATACGTTGTACAATAGGGTGGGGGTTGTACAACTGACAAAGGCTCTGCAGTGCACTAAGGGAATCGCTCAAAATCAGGCAGTCACCTAATTTACGACGGCGAACATACAAAACGGCTCGATAAATTGCATAAAGCTCTGCATTAAAAATGGAGGTGCTATTTGGAAAACCGAATGTATATGGTTCGACATAAGCACATCCAACACCGTTGGAGCCCTTTGACCCATCGGTGTAAATATATCGACGGTCAGTGTAGCCTGACAAAAATTCTAAGAAACACGTGCGGATACTTGAAATAGGCATCGTGGACTTCTGGTTGTACGGTCATCCCAAGATCTACATGGGGCGTGCCGGACAGCCAAGGGGGGTAAAGTCTCTCGCCCTTGGCGAACATCACAGGCAGTTCCACTCCAAGCTTCACTAGGAGCTCTTGGAAACGGAAACCCGCAGGCTTAGGATTAAGGGTGCTATTTCTATATCGTTCTCTTAGCGTGGTGGTGAAAAAAGAAGCGAACGTTGGGTGCTTAGGCATACATCTAAGCGCACAACCATAATTTGCCAAGAGAATCTCACGCCGATATTGCAGAGGAGGTTCTGCGGACTCGGCGTAAAGGCTCACCACTGGGCTTGTTGGGAAAGCTCCTGTTGCAATGCGGATGCCCCTATTATGGACCACGTCTAATCTTCTCAGCACAGATGGTCGTGCTGACGAATAAACAATACACCCATAGTCTAGCTTGGATCGGAGCAATGCGCGATATATTCGCAACAAAATTGTCCGACCCGCTCCCCACGATTTGCCATTCAGTACTCGCATAATATTTAGGGAACGGTCACATCTCGCTCTTAGCTGTGCAATATGCGACGACCAACTAAGCTTCCTGTCCAAGATCAAACCCAGGAAGCGCGTCTCTTCTGCGAAGGGAAGTGAATCTGGACCAAATCGGAGCGAAGGTGGTAATTGTCTCCTACGGCGCCAGAAATTAACGCAGGTTGACTTCTCAGTTGAGAAACGGAAGCCGTTTTTCACGCTCCATTCTCTAAGGTTGTCCAAACAGGCGCCGTTGTAAGAACGTCGTGCGCTGAGAAGTGCAGTAGACAGCGAAGTCGTCTACGAATAGGCATGACGAAACTCCAGGTGGAAGACATTTCCAGATGGAGTTATTTGCTATAGCAAAGAGCGTGACACTTAGCACCGAACCCTGAGGTACTCCCTCCTCCTGAACAAAAGAATTAGAAAAAACCGAGCCGACCCTTACTCGGAAAAAGCGGTCCTTCATGAACTCCTGAATGAAAAGTGGTAGGCGTCCACGTATGTTCCAGGCATACAGGGAACGTAGAATCCCTGCTCGCCAGCACGTATCATAAGCCTTCTCAAGATCGAAAAATATGCCAACGGTTTGACAGTTCTTCATAAAGCCGTCCATTATCTGTGTCGATATTGACACAAGATGGTCAACACTTGAACGGCGTCGTTGAAAACCACACTGGATGTTAGTCAGTAGGTTACGACTTTCTAACCACCATACCAATCGTCCATTGATCATGCGTTCCATCACCTTGCAAACGCAACTGGTGAGGGAAATAGGACGATAGCTGGAGGGAAGATGACGGTCCTTCCCAGCCTTCAAGATGGGAATAACGGTGGCCTCCCGCCAATTTTCTGGGAGTATATTGTCAACCCAAACACGATTATAGATCTCGAGCAGGAATGCCTTACCTTCAGGAGAGAGCTGTTGTAACATTTGTACATGAATACCGTCCGGTCCTGGTGCTGAACATCGCGAAGATTTCAGGGAATACTCCAGCTCCGCCATGGTGAAAAGGCGATTGTAATCTTCTACGTTTCTAGAACGAACCGTGAAGCCTTGAGATTCCACCTGTGTTTTAGATGGAAGGAACTCAGGGGAGTAGTTTTCCGAGCTAGACACTTGTGCGAAAGCACTGCCAAAGGTATTGGCCACTTCAAATGAATCAACAACAGCTCCTGTGGCTGTTTTTAGTCCCGCTATTGGTATTTGTATCGTTTTAGCTGCAACACACCTTAATCTATCCCACACAACCGAGGAAGGTGTGTGTCGGTTAAATGAAGCTACAAAGTTGCTCCATGATGACTTTTTGCTATCCTTAATGACTTGTCTTGACCTGGCGCGCATTTTCTTGTATTCGATCAGGTTTTCCAAAGTAGGGTGACGTTGGAAAACCCTAAGTGCACGCCTTCGAGCACGAATGGCATTGCGACATTCTTCCGTCCACCAGGGGACGGGAAATCGACGGGGGTGTGTAGTCGACCGCGGAATCGATTGTTCAGCAGCAGAGAGAATCGTCTCCGTGAGATGCTGCGCTAAATTATTCACTGAGTCGTGCTCGTTGTACGTAAAGGCAGCCAACTGGGTGTAGAGGTTCCAGTTGGCATGGTCCAAACGCCATCTGGGCATACGTGTGGAATACGTATGTTGCGTCAAGAGACTAATAAGACATGGGAAGTGGTCACTAGAGTGTAAATCAGAGATGACATTCCATTGTAAGGAGACTGCCAACTGAGGTGAACAAACTGAAAGATCAAGGTGTGAAAAACTGTTATGAGTGTCAGAAATGAATGTAGGCTCTCCAGTGTTGAGGAGAGCTAGGTTGTGACTGTCTAAGAAATCGGAAATAAGTGTACCTCTCGCACAAGCGCGACTTGAACCCCACAGTAGGTGGTGCGCATTGAAGTCTCCCACCAACAGGAACGGTGTTGGTAACTGGGATCTTCTAACTCATTGTGAGAGAAGTCATGAGACGGAGGCAGATAAACATTACAGATGGTGAAATGGATGTTTGGCAGTTTAATCCATACAGCAACTGATTGTATATCGGAGTGCAATGGTAGAGTTTGCATATACACGTCATCTCTAACAAGCATCATAGCACCGCCATGTGCCGGTACACCCTCTTCTGGTGCAACATCACACCGTATTGGGGTGTATCGCCTTAGATGGAAAGCGTCTCGAGGACGCAGCTTAGTCTCTTGCAAACATGCGACCAGAGGTTCGTTTTCTTTGAGCAAGAGCTCAAGTTCTGGCCTTTGAGTTCGAATGCCACGTACGTTCCATTGTAGGATAGTCATATTGCATTGTGTATGGGATAGGTAATTCCAAGGTAACTCTTCATTACTTTGGAGCAGGCGGTTGTCGAACTAATCTAGCCCTTTTCTCTCTTGGGCTGACGTTCTTTTCGGACGCTTTTTCGCGCCTCTTTTCCACTGGGGGTCTCCCAGTGTGGGCAGATCGATCCAGATCCATGTTCTCTGCCGAGGACGTGCGTCTTCCCATAGCAAACTTGAGTTCGAGTGTCTCGAACCGGTTGCTAATGGGGACCGGCGAAGATGAAAGACGCCGGTCTGAGTCCACCCCTGAAGATTCCCCAGAAGAGGATCTTCGAGGAGATCTCCTTGGACTCTTATACCCCTTTGATGTACTGGGGTGAGCCTTATCTTCCTTGAGGAAATCGTTCTTTGTGTAGTTCTTTTTAAACTTTATCGGCGAGCCATTGTAAATAACGGGTTTGCTAGTCTTCTGTGTCGAGTTTGGCATTTTCGTTGGTGATCGAACAGTTGAATTTTTTTCACCAACAGATTTTGTACACGTTGATACAGATGTGCGCGCTGATGTTGAAGGTTTTTGGTATAGAGCTACGGGCAACAAGTGTTTTTTCAGAAATTGTTGCCCCATTGAAATCGCTGGTCTGAGTTGCGATCTCTCTGCTCGCTACCGCTTTAGCTGCAACTGAGGTTCCGGATCTGGGAACAGAGGATTGGCGTAGACGCAAGAGCTTCCGGGCCTCTGAGAAGGGCACCTTCTCTTTAACCCGTATCTCTTGGATCGCTCTTTCCTCTACAAAGCGGGGGCAGTCTCGGGAACTAGATGGATGTTCACATCTGCAGTTTACACATGTAGGAGCTGTAGTACATGCACCATCGTGGGATTCATCTCCACATTGAGGGCATGTAGCTAGTCCCTTACAAAGCTCACTTGTATGTCCAAAGCGCTGGTACTTAAAACACCTGAGTGGGTTCGGGATGAAAGGCCTAACTTCGATGGATTCATACCCTGCCTTAATGCTTTGCGGGAGATCTACCCGATCAAAGGTCAGGAACAGGGTATTAGTTGGCTTTAACTCACCACCTTCTTTACGTTGAACCCGGTAAACGTGTATGACGCCTTGCTCCGCCAGATTCTCTTAATCTCCTCATTGGATAATCCTTCCAATGCACGGGTGTTTATCACACCGCGCGAGGAGCTCAAGGTTCTGTGCATCTCGACGCGTACTGGATAACTTGCTAGCATGTTCGCTTTCAATATCTTAGCTACCTGGGTAGCTGAATGTGCTTCAACCAGGAGCGTTCCATTGCGAGATCTAGTGCATGATTTTACTGGACCAGCAATGTTATCCAAACCCTTTTGAATTATAAACGGGCTTACCGATAAAAATTTCTTGTCTCCCTCAGTTCTTGATATTACTAAGTAGCGAGGACCACTCGACTCAGCTACTTCCTTTACACAAACTTTAAAATTTTTTTTGTTGTGAGTTTTTTGTGAACTCATGGCGATGTCCTCCTCCACCATTGCAAATGTCTCCGATGGCATGCTCACTTCCTGGGCGCCACCCCGGCTTAGGTGAGAGTCCTGGCCTGGACCTTGCTCACCCTAGGGTCTCACCTCCCAATGTATAGACAGAGGGACCCAATCGCCTTCAGGAGTGCATCAGCTCATGCAATGGCCCCTCCCCGGGACTGACCTTTATCAGCGGATACGCACACAGATCCTACATGATAACCAGGGGCTGGGACTTACGCGATTACCCAGTCACCCCTTGCGTCACCCCATCCTCCGACGACCCGCGCGTAGGTTATCCATCAGACTGTGTACAGGGAGGTAACAGGTGGGAGGTCAAACACAAAAGTGGACCAAAGTTGATTGGGCGTTTGGCATATGCCCTCTCACCTCTTGGAGGAACCCAATCGAGAGTATGGCTTGGGGCCCCGGGTACGCCAAACCCGTACCTACCATAGTAGGAGCCCCTGGGGGAGTTTGATTTCGGAGTCCTCTTCTCCTAGATGAGTCGTCAAGCAAGACTAACGAGCCCCATCTACCCGTTTGGAATGTTCTTTGCTTCCCCTCACCTCTTGCCTACCAGTAATCAAAATGACACTTAGGCCCGATTGTATAAATATCGTTGACCGCCGATCAGATTTAATGACGGTCAAAACGTTAACTGCGATCAGAGTCTAAATCGCATTGTATAAAACGAATCTAAGGTTATAGTGTCTCCAGTCAACTTTGAACTTGGGAAGTTAAATAACATTTGGCAACGGTGTAAAACAGCTGAACATCACTGCTTCCGGATAGCAGCACTCACTTGTTTCTCAGCTTCGAACGCAATAGGCAGGGCGCAGCACTACAGTGAAAATGGCTGCTGTTAATAAGGAGAGGCCTGCGAATTTCACGCGGGAAGAAAAAAGTATGTTGGTGGACATAATTTTAAATCACAAGAATATTATAGAATAAAAAAAAAAAAAAAAAACAGACTTGGTTTCCGTATCTGAAAAAGAAGTGGCTTGGAAAGAAATCGCTCTTGATTTCAATTCAAGAATAACGAACAGACCAGCGCGCACGTGGAAGTGTTTAAAATTATGCTACGAGAACCTGAAGAAACGGACGAAGAAGGCAATTGCACAAGACAAGGTAAGTCATAATATTGAAACGGATAATTGCATTCTTTGAAGAAAAACTATGTGTTTAGAATGAGGTGATAGCGTTGTGTGGGTTATGGCATTTGTATCTCAAATAATTTGTTTTTTCAGGTTGAGCTACACAAAACAGGAGGTGGCACATTTAAGCCCTCCGTCGATGAAACAGGCGAGAAACTATTGGCTGCATTAAAGCCACAGTTCACCCCACTGTGCAATGCATTTGACGACGATGTAAATTTCCATGGGCTTTCTGGTAAGTCGTGCCTATTACATGTGGTGTGTGTGTGTTAAATTTACATTTATTTCTAATTCACGCTACGGTGCCAACTTTCCTGGGGAATATTAAGCAAATAAACAAAACCTTACAAAATGTTAAAATCAGGTATGTAGAAAACCAAAATATAGCAACATTCTCCCTTTCAACATTTTTCTTGATCTATTTCTTTAACATAGTAAGCAATCATTTTGCTGGCTTTGATGCAACAAAATACGTTGAGCATTGCAAATAGCCAAGAACTGTTTTCATTTAGGACCTAATCCATTTTCTGCTGGGGAATGTAGTGTTAAATTTTTGGTATTGTACTAGAGTTCTTGGGAAATGTAGGGTCACTGTAAAGGCTGCTGAAACAAAAGGCATACTAAGTTAAAAAAGCAATAAAACGGCTACAGTTATACGGTAGTATTTGAGCACATATGTTTTTTCTCTGTGCTATTTTTTATCATAAGCAGTATGGGCCAAAGTCTGTTGGATTTTGTTTAGCCCTTACTCTATACTGTTGCAAATAATGGTGAAGGTTCCGTATAGAGGATGGTCTTGGGATAGCTATGTAATGTGCATGTGCATTATTCCTTTGTTGCGCAATGTATACAGGTAATTAGCCGCATGTAGAGGAAAATATACTGAAGGCTCTAAGCTGCAAAGCGTAGCTGGGATATCGAGGACTTAAGACACGAAGTGTAGCGAAGGGATGTGTTTTATAAGCAGAGCAAAGTCAATGGTTGCCAGTTACTTATTGAGTTTACTATACATGTACACTGGAATCCTTAACATAAGTTTCTCCCACCTCCATGCAGAAAGTAAAATTACTTTGAGCTATGAGATACATACTCGATTGTACGGAACCTTTACCCCAATACTGTATTTTTTTAAGATGATTCTAGGTTCTGTATTTGTAATTCACATTTCTTTGGTTTTTCCAAAAACATTGTCATGTTTGATAGTTGAATGCAAATAAATGCTGTTACCTGGACACATATATTTCCTTGCATAGCCATCGCACTTTGGTTTATAGACAAGCAATTAGAACTTCAGCATTTCACTGCAGAATCGTATTAATATTCTATATATTCACTACCGAGAAACATGGAAAAATAACTTGCTGTCGCTCCAACCTGTTGGTTTCACGGGAGAAAGCACCACGTATGCAGCATATTGTAATGTATTTCTTATTGTCAATGCCACAAGTTTGCCGACTGCTAAAATGGTGACTAGCCCATAGGTGAATATAATTAGTTCGAGTATCTAAAGCATCGGAATTAACAGATGTGAAACATTTGGTCAACATGCACCAACTCAACTCTTGTTATTTAACTGTGTACAACTGTTTGGTTCTATAGCTATTCTAAGAAGTAAGTACCAATATGGGAATACACAAGTTACAGGTCGCGCGTTACTTCTTGACGAATGAAAATTTTATATGAAAGGTTGAATGCGAGTCTCTACTCAGCTTTTGCGGGAACGAGAGAGAGGAGGTACAGTCTGCAGTGAGATGACGTGCATGCTTCTGAGCTGAAGTAGTACAACACTACAAATCAATTTATGACACTTGCAGTAATATCAGCCACAATATACCTTTATAACTGTTTCCACTTAACTTTCTTGCATTTATTCTATTCCCGACATCTCTCCCTCGTCTGAATTGCTATTTTCGTTGCATGCATACATACATCCGTTCCGCACAAAACTTTTGCAGTCGACTGTATACACAAATGCGACAGAGGAAAACAGAGGTGTCTGTTATGGTAGCATAAACATTTGCTGACCTGTTTATTAAGGGTAGGCTCACTCATTGGATTTCTGCTCAAGGTCATTCGTCAAGAACAAACGCGCAACCTATACACAGCAGGTTTTAAACTAACGTTTCTTTTCAACTATGAACAGAATAACATAGCCGTGCTTCAGTACACTTAACTCACTCTACTCCCATTGCTGTACATTAGTCGCTAAAAGTTAATTCGACCATTCTTCACATAATGGTTGCACCATGTACTTTTACTTTATGAAGAAAGCATTAAAAGTGTGATTATGCAATGAAATACAGTATTTAACTTTGTTGTCATGCTACCTACAATCATCAAAGCATATTTAAGGAGATACTTCTATTATATGTATTGATATCCCATTTGTGTGATGAAAGAATATTACTAGAAATACTTATTTTCACACCTCAGAGAGAAGCATTTTGCTTCCTGTGTCATGTATTAAAAATTTGGTGTATGAAATTGGGTATACCTGATGAAGGCAAATGTTTATAAAATGCATTATTTTTACTCTACAACATCACAATATTAATTTGTTGAATTTAAGGATCGATTAAGTTATTGTTTATTATAAATTTGATCAGTTTGCTACTTTTTTTTGCAGATGAAAATGATATAGAAAATTCTAGTACTGCACTTAATAGTCCCAGCACTAGTGCTGCAATTAGTGCTCCAAGCACTAGTGCTGCAGTTCCTATGGAGGAAATACAATATTTGGAGGTTGTATTCCAAGACGAAACACCAGATGTCACTATATTACAACAAGTAAGGAAATATTTAATTGTTTAATAAAACTGATTTACATAAGAGTCTGAGGGCAGCAAATAATTTCTAATAATAATTGTTTTCAGAAACAAGCAAGTGTGGCGACGCCGTTAAGTTCAAAGTCGGAACGGAAGCCTTCTGTTTCGAAGAAAATAACTAGCGAGTGTGTGCTTCAAGAAAAGCTACAATTTTACAGAAGAAGAAGTGAGTGTTTGGAAATGGAACACACTGTTAAAATGGAGACATTAGCTCTAGATAAAAGATCAAAAGAATTTGAGGTTTTAAAAATGGAGCAGGAATTAGGTTTAAGAAATTGATGTGTGTGTGTGTGTCTTTCTCTGTGTGTATGTGTGGTGTTAATTATGTGAGAGAGAGTGAGTCTTTATGCTTTGGAATAAAACATTATTAGTGCATAAAACTACTGTTAATAATTGCAATTTTATAACCCCTCTCCCTTTCCTCACTCATTTTACTCTAATTTCCTGAACTATGAAAATGTTTGTTGTATTAGCATTACTTTCTCTACGTACTTGCCAACTATTGTTACAAATACTTAATTGTTTTATTTCATGGGATTAGGAACAAAGACCTTTTTCCAAAGATGCATTTTTGTGTATAGACTTGTAGGTTGCAATGCAATACTTGCACTACTTATTACAGGTAAGTGAACACATGATTTGAGGTTTGCAAGAAATGCTCACATATAAATTATATGGCATATGCTTTGCTTTTTAAGCTGCTAGATACCCCTGCAGAAGGGGTTGGTTGTAGTGTTCAACGCCCGCTTTTACTACTACGGCACCGCAGGCGGTAACACTGATGATACATGGAATGAAGATGGAGCACCGGTGGAATGAGATGGCGGGGGAAACTGGAGCACCCAGAGAAAACCTGCCCTGCTGCCACTTCGTCCACCACAAATGCCACATGCTGGTCCCTGGGATCGAACCTGGGCCGCCCAGGTGGTAGGTGAGTGCGCTAACCGCTCGGCCACGGCGCCACCCCTGTAGAAGGAGCTTCATTAATGGCAATGCTGTGCATCTCGGTGTTCAGTGCAGAAAGTAAAGATCAGTTAGGGTGAGATATTGAACAGCTTTCGCTGTTGCCTTCTACAAAGATTTTTTAGTGCTCAGTACTTAGTTTCATTGAATTTAAATATTAGCCATAGCAATTCATTTGCACTCACATGGTCAAATAAAAGTATCAGTGCTAAAACTTTTTAGGTTTCATATTATATGTGAATGTTTTATTTTGAACACTTTATGGTAATCATCACTTTTTAACCATAGCAGTAAGAGTAACCACTTTTTAGAGAGCGCCATTATTTTACATTTTGGCGGGGGGAGGGGGGGCATAGAAATGTCAAATACATCTTTATTTTTCAGGAAAATTGTGTTAAATGTTGCATGAACCTGCTCTTTTCAACCATTAGTCATAATTTGCCCAAATATATCAAACGGGATGTGCACAGCCCATGACACTCCCCCACTGCATAGATGCCCAATAGCAGATTTTTTTTTTTTTTTAATTAACATCCTCCAACATTGTGTTATATCAGATGAATGAAATGAACTTGGTGAAATGATGCTCAAATTAGCCTGAGGTCAATGGAGCTTTAAGTTACCCGACATTCGTCTACTCAGGGAAGGTAAAACCTCTGAAAAAAACCTGATAACTTACCCTAAGCGAGATTCGAACTCGCGACCTCTTGAATGTGAGGCACACACACTAACCATCACGCTACTGAGGCGGGCCCCAATAGCAGAGATGTGCCCATTTGCATAATAGGAGAGGTGGGGATTAGTTTATCGTTTGCTCTCACCTGATAACTGCACGATTGATTATAATAAGTAAACATAGACTGCTTGTGACTACCCGCGTTCTGACATCACTTGCTTGTTCCTCACCACTCCAGTCACTTCTCCGATTTTCTCCTCTCTTGCGCATATGGAGTGTCACAATGACCTGTACAAAGTGTAGCAAATGGAAGAAAACAGGTGCTGACGCCAGCAGGATTGAAAGGAAGGTGGTATGGAAATCCTGTTCCATGAGGAATTAGTGTACAGCATTAATTTAGAACAAGTAACAGTATATTTTAAACATATTAAAAATCTCATAAACAGTGGTAGACAGGCACAAAAACTGGAGTCCTGAATATGGATTTTCAATGTCTCCTGTAACAAAAATAAATATGTCTATATAAGAGGTAGAACTGGAACTTAAAAAATTCAATGCCACAACTGGGATTTGAACCACAGACCTTCCGCACACGGCTTGTGTGTTTAAAAACACCAACAGTAAGTTTGTTGGCATAAATACCTCTTAAACTTTGCCCGCACACGGCTTGTGTGTTTAAAAACACCAACAGTGAGTTTGTTGGCATAAATACCTCTTAAACTTTGCCCGCACACGGCTTGTGTGTTTAAAAACACCAACAGTAAGCTTGTTGGCATAAATAAATAATAATGTCTATATAAGTATGGCTTGGGATAGTATAAAGACAAAATACAAGTTAGCAAGCATTAAAAAGATGTTCAGGAAAGAGATTTAAATATGTACTTTTCCCAATTGAAATACATTTTACTAATAATTACTGTGAATGCGAGAGTTTACCAGTGTATGCTCTTTATAAGATTATTTTGATTTTATAATTTAATTTCACGACATTTCCAAATTGAATAACTTTCTATATTATACAGTATTCATTAATATAAATGCAAGTATTGTTGCCTAAAATTTTGTTGATAATTACTGTTAATGTGCGAGTTTATGAGTGCATGCTGTTTATAAGATTATTTTGATTTTATAATTTAATTTCAATACATTTCCAAATTGAATAACTTTCTATATTTTACAGTATTCATTAATATAAATGCAAGTATTGTTGCCTAAAATGTTGATAATTGCTGTGAATGTGAGTTTATGAGTGCATGTTGTTTATAAGATTATTTTGATTTTATAATAAGTTAAATTCAATACGTTTCCAAATTGAATAACTTTACATTTTACAGTATGTATCTCAGCCTCACCGATATGTGTCCTGTGTAACGATCCAGCAGAAATGAATGAAGAACACTTGAAGACCTGTGAAGCATTAAGATCAGAAGAAACTACAGTTCAAAAGTATTGGAAAGCACGAATGCTAATGGCTTCATTGCCAGATGCAAGGCACTAGAAAACAACAACAACATTCTACAGTATTCATTAAAAAAATGCAAGTATTAATACCTGAATACATTGTTGATAATTGCTGTTCTCACAGCAGTATTATCCCTCCTGTTTCCCTGCTGTATGTCTGGCACTTCCTCACACACTGCTCTTGCAGCGGGTACAGTGTCATCAACTTCAGGAACCTCGTACATGGTCTCTATGGCCATGTTATGTAGAACAAAGGCGGCTACAATGATGACAGGAACACGAGCTAGTTTGACTCGTAGTCCCATGCTGAGGCAAGGAAATCTCCGCTTCACCACCCCAAAGGTCCTTTCAATTGCAGATCGAGCTCTCCGATGGGCGCGGTTATAAGCTCGCTCTGCAGCAGTTCCTTCTTGAAGCACTGGCGTTAACAAGTAATGACAGCAGTGATAGCCACTGTCTCCTAGAAGCAGTCCTTCAGGCATTTGCCCTGCCTCAAACTGCACATGTATCCTTGAATTTCTGAAAATATTACTGTCATGAGCTGATCCTGGCCACCTTGCGACGATATTTAAGCACCTTAGCTTTGCGTCACAGATCACCTGTATGTTTAGTGAAAACCAGCCATGCCTATTTCTGAAAATTTCGGCGTTATTGCCCCCAGGAGAGGTTATAGGTATATGGGAGCAATCAATAGCACCCAAGATCCCAGGAAAGTGACTTGCATCATAAAAGTCTCGCTTATTACGTCTTGCCTCATTTGCCGTAGTGGGCATTTTAATACATTGCTGCTTAAGTCCAGCAATTAAAGCGGAGACTCGGTGAATCGCTCGGCAAGCTGTTGCGACATCCACCTTAACCAAGTCGCCAATGACCATTTGGAAGGTTCCTGTGGCAAAGAACCTTAAAGTTAACAGGATCATGAGCATTGGCGACAATGGCTTGTTCCTTCTTGTTGGTCGAAGAAGGGAATCCCGCAATCTCCGTTCCAAATTTTCCACGGTATCTTTGTCCAACCGGTACCGGAGTTTGAAATTCCGGTCGCTCAAATCCCTCAGAGGATTGCCTCTCTCCCGGAAAATTCGAGGAACACGATGACGTTCCACATACTCTTCGTCTGTTGATACATCTGACTAATCCGACATCTGAAAAATAAAGTATAATACACGTAATTAGAGGTTATGTGCGATATAATCACATCTGCAAGCGATTAGAGGTTAAGTAGTGGTCGGATAAACTTTTAACAAATTCCACGTAACTTTTCACTTTATTAATGAAGGTATGTTTAACTGAACTTAAAAGCAATTCTGAACTGCAGATTAATACAGAACTAACAAATTCATCTGCTAATTTGCAACATTTGCAAAAGATTCCGTATCGGAATGCCTCGGCAAGGTTAAGTGAAAACTAACCGAAAGAAGATCCACAACTCACATTTTACATTATTTTGTAAATGTTACTTACCTTTGGTTCGCTATGAAATGAAAATTTAGACACAATTCAGTTCTTCCACAACACTTTTGTCTCAAAACTACGTGAGTTGATCTCCGCTGCAAATCCTTGAACGTAGAAATTTCTCCAGTCAAAACTTGATCACGGTCAGAGAAGGTGATCGTAGGTCTACGTTTATACAAACAAAATTCCCGAGTTCAGCTTGACCACGGTTAATTTTTCCCTCAGATCCAAGTTCAACTTTATACAATCGGGCCTCAGTAGGCCGTCTGGCTCAGGTACTGAGCCCCTCCGCCACGACAAGGCGACACTCCTTCGGAGGGGCTTTTGCAAGGTGTAAATACCCAGTGAGACACCGATCTGGCTACAGGGAGAGGTGTTGGTAGGAATGGTGGGTTTGGGTGTGTTTGTTCGTGGGTAGTTAAGGGTTGGTTTGCCGGGACCTGCTTCTGTACGCGCGTTCCGCTCTGGCCGGACCGCTCGCAGTGGACTGGAACCTTTGCTGACTGGCTAGTTGAAGCGCTGCTGCTCTCTTGGTGTTGCTCCGCCCGCTGTCTGAGTTGCACTGCGAATGGTCTTTTTTTTTTTCCAAGTGGAGGAAAAATCCATTTACGGAGCCCCTTGCGCTGGGATGGCACAGAGGGGGACTGTGAGCCTCACCTGAAGGTACTACTCCACTAAAAAACCTCCACCGCTGAATTCAGGAGTGGAAATCCGACAGTACCGCTAATGCACCTGTGGATTGAGAGCGTAGGTTTGTTGGCCGGCCACAAGGGCCTAAGCCAGGTGAGACATCGCCAGGACGTGAACATTGCCGAGGCCTTGGACACGCCCTTGGGAATTTAGTGAGGGAGTATTAGGTTACTTATGTCTCCGGACGGAGACGTCTTGAAGTGGTTCTGGAATAAAGAACAAGTTATAGTGAGAGATCTGGTTTAATCAGGCCCCGTGAGGTCCGACGTCACTCCATGTAGTTGATGTGCTTATACATTCCTGCAAGTAGGAACAGAGTCAGTGATTATTAATGTGATAGATATTTGGTAGAAATTTTCGTTGATTCATGCAGTTGAAGCGTTTGTGCATTCCTGAAATTAGGAACCAAGTCAGTGGTTATTTATCTAATAGAAAATTTTTGCCGTAAATGCGCTTGTGCTGTCCTGAAATAAGCAGCAGTCATTGCATTAACTTAACTATTTACAGGTAGTGGCGGGAGATGCCATTAGAGAGTATGTCCGTGGTGATTGCTGTTGGTCAGTGTCGGGTTTCGCCTAAGCCGCCTGCCCAATCAGAGCGCAGCTGCACTTAGACCGCCCCCTCTGTGTGAGATCCGCCTTGACTACAATGAGCAAGGACTTTCAAGTGCCACTGGCAGAGGGAAAGGAATGGACATGCCATGGCTGTGTAGTTTTGGATGTTTTACCTTTGCACTAACGCGTCTAAGTATTCTTGGATATTTATTTCTGGTTCTTTCAGGCCAATTGTTCTATCGAACAGCGAGAGAGGTCTTTTGTGCGTATCTCGTTCGAGGTTATACGCACCTAGTTCTCGAATGAGGCGGTTGTGATTTTTGTCTTTCTTGTCGTATAAGTTTGCACTTTGCGCTTTGATGCACTGTTCGATGGAGTGTAGCTTAAGCTCGTTGTGTATAATATAGGCCGGCACTACTTGTGGGAGCTTTGCTATTACTCTATTCTGTTTTGGAGTGTTTGCAGGTTATTAATATGTGTTTTGGCGGCATAGCCCCAAACGGGGGCCGCGTATGTTAGGATGGGCCTTATCAGAGATTTGTATAGCGTAAGGCCCATATTCAGTTGTAATTGGCTGTTTTTGTTTATTATAGGGTAGAGTTTATTTAATTGGCCGTTTGCCTTTGCCCTAATGGTGTCTATATGCTTTTTCCAGGTCAGACCTTGGTCCATGGTAACACCTCAGTAGGTGACTTTGTCTTTCCATTCAATTTGCTCGCCTCTGTATGCCAGAGGCGGTTGTGAATGCCTGGTGAGCCTGTGCTGTATGCGTTTTGTGAATATTATTGATTGGCACTTTGTGGTGTTTACTTTGATTCTCCACTTTGAGAATCAGGGCTCCAGCTCGTTTGGAGCATTCTGCAAGCGCAGGTGGATGATCCGTGGTTGCGTGGATTCCGTTACTACGGCTGTATCATCAGCATATATGTATTTATCAGTACGCGTAAAATCTGGCATATCATTGATATATAGATTAAATAGCGTCGGCCCTATTAAACTTCCTTGTGGGACTCACGCCCTAATGGACCTTCGAGTGGAGGAGCTCAATATCTAGGAAGATGGCGCCAGTTGATTTATTGGTATTGTAACCTTTGGTAATTTGCTCTGTTAGTCGAAGTAGTTGAAGTGTAGTGGAATGTTGCGATCTAAAACCGAACTGTTCTGCAACTAATAAATTGTGTTTAACGATGTGGACGTTTATTCTTTTGAGGATTATTTTCTCAAGTACCTTACCTATTGTGTTTAATAGGCTAATTGGCCTGTAGTTGGCAGGTAACGAGATTTTTCTTTGGTTTCGGAAGCATGACGATCTCTGCCTCTTTCCATTGTGGTGGGAATCTACCTTTTTCCATAGTGTAGTTGAAAAATTTTGCCAACAGCCGAAGCGCTGCTTGTGGAAGATTTTTTAGTACCACATTTGGTATTTTGTCCGGCCCCGGGGCCTTTCTATTTTGCAAGTGTCTAATTACCCAACTTATCTCGCCAACGTTTGTTTTTTGCATTTTGTTATGCGTGGTCCAGTAGTCGGTTTCGTTGACCTCGTGTTCAATATTTAAAATTTCTTCTTCGTTTGCCTGTCCCAGTGGTGGATTTGGTTTGGATACTTCTAGTGTTGACGCTTTGGCATGAGCGAGTTCAGCGATAGTGTTTGTATTTCTATTTACTAGAGGTGGAATTATCGCTTTTGGACGTGTTAAACAATTGACTATTCTCCAGACCGCGTTGGATTGGGGATTAAGGTTTTCCAAAGTTTTCCCCACAAATTTCCTAGTCTGGGCCGTCACTGCGCTCATCGCATCCAGATACTCTTGCCGGTGGATTGGATTTCTAGTACTTTGCCACTTGCGGCGTAACCGATTGCGGTTTTGGTGTAAGAGTTTGATATCCGTTGGATATCTTGTGTTGATTGTTGGCCTGTATCTTAGAGGGACACAGTTTGTTGTCGCGAGTTTTATTGCGAGTTCTAACTTTACAATTGCTTCGTCGTGTGATTGTGGCGAATTTATTTCCATGTCAGGTAAATAGTTTTCGACAGAACTTCTAAAGTCGTCCCAGTTTACCTGATAATTTAAGGTTGGTACTTCTGGCTTGAACCTAAGAGGTAATTTGTTTTCCATCAGCACTGGGAGATGGTCCGACGTTAGTTCGTGTAGGACGCTAAATTCAATATTGAAAGTGATATTTTTAGTAATCGCGATATCTAGTAGATCTGAAGAATGGTTGTTAACGTGAGGGATGTGTGTTGGTTCTTCAGGCCCCATCACGAGAAAGTGAGTGTTATTTATGTAATTTAGTAATTTTGATCCTTGCGGGTTCGGGTTTATACTGTGCCAAATTTGGTGCTTGCAGTTAAAGTCCCCAGCCGCTATGATTTTTGTGTCTAAACGCATTATTTTGTCCACGTCCTCCGTGTCCACATCCCCCGTGGGATTATAGACAGCTGCTACGGTCAGTGTAGCATAAGACGTATTCATTTTTCCTGCGGTAGCTTCTAAGCGGTTAAGCCCCGGGACGTAAACTTGATGATGCCTAATAGTGGTCTATATGACTACTGCCGTCCCCCCACCCCGTCAGTCACGCTCCGTCCTGTACATTGTGTAACCCAGCCGTGTGAATCTATCAATTTCGCTTAAATGGGTTTCATTTAAAAGAGCAATTTGGATTGAGTGAGTTTGCAGAAAGTCCGCTAAATCTTTCTTCTTTCTGCGCACTCCTCGGCAGTTCCAGAAAACTAAGTTTATTCTGTTTCAGCCATGGCGATGTGCATTAAGGGCTTGGATCATTTCGGAGAGAAAGTGAACGAACACTACGGAGTCTAGTTCCTTGCCATCACGTGTGTGACTCCTGAACGCGCTAAGCTGTTCCTCTATGGCCTCCAGAGGAACAGCGTTTCGGGGAAGCCTCATGGCATGCATGAGTTTTAAAGCGGCCTCTCTGTTTACTTGGTGGAGTCTGGGTGGTCTGGGG
The DNA here is from genome assembly GCA_030765045.1 of Tenodera sinensis. Lineage (NCBI taxonomy): Eukaryota > Metazoa > Arthropoda > Insecta > Mantodea > Mantidae > Tenodera > Tenodera sinensis. Next base: position 53,411,485 of record CM060974.1, on the reverse strand, counting down.
GCCTACCTTGTGGGGGCGAGCGACTTAGGTGCAGGAGGGTGAGGCCCTCCTGCTGCTTGTGTGGGTTATGGGAGGGGGTGAGGGGGTTGCTCATACCTAGCTGGACTCTCCTCTGTGACTAGCCGGGGAGCCTCAGCCACAGGGGGCTCAGCTATAAGGGCCGGCCGGACTTTACCTCTTTTTCCAACTGTAGGCCACCCTGTGTGGTGCATTGCTGCACTGGCGGCAGCCTCAGCGAAGCTATGTGTCCTTGGAGTGGGTCTTTGAGGCTGCGCGCGGTGGGGTTTAGAGGCCTAAATTCTGCTTGGTATACGGAGCAACCGCGCCACGTTGCTCCGTGGCCTATTTGGTCGCAGAGTATACAGTGCCGTTCCAACGGGGGAATGGCGCACGTTCCTGAGGGGTGGGGGCCTGAGAATTTGGCGCAAAGTATGGGGCCCTACAGTCCCGCAGTGTGTGCCATAGCTGCCGGCATCTGGAACACTGCTTCGGTTCAGGAGTGCTTTTACACTTTTCTACCCTAACCTTAAAATGTGCCAGGAATTTCAGGGCCAATAGTTTTTTATCTAGTTCACCTCTATGAGGAACATGGGCAACGGGGTGCGACGCCAGTTGCGTCTTCGCCTCCGTGCAGCTCTGAGCGCCGGTATTCCTATTTGTTCCAGGTCTTCTAACAGCTCTTATCCGATGATTTCGGCGTACAGCCCCTTAATCACATACCTAACGGATCTCTCATGGGGGTGGGGGACTAGGTAGTTGGGTACCCTTTTGCCTTGAGGTAACCCAACCAAGTTTGGTAGTCCCTCAGGCAGGACACATTTAGAGTAGTATCATCAGAGTTCCAGGCCGAAGAGAAGAAATAGTCAAAAGTGACTTTATGTGACGTATTAAAGTCCTGAGAAAGGGCGCGTAAAATGTTTGCCTGTTTCTTGTAAATGTAGACCGGTGCCAGGTCTGCCCTCCTTACTGTGATTGGGTCTGCGGGGGTATCAGTGGAGCTGGCATTCTCTGTGTGTGCGTCTGGAACAGAAACTATCTCTGTAGGGTCTCCGTGGGATGCGGTATTTATATCAGTGGCTGGAAGGGAGGTCTGATATGGTTGATCCGGATGGGCAACGGGCTGAACCAATGTTGGTGGTGTGTTGTGCTCTGCTGGCATCTGATTGGCTTGTGTGGAGTATTGATTTTTGCTTTTGTTAGTGCTGTTTGCTTTAATCTGTTAAGTTTAAGGCCTTCCTCTTTGCGATTTAAGTTGTTTTTATGCTTTTGTATTTTGATGGCTTCACGGAATAAACGAGAATAGTAGTAGGACGTTGAAGCTAGAATGTCTGTGTTTTTGTACTGGATGATATGTTCACGTTATTCTTCTATGGCATGTTTTGCAATTGCTGAATTTTCAGACTGACCCAAACGGCAGCTTCTTTTGTATTCGTCAATGCGAGTGTTTATGCTTCACTTTGTGGTCCCAATGTGCACTTTGCCACATGAACATGGAATTTTATACAGTAGCTAGAGGATTCCTGGGGTCGTTGGCTGATCGGAGTATGTTGCAGATCTGTTTTGTGGGTTCGAAAATGATGTTAATCTTATGGCATTTGAGTAGCTTCCCAATGCGGTCTGTCACTGATTTGATGTATGGTAGAAAAGTCTTACTATTGTTATTGGATATTCATGTGGTGGGGGAACCTCTCTTAGGGTATAATGGCTCTGTTGATTTCACATTTAGTATAGCCATTTAATTGCAGTGCTTTATCTAGGTATTCAAATTCTTGATTTATATATTGTGGTTCACAAATGCGTGTAGCTTGGTCTGCCAAAGTTTTGATCACAGCGCGTTTTGTTTCAGATGGTGATTAGAGTTCTTGTGAAGGTAGCAATCCATATGGGTCGGTTTTCGATACATTGTGTGGCCTAATGTGCCATCCTCTTCCCTGTTAACCATGACATCCAAAAAAAGGTAATTTTCCATCCTGTTCTTTTTCCATTGTGAACTGAATTTGTTGACTAATACTCTTAAGATGATTTAGAAATACTGTCAGAGCTGATTCTCCGTGGCTCCAAACGACAAATGCGTCGTCCACAGAATGCCAATAGCACGAAGGTTTAATTGGTGCTGAATCCCAAAGAATTCCATATAGAAATTTGCAATAACTGGGCTGAGAGGACTTCCCATTGCAACACCGTTTGTCTGTTCATAGAATTCATGGTTCCACTGGAAGAAGGTAGTGGTGAGAACATGGTAGAAGAGTGCGGCAATGTCCTCTGGAAAAATCTGTTTGATTTGTCTTATGGCTTCACTGACTGGGACCATGGTGAAAATAGATGTGATGTCAAAACTGATGAGTAGGTCGTTGGGTAGTAGGCTGATAGTTTTGAGTTTTTGAATGAAGTGGCCGGAGTCTTTGATGTATGTGTTGGTATTGCCGATGTGACACTGTAATATATTTGTAAGGTATTTCGCAACCGTGTAAGTTGGTGAACCAATAGCACTTACAATGGGCCCTAGTGGTGTGCCAGGTTTGTGGATATTTGGGAGTCCATAAAGTCTGGGAGGTAAAGCTTCACTCGTTTTTAGTTTCCGTTGTTCACTGGGTGGAACTGACCACAACTTAATTGATTGGTTGGTTTTTCGAAGAATGCGTGCCGTTGGGTCCTTGGAAAGATTTCTCTAGGTGGTCGGATCCAGGAGCTCAGACATCTTATGTTCATAATCACACTTGTTCATCACTACAGTAGCATTTGCTTTGTCCACTGCCAGAACTATAATCTCCTTGTCTGTGTTCAGACTTTTAAGAACCTTCAGTACTTGAAAAGAGATTGCTCTTAGGTGGCTTGGCTCATTGAAGAATTCTTGAAGATTTGAGACATATTTCATCTGCTGTTGTTGACGGTAGTTCACGAATGCCAGCTTCAATGCAGGAGATGATCTCTTCTATTGGCAGTACACAAGGTGTGATCACATAGTTTCCGCCTTTAGAGAGGATGGAAGATTCTGTGGGTGATAGTTGATAGTCTCACAAATTGACTACCATGCGACTTGCCTGTGTGAAGGTTGGAGCTTCTTTATTATTGGAAGAGCGCCAATACTGCTTTTCTGCACCGGTGTTAAGGCAGTGAACAAATTTCTTTTTGTGTCTTTCCGTAGTGCTGTTGCTGTGGGTGACCATGGAAGCAAACGTGATTGTCTCTATGAGATCCCAATGCTCCCTTTTTAATTTGTAGGTTAGTTGAAGATGTAACAATAGAAGTTCATTGTTGTATGCGTTCCCGAAGAAGGGCTCATTCTGTGCGGTTCTATAGTCGGTGAGATGCAGCTGTACTACTTTTAATAAAGCTCTTATTGAAGCGTAAATGATACCTAATAAAGAGAAAGATGCTTTAAAAGTTAATCATCCAGTTTCACACAGATTGTATGCACTTTCCAAAATTCACTAACCAGGAAATGAAATGAGACCCATAAATTGTATAAATTCACCTACTTACAATTTAGTGAAGTTATTGCATAAAAAATTCAATACTTTTAATCAGTTTGAAAGTTTAAGTGTTAAAAACTCTTTTGAACCATTACAAAAGATTAGCAATATTGTTGTTGTTAGCTAATGCTAACAATGAAATGAAGTGATTAATCCTCTTGCTCTCCAATATTTTTCACTGTTGAATGGGGTACTAGAAGTGGCCGAGCATATTTGAAGGTGGTCTCGATCCATTTCCTCTTGCAGATCACATAGAGGACAGAGTGGTGAAGAATATATCCCAATTCTGTTTAAATGTTTTGCCAGACAATCATGTCCTGTAATCAACCTGAAGTTTGCAACTGCTGTTTTTCGAGGATATTCAGGAATTACTGTTTGAATGTTTGGTAGTTCCCATCTTTTATTCCTTGATTTTTCGTAGTAATATTTTGCAATTTTTTTTTTAATTCAGAGTTGACTAATCTTTTAGCTGCATAAAATGGTAGATTAAGTTTAGATTTTTGTACACCACTGGTACCCTTTTTTTTTTTGCAAGAAAATCAACTTTCTCATTACCACTCAGTCCACAGTGAGCTGGTACCCATTGGAAGACTAGGTGTTTTTGAAGTGCTGTTAGATGGGTAAGGATTTTCCAACATTCTATAATTGTTTGGTTTTTTTGGTGACAACTTGGAAGTAATTGCTATAATTGCTGCCTGGAATCTGAGAGAATAACTGCTTGCTGAAAATGTGAAATTCTGTACAAAAGATTTTGTAGGGCCATTCGAATTGGTTCAATTTCTCCATTAAAGTTAGTAGTTCCATAACTTAAAGATTTGTAATAGGAAAAGAGATGACATGTGACTCCAGCACCTGCTCCATCTTGGTTTGATATCAGTGATCCATCAATATAAATATGGAGCCATTCCTGTTCTGGAAATCTAGTATGGATTGTCTCTAATGCCAATAATTTTAGAACACTAGTTGGAGTATCACTTTTCTTAAATTCTTCTGTCAGATATAAATAATATGTGATGTCTAATGTATGTGTCGGATTGACTTTAGATATGAAGTTTTCTTTTGAATTAGGAAGGTGTATATTCTTCTTGATGTCTTGAATTTTGGAAAGAAAGCTCTCCCAAGTCTTTAGCGCATGTGTAAAATTTCTCTTGTGCCATGTTTTGAATGGGAGTCTGATCAACTTTTCGTGTTGAATAAGAGCCACTTTTTCCATTTCATATTCAATGGGATATTGGTTGGTTAGTATTTCCATAGCTGCTATTGGTGGTTTTGATAGCACCTGTAATTAATCTTAGACTTTGGTTTTGAAAGATTTGAATTTTTTTTTTTGTGTTTGCGTTACAAGAAATTTGCTGCAGTAAGTAAATAATGACTTTATATATACATTGTATGTTGTGTTAAGCGTTGCTCTGGAACATCCCCACTTCATTCCTGTTAGACGTTTTAACAGTGAAAGGCGCCTCTGTGCTCTTTGTATTACATTTTCTATTTGTTTGGTCCATGTAAGTTTGGTATCAAATGTAACTCCTAAATATTTTGCTTCTTTTGTTTCTGGTAATTGTTGACCCTCAAAATTTAGTTTTATTTTTAGTGTTTTTTTTTTCTTAGTGAAAAGATTTGGTAGTTTCATTTTGTTGTATCAACAGTAATTAAATTTTCCTTGGTCCACCTTTGTGAGTTGGTTAAGGATTGTTGCATGGTTTTTTCTAGTTCTGTACTTTTGAAGTTCACATTACTAAGCCATTAGCAAATGGTGCACACTTCACACCTGATTCTTGTATTTGTTGTAGCATATCGTTAATAAATATATTAAAAAGTGTTATGCTGAGCAATGCGCCTTGTGGTAAGCCACAGTGTACTTGTTTGTATTTAGATATAAAAAAAAATTATTTTCTTGTTTAACGACGCTGTCAATTGCCAGGATCACATCAGCGTCGCCGGTGTGCCGGAATTTTGTCCCGCAGGAGTTCTTTTACATGCCAGTAAATCTACTGACATGGAGCTGTCGTTTTTAAGCACACTTAAAAACCATCGGCCTGGGCCGGGTTTGAACCCGCGACCTTGGGATCCGTAGGCCAGCGTCTAACCAACTGAGCCACCCAGACCGATGTATTTAGATATAGTTCTTGCATATCTGGTTGCAATAAAGTGTTGTGTTAGGAAATGACATAGCACCGAAAACATTGGACCTTGTATCCCTATTTTTTTTTTTTTTTAACTTTCTTTAGTGGTTTTGTTCTGCATAGAGAATCATATGCACTTTGGAAATCAATAAAAACTGATAAATTATCTTCTTTTCTATTGAAGGAGTCTTTAATTTCTTGACTGAGAAGTAAGACTTGTTCATTTGTAGAGTGGAACTCTCTGAATCCAGCTTGACATGGGGATATTAAATTTTGTGATTCTAGAAACCAATTTAACCTGTTTGACACCATTCTTTCCATCACTTTTGCTATTATGCTAGTAAGAGCTATTGGTCTGTAATCTTTTATTTCTGATGCTGTTACCGTTTGATGATAAACTTGTTTCCTTTGAGGTCACTGCTGTACTTCCTAGCATTCCTAGAGAACTGACTTTGACGCTTTTTAAAAAAATGGTGAAATTCTTTAGAATTACATGACCAATTAGTAGACAGTTTTTACACTTACAAATCTTTGTTTGGATCAAAAGTTTGAGTTTTGATCGTAATTTCTTTCAACAAACTTTTGGTTTGGTAATTGGTAGTCCACTTTCGCCATTTTTTGCTAATCATTTCATAAGCTTTTATAAGGCAGACATTACAAAATCATTCCCTTTATTTTTTAAAATATTGTACCAATAATATGTGGGGGACATTTTAGTTACTGTCCCTGAGAAACAGATAAATGATGCTTTAGACTTAAATTTGCAAGATGGAACCATAAAATTCACTTTGGAACATGGCTGTCAACTCGTGCAATAATTGGGGCATACGATAATTTGAATGCTTGTACTCATGGTTGTCAACCCGTATGATAATTTCGATACTGGCAAAATATCATTTTTCACTGGTTTGTGACACCAGCGAAAGCCCACCTCGGTAGTGTGATGGTTAGCATGTCTGCCTCATGTTCAAGGGGTCGCGAGTTCGAATCTCGCTTAGGGTAAGTTATCCGGGTAAGGTTTTTTCCCGAGGTTTTCCCTACCCTGAGAAGACGAATGTCGGGTAACCTAAAGCTCCATGGACCTCGGACTCATTTGAGCATCATTTCACCCAATTCATTTCATTCATTCGTCCGATATGACACAATGTTGGAGGACGTTAATCAAAAAAAAAAAAAAAAAAAAAAAAAAACCAGCAAAATAAAATTAATTACAAATAGCGACACCACTTTTGTCCTCATGGTCTGTCGCCAGCCCTCTAAGGCAACCATTTCATATCCTACTAATCTTTCTACCCTTAACCTCTTGTTGCCAGTGTGCCCAGATCTGGTAATCTCAACAAACAAGGCTGGTTCAAATCCCAGTTGTGGCATTGAATTTTTAAGTTCCAGTTCTACGTCTCAAAAGAAGTCACTGTTCAGAAAATTCATGATCAATGGAGATAGTAATATTACGTGTAGAATAAAGAACATGCCTGAACCTGGCAATTTCTGGAGTGCTGTTAAACACATGTCAGCTTGGTGGAAATACTGATTTCAAACAACTGGTGGAGTTTGCATTATCAGTGATTTCATTGCCTCACAGAAACACTTCTTGTGAAAGAGTTTTTTCCAAACTAAGTTAAATAAAAACCAAAATTAGAAACAGATTGGTGTTAGGTATGCTAAGTGGACTTATTCAGTCGTCCCAGCTTATGAAAGAATGTGATGGTTCCGAAAATCTGCAAGTCATCGAGATTTTAAAGTTTAGCTCAACAACAAATTTCTATAATGTTGCAACAGTTGAGGAAGATGAACTTAAGATAAATAGTGCGAGAAACATAAGTGCTAAAGTCGTAATACTGATTGAGGTCATCAATCTTGTAAGTGGGTACCATACACATCAATACTATTACATACATTTTCATAAGTGTCATGCTGATACATTTATTGCTGTAGCATTTGGTTTATGATGTACGATAATTTTGAATTCAAATCTATAATTTTTAGTGGCCGGCACGATAATTTTACTTTTATACATTGGCAACCGTGCTTTGGAAACAGAAAGTAATAGCTGCCTTCCAGTATTAGACTTAAAAATTAAGATAAACAACAATAAATTGAATTTTGGCCTTTATAGAATATCTACTCATACTGAAAGTTACATAATATAAAAGTTTTTATCTTTTTCACACAAATTTGCTGTTTTCAATAGTTCAACTTTTAGATTAAATATACCCTTTAATAAAGAAGAATATAAACACATTATTAACACTGCAGTAATTAATAGTTTTAATGCAGATTTTATAAATAAAATATAAAAAATTTAATAATCAAAAAGCTCTTAAAGAAGTTTCTACCCCTCAAGAAAATAAATGACTATTGTATTTGTAAAAAGCTTACTTACCATCCTTGGGCTAATAAAAACTTTAGAAACATTTTTAAGGAACACGGAATAACTGTAGTCCCTGAAATTAATTGAATGTACAAAGTGTAGTCAATTTTTCTAAACAGGATAAAATTTCAAATAATACATTCTGACATTTGTCAATTTAGCTATTTGGACTGCAATGGGTTTACATTGGGAAAACTAAATGTCATTTGGAAACCAGAATGAAAGAAAATTTTAGAAAAATTAAATATAAACAGATTCATAAATCACCTGTGGCAGGTCAGTTTTGCTCATTGAATCATGAAATAAATTCAGAGGTTAAGTTATTAAAACAGTTAAATGGGCCTATAAATTTAACAGTATGGGAAAATTTATTAATTTTATTCTAAAACACAAGAACGATGTTATGAATTCTGATGTACCTCCGATAGATTATATTTAACGGTATAGCTACGTTTACTGTTCTACATAGGTCATTGAGAATGTAATGGACTTACCATGATGAAACATGTTTTTGGAGTTTTCAAGACCTCGCAAAATTACTACGATAAGTGAAGGTTTTAGTCTCTAAGTAGTTTCTATTTTAGATTATTTTGCTTCACTGTTAACAGCTTTAGTGTTTTCATTGAAATGATAAGTAAAGTTGGGTCAAGCCAAGTCACTTAGCAGTTGGAGAAATTTCAAGGGAAGGTTTTCCAGTTCCGGGCCACGGAGCTGGTCATGGTTCTTGGTGAAAGTATGAGTCTGTGTGTTTTAAGGCTAGCATGTCTAGCTCTCAGTCAAGAGGTCCTGAGGTGCATTAATTGAACAAGAGTTTTCTCTGGTTTTACTTCTTCCTATATTGAGAATACTGGGTGACTGTAACCGCTCTAAACCCTTAGCTCAGTTTATCATAATTTTACCAATATCATTCTTTGACATGATATGATTAAAAGTCAATTTTATTAATCAATCTTGTTCTTCTGTAGAGATATCTGATTTATATACAGAGTTCCCATAGAAAATAGCAATCTTGCAAACAACATTAACATAAAGTTTTTAAAGTGAGTTCAAGTTAAAACAAACTGGTGAGGTTGCCAAAGAGGTTTCAAGTAGAATGGCAGACATTGCCTTACCTGGATCAAGGGGCGTCGCTCAGTAACATTACCTAAGTCAATGCCATCTGCAGAAGTGATACAACCGCAAAGTCTACTGCACCTAGGGGCCACCCAGAGATAAGATGCCGGTGGTACATTGGGATCATCTGGTGAACTACAATGGTGCTATTCAAGACGACCAAGGCAGTGTGACATCGGTATCAGGGGGATGGATGGGGCCAGGCTGCTTTGTAGTGCATGTCGCACCAGTGAGCGGGCAAAGATGTTTAGGACCATACTGCCTCATACAACTGCTGTGTGTACATGACTGTAACAGTTGAAGTGCCAGAAACAAAAGGGGCTTCAGGAATACTCTCGAGACTTCCAGCTTAGTCACTTTAGGTGCATATGTGTGTAGAAATTGAGAAAGGTCTGTGTGACATAATTCCCAGTATATAAGGGGGGCTGCATACAGTTGTCAATGAGTTTCAGAAATGAATTACAGATGTGAGTTGGCGAGTGTCTGTGAGATAAACACAGATGTGCATGTGTCATCCTATTACTGTCATAAGAAAATTCAATGAACATCACCTGTAACTATAACATCATAATTAGAATGAGAGACAGAGGAAGTGAAGACAATGAAAAGACTGGGCAAGGCTATGACAAGATCAGTTGTGAGTTGAGATAGCCAAAACGACTGCAGACTGTTAACAATGAGAGGAAAACTGTATTCGTGGTAGAATTTCAGAAGATAAAACTAACCAAACCGGATTTTTCTTGTTTTGTCATAGTATTTACACATTCTCTTTCTCCCTGAGACAAAATAAACCCCTTATATTTATATATCTCAGTGTTGCACATTTAAGAAAGCAGTAAAAAACTAAAAAGAAATGTGATGCAGTTTTACCTTAACATCCTCATTAATACATGAATCTTCTCTTTCCAGCCACCATTGTTCTTCTTTAATATCTATTTTAGTTTTAATTTCACCTTCTTTGATGGTTTCATTCTATCTCATTAGATGGTGTTCTTTGCTTTCAGAATGACATGTGGAATCTTCTTCCAGTTCTGGTTTGATATCACTACTACTTGCAACAGTTTCAATCTTTACAAGCTCTTCAGTATCTTTCTCACTCTGAACTTAACTCCAAGAAACAAGATTCTTCTTTGGTATTCATTTTACTACAGTTGCTGTAAGTGAACAGTTCTCTTCTTAAACTTCAGTAGCAGGTCTGTGGAAAAAGAAGCATTTTATTAGTAACATCCATGAGTTTACTTCCAGATAAATGAAATTAAATTCAACCGACAACATAAAATAGTATAAAGTAATGATGGTAATTTGGTATAATATGTTAAGTGTAACATTTTTAACATTCAAAGATTCATAGCTTACTTACTTATGGTTATGTTAATTGGAATCTAATGTGTATTATTATAGTAAAACATGTTTTAGATTATATATTCTAACAGAAATTTTATAATCTTGAACACAGAAAAGCTTGCAGTGACAATTACAAAGATAATATGGGCATTTTACTAATTTTATGCACAGGGCTTTGATTTACTTGGCCATGCTTTGCATCTTAGGGGCCTCAATCTCTCAGCTGAACTTTGTGGCTTAGGACCCTGAACTTCAAGGCTATTGTTGCTTAGGGCCCTCAATCTCTCAGCAATGCTTTGTAGCCTTGGACGCTAAATTGCGGTTGGGGTAAAAACAATAAAAAATATGATTTGAAGCTTTCCTGGCGACAAACATATTCAGGATGATGATGGGAGAGATGTACAATCCCAAAATGTCGATGGCTCTTCATCACTACACCTGAATCAAAGCCCGAAAACTTCTTGAATACAAAAAAAATCAATTTTGTGTTTATCAGCTTATAAATTAGTTGGATACCATGAGAATATTATCAAAAAGTTTCAAGCATATATTTCATCTACAACTGTGTTAAAAACGTGTTTGTTTAAAGGGTTGCATGAAGTTATGCCCCCTTTCTGTCAGATATCACTCACCAAAAGCAAACAATTACTTCTACTTTCTTTCCTATTTGGGCGGGCACACTTTCAGGAAGCATAGATAGCTGGTTCAAGAAGGCTGTGGTAAGATGGCAATTTGCATGTTTTGTTTGTAAACAGATTTGCTACGAGCTATGGTCATGGCCAACATTAAACAATTTTTCCCAGGCACATAATGTTCTCATTTTTCTTTATGAGTTTGCCGAAACTTACATTTCCATTATTCCAAAAGTATTTAAGTTATTGCACTGAAATTTTGCACAGTTATTAAAAATACCAAAATGCATTTTGCTGTGGAACAGAATTTTGCTAAAGTTTTTAGAAGGTAAGCTATTGAGAAATACATGTGATAAAAATAATCCTAAAACTTATCAAAATAATAAAATAGTTTTCAAAAAATAACCACGATGTTTAAAAAACTTCTGCGCCACAGCGTTTCTTATTTATCTCTATGTAATGTCTGAAAAAAACTGAAAAGGATTGCATCAGTAGTTTTCAAAAAAACTGTACCCTAATTTGATTGTGTATTTTACATATTTTAATCAGCACAAATTACATATAAAGTAATCATTTGTTTTTAAACTTTGTGGACATATTCTACATGTGGCCTTCTAACAGGGTGCAAAATTTGGTAATTCTATCTCAAACAGAAGTGAAGTTATGTTAAAGTTTTTATTAGGCTGCATTTTTGCATACATACTCACTTAAGTGTTTTTTGGTCTGATAAAGTACGATAAAACTTTTATAAGCTACAAAACATGCTGCAGAGTTGGATACCTGGGAAAAAATTCATATGATAAAAAACAAACTCTGTGTAGTGAGCTTTGATTTACCGCCACCAAACCCTTTATGAAGTTCATCAGTCCACCACTAGATGTCAGCCCAACCAGCCACACATAAAACAACTTCTAGAAGAACCAGTCTGGCAATTCTGATGATGGGAACAAGTTAAACTGTTGAAACTGGTCAAGATTAATTAGTTCATGATGAGCAACACAAATTAGGAAAAGTCCTAAACTATTATTGAAATAAAACGTATAGATACTAGTACAGAAGATGATAAGACCTGCTAGAAGATGGATAGAATAACTTCAGTTTGGAGTCGGAACAGATCACTCAGGGCCTAAATCTTGTTTGTATGATGATGCTTTCTGCTTGCATTAAAACATTAAAAAACCAAAATTAGTTCATGCCTACTGCCACCATCTTCTATTGTTCAATGGATTCCCTCTGGCTCTTGTTTTTCCTTCAAATGTTGGCACCTCATCCTTTTAAATAGCTGAGCCATAAACTGCTTTCTACTGACCAAACACCAAGTGTGAGTTTCAAGGTAACTATAAAACATTTACCAATAACTGAATAACTTGTGCCAGAAAATGTAACTCAAAATGGCACAACAAATTTTGATATTCAAAAGAGTAAAACCTGTTCACTGGCGGTATTTTAGCAATTTTTCTTTCCCCAAAATTGTCTGCCTGACACATGGAACCTGCAATAATGGTGCATGTCAGCAATATTACCCCTACTGCTGCTTTTGGTAGATTTTGTTGAACTTTAAACCATTTTTGTACTGATGATAGATTCTCAAGCTAAGAGCCAGATCAAATTTGGGTAACTGCCCAAGCTTCTAGCGACAATCTCTGCCACCATCCTCAGGGGAACTAGTAGTTTAGATTCAGTTCTCCTGAGGATGGTTGCAGAGTTAGTCGCTGAAAGCTTGGGCAATTACCCAAATTTGACCTGGCTGTTAGCCCGAGAAACTGTCCTCAATAATCAATGCCAGGAAAGCTTCAAATAACAGAACATTTTTGTACTACTGTATTCACATCACTTAGGTCATGGCATATTTGATAAAATACTTCCCGCCATCTTTGTGGATATTCGAACACCATATAGCACAAATATTAAGAATGAACATGCAGAAACAATATTTTACACTCATATGTTTTTAGTACATACATTTGTCTGCAATATCCAAGAAATTGAAGCAAGGTGCACAATTCTCAGAAATGAAAGACATCATGGGAATGCAGTGTATTTCCTATTTAATCAGGTTTGAAAAAAGGTCCTTTGTATAATTCTAGGAGTTCAGCGAAGCAATATCATGTTCTAAAACAATGTTATTGTAGTCAAGTTATTTGCAGGTACCCAACATTTGCTAACCTAAGTATTTATGAAGAAAATGGAATTTTAGCCATTACTCGTTTTTAGATAATGGTCCAATAAATGATCTTATAGTGGATACATTTTATCAAATCAAGTAGTATAACTGAAAAGTGCCTAATAAGAATAAACCAAGAAAGTACACACAGAACAGTATAGTTTCACGGATTGAATGGAGAAATGTGATGAAATGTCTCCCTCTGTAACACAGCATCTAAAGAGATGGACACTATCATTTACCTTTCACATATGAGGCCCTTAGAATAGCACAGGTGTATGTGCCAAAAGCTAGTTTTGAGAAAAATGCTATTGAAGTTGTACTATGCAGTACATATTAAAATCTATACAGAGATTAAAAATTGCCCAGATGTGAATTTAATGCTTTAATACTGTTAATTAAGAATGTAAAATGTTTTTTGGCAGATATTTAAGATTTCAGAAGGTTAATTTCATCAACAATATTAAACAACGTATGCTTTCATGCACATTATAACCAAAACTTTTACTTGTAAAATTAGCATTTTGCAAGCAATACTAATATTGGTAAATATTTGTTCTAATACTAACAAACAATACTTCTAAAGTGATTATAAAGAAGTAAGTTAACAAAAAGTATGTTTCGATCACTGAAGATGTTTAAGCGCTGGTCCAAGTTGTGTTGTACCGGAGGAACCAGAGTATGTTAGTAATGTGAACCACTGCTGCCGCTTCTTCTACCTCTGGTGTATGCCCTTACTACATATTTGGTTATTAAACTTACATGTTCTTCACCTGTATTTCTCTTCTTCTTGGCCATATGCATTTTCCATTGGTTTTTCTGTACTCCGCGTTTTCTGGAACGACTTACGTGATGAGAAATAGAATCACTGTCTGGTCACTCGTAGTGTTTAATAAAAGTAAATCACTACACTAATTGCACTAAAGGTTTGTTCAATGGCATTGTTAGTAAACAACACAACTCTAAAAACATAATGTTAAACAGAAGTTAAACCCAGATCTGTAAGCCACTAAAACATCTTACAGCTTTCTTTAAAAGCAACGGACTGAACCTAAGAAATACCCTGTACAGTCAGCTGTACATCCTGGCAAAAACTATTTACAAAACCGCAAAAATGGTTGAAAGGAATAACCATTTATGAGGGTTAAAGGCCTGAAAATGAACAGTACCCTCTCTTAAGTGATTTATTGATACATCCTGTTAATGGGCGATTGTCACAAGATAGCGACCGGCTCCGGCAGGCTGGTTGGCTCATACGCCTTTGCTATTCTCGAGATTCAGTTGAAGCATGTAAGGTCTAACACCATGCTGTATTCAAATGGAGAATTCGTTCATATCCATGGAGTATTAACATTCACACTTAACAGGCATTAAAGTGTAGGCTTCATAATGTTGCAAGAAAAACAAAAAATTCGTACTTTGGCGCTTACGCCTGTGCTGTTCTAAGCACCTCATTATTCAAAGTTAAATATCACAGGAAATTTGTGATAAAATCAGATTAAAGTATAAAATTTAATTTTACTTACAGTAATGAAGAAATGTATTCCCACACAGTCTCAGCGTAATTCACAATTGTTTGGCAATTCAATATAAGAGAAACGTAGTGTAAACCAGCCAATCTATGAGAAATAAAAGTAGTGGCTTTACAACATGAATTTAGATTAGATTACGTTAGATTAAAAAGCACGACCTCAAGAGCATAGTGTGAGTATTGAACTGTACCCGAAGAAAAGTGAGACATGTCTTTCGTTTTTAGGCTTTCCTCGGAAAACCAAACATTTCTCATAAGTTGGCTGCTCTACGTTACGTGGCCCTGCATGTCTTTGTATTCGTAGAGCTATATTTGCGTTAAGTGTGCTGAGCAAAGAACACTCCATAGGGTACTGAGTAAGTGTGTTAGAAGTTATTTCAGTGTTACTGTAAGTAAAGTCAACTGTTATATTCTCAGCTTATTTAATCACAAGTTACCTGTGTAATTTAGCTTGGGATTATATGTGAAAACTAAGGGTAAACAAAATTTGCATCAACAATACAACAGAAACCATTCTGGTGTTTAGGAAACTTTATGCACAAATCGTGTATTACATAACGTTCCCTTAATTGAAACATAAAACTAACAAGGCTGTAAGTTTATAGAAGACATGGTGACGATTTAATAGTGGCCTGTTGATAATCAAGTGTTTATTCCATCTGCTATCCGCTTTGTTCATGTTACTCGCTATCTAACCTCTAAACGTAAACTGTGGTAGTTAAGATTGTGTATGTGCTGAAACACTTCACTTCGCTTATTACGCACATTTAGCATTACATTGCACAAGTTGTAATACATGTAATTAACAATCATTTACATTCAGAATATCATTGTTATACTGGATATTCTATGGTATGCTGGCCAAATTTCACCTTCATCTGTGCAACATCACTTAAACCAGGCTAGTTTTCTTAAAACTGCTTATATAGACCTAACCTACCCTAATGTAACCTCAGTAAGCTCTCTGGAAGGACATATTTTCTGTGCTAGATGAGTACACCATGATTACCTAAACTGCCTAAATACTTAAGAAGGTATTATGTCTCCATCTGTGTTATTATATTGAGTGTTTGAAGCATTTTGAAGATGTGTCACATGGAAACAGCACACTTTGTAATGTCTGTTACACTTACATATTGAGTTAAAAATGTATGTGCTTGAAATAATGCAGTAACTCTGCTTATGGTTGTACATTGTGTTCGAGACCAAACATTGATTATTGCATACATGTAGCATTATAACGCACAAATTGTAGTAATACATGTAATTAATAATTCCCACTCAGGAAGGGGGACAGATGGTCTGGGTGGCTCAGTTAGTTAGATGCTGGCCTACTGTTCCCAAGATCGCGGGTTCAAATCCAGCCCAGACTGGTGGTTTTTAAGTGTGCTTAAAAACGACAGCTCCATGTCAGTAGATTTACTGGCATGTAAAAGAACTCCTGCGGGACTAAATTCCGGCACACCGGTGACGCCGATGTGATCCTAGCAATTCACAGTGTCGTTAAACAACAGAAACATTATTATTATCAGGGAGCCCCCCCCCTATAGGTTTAAGGGTACTCAACTTTGTGGTCACCAGCACCCTTAAAATACAGTTCAGGGCAATAGCCAGATATAAACTTCAATAAAAAATAAAGTTACTGCTAAAGAAAGAAAATATAGAAATATACAAAACAGTGGCAAAAGCCAGAATTGAAAGAAAGTCAAAAGAATGAAAAAATTAGGTATATAAAGCCTCAAATCCTCAAACTCATGTTGCACTATGCTAAAAAGCTAAAAACTCTTTTGACTGCTGTTTTATAATCCGCCAAGACCTCTGCAAGTCTGGCAGGCAGCTGCAGAGAGTCTCGAATGTGCGCTAGAGAGGGACACTGTAGCACCACGTGATGGACTGACAAAAGGTTGTCTCATAGCAGAGAAAGAGGAGCAGGGTTCTTTTTAAATAGGTGACCATGCAAAAATTGCAGTTCCCTATTCGCAACTGAGCCAACCTAACCTTGCAGCAAGATATATGAGAAGAGGTTACCCAGTTTATTGGAAGTGCTTTCACTTCTCTAAGCTTATTACCACAGAGAGCTGACCACTCTTTGTGCTAGCAATTCCCACTCAGGATATGGTAGTTACAGTTATGCAGAATGTCCCAGAAAGAAAAAAAAACCACAGACAACGCTTAGTATGTTGTGTGGGACGGCAAACTGACAGGTTTTCAAATAGGAACCCCTGTCAAGAAATGCACGATTTGGACGCTGTAGTGCATCAAAGTGTGAGATGCATGTGCATTCACATTTTGTTAATAAACCCAGCATCAAGCTGTCTGCCCACCTCTGTAGCGTGATGGTTAGCATGTCTTGCCTCATGTTCAAGAGGTCGTGAGTTTGAATCTCACTTAGGGTGAGTTATCCGAATAAGGTTTTTTCCAAGGTTTTCCCTTATCCTGAGGAAATGAATCTCAGGTAACTTAAAGCTCAATGGAACTTGGCCTCATTTGAGCGTCATTTCACCAATTTCATTCATTCACCGCTCGATATGACATTACATTGGAGGACTTTAATTTAAAAAAAAAAACAAATCAAGCTGTCTACATTACAAATGGGCTTCAAACTGTATATCTCCTAGATCATTGCAGAGCTTATATCGGCAGTGGTGAGCCTCATGCACATGACCCAATACCTGTGGTTGTCTTTGGAGATTTTCAATCGCTCTGTAGACTTGAGCCATTAGGTCTTCCGCTGACATTACAGGAGTGCCATACACCATACTCGTCATACAGCTCCACAGAAAATAGTTGAGAGGTGTCAGATCTGCCATTTGTGCTGGCCATGGAACTGATCCTCCTTTACCAATTAATTAATTTGAATATGCAACGTTGAGGGAAGTCTGCACATTTACATCAAAGTGTGCAGAGCTCAAGTTGGCCATTTCCACAGCTGTGTACTAATACATGTCAGACTGCTGTTGAAAAGGTTACTCTAATGCAGTAGGATGTGCACCAAGAGCTCTATGGATGAATTTAGCGCATGTGCAGGAATGTTATTATGCTCAGATGGTTCATCCCCATACACAGATGGCTAATGGGCATACCTTCCATATTAAGATACCAAAATGAATGTTAACAAACTGCCACAACTGTTAGTTCTCAAACTTAGGTGCTCTCCAGTGTCCATACCATACATTTCTGGATAGGGGTTCCTGTCTGAAAATCAATCAGTTTGCCATCCCACACAATATACTATGTGTTGTGGGTGTTTTTGTGGGACACCCAGTATATGTAGTTATGGGTGCATTAGCTTGGAACAAAGCTATATATCTGAGATCGCCTAGAAAGGAAGGTGTGCAGCCCCAAAGATTGTACTATCAATGTAAGTACTTCTCACAAAACATTTTTTGTGCATATGTGAGATTAAGATTGCTTATGGGGAAAAGCACTTAGCATTGTTTATCACACACTTACAGCAGTATATTGCACTCATTTATTGCTTAACTTATAACAATATAATTAACAATAAATGACACTCAGGACATGGTAGTTTACATCATATTTACATCAGTAATGTGTACAAGTCACAAATGGAGTAGAATGTGCACAACACAATGGCCATGGATAACATACTCCATTTGAGATATCGTGAGAGCATTTCCTGCTCATTCCTATACTCCATCCAGCCTTAGATCCACACCTTATATCCCTCTGTAATAACTTGTTTATGATGCAACAGAAGATATTAACTTGGGAGTTTTAGGACTAGCACTGCAATTACATTACGTTCAAGTTGTCTTTACCATGGTTATTGTACATCTTGAAAACTCACAGATAATCGCCAATATTTAAGGTACTATATTTTGTGGTGTGCTTTGGTTTTGGTGTATCACAGGTTAGTTGTTGACGGCTTGTGTTTACATCAAGTCAGGACCTAAGAGTGGAGTAAGTATAGTTTGTCATGTTCAGCAATTGCCAACATTGGCACTCCAAATGCAGCTAAATAGTGCTGCAAGTGTGTCAGACAACTAAACCCTAAGCAACATAATGATCCCCTTATTGGTGTCTATATAAATATGCATCAGAGTTATGTATATGAAGGAGTATAACCTTTACTGTGGGGGTGAATACAGGTCAAGAGCTGCCTTTAGGAACTGATGTATTCACAAATTCCTGGTATTTGAAAATGTGCTCCGCTAAGTAGCCTTCAAAATGGTCCTTCATCTGGCTCAAGTAGGGAATGGAGTGCTTTACACTTTTCCACAGTTTTCTATGGTATTTGTATGCACAGAAATTTCCACTGCACCCATTTTCTTCAGGTTTTCCAAAGAGTGTATAGGTGCTTCTAGTTGACACAAATTCCAACAGAGAATTAGAAGATGATGTTAGCTAGGATCGTTTGCAGAATGAATATCATCCAGATAAAAACTCCAGTGAAAAGCAAAAACCAGAAATGATAACGTTTTATAATGAAACAAAATCCGGGGTGGGTATTGTAGACAAACTGTGTGCCACATATGATATTGCCAGAAACTGTCGCAGATGGCATTTAGTTGTACTTTTTGCTATGCTCAACATATCTGCAATAAATGCTCAAATTCTCTTTCTAGGCAATGCAAGTGAAATCAAGAGCAGGAGGTTATTTTTGAAGAAGTTATCTCGAGAACTATATTTCAATTATCTGTGTAAAAGGAACATGCTTACAAGGTGGATAGTCAGTGGGCTTCAAGAAGGTCTTAAAAGATTTCGCCCTACAGAAATTAACGAAGATTCTTCAGGTCCTTCTGCTGAAAATAAGTGGAAAGTTTGCAAGACTTGCCTAGTAGACTCAAAAAAGAAACGACTTTCAAGATATTGCTGCAAGAAATGTGAAATGTATTATTGTTTAGAGCATGCCGGTCAGGTTTGCAAGAAGTGTGCTGAGAATTTGCTGTGAAAACTCTCAAGTGTGTGCACATACAATTTAGTTCAAATAACTGATTAATTGTAATAATGTTTATAATTTCATAAAAACTCGTGATGTTTATTGTTAATTTTATGTTCAAATATAAGAATAATTACCATTTCACATTTTGTACTGGTGCGGTTTTTATTAAAATTCGGTATGTAGCATACCGGAGATAATGTTCTTATCGAATGATGAAATGTGTGATAGTAGACGCGACTCTTATCTACAGGGTTGTGGTTACAGAATGGAATGCAGAAATCTACGTTCCTTTATCACAACATATTTATTCGTTAATTTACACTTTTAGCACCATATTAATTAATCAACAATCTTCACAGTTTGGTAGAATCTACACTGTATAAAGGTTTGGGTGAAAGTTACATGTTCACGCGCTATCAAAAAAAACACATCCTTTCAACTTGAGCTCACAGACGCTAATGAATCTAGTTCCTGGCATCGGTATGACGCAACACCGCCATTCTTATGTATTCATCCGCGCAACAGTTCTCATTGGTTGAACACGAAGTGACAAGAAAACATTGGCTATCTTGGATATTGAAAAATAAGTCCCTGATACACCCAAATTAAAGGAATTAGAAATTTACACACTCTTACAAAAATATTTACATGAACGACCCTCCATTGGTCAATATTCTGTCTCATATGCCCCTTGTTTTGTTTTTCAAGTTGTCACCTTATTTACAATCTTGAAACACAATACAATACTTCTCCCTACTCCTATGATTCAATCACTTTGTGCAATTTTTTTTTTTTTTTTTTTTTTCTTTACAGTCTTCTTCACTGTTTGTCTTTGTCTTTTGTTTTGACATGATACAGCATGTCTTTATAAATTTCACATATTCGATTACTACACAATGCATTCAGTTATTATACAATACATATCCAGTTATTGTACAACACATTTAGTTATTACACAACATGTCCAATTATTATACAATACATATTCAGTTATTGTACAACACATTTAGTTATTACACATGTCCAATTATTATACAATACATATTCAGTTATTGTACAACACATTTAGTTATTACACAACATGTCCAATTATTATACAATACATATTCAGTTATTGTACAATATATCCTGCTATCATACCACATATGTTCTGTTATTATGCAAGGCATATTCAGTTATTACACAATACACATTCAGTTTTTGCATAACGCATTTAGTTATTACTCAACATATTCAGTTATTACACAATATATCCAGTTATCATACAATACATATTCAGTTATTGTACAACACATATTCAGCTCTTATACAACACATACTCAGTTATTGTACATTTGCCATTGACACAAATATAATTTAAGTGTATCATGGTTTATTATGTGGTTTTTGACTTGTATTCATTGCTATGAGGAGAGAAAAACAGGATACAAATTTTGAGCTAATGATTATGATCATGTTTATGGCAATATTTTATTCAGTTCTTTGCCTTCTTTGTCTTATAAGCTTATTATGTATAGGCAGGTTGTTGAGTCGGTTCTTAAACTCTGATGTTACTTATGGTACTAATTTTCTTATTCATTGTTGTTTGGTTCAACATTTCTTCGAGCTTAGCATTGGCTATATTCATCTTAATTCATGGGCATTGTTTTTCTGATTATGGTTTTCCTCACTTCACTAATTGTCACTTCTTTGTCTCTTATTTCTATAAGAGAAAACTTCTATATTTATAATTATTCTGTAATTGTATTATTTTTCTTCTCAATTTACCCTCGACATGTTTGTGTCGAAATATTATATCTTTGTCATCATAATTGATTCATTTTTATTTTTGTCCCTGACATCCTTATGTCAAAAACATATTATCTTCCGTCGCTATGATTCATTTCTTTAATGACAATCAGTGTCCTCGTCTGTTTTTGTTGACAATGCTCTTTGTGGTCGATATAGCCAATGACTATGTTGATTTTCTTCCTTGTTGTAATTCCTAATCTGAACATAATTTTCTATAAGTAACCCATTAAAAATTGTTATCTTCTTTCATCTCTACTACTCCTGCCTTAGACATTCGTTGGCAAAGACTATTTGGTCCTTTCTTTGTATGGCTTCAATTTATTTTTATGGTATCTTCCTACCAACTTGCCATTTGTATTCTGTAGCTCATACGTGTGGTCACCCAGCTGTTTTGTTATGACCAGTGGTTCCATCTCTCTCTTCGTGTAGTCATCATGGTGTCGATGTCAATTGTAAGTTGCTGAGATTTTGTTGTTTGTCATCCACTCGGTTGGGACGAACTTAGTTGTTGTAATTTCCCTGAGTGTTGGTGGTGGTGGTTGTTTCTGTATTCTGTGCAGTATCTGCCCTATTCAGCACACTTTCATCTACTTCCTGCTGTCTTGTGTTGTTAGTGTACCATTGGTCTCTGCCCCTTTGGCGTGAACCTTTGTCATATGACGGTCTGTGGTTGTTCAAGTGTTCCCTACTGAATCGTATGTGATTCACTTGATGGGTATGGTCTCCTGGTCTTCCACGATCATATGTATATGTTCTGTATCTCGATTCACCATTCGGTATTGTGTCGTGGTACCGCTGTCTTGTGTTCTCCATCCTCTCGCCATGATTATGTGGTTGTGGGAAATGGTGTGCCCTTCTCCCCCTTTCATGGGTACTCCTAGTATTTCTATGTTCTCCCTCACTCTGGTTGTTCATAGCCGTGTTCCGGTTTTGGATGGGTGAGTTTGGGTGACCGTTCCTATGTCTATGCTCATTAGGCCGACCATTTTGTGTTTCGAAGGCTGTCAGCAATTCTATCATATCTGCAAAATCTACTGGCCTCGCAACAATTAACCCTGTTCTCACTGTGTCTGGGAAATGTCTTGTTATGCTGGCAATTAGTTCTGCCTCCGACAAGTTTGGGTCTAATAGCTTTCCTTTGTTGGCTACTTTCATAAAATAATCGACTAACGACAACCCTTTGGTTGGATCGTATCTACCTGTCGCTAGCTCTACCCTAGTTTGGTTTTGCTTAGCTGGGCTCCAATACCTTGATAGGAATAAATTTCTGAATGAGCTATACGACTCATGACCAGCTAGTGTTAACCTGAGCCATTCTAATGCCTTGTTTTTTAAGCTTTTCTTAACTATCATCATCCTAAGCTCGTTTGGTATCCTTTTCACTTTAAAATATTCTTCCATCTCTTTAACAAAGAGTTTTGGATCGTCTCCCTTCTCCTCGTCAAATGTAGGTGGTGTGATTTCATGTAATATGCTGTTGGTGTAACATGTGTTGTGTGTCGTGTCATTGTTTGGTTGTGAACCTCTTTCTCTGTGTGGTGAGTCAACATTTTGTACATTACTCAAGTAACTCTCATCTTGTACATTACTTACATCTAAATCATCTTGTCTTTGTAATGCCTTCACAACATCATTTACATTAGCCAAACTTTCTTTCCTTTTTTTCATTTCTTCACAAATTGATTTTAAATCATTCTTTATTTCTAAGTGGCTTTGTTTCATATCATTTATAGCATCCTGTTGTGAAAGCATCACATCATTCATTGTCTTAATTTTAGGAATTACAATTTGTTCTACAGTTTCATTAATAATGTCTTTCTTTACTACCTCAATCTCTTTCCTTAATTCCTCAGTTATTTCTGCTTTTACATTTGTAATCTTACAGTCCACACTTGTATTACATTCTGTTACTTCATCCCTACATCTAGCAATTTCTCCTTCTAACACAATCTTGTTCTCTCTCATTTCTGATTCTATCTTTCCCATCCTATCTCCTACGATTTCTATCCTAGCTTCTAAGGCTTCCTTTGTTTCATTTAAGTTTTTATGTACTAATTTTAAATTAGTTTCCATTACTTTCATATTTTCTTTACACCCCTGTCTTCCTAATTCTATTTTCTGTTCTAAGTTCTGTCTCACTTCCTCCATTTTCTGACCTAAACTTTGTTCTATGTCATGCTTTAGTTCTGCTCTATTCTGTTCCATTTTCTGACCTAAACTTTGTTCTATGTCCTGTCTCAATTCTATGTTATTTTGTTCCATTTTCTGACCTAATTCTACCTTGTTTTGTTCCAGTTTCTGACCTAAACTTTGTTCTAGTCTTTCAAACATGATCATCATTAACCTTTGGTCTTTACTTATTTCCACCTATTCCTCACTTTCTAATTCTACCTGATAACTAGGCCTATCTGCCCCCATTCCCCCACTCCTGTTTCTATCTCTTTTCGCGACATTTTAATTTCTTTATTTAATTCATTCAAGGTTAAAAGTCCCACTATTTTGCCGCTTCTTAGTAGCATTAACAAATGGAAATAAAATGTATGTAAAAACAAAAATTTTGGATCCTACTTTCTTTTCCGTTGGTTCTTCGTCCAGTTATTTACGTCTCCTGGGCGGTTGGCTTCGCTAGATGATCTCCGGTGTTTTCCCACGTTGATTCTCCTTATATCGATGATATCAAACGATGTTTAATGGCGTCTTTTTCCTGCGCGATGGGATGGCGTCATTTGATGTTAACACTTCGTACTCGTAATTTTGCATTCCATTCTAAATTCGCGCTCCACGTTGGGTAAGCCATTTTGGTGCGGTTTTTATTAATATTTCTGTACTTAGCATACCGGAATATAGCAGCAGGAATAATGTTTTTACTGAATGATGTAATAGTGTGATATCAGACGCGATTATCTGCAGGGTCGAGGTAACAGAATGGAATGCATAAATCAACGTTCCTTTATCACAACATATTTATTCGTTAATTTACACTTTTAGCACCATATTAATTAATCAACAATCTTCACAGTTTGGTAGAATCTACACTGTATAAAGGTTTGGGTGAAAGTTACATGTTCACGCGCTATAAAAAAAAACACATCCTTTCAACTTGAGCTCACAGACGCTAATGAATCTAGTTCCTGGCGTCGGTATGACGCAACACCGCTATTCTTATGTATTCATCCGCGCAACAGTTCTCATTGGTTGAACACGAAGTGACAAGAAAACATTGGCTATCTTGGATATTGAAAAATAAGTCCCTGATACACCCAAATTAAAAGAATTAGAAATTTACACACTCTTACAAAAATATTTACATGAACGACCCTCCATTGGTCAATATTCTGTCTCAGTACATTTGCAGTATTAGTTTTAGTATTAGTTTTCTGCAACTTACATAACGTATGTTTTTGAAATGTAGTATGATGTATTGTAAATTTGGTATATAAAAATAACATAATTAAAACACAATAAAATACAAATAAATCACATTTATATACTCCTCTGAAGGGCACAGCCACCACAACATTTATTTACTCTTCAACTTAAAATGAGTAGTTGTGTGAATACTTGAATAAATGTACAGGACCACAACACAGAAGGCGAAGAGTAATAATTATTAGCCATAGTATCTTTGTAAGTGATGACTCTTTGTTTTGTGGGAATGAAACTGTACTGTGCTCTTGATCATCTAATGAATTTTATGAACTGTAATATATTAACATAGATCTATAAATGAAGTTGACATGAATGGCATAAAGTTGTATAGAACCTCAATATTAATTTTGTAATCGTTGTGTTTGGGCCCAAATGACCTATTCTCAATAGGCCCTTAAACCATACTCTTTGTAAGCTCTTCTATATTCAAGAGTCTAACATTTATTTTAGAATAATATAACTCAGAGCATGTTTTACTATAATAGAACACTTTAGATCCTGATTAGCATAACCATAATTAAGGATGCTATGGATCTTTGAATGTTAAAAGTGATATACTTAACATGTTACACCAAGTAATATAGTTTTAATTATCTGGAAGTAATCATATGGATGTTCTTAATAATGTGTTTCTTTTTTCACAGAATTGATACTGAAGTTTAAAAACAGAACTGTTCACATGCAGGAACTATAGTAAAATGGATATTAAAGAAGAATTTTTTTTCCTGGACTTTAGTTCAGAGAATGAGAGAGATACCAAAGACCTTGTAAACAAAGTTAAAGTTGAAACTGTTACAAGTAGTAGTGATATGAAACCAGAGCTTGAAAATTCCACATGTTCACAGATTGAAGAGGACCATCTAATGAGGTTTAATGAAACCATCAAACAAAGTGAAATTGAAACCAAAATAGATATTAAAGAAGAACATTGGTATTTGGAAAGAGAAGCTTCATATGTTAATGATATTAAGGTAAGTTGCAGAAAAAGAGCATCACTTTTATTTTGCTTTCATTGCTTGTTTTCTTAAATGTGCATTGCTCACATAGTGTAAATATCAGGAGTTATGTTTCCTCAAAAAAAAAAAAAAAAAAAATGTACATACATAAGCACTTTTCTTGCTGTAAATTAATAGTCTGTATCACACCGGGAGTGAAAGTGGACAAAATATGCAGTTGTTAAGGCATTTACATTAAGCAGGTTTTTCTTGCTATTAAGTAAGCAGGTCTAAGCTTTGCTAGACCACCTCCGTAGCGCAGTTGGTAGCACGCTTGCCTCTGGTGCGGAGGACCTGGGTTCGATCCCCGGTACCAGCATGGGGATTTTATCCCCTCTGGGAGGTCTGGCATGGGGTGCACTCAGCCTCGTTAGGTCCTGGGGGGACCAATTGAGGAGCTACTTGATGGAAAAGTAGTGGCCCCAGATCTAGAAGACCGCATAACTGGCCAGGAGGGCTCGGGGAGCTGACCACGTCCCGTCCTCCAATACTGCACCTCACCAATAATGCAGCTGCTGGGCGGTAGGCCTTGGCCCCTCGTGGGCTGGCGCGCCGGGTTTTAGTTAGTTAAGCTTTGCTAAGCTGATTTTTATTGTTTTCTCCAGCTGAGATCATCTCCAAGAAATGTTCTATCAGTTACTTGTGTCTGGTAATTAGTTCACCAGCTTATGCTTTGCTTCAAATTGAATAAAGTTTGTTCTATCATAGTTTAGTGGTACGTTATTTGCTTCAAGTCAGATATTGAGCTGGTTTTATAGAAAGCCATGTATGTTGTTTCTTTAGATTTATCTCCAAATTCTTGACAACCATTGTGGAAAATTAAAGGATGTTTGAAATAAGCAATATTTATTGACGTAAAGGACTCTGGTGTTATAAGAAAATCTTTCACTTTGTCCTTAAAATCACAAAAACATAAAGTTTTACAGTCAACAATGCAATATTACACTGCAAAATATAAAAACATTTAATGCTTCTCAAATTTGCCTTTATTTATACTGGAATTAAAATTTGAATCAAAATAACTTTATACATGTGTGTCTATTGAATTATATAACAATGCAGCTTGTGCTTTTCAGTGAAAGGTTTTCTTCTAATATCTATGAATAAACTGCCTTTTTTGGGCTGCATTACAATTCAACATAAATTAATAAACTGTAGAGATACTGTAGTTTAGTGCAGTATCGTATACCTTCAAAGTAGCACCTCTGTTCTTTGGCATTAAAACTTCATAAATGGGATAAACCCACCACTATAATGTGGTGGTAGCATGTCTGCCTCATGTCCAAAGAGGTTGCGAGTTTGAACTTCACTCAGGGTGAGTTATCCAGATAGGGTTTCTTCTGAGGTTTTCCCTTATCCTGAAAAGAACAATGTAGGGTAACTTAAAGCTCTATGGAGTTCAGGCTCATTTGGGCATCATTTCATTAATTCCTACCTGATATAACACTATGTTGGTGGAGGCTAACAAAAAAATCTGTGTTGCACTCACATTACTTTCTCTACTCTTGTATTAACCATTCTTACAAACTCTTATTCGTGTTAGTTGAGATAAACATCTGCACAAATTATCTTACGGTTTATTTTCTTGTAGGTGCAAGGGAAATTTGGGAATAAAGTAGCCTTTGAAGCTTTCAAATTCCATTCTCTTTGCACGGTTAACATAAAAAAATGAATAACAATGTTCAATTTGACAGAAGTGTAAGTTCTCCAAAATCCTCACAAATAACAGGCCATATCTCCAAAATGGTTCACTCTACAAAAAAAGAAATTGTGTTAGCAAGATCTACGTTTTTTGTATAGTAAGATTTTGTGTATCTCTTATGGTTTACCAGTTATGCAAAAGTGATCCGGAGTGAATAGGACTCCATGGACTTGAGCCAGAAAATTCAAGACATACATTTCATTTGTTATAAAAATATCTCAAACATATGGCATTTTAATCAAAATCGTTAGAACAATTTGAAAGAAAATCAAAATTTTATGTGTATTTGGTAATTTAGGGTGGAGGAATGTTCTTCAAAACCTTTTGCATTGCATCCTTGAAAGACATTAAACTGAAATACCAACTTTGGTTGTTAACCAACTTTTTATTTTCTAGTTATGCTGTCCACAGACTGACAAAGACACACACACCTTTTAAAATTTTTATTTTATTCAGGTGGCCCTAAAACATATTTCTGGTGAAATCTCAAGATCAAATTTTTGGGTGGAATAAAATACTTCCTCTACTTTACTGTATGTACTAGGGAAAGCAAAAAAGATTCACAAATGAGTATCTTCTGTGATAATAAAAAGAAGGTTTTTATGAAACAATTGAAAGCATTGTTTATCCTGTGACTTTCTACTCTGTCTTGTTTTCTCTCACAGGCATTAAATAAATGTATTTCCATTATGCTTATGTATATGGCATAGTGTGGAACTTAAGTTTATGATGGTATGTGCAGGTTCTGTAGTTTATTTCTGGATAAGTTCTTTTTAACATATGAGACAGAATATTGGGCCCTGATAGAAAATCGTTCATATAAATGTTTTTCTAAAAGTGTATAAATTTCTAGTTCTTGTCTGGGTGTATCAGGGACTTATTTTTAATATTCAGGATAGCCAATGTTTTCTTGTCACTTTGTGTTCAACCAATAAAAACTATTTGCGCAGATGAATACAAAAAAATGGCGGTGTTGCGTCAGAGAGACGCCAAGGACTATTTTCATTAGCGTCTGTGTGCTCAAGATGAAAGGACGTGTTTTCTGGTAGCGTGTGAACATGGAACTTTCACCAAACTTTTATCCAGTGTAGATTCTACTAAATCATGATTGTGAAAGTCTTTGATTAATTAATATGGTGCTGAGAGTGTAAAATAACGAAGTGTTAATGAATAAATAAGTTGTGATAAAGGAACATTGATTTATGCATTCCATTCTGTTACCACAACCCTGTAGATAAGAGTCGCGTCTGCTATCAAAGTATTTCATCTTTCAGTAAGAACATTATTCCTGCTGCTATGTAAAGAATCTTTATAAAAACAGCACCAAAATGGCTTACCCAACGTGGAGCTCGAATTTAGAATGGAATGCAAAATTACGAAAATTGAAATTACAATAAACATCAAAAGACGCCATCCCATCGCGCAGGAAAAAGACGCCATTAGACCATCGTTTGATATCAACGATATGTCAGAACATCGATACACGGAGAATCAACGTGGGAAAAACACCGGAGATCATCTAGCGAAGCCAACTGCCCAGGAGACGTAAATAACTGGACGAAGAAACAACGGAAAAGAAAGTAGGATCAAAATTTTTTGTTTTCACATACATTTTATTTCCATTTTTTATGTTACTGAGAAGCGGCAAAGTAGTGGGACTTTTAACCTTAAATGAATTGAATAAAGAAATTAAAATGTGAAAAGAGATAGAAACAGAAGTGGGGGAAGGGGCAGATAGGCCTAATGAGCATAGACATAGGAATGGTCACCCAAACTCACCCATCTTAAACCGGAGCACGGCTACGAACAACCAGAGTGAGGGAGAACATAGAAATACTAGGAGCACCCATGAAAGGGGGAGAGGGGCACACCATTTCCCACAACCACATAATCATGGCGAGAGGATGGAGAACACAAGACAGCGGTACCACGACACAATACCGAATGGTGAATCGAGATACAGAACATATACATATGATCGTGGAAGACCAGGAGACCATACCCATCAAGTGAATCACATGCGATTCAGTAGGGAACACTTGAACAACCACAGACCGTCATACAACAGAGGTTCACGCCAAAGGGGCAGAGACCAATGGTACACTGGCAACATAAGACAGCAGGAAGTAGATGAAGATGTGCCAAATAGGGCAGATGCTGCACAGAATACAGAAACGACAACCACCACCAACACTCAGGGAAATTACAACAACTAAGTTCGTCCCAACCGAGTGGATGACAAACAACAAAATCTCAGCAACTTACAATTGACATCGACACCATGATGGCTACACGAAGAGAGAGATGGAACCACTGGTGATAACAAAACAGCTGGGTGACCACACGTATGAGCTACAGAATACAAATGGCAAGTTGGTAGGAAGATACCATAAAAATAAATTAAAGCCATACAAAGAAAGGACCAAATAGTCTTTGCCAACAAATGTGTAAGGCAGGAGTAATAGAGATGAAGGAAGATAAAAATTTGTAATGGGTTACTTATAGAAAATTATGTTCAGATTAGGAATTACAACAAGGAAGAAAACCAACACAGTCATTGGCTATATCGACCACAAAGAGCATTGTCAACAAAGACAGATGAGGACACTGATTGTCATTAAATAAATGAATTATAGCGACGGAAGATAATATGTTTTTGACATAAGGATGTCAGGGACAAAAATAAAAATGAATCAATTATGATGACAAAGATATAATATTTTGACACAAAGATGTCGAGGGTGAATTGAGAAGAACAATAATACAATTACAGAATAATTATAAGTATAGAAGTTTTCTCTTACAGAAATAAGAGACAAAGAAGTGACAATTAGTGAAGTGAGGAAAACCATAATCAGAAAAACAATGCCCATGAATTAAGATGAATATAGCCAATGCTAAGCTCGAAGAAATGTTGAACCAAACAACAATGAATAAGAAAATTAGTACCATAAGTAACATCAGAGTTTAAGAACCGACTCAACAACCTGCCTATACATAATAAGCTTATAAGACAAAGAAGGCAAAGAACTGAATAAAATATTGCCATAAACATGATCATAATCATTAGCTCAAAATTTGTATCCTGTTTTTCTCTCCTCATAGCAATGAATACAAGTCAAAAAAAAAAAAAAAAAAAAAAACCACATAATAAACCATGATACACTTAAATTATATTTGTGTCAATGTCAAATGTACAATAACTGAGTATGTGTCGTATAAGAACTGAATATGTGTTGTACCATAACTGAATATGTATTGTAGGATAACTAGATATATTGTGTAATAACTGAATATGTATTGTATGATAACTGGATATATTGTGTAATAACTGGATATGTTGAGTAATAACTAAATGAGTTATGCAAAAAACTGAATGTGTATTGTGTAATAACTGAATATGTATTGTATAATAACAGAACATATGTGATATGATAGCAGGATATATTGTACAATAACTGAATATGTATTGCATAATAATTGGACATGTTGTGTAGTAACCAAATGTGTTGTACAATAACTGAATATGTATTGTATAATAACTGAATGTATTGTGTAGTAATTGAATATGTGAAATTTATAAAGACATGCTGTATCATGCCAAAACAAAAGACAAAGACAAACAGTGAAGAAGACTGTAAAAAAAAAAAAAATTGTACAAAGTGATTGAATCATAGGAGTAGGGAGAAGTATTGTATTGTGTTTCAAGATTGTAAATATACGTGACAACTTGAAAAACAAAACAAGGGGCATATGAGACAGAATATTGGGCCCTGATAGAAAATCGTTCGTATAAATGTTTTTCTAAAAGTGTATAAATTTCTAGTTCTTGTTTGGGTGTATCAGGGACTTATTTTTAATATTCAGGATAGCCAATGTTTTCTTGTCACTTTGTGTTCAACCAATAAAAACTATTTGCGCGGATGAATACAAAAAATGGCGATGTTGCGTCAGAGAGACGCCAAGGACTATTTTCATTAGCGTCTGTGTGCTCAAGATGAAAGGACGTGTTTTCTGGTAGCGTGTGAACATGGAACTTTCACCAAACTTTTATCCAGTGTAGATTCTACTAAATCATGATTGTGAAAGTCTTTGATTAATTAATATGGTGCTGAGAGTGTAAAATAACGAAGTGTTAATGAATAAATAAGTTGTGATAAAGAAACATTGATTTATGCATTCCATTCTGTTACCACAACCCTGTAGATAAGAGTCGCGTCTGCTATCAAAGTATTTCATCTTTCAGTAAGAACATTATTCCTGCTGCTATGTAAAGAATCTTTATAAAAACAGCACCACATATGTGCAGGTATTGATTACTTTTAAGAAAGTCATTGCTGAGGATCCTCCACAATTGTGGACAAACATATACCTGTAAGTGTTCCAAGACAGTTTTATTGTTTTAAATGCTCAACAAATTCGTTTTAGAGAAAGCAGACACACTCTTAAAGCTTACATTAAATAACTTAAGTTAAAGATTCCAGTTCATCTTTTATGATTCATCGTATAGTACTCCATATGTATCCCAAATCCGATACTTCCACCTAGGATTAGCTAATTTTTACAGAAGATTGACGTAATTTCATTTGCCATACAATTGAGTTGAATTTTTAGTTTTATGTCTTTAAATTTTCTTGTCAGATACAAGTGTTCAAAATAATTCTATTTAACTAAGAGATTTAATTACTCAACTAATAAATAATTAAAACACTGAGTATAATCTATTACGATGAGTTGTAATTTCAAACAAAATATAAAATTAACAAACTACAAACACATCTCTGTTTTCCAATGCTTCTACTTATGTGCAATGAATGTAATATTTATTTTTAATTATTTATAAAAAATGTTTTTGGAATCCTACCTTGCTACAAAAGGTTTTATTTGTTTTAATGGAAGAATGTTATTTATCTTGAGTGGATGATATCTATGTGTACATATCTCTGTAGATTATATGAGGGTCACTACAAAAGTTTTGAGATGCGAGAAAATCATAGTTGGACCACTTGAATTGAATGCAGAATGGGCTAGCCCCATTCTTTGTGAGTAAACTGGTATTGGGTAGTGATTCAGCCACCATTTATTCCAGCAGTACAAGCATGAACAACCTGCAGTGTGCAGCTACTCAGTCTGTGCAATAAAGCTGGGAGGAGTGTTTTCGCTAAACGATTTTCTACGATCTTAAAAGTGTGTTAAACCAGTGCCAAAGTCTTGAACATTTGCAATGGTCTTTTGAGGACATTGCCCTTTCCTGTGCCACCAGTTTTCAATGATTACAGAAATTCAGAAGCAGCTGAACATCTTTAAAAGATTAGGACAAAGGTGTGCATCCTAAATGCCAGTGACTGAGGAAAACATCACAGTGTTGAGAGAAATTCTAACAAAAATAATCACATAACATTTAGAGAAATTGAGGCAGCATTGCAGATTGGTTTACCAGCAATTTTGAAAATCCTCTATGAATTCCTTCCTGATGAATGCTCCACAATTTGGCGGAAGAACAAAAACGTGTGCAGGTGGAATGGCTTGAAAAAATGCTCACATGATTTGAAGGAGGGGACTACAGTAGGGTTTGTGACATCTTCACAGGAGATAAAATCTGGATTGATTATTATGATCCAGGAACCAAGCGGCAATCAGGGGTGTGGATCCTTTCTGATGAACTCCATCTGCACAATCAAAGGTCCCCACAGTGCCCACTGGAAAATTATGGTGTCAGTTTTCTTAAAGGGTAATCTTGTGGCAACCATTCCTCTGGAGGAACAAAGCACAGTTACTGCTAATGTGTACACCACAGCTTGCTTACCAGAAGTTGTTGCTAAGCTTTAAGAACATTGGCCATGCGTGGAACAGCGAGGGATCCTTGTCCATCATGACAAATGTGTCCACACATATGGCAAACATCACCATTCAGTTCCTGTAGTCTACAGAAGTCAAACTTGAGATTCATCCAGCATATGGTTCTGACCAAGCCCTTGTGATGTTTTTCTGTTTCACATGGTAAAAAGATTGCATGCGTGGAAAGAGATTTTCAAACCCTGAAGATGTCATTACAATCTACCAAGTGGAGCTGGCAGCCATTGTAGAAAGCGTGTGACAGGAGTGCTTCCAGTACTGGCTTCAGTGAATGTAAAAGGGTATCGAGTATGGTGGAGAGTACCTACTTCAAGAAAGGGCAACAATCAGAATAGTTTTACAAATGTTATTCTTGGTGTATCTCAAAACTTTTTTGTGACCCTTGTACAAAAAGTGTTTGTTTCTGAAGATAAGAGTTAAAGGGTTAAAGTAGACCATGTGTTTTACAAGTGAATAATTATGTTACAGGGTGAAGCACATGAAGAGTTATATTCCATAAAACCAGTAAGGTAGGTCATTTGGTTAATTCTTTGTCCAAGAGACTACCTATTTCTGTTAGATGTTCATATTCCCTTTCAGTGTTACATATGGAAATGTTTTTCATACTTAATGATCACAGAGGAATTTGTGTAAGTTGTATCAGTGACTATCCCCAGAGATATTCTCATGTTCCTTATCATGTAGCATTATTTTCAATTTCTCAACAATAATCACAGGAATTTGTTTAAGTTGTATCAATGACTATGCCCAGAAATATTCTCATGTTCCCTTATCATGTACCATAATTTACAGTTTCTAAACAATATCAGAACAATAGCAAAAATGTAATTTGCATATGTACACCAAGTTTTAAATATGAAAGTTAATGCTTTAGTAATTTGTATTTCAAAAAAGTTCATACAAAGATAAGCAAGAAACGGTAAAAGTGGACTACCCATTGCCAACCCAGAAGTTTGTTGAAGGAAATTTGCATTAAAATTTAAAAAAAAAAAAATTGATACAAGCAGAGACGGGTAAGCTTAAGAAATTCACTTATTAATTCTACATTTAATGCTGAAGAAATTAACCAATAGGAGTACTAGGAAATAAAGTAATTACATAAATAGAAGTAAGTTTCTCATTAATGGACAATACTGTAATGCATATCTTTTCTACCAATTCAAAAGAATTTTTAATACTTTAAACTCCCAAATTTATCAGAAATGTGAGAGATATAATCAGGATGAAAAATTCAGTGCCATAGCCAGGATTTTAACCACGGAACTTCCGCTTTATATAGGGCTGCTCTAACCACTGAGCAACCATCTGTACTTCCCAGCATGACCTGGAATTCCCCATCAGACTTGCATTCTCATGGCAGACTACTAGGTAATCTCATGTCTGAGATGAGTACCTCAAGGGCGACTTACAATCACAAGTAGTTTATGTCCTGTGTTTAATTAAATAACCTTTAGACGGTAATTGTTGTTTCATGCCAACCAAATTACTGATGGTTTGAAACATGCAAGCCTTGTGTGGGCAATTCTTGAGAGATAGAATAAGCACCCTGCAAATTTTTAATATTCTCTTTATTAAGAGGAACCAAAATTATTCCATGTCCTTTAAAATATTTTGTAAATTTATTTATTAAAGGATGGTAAGTAAATTGTTTAAAAATACAATCAACTTTTATTTTCTTGAGGGTAAAAACCTCTTTTACTCTCTTTTGACACTTATATTTCCCTTATGTTTCTATGGACAAAATCAGTATTAAAACCTTTAGTGCACTGTTGATAATGTGTATATTTTATGTTAAGTTCTTCTTTATTAGGAGATAAATTTAATAATTAAAAACAGCAACTTTATGTGAGGAAGGATTAAAGCTTTTACTTTCATGCAATTATACATGTGAGTATATTCTATAAATGCCAAAACCCAATTTCTTTCTACATTAATAATAAAAATGTGAATGAATGGTTCATGAAGCCTTGATCTGTCTTTTTAAAATGTTCACAACTTACAAAAGATAACTAAAGCCTTGTCTAAATATGTATTTGCTGAATTAATTACCTTCTTTATGACCCTGTCCTATTTTCCGTGATTGCCAGGCTAACATCTCTGCTTTTTGCGTTAAATGGCAGTGTGCAAAGAGGGCATATATTCATCCTTTTTTTCACCCAAGTGTTTATCAGTTGTTTTTATGAATATGGAATCTGTATTATGTTTCCCTTTTCAGAAGGCTGCTTGGAATAGTGATAATTTCTCTTCTTCGTCTCTTTATTTTTTAGCATATCAGCGAGTGTTACTGTGTATATTTTACCTAGTATATTTAGCAAATATGTCCCCATATAGATTTCTGGACTTTTTTATTCCTCCTGTTTCTCTGTTGTCACCACCATGCTTGTTTTTCAACTCTAGGATGTGAAACATCAAGCATTTCTTCTTCTTTTTTATTTTCTTCTTCTTTTTCTACATCATCTTCTTCTTCTTCTTCTTCTTCTTCTTCTTCTTCTTCTTCAATTCCTTTATGCCTTTTCAAGCATCTGGGTAGCCTCGTTTGAGCCATCTCTGCTATTCTACTCTATTTTTGCACATTCTCTCCATTTCCACAACAGTTTTGCCCCTTTCATGTCTCAATCTCTCAATCCTATCCTCCCATGTATTGCGGGGTCTACCTATCATCAAGCATTTAAGTTCTTAAATATGTGCCAGTAAGTATGTTTGTGCTATTGCCTTGATGTATTTTTAATAGCCTAAAGTGATTACTTTCTTTGAATAGTCCTGTATAGTATCATTCAGTATTAAATGTAAACATTATACCACTCACACCATCTTGAGCAATGGAATCTAGTGCTACGAACAGTCCAAGTCAAGAACTCCTGTGCTTTGACAGTAACAACTGAGGATCGTTGTCTGTACTCCACAGTTACCACTTGTGCATTTCACTGTGGTGTTATGGTTGTTACTGTTTAACATTCATGCTGACTTTTATGTCTAACCACACCATACAATCTTTGATAACACTTCCATCTGGAAGTTCAAGATACAGCATGTGGCTAGTACACTTATTTTATTGTTTTGTCATTCAGTACCCTTATAGTCTACCTATTGCATATATAGTTTTGTTTATGTTTTTGATGCTACATTCAGTTTGTGGTTGCTAGCAGAGATACTTATCATAATTACCCCTAGAGGGTCTCCATCTGCTCTTAGCACTGAGCTACCATAGACAACATACCGATATAACATTAAATTCCCATCTCACTTCCATTTTTCCGGTAAACTACCAGATGTCAAATACCTATGTGAAAACTCTCTAATGACAACTTACCATGCTGTAAGTCCCGGACTTCATAGTTTTATCAACAATGAGGTCAATCAATTTAATTGTTGTTCCACACCAGCTCTGTGTAGGGCAAGGTTGAAAGAGGATAGAATGTGGATCCGTGGTTCGAATCCCAGGTATGGCACTGAATTTTTCAGTCTCATTTTATCCCTTTCCTATCTACAGCTACACAGGGCTAGTGTGGAAGAACATTTAATTTACATTGACCAGAGAGACTCAGTACTTACATTTACTATAATACTTTAAATTAACAGCATATCTAAATGTTGTTTAGTGCCTGGCATTTGGTAATAAAGCCGTTAGCTTTCATGCACTTCAGTATTATTCATGATGGATCCCGGGGTAACACTGAGCAATTGCACATCCAAATATTGTGACTGTCTTTCATGAATTCATATCTCTCATCATGTGCATATGGAAGATAAATACAGATTTATGTTTCCACTTGTTATTTGTTCATCCCTGTTTTCTAGTAATAACTGATAGTGTTATTATATTTCAGTGTATACAAAGATGATGTTTCCAGTTATACACCAGATTTATTCTCCACTGCAGATCTAGCAAATGATCTAAGTTTCACTATGAATATGGATAGTCCTGAATGTGCAAGTGACAGAAAATATCAAGGTGATAAAAGCGTAATTAATGATAGGTTTTCAAAAGAAACAGTTGTTAGGTCAGAAACATCTGATGGTGGAAAAATTAACAGCAGGGCTTCTTCAAAACGAAGTAAACTGCTTCAGCAGAGAACCTCAACTAAACAGGATATGAACAAGCTGAACTGCAAGTCACTATTGGGTAATGAGTACAGAAGGTCATACAAATGTGATGTTTCTGAGAAGTGTTTTTATTCTTCTGATTTAGAAAAAAACAGATTGGTTCTGGACAGTACAGAAGCAAACAAGTATGACGTTTGTGATAAGGGCCTGAATCGGTTGTCATCTATGAAAACTTCCAAATTGATTGAAGAGGGAGAAAAAACACACAAATGTAATAAGAGTTTTGCTCCTTCACAACATCTGAAAAAACACAAATTGAATCATGAAGCCAAAAAGCCACATAAGTGTAACATTTGTAACCAGGCGTTTACTAAGCTATCACATTTGAAAGTACACAAATTGATTCACAAAGGCATAAAACCACACAAGTGTAACATTTGTAGCAAGGCTTTTACTCAGTTATCAGATTTGAAAACACACAAATTGATTCATGAAGGCATAAGGCCACACAAGTGTAACATTTGTAGCAAGGCATTTACTCAGTTAACAAATTTGAAAACACACAAATTGTTTCATGAGGGCATAAAGCCACACCAGTGTAAAATTTGTAATAAGGCTTTTATTCATTTATCACATTTGAAGAGGCATAAATTTGTTCATGAGGGCATAAAGCCACATAAGTGTAACATTTGTTACAAGGGTTTTATTCAGTCATCAAATTTGAAAACGCACAAATTGAGTCATCAGGGTATAAAACCATACAAGTGTAACATTTGTAACAAGGAATTTACTGAGTTATCAAGCTTGAAAAAACACATATTTAGTCATCAGGGCATAAAGCCACATGAGTGTAACATTTGTAACAAGGCTTTTACTCAGTTGTCACATTTGAAAAGACATAAATTGATTCATGACGGTATAAGGCCACATGAGTGTATCATTTGTAACAAGGCTTTTACTCAGTCATCTAGTTTGAAAAGACACAAATTCATTCATAAGGACACCATGGTATAATGTTTGTGAGTAGAGTTCTCACATTGGTCTAATTTCAGAACACTGATTGTTCCATTATGAAAAAGTGTACAGGAGCGTGATGAAGCATCAGGATGAGAATCAAAGCAACTGAGCCCTTGAAATATGTCCTGTTTTGAACAACTAAGTGATTTAGTATCAATAAACCCACTCACTTTACTACCTGGACATTATTACACAACACTGTACACAAAATCTTCCAACAAAGTAGTTTATTTCACTCTTTATCTTGTAACATGTTCTATCTGGTTGTAGATTTGTCTAGCACAGTTTCATTTGTCTGTTATGCGTAGACTAAGATAGCTAAGTCAACTTTAGGTTTAGTGCAGAATAATTACTTGTGGTTAATATGAAACAGGATGACTGTTGGTCAGATCAGTGATGAATTCAGAAGTCCCCACCAAGAAATTCATACCTATTTGTAAATGTATATATTATTAACATCTACTCAAGGGTCTCCATCTAGGGGATATGTGAATGGCGGCTACAAGGTACCCAAGCTGAGCAGAACATTACTTCCACTTACGGGTGTTTTGCTCCTCACTGTAACTGTTCTATCTGACCTTACCTTGGTCATCTCTTGTTCTCTTCCGACCTTGATGCTATTAGGGTTCCCAAGGGCTAGGGAGTCTTTATTTTTCCAACCTCTCAATTTCTCTATCAAATCTTAACCCCTAACATGCTGACCTGTCATGGCATGTAATACGTCCTCTGATTGGTAATCAGAGGATGTGGTCGGCGAATTTATTTTGTTAATTCTCCCGGTCAGGTCGTTGAGACTTGTAAACCAACGACAGGTGTGGTCCTCCAGACATTCTGGGGGTTGTGAGAGAGCGATGTGACCGCCAAAACATAAAAATATGGTGCTCTCTAAAAAGCTTTTACTATACTGCTACTGCTCTATCAATATGTTAAATATTGGAGAGCAAGAGGACTAATGACTTCATTGTCAGAAATCCAGCATTAGTGAACAACAATTATCTTCTAACAGGTATGAGAGATAGAACTGGAACTTAAAAATTCAATACCACAACTTTGCCCACACATGGCTTGTGTGTTTAAAAACACCAAGAGTAAGTTTGTTGGCATAAATAAATAATAATTCTAACAGGTATGCTTGCTTTGAAAGCCAATGTTTTTGTTAGTGTGAATTTTGTATTAATTTATACATTAATAGATTCATAAATGAAGAAAAGCATACATTATTTTCTGTATAATTTATTTGTTTTGCATGTAATCTGGAATGTACACTTTATTGGATGGGAAAGGATGTCTAATAAATGTACTTTTTTGGGGACTTAATCAAGTTACAAGGCTAAGTGCTTTTCCTATAGTCTTTGTAACTAAGTAACTTTTCTCAGAATGAACTTGTAATTTAATATTTTTGAGAGGTAGAACTGGAACTTAAAAATTCAATGCCACAACTGGGCATTGTGGCATTGAATTTTTAAGTTCCAGTTCTACTTCTCAAACTTTGCCCAC
Organism: Tenodera sinensis; assembly: GCA_030765045.1. Lineage (NCBI taxonomy): Eukaryota > Metazoa > Arthropoda > Insecta > Mantodea > Mantidae > Tenodera > Tenodera sinensis. The sequence continues at coordinate 53,371,497 of CM060974.1, read as the reverse complement.
ACACGGCTTGTGTGTTTAAAAACACCAACAGTAAGTTTATTGGCATAAATAAATAATTGTAATTTAATATTCTGTTAAATTGCCCTAATGGGCAGCAGGACTTCATTTTGAGCTGCTGTTGTGTTTTATTTATAATAATAATAATGATAATGATAATGATAATGATGGTGATGATGATGATGATAATAGAAGACTGAGTCCATATATCAATTTACATAGGTGTAGACCAAGACAAAGTTACAATTATAAAAGTCAGAGTTACAATTACAAAAATGAGTTACAATTTATATTTATTTACAAATTACACCTACATTTATCAGTCATACTAGTTTAAAATTGTTCAATTGAATATAGAGCTTTTACTGTTAGGAATTCTCTTAATTAGTTCTTAAATACATTACCCTTGTACGTTTTTAGGTGCTTAGGTAATTTGTTGTAAAAATGGGCTTCTGCAACATATGGATCTTTCATTATCGATTTTGTATTGTATATGTTTCTATGGAGATCTTGCTTCTGCCTAGTATCGTAGTGGTGCATTTCTTCATTCCTGACATATGAATTTAGTCTTGAGTGGGCAAGCACTATAATTTGGTATAGGAATATTGAGTAGACCGTAAAATACTTCTTATTTTTAAAAATATCCCTACAGGTCTCTTTGCTTCTTAGATTCAACATTTTTCTTAAACATCTCTTTTGTAATATAAACAGTCTGTTTAGATGAGAGTCAGCACATAGTCCCCACACTTCAATACCATATACAATATGAGGATAGGTTATCCCATAATATGCAGTATTTAATACACTGCTATCTACACATTTTGTCAAATGGCTAATCAAATATATATCTTTTGCTACTTTATTGCAAACATTATTTATATGTTGTTTCCAATCCAGGTGTTTATCTACGCATATCCCAAGGAATAGGTGATTGTTTCTGTAATTTCACTTTATCTAATGTTACTTGAAATTTCTGAATATTACTCCGATGTTGCAGTTCAAACTTGATTAATGCAGTTTTACTGATATTTGCAGAAAGATTTAAGCTGTTAAAGTATTCAAAAGTCTGATTTGCAGTAGCATTGACTGCATAACTCACTTCAGAGTCGGATTTGTTCCAGCATATGGTGGTACTATCATCTGCATAGGTAATAATCTTGCCGTTTACTGGTTTAGTGATATCATTTATGTAAACTAGGAACAGGAATGGCCCTAGTAAAGAGCCTTGTGGTACTCCACAGTGTACTATTCCTTGTTTAGATTTTACTCTATTGACTTGACTACCACTTTTATGATTGATTTCTGTAAACTGTTTTCGGTTTGAAAGATAGCAAGCGATAAGTTTGTTGGCTATCCCACGTACACCATAATGTTCCAACTTTTGTAACAATATGTTATGTTGAACACAGTCAAAGGCCTTAGACAAATCCAGAAACATTCCTGCAACTTTATTCTTTTCATCTAGTTGGCTTATGACTTCATACATTCCAGCATTCGAGAACAGGCCGTACAGGTTCTCCTGTACGGCATGTTTATTTGCACACCACCTAGCCGCTAATGCGACTTAAGTGTCTTGGGCAATGGTTTCTTCCTGTATAGCTAATTTAGGATACAGGAAGGGGGCAGGAATAGGTGTTGGGGTAATAATGTGTTAGAAGATGGGAGTGGCATTATCCTTATCCAAGGGCGTCCTTGGGTAGGCGGTAACTTTTCCTTCTTCGAGGTGCTCTGTGGTCGTATTGACCTAATGCCCGTACCAGCTGATTGGTGTGGGAGTTAAGTTTGGAGTGCATGGTTCGGGATCGCTCCCTCACCAAGTCCATGATGTAGGGTAGTCCGGAGTGGTTGTGAAGGATGTAAGACGGGAATCTACGCCCAGAATCGTATATCACTCTTAACGTCCTGCAGTCTTAACTGTCTGCAGTTTGCGTATGGTAGAAGGTGCCGCTGATCCCCAGGCTTCACAGCCGTATAAGATCAATTGCGGAATTATTGCCCGGTAAATGCGTAGTTTTAGGTGATTGGGCATGGTGGATCGGAGGATAGGGTAGATAGGGTAGCGCAGCGTGACCAAGTTTGGCCTTTGCGCGGACGTGTGGGGTGTATGTTAGCCGGCGGTCGAGGTGAACGCCTAAATATTTGGCGGAGGTTACCCATGGAATATTTCTCCGCCTAAGCCGAAGTGACCGTTCTGGCCGCCAATGGCGAACCTTTCCAAGGAGGAGAGTGGAGCTTTTACCCGGACTAATAGCCATTCTCCACTTCTCACTCCAACGGTCGATGGCGTCGAGTTGTCGTTGAAGGGGAGGGAGGCAATATCTCACATTTTTGTTTTGTGCCATGATGACGTCCGCATACTGGCATGTCGCAGTGTGTTGTTCCGTGGGGAAGTCGGACAGCTGTAGATACAGTCGATTTGCCTACTTGGAATCCATGTTGTTGAGGGTTTATAATGTTGTTCACTGCAAAGAAATTTTACAACCTCTTTGGAATAATTTTCTCATACAGTTTGCCCAGAGTAGGTGTGAGTACAATCGGTCTGTAGTTTTTAATCCTTTTTTTTTTTTTTTTTTCCTTTTTTATATGTTGGTCTAACAATGCTCAACTTTAACCAGTACGGAAATGTCCCATTATTTATTGACTCAATTATCAAGTATGTTATATCTCTTAGCACATCTTTACAATTTTTCAGAAGTGATGTTATCCCATCCCAACCGTGTGATTGCTTATTTTTTAAATTGTTTATTTCCTTAATTATTTCTTCCTTAGTGGTATCATACAAATAAACTGATTTGACAATTGGACTCCTACTGTTCAAAAATGCATCACAGTTTTTTGTAGTGCTGCTATCCCCTATACTTAAAAAGAATTTATTGAACATATTTGCAATGACACTAGGATCTCTCTGAGATATTCCAGTGGAGTTTAGTTCAATATTTTGACAATGAGATTATACCCTTGTACTATTTATAATGTTCCACAATGTTTTGGAAATGTCTTTCATTTATATGCTCAGTATATTCATTCACCTTGAGATCCCTTAGTTTGTTTTGATAGAAATTTTTGTATTGTTTATAGTGACTTTTATAGACTTCATATCCAGTGTATTTATACCAGTAGTGCACATCTTTGACGTTTTCTTTAAGTTTTACTATTTCACTTGTTAATTGAGTTCATTTTCTGTAATTTTTGAACACAGTTTTTGTAATGTAGAGACAGCATTCATTAAAATTTACATTAAATATTTTATAAAATTCCTCCCATTTGCAGTTAATCCCATCAGAGCTATATACAGTTTCCAAAGTTTCATTTTCTAAGACTTCAACTAGATTGTTTAGCCTGTTCGTTGTAACAGACCTAGCCATTATGGTTTCAGATTGCTGTTCTTTGATATAAGTATTCAGTATGTCAATGCACTGAGTATAGTGGTTTGAGACATGTCCATCTACTATAACAGTGGGTATATACCTAACCTCAATGTTGGTTGTGATAGGTCGATTGTTGTGGATGTCACTGCTGTTTCTCTTGTTGGTAGAAAAATACTATCCCTTAGCCCATGTCCAATCAGCAAGTTGTTTAACTTGTTATTAATTTTTATCATCAATTTTTATGTTTATGTTTAAATCCCCCAGTATTACAATTTTAGTATTAAAATTAATATTACTTTTAAACACTTAACATATCATCGAATTCATTAATAAATTCCTCAATATTGGTGTTAGGAGACCTGTACATTCCTATTACATGTAAATCACAATCATGAAATTTAACTTTTACTTCTACTGCTTCAAGTACCATTTCCCATTTAAATTTCTTATACGTATTTATTTGCTAACATTTAACATAATTCCTAGCATAGATGACCACACCACCCCCTTTATGCACCTTTCGAGAGAATGAATCTACCATTTGGTAATTACGAATTTTGCACAACTTAAGCTGCTCATCATTTTGACCATGTTCCATTACAACAATCATATCTGTATCCAAATCATTAATAAATTGTTCTACAGTCTCTAACTTATTGCTAATGTGCTGCACATTTTGATGCGTTATTCTGAAACAACCCTTATGCTTATTGATTAAATTAGGCACTGTATCATTTTAGTATGTTCCATATCACTGTTGCTCGTTGTAACAGCTGTGAGTGTTTGTATGCATTTTACTTCATGCAGAGATCAGTCATTATCTATTACAATACAGTCACCTGCACATGCACTAGTCACTTCACTTATTTCTTGTACTCTGTTCCCATCATCTGGTGTTTTTATTTCAGATGATTCACTACAGACACTTTTATCATCACTGTTGTGCTGTAACCAGTTCACTTCACACCCTGATTGGTTGCACACAAATGCACTACAGGAATTTGCAACCCTATAAACCATGTCTAGTTTTTTTGACCTTATTTTGTTTGTCTCACAATTTAATAACCTGCTCAACTTGTCTGCACCCCTCCTATTTAAATGTAGTCCATCTCTTGCAGAGTCTCAATCCTATATCCAGGCATTTCCATCCAAGTAAATGCAGTCTTGCAGCTTGCAAACCCATTCCGAAGCTGAGTTGACCTTATTCGTGTACCACGGGTCAACATCACTTCTTCTCAAGATGCCACTAATGCAGATCTTCACGCGCAGATATTGCACTCTTTTGTCCTTACAACATGTTCTATTTCGTTCCCAACTTCACTTGCATTTCTTGAAGAGTGGAGATTGTTTGTTCCTGAATGCAGAATTATGATATCCAGGTCATCTTTATTTTCTTGGAGCTTCCATTCTAAATGATGGACCCAAGATCCGGGATATCAGTAAACCGTTGAGTTCACATCAATAGGGCCTGTTTGTATGATAGATGATGGAATCTCCCAGTATTATTGCAGTTTTTTCCTTATAATAGATTTCTGATGATTCGTTGCCAGAATCTCCATTACTACGCTGCTCCATTTCCTCAATATTCTTTTCTGATTCAATTTGATCACATGTTTGTACCCCTTTATCATTGAGGTCATGTTCTGGTGCATTTTGCAGAGGTTGATATTTATTACCAAGTGTGATGCTGTTCGTCTGTCGATCCAAAGGAATTCTTTCATTTCCTCGCCTTTGTCGTTTACTTTTTACAATGGCCCATTGTTCACCTTCTGGGTTTGAGAAACTCACATTTCTGTAAAATAGAGGATACGAACCTAGTGTTGAGCCTTATGAAAATGGTAATCTTGCATCATGTTTATAATTTTGTTTGACTTACAGGTTTGTATTGAAAAATAGATTTGTAGTTATTATTTATTTATGCCAACAAACTTACTGTTGGTGTTTTTAAACACACAAGCCAAGTGTGGGCAAAGTTTGAAAGGTGGAACTGGTAGAGGTTTACCAGGAGAAATACAAACTGGTTTGAGAATTTAATGCCATTCTGGCAGTTTGTCACAATAGCTCAATGGTTAGAGCAACCGCCTGGTAAGCGGAAGGTCTGTGGTTCAAATCCCAGTTGTGGCATTGAATTTTTAAGTTCCAGTTCTACCTCTCAAACAGATTTGTAGCTTGCATTTTGTTATTACTGTGGAACTAATTTTGTTGCAGATAAAGAAAATTGAATAAAAGTAAGGAGCTGTTGAGACAGCTTCTTATGTAATTACATCTGAGTTCAGGATTTCAAATGGCTTTTTGCACAAAAGGGACACTGTTAGTGCCTGTAAGAGGCAAATAACTGCATGCAATGTGGCTTCAACGAAAATCTGTAAAAGCTTATGGCTTCTTTCACTAAATACATTCATAATTACACTGATGGTAATAGCCAAGAATGCATGCCGCTGGAAAACATTAATTGGCAATTTATTTATAAAATAACTTATTGTCCTTTCTTCTGGTGTAGACAGCATCAGTTTATACTGATATTTCCTGCTATTTCCTTTCTTCAAGTTTCTGAATTTGCTGTGAGGTGCTCAACTCTTTATCCTTTTCAGGATATGAACATAGGAGTCACCTTTGAGTGCAGGATATCCAAATACAAAAAGACCTACAGCTGCAGGAAGGGGATATGGACAGAAAAGGCCAAAATCCCACTAGAACAAATTATACTCCTGACGTACTGCTTTGCCAAAGAATACAGGATAGACATGACCATAACTGAGACATCACTCTACGGGGGCAAGACGTGGATAGAAACTGTAGCTGATTGGTTCTCCTACTGCAGAGAAGTGTGTATACATTACATGGACACACTTCAAAACAGTAGTGACTGCCAAATCGGTGGACCTGGAGTGACTGTAGAAATTGACGAGACACTAGTGGGTAGATGTAAATATAACCGAGGACGACTGACAGAATGGAAATGGGTATATACTCTTAATTCATTCACATCATACCTTATTTAGCACCATTATTACACACCAGCTAATATTTTCAACAAAACTTAGATACTTGGAGGCTATTGCAGGGAAACCGGGCACATTTTTCTAGAGCTCTGCCTTGACAACAAACGTTCCAAGGCAGAGCGCATACCTATCATCAAATGATGAGTAAAAATAGGCACAACAATTATAACAGGTGAGTGGAAGGCTTACCAAAGCCTTCCGCCTTCATCATATACCCACTTAACTGTTAACCTTTCCAAAAAACCTTGAGGGTAAGCACATCCACTCAATAATAATTATAGCAATATTTAATTCATTAATAGCAAATAAACTCAATGACTTCTCTGTAGTACCGAGATTTACATTTCTACTTTCAACACACTACTTCTACACTTCAGATCCTGAAACTGGAACCCACACACAGTTCATCGAAAGACTGTGGTTGCACGTAAAGAAAAGTTTGCAGCACTGATACAAAGGAACGCAGCATTTGCCATCTATTTATGCGAGTTACTTTGGGGCCCAACTGAAAAAAAGTGCCCATTTACTGACAATTACGCAGCATAGCTGCACAATATATAGATGTTATGTCCAGTGCTAGCCAGTAAGCATCGGCAGCCAACAGCAACACCACTAGCAGAGACAGAGCCACAGCCTTCAACATCAAAACGCCCAAATTAATGGTAAGTACCCTAAAAACACATTCAAAACCAACCAAAAAATAGCTTTCAAAGTGTAAAATCTCAACATACTCCACAAATTTACTTCTATTATAGTATGTATCCACCTTTTCGACTATGATGAACACTCCAGAGTAACTTCTATACTCTTTCAATGGCATTTCATTAATTTTTTTGCGGGGTTGCTCTGCGAAAGTTTGGCACAATGGTCTGTAAATGAAGGGTGCCTTACTCTCACTGTGGCTATCTGTACTAAACAAATCATCAACCTCTCAACTTCTAGTTCTTATTGTGTATCTTTTTCCCACTTACCATCAGTAGTTCTTTCTTATTTCTTATAATTTTTTAAAGTAAGACATGATTTCACTTGGTAGGTCATATCAGACAATTAATGAATATGTAAAATGATACTCAAATGAGACAAAGGTCCAAAGAGCTTAAAATTACCCAACATTTGTCTCAAGATAAGGGAAAAGTGAAAAAAACCTTATCTATACCTACGGATAGCTCACCCTGAGGTTTGGATTCTGGTCTTGTTGAATAAGGAGGCAGACTGCAGAGGCAGGTTTTTTTGGGCTTTTCAATTGCAAAACTCTGACATATATCAATTACAAATGCTCGTAGCATGCCCGACGTGACATCAAGGGCTGTGTATTATCCCACGGTTAATTACATGTACACCCTGTAGTTGTCCAATAAAGCAATGTTATATATGTGCATTACCATGAGTGAAGGTTTTCCCCTAGATGTCAAGTAAATCACGAGTTCAGAACTGTGTAAAACCTAAACTAAAAGCTTTTGTTAAGAATGTAACAATACTGCCCATTTTAAATACAATTTGAGTAATGTCATGACAAATTGTAAATACCTACCTTAAATAAATGTCATTTTAATCTTAGCAGCACCACTACTGTAGATATTCTTAACAGCTTTCTCTTAAGCAGCCTTTCTTCACGTATGAAAACAAATACACAACGCACCACGGCCACATGGATTACACGGCTTCTCTTTCTGAGCTGGCTTCTAAATTTGTATACCTCCAAATAAATTAACTTTAATATTGAAAATTACACTGTGTTTTCAATGTTGTTTCAACTCGAGATAAAACTGAATTGTTGCAGAGTTCAAGTATGGAAACAATTTACTTAGCACGTAGTATCAACAAACAAATATATTCATGGCAATTAATTGTTCAGCCCACATAGTCGGGGTGTGTGGGAGAACATTACTCAACTCCTAACCTAATCACATTATATTCTTCTTTATCTGATTACCCTCTCCCTATGTAATACTTATACCCCCTAGGACTTACAAGTCTGTGCCTAGGGTCAGATGCCTGTCGGAGAGCAGAGGAACTTATAGACTGGACTGAGTGAAGACCTGGAAGCGGGTGGTCAGCCAAGCACCAGGTATGATACTGAGGAAGAGGATGATTTGGAATGCAGGCAAAATGGATGATTTGAAATGTGATGGTGGAGCAATGAGTGATAGGGGAAGCCTGAGAAAACCTGCCCAGACGCCGCTTCATCCACCACAAATACCACATGCGGGTCCCTGGGATCAAACCCGGGCTGTGTAGGTGGTAGGTAAACAGTCTTAACTGCTCGGCAACGTTGCTGCCAATCTCATATTAATTTTTTGAAACTTCATTTGATGGAGCTAGGTAGGAAATTTCCTGTATTGCTTGTCTATTTGCTAAAACATTTAACATCGCTTTTCAGGCACATGTGGCAGTGTACTGCACAAGTTGCAGTAATGCACATAACTGACAATAATTCATACTCAGGATACAGTAGTTATACTTTCTTTTTCTTAAAATAATGTCCTCCAACTAAAGTCATATCAGATGGTGATTGAATGAAATGGGTTAAATGAAGCTCAAATAAGCCTGAGATCCATGGAACTTTAAGTTACCCGACATTTGTCTTCTGAGGATAAGGGAAAATCTCTGAAAAAAACCTAACCCTGATGACTTACCCTAAGCAAGATTCAAATTTAGGACCTCTTGAACAGACATACACGCTAACAATCACGCTACAGAGGTGGGCAGGTAGTTATACTGATATATGTAGTTATAGATTTAGGCATATGCTTGAAAAAGTGAAATCACTAAAAGGGGATGGTGTGTGGCCCCAATGACTTAACAAGGCAGAACATGTTCTTAAACCAGTACTTACTAACTCAGGATAACTTTTCACCTTCCCAGGATTTTCTAACTTAGGTATTGCTGATTAACCTGTATAATAGCGACCTGGCCTCAGCTCCTATTATCCCATATAATCTGGTACTTCATAAGGAGTGGCAGAGAAGCTGTTTCTTATAGGTAATATGATTTTAACTATTACTTCACACATCATTGGTTTAAAGAAAATGCTGATTCTGATTTCATTCTGATCAAATTAGGATGATAGATATTGTTATTAGTGTCAGTTTCTGCCAATATTACTATGACCATAGCAGTGCTGAAGTAATTGAGGATATTGGCAATGTGAGCTGGATTTTTTGCAACTACATTATTTACTGTTGGGGATATATTGTTTTTAGTGGCAGGTTCTAGACTGTAAATTGTTATATTATTCTTTGAAGAGTTAAGAGTCCATGCCTCTATTGTATAGAACAATAAAAGGAGGTTAGGCCGTTGTTATACAGAATAATTATATTGCCTTCGATAGAGTATTTAATAGCTTCCCTCAGAATATTTAAATCAACAAGATGACTGCATTTAGTTAGGAAGTAACCTACACCTTATTCAGCATAGGTGTGATGGTGTCAATTACATTAAAGTGTTACAGTTCCATGTAGAGTAATGTCCCAGAATTGCAATTTAATGCACATATACATCCTTGCTTTGTTTCACAAGGTTTACAAGTAATTAATTGCAACTATAGGTGGGTATACTGAAGGCCTGAGCCACAAAGCATAGCCGAGGGATACTTTTCATAAGCAGAGGTTTGTGGCAGTGAAAGCTGCAACTGTGAAGCAATGGAAAAGTGTATAACCGAAACATCAGTGTATGTAATACCCAATTATCACTCGGCACTGAAGAGTCCCTAACGTAAGTCTTTTCCAGCGCTATACTGTACTGAGTATCAGGGGTCCCTATCCCTCCAAAAAGCTATAGCATATTAATCCCCAATTTTTCTGAGAGTTCAATATCAACTATTTAGTTCACCTTTTATGAAATTGGAAAGCCTCTCAGTCTTGCAGGTACTGAAATAGCTATTGTGATACTGATAAACAATAAAAACTTAAACAAATAATTGGACAATTAAAACCAGTAAGATAAACCATTATGTTTACAGCAAAGAATTACAAATAAACCATATGGCAGATTCTGTATTTGGTATTTCAATATATTCTAAGTGTCTGTCTAAATAGATCAATATACTTGTAGTAAGCATAGCAGTAATGTCATATGTTCTGTATGAAGTTGGAAGTGAAGTGATGTGCCAGACTTTAACAGCAAATTTCTCATGTTGTGAATAACAAGAAAGTTTAATACCAAAATGTTGTTGTTGTTAGCTAATGCTGGATTTCTGACAATGAAGTCATTAATCCTCTTGCTCTGCAATATTTTTCACTGATATTGAAGAGAGCAATAGCAGTTATAGTAACCGCTTTTTAGAGAGCACCCACCACATTTTTATGTTTTGGCAGTCACATCGCTCTCTCACAACCCCCAGAATGTCTGGAGGACCACACCTGTCGTTGGTTTACAGGTCTCACTGACCTGACCGGGAGAATTATCAAAATAAATTCACCAACCATATCCTCTGATTACCAATCAGAGGACGTATTACATGCCATGACAGGTCAGCATATTAGGGGTTAAGATTTTATAGAGAAATTAGAGAAATGGAGAGGTTGGAAAAATAAAGACTCCCTAGCCCTCGGGAACCCTAATAGCATCGGGGTCGGAAGAGAACAAGAGATGACCAAGGTAAGGTCAGATAGAAAAGTTAGTGAGGAGCAAAACACCAGTAAGTGGAAGTAATGTTCTGCTCAGCTTGGGTACCTTGTGGTCGCCATTCACATATCCCCTAGATGGAGACCCCTGAGTCTTAATAATACCAAAATGTTGAAAAGTTTATAGTTATCTAGAAAAAAATATTTGTATCAAAAAATTTATCATCACCTGGCTGAATTATTATTGATTGAAGCTTCTTGATTTATGGCTATATTCATAGAAATTTGAATAAATGACAACTTTTCCCTTTGGGGTATTTCAATAGATTCAATGGTTTTAGTGTAAATTAAACTTAAAAAACTCACAATTTATTGCAACAAAAAGGCAACAAATTGTGTGATCTTTTAAATTTAATTTACACAAAAACCACTGAATCTGTTGAAATACACCAAAGGAAAAAGTTGTCATTTATTCAGTTTTCTATGAATATAGCCACAAATCAAGAACCTTTAATGAATAATGATAATGATGATGATAATTAATAGTAATAGTAATGATGATGATAATTAATAATAATAATAATAATAATAATAATAATAATAATAATAATAATAATAATAATAATAATAATAATAATAATAATAATAATAATAATAATAATAATAATAATAATAATAATAATAATAATAATAATAATAATAATAATAATAATAAGTAATAACAAATAATAAATAAAAATTAACAATAGCAATAATAATAATAACAATAACTGGTGCTGTTTTTGCAATTATTAACGACGCTGTGTCTTTACGCTAATGAGATCTTTTTGATCTCAGGGCTTGGTAACGGATGGAATGAAATATCACACAATGTTTCTTTATCACAATGTATCAATTTATTAACACTTTATCGATACTTTACACTCTCAGCACCATGTTAAATGCTTAAAAACCTTTACACTTTTGTTTATTCAGTAGAATTTATGCTTGATGAAAGTTTGGTGAAAGTTCCATGTTCACACTACATAAATATGATCGTCTTTTCATCTCGGAGATACACACGCTAGTGAACAGTTTTTTTTGGCGTCGTTTGACGCGACACCGCCTTTTTCATATTCATCCGCGCATGCGTCCATCAAATAGTTCTTTCTTGTTAGGGAAGCGATCCCTAATCATCTTCCCCTACTTTTATTATGGAACACATATAATTCTAATATTTATACACATATATTAAAATCAAATATGGAAAGATTTATGACGTCTTTGTGCAAACTTAGTTGTTCGTAACAATGAACCTTATCAACATGTTTTCGTCATTTAATTATCTCATACCAACATCAAAAAATGAATTACACTTTTAACAAACATTCACATGAACGATTTTCTTTTGGGGTCTTCTAATATTCTGTCTCATAACAATAATAATTCAGCCAGATGATAAATTTTTTGATAAAAATAATTTTTTTTTGAAAACTATAAACTTTTCAACATTTTGGTACTAGACTTTCACAACATAAAAAATTTGCTGTTAAAGTCTGGCAGATTATTTCATTTCCATCCTGTATGTCTAACATACCTAACAGGAGAGCAGAAAACCTCCAACTGTGTAGTGTTCTTCCACTGGGCATGTGGAAATATAATAATGCACTGCTGCTGTAAACAGGACATGCTCCTGACTTGGAGTTGATGGTGATGTCAGGTGGTTCAGTTATTTTGCATGACTTAATATTTTGTCCTGTACTTACTAACAAAGTGTGCTATGGCTCAGCATATTTTTTCTACTGCACAGTATGTATTTATGATTTGTATGTGTTAACTGAGTAAGCTCTCCAAGTGAAAATATGATTTGGAGAAAGAATTCCAAGTGTAAAAGTTCCAGGCCTAAAAGACAGCATACAGTTCTTACCAAAGAAACATTAAACAACATCGGTCATTGAAGAATTCACCCCAAAAATTGCGTAGGTGTCTTTCACAACAGGTAGGCATTTCTTATGGTTTTGCATGAACAGCTACTAAATTGCTAAAGTTAAAACCATATGAAATAACTGCAGCACATGCTCTTCAACCAGGTGATCCTGTAATGAGGCACACGTTTCGTGAGTGGACTCTCAATAGTGTACACAATGGCTGAATACGCCCACATTTAATATTTTTCACAGACAAGGCTTGATTCCACCTTCATGGATATGTGTGTAGACAAAATAGTCATTGAAGCTCCCTCATATTATTCATGAAGTATCCCTTCATGATGAAAAATCTGGTGTATTGTGCACAATGAACCGTAAAAGTTACAGGTTCAATTTTTTCCCACTCAACAGTTCAGACTTATACATATGTGAATACAGCTTTGCCCCCTTGTTTTAAAGAATTAATAGACAGGGAGCATGATTTTTGCCTTGTTTCAACAAGACTCTGCAACAATTCATACGGCCAATCTTTCGATGAGAACAATTGAAAGTGTGCCCCAGGACAGAATTATTAGTAGAGATCTGTGGTTATCTTAGTCCCCCAACCTAATCCCTTGTGATTTCTATCTCTGGGGTAACTTAAAGTGTACAAGACAAATCCACACAGCCTGGAAGAATTAAAACGAAATATCTGCTGGGAAATGGTCAGAATTTCTCAACTATATTGAGTGATGGATAATTTCCTAAAGAGGTACCCAAAAATGTATAGGGAACAATGGTTTCAGCATTTCCTTTCATGAAGTTGGTGGGTTTACAAATGTTTGGTTTCATTTGCGCCTTTCTCTGATAGCGACAGCTGGCAATGAGTGCCAAGGATGCAGAAAGGCAAAACAGTGTGCAGTCGGTTCGGTTGTTTTGCTCTCCCTATATAATTTTGTTATTCATTTTATATAGAACTATATAAATATATACTATGCAATATGAATTGTACTTAAAATTAGCTTAGTTGCTTGTTTATTGATATCGACATTTAATTTAACAAACTAAAGAATACAGATTTATTAAATACTTCAGTCAATTAAATATAGTAATAAATAAGTTTATATTACCTCCAATAACCTCAGTATTTTTGCATGCCCCAAATTTTTAATTCTCCCCAAAAATATTCTTTGCATCATTATTCCTTGCCATGGACTGTCCCTATGGGTTACTATATGTGATATGGAACACACATTAATCGGTACAATTCCAATACGAGGGTCATCTCAAAAGTAAGTTACACTATTTTTTAAATCTGCACGGTAGGTGGGAAAAGTCTGAAAGTCCCAGGGAATATAGCTAGGTTGTAGTAGCAGCACTGTAAAATTCCTAGGCACCTACGTTTACTGCTTGGACATTAAAAGGGCAGTAACAATGGAGACTCCCCTCGGTTCTCCCGTCAGTTGCAAAGTTTGCATTTTAATCTGTTTTTTGACAGGAAAAAAAATATATGTACGAACTTCATTATGAGTTGCACAGTGTTTATGGTAAAGACGTTATGTCCAGACCAATGGTTTCTTGTTGGTGCTAATCGTTCATTGAAGGGAGAACAACATTACTTGATGAGCAATGAAGCGGCCAGCCCTCCACTTTCCACACTCTGGATATTGTTGACAAGATTCGAGTCATATAGACACCGATTGGTGTAGTTTTGAACTTCTTCCTTATATCAAAATAAGACATGCATCACTTCACAGGATCATTTCTGAGGATCTGTACCTATCGAAAGCGTCTGCAATATGGGTTCCTCACATGCTTTCAGAATAACACTAGGAGCAAAGAGTTGATGCCACATTGCAATTTTTGTAATTTTTTTAGAATGAACAAAACTGTTTATTCGACCAAATAATGACTGAGGGTGAGACATGGATCCATTACTGGACACCCAAATCCAAAATCAGAGTATGGTGTGGAAACGAACGGATGAGGCAACACCAAAAGAGGGAAAAGTTGTTGCATCAGTTGGCAAGGTCATGGCAATGATATTCTGGGATTCAGAGGGAGTACTGTTAATTGATTACCTGCTCCGTGGGACCATGATGACATCTGCTTGCCATTGTGAGTTGCTGTGAAACTCAGAAGAGCCATACAAACAAAAAGAGGAGAAAGTTGAGCTAAATAGTTTTTCTGTTCCACGGCAATGCTCACCTGCATGTTTTTCATGAAATTCAAGCCCTGTTTGAGCAGTTTCGATGGGATGTTTTCGGCCATCCACTTTGTTCACCTGACCTTGCACTACCTGCCTCAGTAGCGTGATGGTTAGCATGTCTGCCTCAGGTTCAAGAGATTGCGAGTTCAAATCTCGCTTAGGGTAAGTTATCTGGATAAGGTTTTTTTCCAAGGTTTTCCCTTATCCTCAGAGGACGAGTGTCAGGTAACTTAAAGCTCCATGGACCACGGGCTCATTTGAGCATCATTTCACCCATTTCATTCATTCACCATCAGATGATACAATGTTGGAGAGCATAAATTAAAAAAAAAAACTGACCTTGCACCGAGTGATTACCATCTTTTCTGGGGATACAGCAACATCTTAGGCGAAGGTGCTTTTTAAATGACTAGGAGCTAAAACAAGAAGTGTAAAGATGGCTAGCCAGTTTGGTGGGAGAGCGGTTTGACACTGGGTTAAAAACTGTTATCGCAGTACCAGAAATGCACTGAGGTTCAAGGAAATTATGTAGAAATATAGGTACTGAATGTAGTTTTGAAAATGTACTCCTTTTAAAACATTTAAACGTTTTGTTATTTTTTTAAAAAAATAGTGCAACTTACTTTTGAGATGCCCCTTGTAGATGCAAATAACTAATACTTTAACCACAGAAGTGTTAAAAATAATGGGATATTCTTTGCTACTTTGCCCCAATTGAATAATAATAAAAACCGTAGGTGGAATAACTGAGAATACCTTGGAAAAGTGTTAAGGAATAGATGCTGCCATGACAATGTCCTTGTACTTGTCCTGTTCCAGAGCCTTTTTATTTATAGAAAAATATTGCATCACAACAGCTTAAAATGGCATGTAGATACTGTGCATGCAGGAATGAGGTGCCAACGTAAGTGAACTAGTAGCTTTGTGCATCCTTGGGCTTTAGTTACATTGATGTTTCACCTAAGCTGGCTTACATCTTGCATTTGTATGTGGGTAAGAAAATAAATATTTTGTTTCTTATTATTTATGCCAACAAACTTACTGTTGGTGTTTTTAAACACACAAGTCGTGTGTGGGCAAAGATTAAGAGGTAGAACTGGAACTTAAAAATTCAATGCCACAACTGGGATTTGAACCACAGACCTTCCGCTTACCGGGTGGACGCTCTAGCCACTGAGTTATTGTGACAAACTGCCAGAATGGCATTAAATTCTCAAGCCAGTTCGTATTTCTCCTGGTAAACCACAAAGGCAGTCTCACATCAGAAACAATTACCCCAATGGTGACTTACTATTGTAAGTACTTTATATCCCAGGATTAAATAACCTTCACATGGTAATTATTATTTATTTATGCCAACAAACTTACTGTTGGTGTTTTTAAACACACAAGCCGTGTGTGGGCAAAGTTTAAGAGGTAGAACTGGAACTTAAAAATTCAATGCCACAACTGGGATTTGAACCACAGACCTTCCGCTTGCCGGGCGGACGCTCTAACCACTGAGCTATTGTGACTGCCTTTGTGGTTTACCAGGAGAAATACGAACTGGCTTGAGAATTTAATGCCATTCTGGCAGTTTGTCACAATAGCTCAGTGGTTAGAGCGTCCGCCCGGCAAGCGGAAGGTCTGTGGTTCAAATCCCAGCTGTGGCATTGAATTGTTAAGTTCCAGTTCTACCTCTTAAATTTTGTTTCTTAATGATGCTGTCAATTGTATGAATCATATCTGTACTGTCATGTGGGAATTTTGTCCAGCAGTTCTTTTACATGCCAGTAAATCTGCAGAAATGAGGCTGTCACTTTTAAGCATATCTAAAAACCATCAATGTGGGTTGCATTTGAAGTCATGACTTCGGGATCAGTAGGCCAGCCCATAGCCAACTTAGCCACTCCAATGACATATTTGTGTAAGGTTAACAGTATTTGTTTTTCTCATGTTGGTATCTGTGACTTCAGAGTGTGATATTTTTTACATTGATGCATACAGTACAGTGAACGGAGGAATTGAGCAAAAGTAGTAAGGAATACATACAGGTCATGCTGTCTAGGTAAGGTCAGTTTGATATCATTAGTATTACTGAAACATACGTAGTTAAATGATGCTGAATTGCAATATTTTGTTACTTTGATAGCAGCAACTATTTATTTATTACTAGTATAGGAGTGATACAACTGTGAAACTTCTACAGCCCTACTGTTGCCAGTTGTAGTTGTAGTTGTCTACAACCTGTTGCCAGTTGTAGTATTCCTGGAGCATCTCTTGTTGTGTTGATGTCTCTAACAGACCACCTTAGTGCCTGTAGAATCTTGGAACAATCGAAAATCAAACTTTACAAAATAGTTCCTTTATCTTTGGTATCAAATTATAAACATAGGGATGTAAGTCTAGTGAATGAGGTAGGTGGAAGAGCATTTTCCACCCCCAGTGATGCTACAGATCAGCTACAAGGTGTGCCTGAGCATTACCCTGCAAAATGATCTGAGAATTCTGGAAAGTGTGATTTCTTTGCAACACTGCTCTCAGGTTATTCTCAAAACAAAAAAAAAAACAAAAACAAAAAAAAAAATAAATAAATAAAATAAAAAAAAAAATACTGTGCTTTAACATTCTGTTCTTGTGGGATGGTATGTGTTAGGATGATGTAATCAAGCTGTATACAAGAATCAACATAACTTTCACATTTATAGGGATACGACCACCAATGTTATGCATGGAGACCCATATGACGCTACTGATTGGATTGGTGCTTAAGCAGAGGTTTGTATGATCTGGCCCATGTTTTATCTAGTGCAGTAATGCACTATAAGAATGCGTTTCCATTACAACCATAATGCTCCAGGTAAGTTTGAGCAGGGTGGTGTCATAGATTTTTATAAATTTATTTATAAATTTTATTGTACTATTGTGTACAATGAATTGCTATTGTTTAGTAGTATTTGTATCTTTTTTAGTGTGATTATGTGTTAAATGTTATAATCTGTGGGTTTTTTTTCATGTGATTTATGTTTTCCTTTGTTGTTTGAGGAAGGAGACATCACGTTCAGCAGGTGAACTAATCACGAATGTAAGGTGATGTACTATCTCATCAACATCTTTGAACAGGCGATCGACGGAAACAGCTGTTAAGCTGGTATAAAGAGCCCAGGTTGCTCAGTATATCTACCAGATGGGTCACGTGATGATGGTGTGTAACAAGTTGGTAAAGCATGGAAAATTGTGCTGGAGATGTCAGAGGCGATGCACCACTTAAAGCGATGTATAAGGTGTGCTGAGTAAAGAGATAAATCCAGGTGAGGGCGAGTGCCAGTCGAATCAGGAAAAAGTAGGTTTACCAGCATTATGAAGAGAAGGGTTCTAATGTGCGAAAAGGTCAGCAAGGTATGTCCCACTTAGGCAAGCCCCAAAGAGTGTGGTGGGCATTAAAGTATGTCAACAAAGGGTAGGGCACTGGGATACTAGTTTATATAGGTCCAGCAAGGTGGCAGATGAACACAACAGAGTGTGAAAGAAAAGTCAGGTAAAGTCAGAGTAACAGCAACAGTAGCAATAGGTGAGAATGAGACTGGTAAAAAAAATATTGTGAATCACGAGCATGTACAGGAGTATCAATTTCTGTTGGGAGTTAAAAGTGCAACGGAATGAAACCAGGAAATGTAAACCACTATTTGTGCAGCTTGACTTTCCTGTAAGCACAGAATATTGGGAGATATCGATTTGGTAATTGTGATTTGTCCCTATATGCGCACATGCCACATCTATTTCACTGGAGAATGGACATCCTGAGGCAAAAGCTGTTGCTAGGTGCACCTGACCAGTGGCTGTCACTTTAGCTTACTCTTTTGGTTCCATGGGGGACTAGGGCTTTTGCGGATAAGCGGTTCTTGCTCCATAGGCGGCTCAGAAGAAAGAGAGTTTCATTAGAAGCCGAATACAATGCTACGAAGTGATACCCTGTAGACATGGGATTTTTCCTCAAACTCCGCTGAACGTGACCATGCCATATGGTACCTTGGAGGCATAATCGCAGTGGCGGAAATGGAAAAGTGCCTTTAAGGCATAGCCTCCTCTGGCAGAAGTCGTAAGGTCTTTGAGAAAGTCAGTGCATTTCGATTAAACTTCACATTTCTGGATTTGACCCTCAACAAACTGTGTAGTACTGTGGTATTCAACAAGAGAACGTTATATGAGACGGGCACAGGAAAAAACAGAGCTAGCTATCTTGTCTAGACCCGATTTAATAACAAAAGGTTGGACTTTTAAGATGACTGACCCTCTTACAATTTATGAATCACTAGGGAAGGAGCTGGTGATAACGCGTGTAAATCTTTTTCTTCATGGATTTATCGTTTGCTTTTAGGAATGGGGCTTGCCATGAGAAGATATATTAATTTTGTCCCCGAGTGCTCCCCACCCACAGGGATGACAGAGCTACCCAGGGAATATAGCAGGCTCACCATCCCATTCACACTGTAGTTTGGTGAAATACATAGCCCTAGGCGACTGATTAGAAGTGGGTTAGCCTCTAGCTAACCAAATGAAGAAACCAAAGTGACATATTGGTAATGAATACCCTTCCTTAAGACAGCCTCAACTAGACTCACACACGCATCCATCAACTAACCAGGACGAGCTATGTAGAAAATGTCATGAGAATTTGGGCACCCCAAAGTTTGCAGCCTGATATGTATCGTCTAGCACTGCAAAATCAATTTTTTAACTTCAGTTGATCTGAATTATAATTCCTGGAGAAAAAGTAGTAAAGCAAAAGGAAAAGTTAACAATAACTTATATTTTTATACATAAAATTAATAAGAGTTCAAATGTTCTAGAGTTGTCATATGAAACTAATGAACATCTATAGATATTCAGAATAGCTCAACTATACATAAAATATCTCCAGCAAAACTGCATCACTGAAAGCCAAACAATGGTCATGGAGGTACTAAGATGTATATACCATCTTCCTGGGAGGAAGTTGCTATATTGTAGGCATGATTTGCCACACAAAGAATCTGGATTGCACATAATACGAGCAAGTGACATTGAATTTTTTAACCCTGTCGTGACTTTGGTGGGTGTAAAGTAAAGAAGACAGATGTAGTCGAGATAAAGAAACACTTTTATTTCCGTAAACAGTAACTTTGTACACTCGTTGCAACATCAAGAAAGTCTTTCTTTACCGATTCACCAACAGCACGGCTCCGAATTCGTAACACAAAAACTGTCCCTTCTCACACTTTACCGCTATTTATATCTCCCAGGCACTGTCGGTCTGGGTGACTCAGTTGGTTAGACGCTGGCTTACTGATCCCAAGGTCGCGGGTTCAAACCCGGCCCAGGCCGATGGTTTTAAGTGTGCTTAAAAGCGACAGCTCCATGTCAGTAGATTTACTGGCATGTAAAAGAACTCCTGCGGGACGAAATTCCGGCACACCGGCGACGCTGATGTGATCCTGGCAATTGACAGCGTCGTTAAACAACAAAATAATTTTTTTTTTCCAGGCACTATTCTGGAAACTTCAGGAAAGTTCAGTTATTATTGTGGTGAAATACAAAGCAGAAAATTCCAGAAGTCTCTATCCCTTTCTCTCTTTCGGCAAGCGTCCCAACAATGCGGCCATTCTCTGTCTCTTCCCTTCGGCTCCTTTGCAGTAGTGCCGACAATAATGCGATGGGCGACACTGCTCCCTCCTCAAGGCTGGTCGTCCCGAACAGCACCATCGTAACGGGCCAGGCGATCCAGGTGTACCACTAACATCTTTCCTCGGGGCACCTTCTGGATGCGGTAGACTACGTCGTTAATCCTCTTTACCACTCGGTACGGTCCTTGCCACGGTTGTTGAAGTTTTGGGCAGCGTCCCTTGGTCCGGGTAGGGCGGTACAACCAGACCATGTCACCTTGCTGGAATCCTCGGCTGTTGGCTTGCCTGTCGTACCGGGTCTTCATGCGGTCACTCGCCATCTGGATGTTCTGACGAGCCATCTCGAGCATGTCCTGGAGATGGTCTACTAGATTGTCCACATACTCGGTTGCCGGCTGTTTCGCTTCCGGGGGGCTCCCAAAAGCCAGGTCACAAGGGAGGCGTAGCTCTCGGCCGAACATCAGGCTTGCTGGTGTCATCCCGGTGGTGTCGTGTGTCGACGAACGGTAGGCCAGCAAGAACAGTGGTACCTTGAGGTCCCAGTCTCGCTGATGGCTGGCCACGACCTTCCTCAGGTGCTCCTCTAGGGTCTTGATGTATCTCTCGACCATGCCGTCCGACTGTGGATGTAGGGGTGTTGTGCGGGTCTTGTTCACCCCAAGTCTTTCCAATGCCTCCTTCATTAGGTGCGACTCAAAATTGGTGCCCTGGTCGCTGTGGAGCTGTAACGGGACCCCAAAACGGCAGAACAACTGTTCCACGAGGCAGTCTGTAATCGTCTTCGCCTCTTGGTTCGGGATGGCATACACCTCCGGCCACTTGGTGAAGTAGTGCACAGCTACCATCAGGTACTTGTTGCCTCGATCGGACACTGGGAATGGTCCAGCTATGTCGACGGCGATGCGTTCGAAGGGCGCTCCGACGTTGTACTGCTGCATGCGACCCCGGCTCCTAGTCTGGGGGCCGCGACTCGCCGCGCACACGTGACATTGACGGCACCAGTTCTTAGAGCCTCAGCCAGTAGTAGCGCTGTCGGAGTTTGTCGATCGTCCGGTTTGCTCCTAGGTGTCCACCCGAGGTACCGGCGTGCACTTCCTCCAAGACTTCCGGGACCTTACTTCGGGGAAGTACCAACTGCTCTTTCTGGATCTTCCCATCAGGTGATTCCCATACCCGGAACAGCACGCCCTCTTTGGTCTTCAACGAGTCCCATTGGGCCCAGTACGACTTGTATGCAGCGCTTCTGGGTGAGATGTCCTCCCAGGTTGGTCTCGTCCCTGCCTGCACTTCTCTCAAGAGTGGCCCCAAGTCGGCGTCCCTGGACTGTTCTGCGGTCTTCATCGTAGCGGACACTCCTTGTCTTCGAGGTCGGAGTAGCCGTCACTTTGGCCGCTTCCATCCTTAATGCGGCCGTTAGTGCCTCGTGGATGGTCTTGTAGTCGCCGAGCATCAGGCGTTGACGCATCTCGGCATCGCGTACCCCGTCGACGAAGGTATAGGCGGCTTCTCGGGATACGAATTCGGAGGGGAGATCGACCAAGGCTTTGCTGGCCAGCTGTTCGATTGCCAGGGCGAACTCCTGCAGCGTCTCCACTGGCAGTTGCATCCTAGATTTCAGTTGGCTGCGGTAGGCTGCGGCTAAGCGGTGGTTTCCGAACCGGTTCTCCAGGGCCTCCCAGATGTCCTTGGGCACCGCCGCTGTCTGGACTGCGTTCAGCACCTCTGCGGCTCGTCCCTGGAGGCTGGCTATCAGCTGCGCGGCCTCTTCTTCTGGCGACCATTTGTTGTGCTTGGCCACTGTGTCGAATTGACGGCCGAAGACCTCAAACGTTGACGTGCCAACGTACTTCGGTGGTTTGACGCGCGTCGATGTTCTGTCGCGTGCTGGAGCCTCGGCCTTGTAGTTCTTGAGCTTTTCACTAAGCATCCCTTCCACCATTGCATTTAGCTCCTTGGCGCTACCGTCGACCCTGTCTTCGAGAACGCTAAGCCGTTCCCCGACATTCTCCAGGGCGTCAACGCGTTGGCCGAGGTCCTCCATCTTTCCACCGAGCTCTTCCACCTTTCCACCGAGCTCTTTCACATCCTTCCTTACGCCAGCCAGTTGCTCGTCAATTTTCGCCGATAGCTCCGTCTTCATCTCTTTCAGCTCGGCAGCGAGGTTGTCGTTTGCCGTCTTCATCTCTGCTTTCAGCTCTTGTAAAAAGCTCAACAATGTAGCCTCCATCGTCATATCCCACTTCTGACACCAGTGTGACTTTGGTGGTTGTAAAGTAAAGAAGACAGATGTAGTCGAGATAAAGAAACACTTTTATTTCCGTAAACAGTAACTTTGTACACTCGTTGCAACAGCAAGAAAGTCTTTACCGATTCACCAACAGCACGGCTCCGAATTCGTAACACAAAAACTGTCCCTTCTCACACTTTACCGCTATTTATATCTCCCAGGCACTATTCTGGAAACTTCAGGAAAGTTCAGTTATTATTGCGGTGAAATACAAAGCAGAAAATTCCAGAAATCCCTATCCCTTTCTCTCTTTCGGCAAGCACCCCAACAATGCGGCCATTCTCTGTCTCTTCCCTTCGGCTCCTTTGCGGTAGTGCCGACAATAATGCGATGGGCGACATTATTGCATACACGTGGCTAGTGTGAAAGAACGTTATCAGATATGTTTCCCTTCCTTAATTGAGGAGCGTAGAACTCTACCACATTGTTAAAATCACTTAAGATACCTAATTTGTGCTCAGACTGAAAAATTGACACTAGCAGAGCAAGTAGTCATTTTTACTTTAACAATATACAGTTTAAGTGCTGAGGCTTTCACGGCCGGCATTATCAACTATGTTAAGTAGATTTTCCGGGCCTGTGGGCTGTGGTCGAGTTGGATTACCTTCCTCCGACGTTTCGCTGAAAACTGCGTCCAGCATCTTCAGGGTCAACCTCTGTTATTTTGGTCTAACTTAGCGGCTGCACATAAACTAAAGTTCACTGCAAACTTTCATATTACTGATCATTTTTGTTTCTTATTAGTGTCCTTGGTACCATAAATTTTCACGATCGCTCGTTCTCATGAATACCAACATGAGATTATCGCTAACAAATCTTTTCTTAATAAATTGATCTCAAATTATATTTTCAAATGCCGGCAAATGGGACGTCTCTGATCCTGGTATAAAAGAGAAAGCTTCCCGTGTCTCGGGTTTTCTTCTCCCTCTTATTAGAGCCGGGAGCCAAGTTTTGCTTATCTGCTGTCTCTCTTCTTTTCGATTGTAGGAGTTTTTATGCATAAAAATCTCTATCGCTTCCCGAGTCAAGCGAGTCTGGTAGTGGCTTGTCCTTGAGAGTACCTCCGTGTCTTTGTAATTCACGTCGTGGCCGAACAATAGTGTTCTGCCACCGCTGACTTGTCCGTCTGCCCCAACCGGCTATGTCTTTCATGTTCTTTTAGTCGAGTGCTGATACTCCGCATGGTGGTGCCTATATATACTTGTCCACAGCTACATGGTATTTTGTAAACACCGGCTGTGCAGTGTGGATATCTTTTATCCTTAACGGAGTTAAATAAATCTTTGACTTTCTTTGTTGGCCTATAAATAGTCCTAATGTTGTACTGTTGCAGCAGTCTTCCTATTCGGTCTGTTACCTTATGGATGTATGGTAAATAGATGGTGCTCAGGATTTGCTTCCTCCGGTCGTTTTGGACTGACGGGTACCTCGGATGGAGAGCTCTTGTAATTTCCTTGTGTGTATAACCGTTGCTGATGAGGGCCTTGTTTAGATGTCGGATTTCTTTATTCAGCTTTTGTGGCTCACAAATCTTCTTGGCTCGTTCGGAAAGGGTTTTGATTATGCCCAATTTTTGTCTTGGATGATGGTTCCAGGTTTTATGGAGGTACCTATCAGTATGAGTAGGTTTGCGATAAACTGTATGACCCAGACGTGAATCAGCTTCTCTTGTCACTAGGACATCCAGGAAAGGAAGACTGTTGTCTGTTTCCTTTTCCATGGTGAACTGTATGGCACGGTTTTGGCTATTTAGATGATGAAAAAAAGGCTTCTGGTTTTTCCTCCCCGTGGCTCCAGATAATGAAGGTGTCGTCCACATACCTAAGCCAGGTTTTTGGTTTATATGTAGCGCTTCTTCCTCAAACTTCTCCATGAAAAAATTTGCAACTACCGGGCTTAAAGGGCTGCCCATGGCAACGCCGTCTATCTGTTCATATAAAGTGTTGTTCCACTGGAAGTAGCTTGTGGTTAGGCAGTGACGAAAAAGACTGGTGATGTCGGGCGGAAAAAAACTCCGTTAAGGATGAAAGACATCCACACTGCACAGCCGGTGTTTACAAAATACCATGTAGCTGTGGACAAGTATATATAGGCACCACCATGCGGAGTATCAGCACTCGACTAAAAGAACATGAAAGACATAGCCGGTTGGGGCAGACGGACAAGTCAGCGGTGGCAGAACACTATTGTTCGGCCACGACGTGAATTACAAAGACACGGAGGTACTCTCAAGGACAAGCCACTACCAGACTCGCTTGACTCGGGAAGCGATAGAGATTTTTATGCATAAAAACTCCTACAATCGAAAAGAAGAGAGACAGCAGATAAGCAAAACTTGGCTCCCGGCTCTAATAAGAGGGAGAAGAAAACCCGAGACACGGGAAGCTTTCTCTTTTATACCAGGATCAGAGACGTCCCATTTGCCGGCATTTGAAAATATAATTTGAGATCAATTTATTAAGAAAAGATTTGTTAGCGATAATCTCATGTTGGTATTCATGAGAACGAGCGATCGTGAAAATTTATGGTACCAAGGACACTAATAAGAAACAAAAATGATCAGTAATATGAAAGTTTGCAGTGAACTTTAGTTTATGTGCAGCCGCTAAGTTAGACCAAAATAACAGAGGTTGACCCTGAAGATGCTGGACGCAGTTTTCAGCGAAACGTCGGAGGAAGGTAATCCAACTCGACCACGGCCCACAAGCCCGGAAAATCTACTTAACATAGTTAATATACAGTTTCATGTTATATGGCTGTTTCTCACACAGTGTGAGCCAAAGCATAGAAATACTTACAAAAAAGAGTTCAATTATCGTAGTACACAAAACACTCAAATGGTGTAAAAGAATTGGTACATTGGTGCCCTAATGGAACGCCATTTGTCAAAATGTACTTGAGCATTTAGATGTAATTTCACAATTCTTATAAAATAAAGGAAATAGAAATGTAAATTGATACTGTTTATACAAGAAGCAGTTATAAGACATAATTACTTATAAGTGAAATTGCCATACAATGAGAATTTTTTCAGCACTATGTATTGTTAGCCTCAGCATCAATGTTACCATTAATCTATTTAGTGAAATAAATTTTTGCACTTTAGTGCATCTTCTTGTTGCTATTTTGCATAGTTATTATTTTGTCTTTTATAGGCACCAAACATGTGGCTCCTCTGTAATAGCGAAATTAGAATTCTAAATTCAGGGTGAATTACACCAGAATCTACTCTATAACCAAGTCCATTGTATTTGATTGTCTTTGCCTGTTACTAAATTAATTCCTCAGGAATAATAAAAAGCAAGCTATGAGATACATTTATCAATACAAACCTATAAGTAAAACTAACCATTCAACACCGAATGTCTATCCTGGCTGTTTGCAGAAATACGAAAGCACACCATTTCAGGGTCTATGGGCTGCTATTCATAAAAAAGCTCTACCACAGTACTAAATTAGAAATTAACTCTGAGATGCCTATTTAAGCTGCAAACGATATGGGAGAATAATTTTGCTTTTTAATCTATCACCTAATCCACCAAAGAACCCATTTGTTACATTTCTTTTACTATACAATTGAATATAGGTTACAGATAATGTGCAAAACTGGCAAGATAAGAAATTATAGACAAGGTATTGTATGCTTTTCTCCATTCATGAATGTGTTTAGGAATTAATACACATTTTGCAGAGAAATGGAGAATGAGAAGATTTTGGATTCATAAAACAAACTGATTTCGTATAAGATTAAATAAGGGTGAAATACTTCTCATGTTCATCACTCTCCTGTAGACTTTGTGATTCTGAACTGATCAGTTTTCTGGAATTTAACAGCTGAGGGCATCCTACTCACAAACATTACACTACTGTAGCTCTTTGTCCTGGTGAATTAATATGTGTCTTTTCATATATGATAAGTGAGCAAAAGCCTTGTTACAAATGTTACATTTATGTGGCTTTATACCATCATGAATCGATTTGTGTCTTTTCAAATGTGATAACTCAGTGAAAGACTTGTTGCAAATGTTACACTTGTGTGGCTTTATACCATCATGGCTCAATTTGTGTCTTTTCAAGTTTGATAACACAGTAAAAGCATTGTTACAAATGTTACACTTATGTTGCTTTATGCCTTCATGAATCAATTTATGTGTTTTCAAATGTGATAAATGAAAAAAAGCCTTGCTACAGATGTCACACTTGTGTGGCTTTATGCCTTCATGAATTAATTTGTGTGTTTTCAAAGGCGATAAATGAGTAAAAGCCTTGTTACAAACGTCACATCTATGTGGCCTTATGCCTTCATGAATCAATTTGTGTCTTTTCAAACTTGATAACTCAGTAAAAGCCTTGTTACATATGTTACACTTGTTTGGTTTTATGTTCTCATGAACCAATTTGTGTCGTTTTAAAACTGGTAACTCAGTAAAAGCCTTATTACAAATGTTACACTGGTGTGGCTTTATGCCCTCGTGAAATAATTTGTGCGTTTTCAAATGTGATGCACGAGTAAAAGCCTTGTTACAAACGTCACACTTATATGGGTTTATGTCCTCATGAATCAATTTGTGCCTTTTCAAATCTGAGAACAGAGTAAAAGCCTTGTTACAAATGTTACACTTGTGTGGCTTTATGCCCTCGTGAATTAATTTGTGTGTTTTCAAATTTGAGAACTCAGTAAAGGCCCTGTTACAAATATTACACTTGTGTGGCTTTATGCCTTCGTGAATAAATTTGTGTCTTTTCAAATGTGACAGCCTAGTATAAGCTTTGTCACAAATATTACACTTGTATGACTTTGTGACTTCATGGCTCAATTTATGTGTTTCCAAATATTGTAAAAGAGCAAAACTCTTATTACAATTGTTACATTTATGTTGTTTTTCTCCTTCGTCAATCAAATTGCGAGTTTTCAGAGACGAAAACTGATTCAAAACCTTGACACAAGTGTCACACTTATTTGCTTCTTTACTGTCCAGAAGCAGTCTGTGTTTTTCTAAATGGGAGGGATATTCAAAACACTTCTCACAAATATCACATTTGTATGACTTTCTATAATCATGACTCAAGGTTGACTTGCAGTGCTCATTATTGATATCCTGCTCATTGCTATTGCTCTGCTGAAGCAACTTACTTTGTTTGAAAGAGGAGGCCATGTTGATAATTTTCCCATCATATGCTTCTGAGCAAACACCTGCTTCTATTGAATGTATATCAGTAACTCCACTTTCCTGGCCTTGACATTTTGTGTCACTTTCACATTCAGTCCTATCCTTAGTCATATTGAAAATTCCGTCATTTCCTAAGCTTTCACTGGAGGACAAACCTGATGTATAACTGGACACTCCTTTGTATAATCTGAAATATAAAGGTAACATTATGAGTAATTACTAGAATACAGGTATTTGGGAAGAAATGTGAATATTATTCTCCATTTGCACAGAATAATACAATGACTTCATAAAACACAGTTACAGGTATTTGTATATATTATGTTGGGATTACTAATTTGAAATGTAGTAAAGCTGGTCACTATATGAAGGCTTTGAAATTTTGTTCTCTTTCCATGACCAAGAGTTAAAAACTGAATAATGATCTTCCATTTGAGAAAAGTTTTAAGCATTGCAAAACTCACAAATAACAAGGAATATCTCTGAAATGGTTCACTCCACAAAAAAATTCATTTGGACAGAACTTATGTGGTTTAACCAGACATACGATTTTGGCCTAATATGATTTAGTCTCTCTCTTATGGTTTACCCGTTACACAAAAGTCATCAAAAGTAAACAGGACTACAAGGGCTATAGACAGAAAATTCAAAATGTACATTTCATTTGCCATAAAAACGTTTTACACATATGGCAGTTTAATCAAAATACTTAAAGCCATTTTTGAGGCAGTCAAAATTTTTCAAAAATGTTCCATGTAAAGGGTAATTTAGGGCGGAGCAATTTTCAACTTCTTCTCGTTGCATCCTTGAAATACATTATACTTAAATACCAACTTTGATTATTAATGACCTTTGGTTTGAGTTGTTATTCTCAGACAGACACACACACACACTACACACGGACCTTTCTGTTAAAATGTTTTTTTTTTTCTTTTTATTCAGGGGGATCTCAAAACATAATTCTGGTGAAATCTTAACACAGAAATTTTGGGTCAAATACAGCACTTCCGCCATCCAGTATCCATAGTACAGAAAGTAATAAATCTTTGTGTTTCCTTTCCCAAACGAAGATTACGCAACATATGTTTCTATCCAATTCTGCCACTGTACACTTACCTTGTATGTAAAGACGTGTGGATGCGTAAACACATAACCAGAAAAAGAGGGGTAAATACTCAATTGCATTCCTGTCACCCTCTTCGCCATGCTTGTAATAGAACTATATTAATTGAAGAGATCAAAAGAATAAAGGAAACAACCTTCTGACTAATATTGTTTGTCGGTCGTTTCAAACCACATAATTTCAAACTGAATACAGCTGGCAAAAGTATCCCATAGACATGAAGCGAACACGCTAGGAGTAATTATGAAAAGTATATCTGCTAGTAACTCCCAACTGGCTGTATCACCAAACACTAAACAAAATTATTTATGCAATAGGCAGGCTCTAAGGGTAATGGATGATAAAACAATGAAATAAGTGTACTAGGCAGATATTTTATCCTGAACTTCCAGATGGCATTGTTTCTCTTTGCAGACTGATATGGCATTCAACACTATAAACAAAGATGTTAACCTGGAGACTAAGGAAAATAGGAGAGGTTCATAAAGAAAGAAATTAATTCAGCAACAATTAATAAATATGTAGAGATGAAGCATCAGTTATCTTTTGTAAGTTAGGAATATTCCAAAAGACAGATCAAGGTTTCATGAACTGTTCATTCACATCTTCAGTGCTGCTTTACTAACATAACTGGAGTTTTTGGTATATATTTAAAAATTAAAGTTTTAAGCCTTTCTCACATATATTTGCTGTTTTAATAGTTCAATTTATAGCTTAATAACAGAGAATATAAACACATTAATAACACTGCTTTAATTAAGGATTTTAATACAGATTTTGTACATAGAAAGACAGAAAAATTTAAATATCAAAAGAGTGTAAAATGAAAAAATAAAATGAAAGACCATTCTTGGGCTAATAAAGAGAATTACACAGCAGTTTAAAGAACAGGATAATTTTGATTCCTCATAATACACAGAACATTAAACACTTGCTAAATTTTTCTAAAAATAATATTTCACATTATAAACCGATTTGCATTTATTAATTTAACTGTTTTACATTACTAAAACTAAACATCATTTGCAAACCACAATAAAAGAGTAATTTGGAAATACTAAAGAAAAACCAGTTCATAAATCAGCTGTGCGAGTTGTCACTTACCATCCATAACAATGCAGGACATTATTCATAATATTGCTTCAATGTCAATAAAGTAACTTTTTTCATTGATTTCAGTATTTAGTTTCAAGCATTGGTTCCTTAGTTAATGTGCAATTTAGATATATGCAGGATAACTTAGAACATAATCACTATTTTTTTAATCGAAATCTGAAATTATATTACCATATAACTTCAAGGTAAAAGAACATACTCTTGCAGGCATTCCATTCTTGAATCTTTGCTTAAAATGTAAATTAACTCTAGGTTTGTTAGAAAAACTGCTAAGTTCAATAAAAACCATGCTCATAGAAAAGAAGCAGAGAGAAGAGAAGACAAAGTGCAAAGACGTTTACACTTTAAATGGTAGTTTGAACTTGAACTAAACTTGGATCAATTACATTTAAATTTATACATGTTTAGATAACCTAATTTGACTTACATTGGAATCAAAATTATTTGATAATCTCTATTGCTGTATTCAAAATAAAACAAAGTTCAATAAATTATGCACTAAACAACAAATTCAAGACAAATGAA
Organism: Tenodera sinensis; assembly: GCA_030765045.1. NCBI lineage: Eukaryota > Metazoa > Arthropoda > Insecta > Mantodea > Mantidae > Tenodera > Tenodera sinensis. The sequence goes on along the minus strand of CM060974.1, from coordinate 53,340,606 downwards.
CAGAATATCAGAGCAGAAGATGTAATTAATGTTTAAAATTGTAATTTTAGTACGAAAGAACTCATTTTCATAAACAAAGATATGAAAATCAGAACAGATTTTTGAAAACCAGCACCGATGATTATGTTGTAGATACTGAAATTACCAGTCAAGATATAAATGAAATGCACTAAAATCTTGAAGTATTTGAGCATAAATTACTGCAAAGGAAATAATAATAATAGGCATATCATTAAACCGTTGAATGAAAAAGATATAATTTATACTAAGCTGACAAATGAAATAGAATTGTGATTTTGGATGAGTCTGATTATACAAACTAGAGCTTTTAATTGAAGATGAGATTACATAAGAATACTCATCCATTATAATCATGCACTACAAGTTTTAATAAAATTCTTAATGAAATGATCAGTATATCTAACAAATGAAAATGTATTGTAAACGTTAGTCATCCAGTTTTACCAAGAAGGTATGCACAACCCAAAATTCATAAACTGGGAAATAAAATGGGACCTATTATAAATTGTATTAATTCACATAGTTATTATCTAGCTAAACAGCTGAATAAAAAATTAAGTATTTTTTTTATATATTTGAGAGTTTAAGTATTACAAAATCTTTTAAATTGGTACACAACATAGGCACTAAAGTATTGTCTGTTAATGAGAAACTTATTTGTGTTTATATAATGATTTTATTTCCTAGCACTCCTGCATGGTTACCCTTTACAGCATTAAAAGAAAAATTAATGATTTTGTTGAGCTAACCAATCTTTCTTTGGATTATATTTTTCCAACTTTAATGGAAATTTCTGTCAACAAACTTCTGGGTTAGCAATGGGTTTTTCTGAAATACATATCCCTAAAGCATTACTTTTGATATTTAAACTTAGCATATATATTCAAATGACATTTTTGTTATTTAGAAGTTGAAGATAATGGTACATGATAAGAGAACATCATATGTCTAGGGATAGTCCCTCATGCAACTTAATGAACCAGTTCCAGTATGATCATTAAGTGTGAAAAAATTCTATACATGAAACCAAAAGGGAATACGAAAGACACTTAATAGAAATGGTAGCCACTTGTACACAGAATCAACCAGATGGCTTACCTTGGTGGTTTTGTGGAGTAAAAGTCTTCATGTGTTTCATCCTGCAATATAATAACTCACTTGTAAAACACACAATCTGCTTTCACCCTGTGACTCTTATCCACAAAGAGCAGAAACAATATGGACACTTTTTGTACGAGGATCACTACAAAAGATTTGAGATACATCAAGAATAATATTTGTTAAATTATTTTGATTGTTACACTTTCTTAAAATACTTGCCATGACACTGCACATATTTTTGCATTCGCTGAAACCACTTCTGAAAGCAGTCCTGTCAAGTTTTCTTCAATAGCTGCAAGCTCCTCTTCATAGATGGTATTTGTATCTTCGGGGGTTGAAAAATCTCTTTCCATGCATGTTTTACCACCAGGAACAGGAAGATATCACAAGGGGCTGGGTTAGGAACATATGGTGGATGAATCATAAGTTTGGCTTCTGTAGACTCTTGGCCATGTGGGTGGACACATTTTCATGATGGAGAAGAGTTTGTTGCTGTCCCATGCATGGCTACTGTTCTTAAAGCTTGGCAAAAACATTTTACAAGCGAACTGTGGTATACAAATTAGCAGAAACTGCACTTTCCTCCTCCAGAGGAATGGTTGCCACAAGGCTACCCTTTAAGAAAAATGAGGCCACCATTTTCTTGTGGCCAATTTGGGGAGACTTCACTTCTGGTGATGAATTGTCATCAGAAAGATCCACACCGCTGACTGCCACTTCATTCTCGGATCAAACTAATAAATCCAGATTTCATCACCTATGAAGATGTCAGAAACCTGTCTGGAATCTCATCCTTCGAATCTTGTCAGCATCTTCTCACACCATTTAATATGTGTTTTTGTTGTTCCATTGAAGTTGTGAGTCACTCAATGTGATGTGACCTTCCTCACACAAAGGAATTCATGGAGGATTTTCAAAACTGCTGGCGAACCAATCTACAATACTGCCCCAATTTCTTTACATATTATGTGTTTATTTTTGTAAAGCTTTTTTCTCAACACTGTGATGTCTTCCTTAGTCACTGCCATTGCCAGATACTCTCCTCTCCTCAGATTCTCTCCTGATCTTTCAAAGACATTAAGCCCCTTCTAAATTCATGACATTACCAGAAACCTGTGGCCTGAGAAGCTGTAATGTCCCCAAAAGCCTGTTGCAAATGTTCAAGATAGGTACTAGTTTAACCCACTTTTAAGATCGTAGAAAATTGTTTAGCAAAAATGCTCTCTTCTCAGCTCTATTGCAGGGACTGACTACCAGCAACGTGTTGTTCATCCTTGCACTTATGAAATAGCTGGAGTGGGTGAGTCACTACCAATACCAGTTTACTTATAAAGGATGGAGCTGGCCCATCCTGCATTCAATTTGAGTGGATCAACTATCATTTTCTTACATCTCAAAATGTTTGTAGTGACCCTCGTATAATCTACAGAGAACAAATTACCACACATAGATATCATGTACTCAAGATAAATAACATTATTCATCAATAGTTGAAAATAAATATTATTCACTGGAGTTCAGCAGAAGTACTTGAAACAATGATGTATCCATAATTTATAAATTATACATTTTGTTTTAAATTTCAACTCACCTTTATAGATTATACCTACCGTTTTAATTACTAGTGTAATTAAATCTCTAAAATGTAATTATCAGTATGGGATAGGAAAGACAGTGCAGAGATATTAACCTCTTGAGCGACAGCCATTTAAAAGCTCCGCAGGCCGAGAACGGATACCCAATATCCAGCACAGGGCATTTAAATTGTTAAATGCGCTAAAAGTGCTTCCTAAATACACAGCTGTATTTTGCGTAAATTTTAAGTTATTTTAATGAAACAAAAACTGGTATAAAACTCATTATACGCAGTATACATGTACATCATCAGCAATGTTGAGTTGCATTTACAAATTGTTGAAATGGCACTATTTGTTTCACTGTGGTAAAAAGTTAACTTTGCTTTGTGTAAGGCGCCTAATATAATTTCTCGGAAAGAAACAGTAGTGGACCCATTGTATGTGTGAGCTATGCGTCAGCAAATCACAGTACAATGTGAAATAGAACACTACTGTATGCGTAGTTTATGAGTCATCAGAATAAAGCAGGTTTGCAATTTTTCCTTACACGTGTTTCGTAACTTGGATATAGCTTACAGGCTCCGTTTGTTTCTTTCTTGAAATGCATACGTATACTTTCCTGCTTGTAGCTGAAGTGAGAAGCTTTTGAGTGTTACATCTCAGAGCTAAAACATGGCATCAACAAGCAGTGTTGCACAAAGGTTAGCGAGTGGTGGAAGTGTAAGGGCTTCTGAAATTACACACGATAATGTGGAGGACTTCTTGCTGTGTGACAGCGATTTGGATATTGATGGCGAATTTTCTGAATTTGAGGGGGGTGTGGAGGATATAGGTATGAGTAGCAGTGAGGAAGAATGTGACCAACTTCCTTCAGGTGTTCGTGAAGAGTCAGCATTGTGGAGTGCTGAAAACAATTGCAATACAAACCGGCACATCTTCACGAGCACAGGGTCTGGTGTTCAATCCCAGGCTCAGCTGACTTCTGACAGTCAACCAATTGACATTTTTACAAAAATTGTTACTACCGACTTAGTGTCTCTCATTGTTTCGGAAACAAATGTATATGCGTGTAAGGTGAAGGAAGACCTGCTCTCTAAAGGTAAATTAGGGCCTAACAGCAGAATTCAAAGGTGGACAGAAGTAACACTCAATGAGATTTACAGGCTAATTGGTCTAATTATACTTATGGGTGTTATTCGTAAACCTGCATTATACATGTATTGGTCCACAGATGACATGCTAGCTACTCCTTTTTTTGGAAAATGCATGTCAAATAACAGGTTTACGTCAATTTTGTGGTTCCTTCATTTCACCTGCACAGAGAATGTAAATGACAAACTCCACAAAATTAGGCCTGTTTTCAATTATATTATTTCAAAATTTAAAGAAAATTATGTGCCTGGTGAAAAGGTCACTGTTGATGAAAGCCTAATGCTTTGGAGGGGCCGCTTAGGTTGGAAGCAATACATCAAAACAAAAAGGGCTAGATTTGGCATAAAGAGTTTTGATGTTTGCGAAAGTAAAATGGGATATCTTTACAATAGCTGCATTTACACTGGTCAAGGGACTGACAATACTGGAGACAAAGATTTGCGCTCATCTGGCTCCATAGTAATGCACCTAATGGAACCTGTGCTTGATCAGAGTAGGACTGTGTACTTAGATAACTGGTACAGCTCTCCTAAATTATTCATGGCCTTACACAAAAGAAAGACTAATGCAATTGGAAGAGTACGTTCAAATCGTATTGGTTTGCCAAAAGATGTGAATACAAAGGCTCTAAGGAGAGGGGAAATGGAGGTGCGTCAGCTCCCACCTTTGACCTACCTTGCCTGGCAGGACAGGAGGGTAGTTACGGCATTATCCAATTGCAGCTCTAAGATTTTGATGATTGACACTGGAAAAACAGATGCCCATACCAAAATGTACATTTTCAAGCCTGATGTTATCCAGGAATACAATATGCACATGGGCGGTGTCGATCTAGTAGATCAGGTATTGCAAGCATATCCCTCTTTACGAAAAACAGTGAAATGGTATAAAAAGGTATTTTTGCACCAGCTGGATATAACCATATACAATTGTTTGGTAATTTGGAGAGCTCTAAACCCACACAAGACAATGACCTACCTGGACTTTCGACTATCAATAGCTCGCAGCCTAATTGAACAATACCAGGTTGAGAGGCCTCTTCATACTGGGGGTAGAAAATCCAAAACCCCTGCACCGCTCAGACTTCAAGGAAAACATTATCCTAAAAGGATACCGTCAACAGCAAAGAAGTCCCGCCCATCTCGAAGGTGTTTCGTGTGCCGCAAGAAGGGAATCCGTAAGGAAACTGGGATGATCTGTGGTGAATGTGGAGATGTGCCCTTGTGTGTTTATCCCTGTTTTGAGGCATATCACTGCAGAAGGTACATATAAAGGTAAGCCACTAAAGCATATAGAATTTAATTAAATGTTTCATAACGGGGGAAAATTAAAATAAGTTGAGTTAGATAGAGGATAAATAAGGGTTAAATGCACAAACGCACAGGACGTGTATACATATCCATATCACTCGTCCGTCATTTTAAATGGACGTGATTTCACATCCATATCCCTGAAGAGGTTAAAGCAGTTACAACTTACTCCTATGTTACAAGATATACAAAATTATAGAGAAAAATGGAGAGAACATGTTAATAAAATGGGAAGATCTCGACAACCTAGATAAATATTAAATTAACATGCACATGGGAAAAGAAGACTAAGAAGACCTAAGAAAAGATGACATGAAAGTGGCACAGGTCATGTAGTCTATCTCCACGAAAGAAAGAACAAGAAGAAATATAATTATTTTGAACACCAGACAAGAAAATTCAAAGCTTTCAAACTAAAAGCTCAACGCAGTTGAGTGGTGAATAAAATTATGTCAATGTTCTGGAAATCTTATCTGAGGTAAATGCACCAGATTTGGGATATATCTATATATAGGACAAATATATAGGCACTATAGGACAAATCATAAAAGATGAACTGAAATCACTAACTTAAGCTATTTACTGTAAGCTTTAAAAGTATACCTATTTTATTTATCAATAATTTTTTGGATGTGTTTAAAACAATGAAAGTGTCTTGTGTCCACCTTCTAGGTGCATGTTTCGCCACAGTGATAGATCCTTAGCAATGACTTTCTTAAAAGAAATATTTTCTGAGCACCTGCACATGTGGTACAAAGAACACTAAGGGCTTGTCTGGAAGCAAATTACACATAGCGTTATAAACCCTCTGGTTTAATGTTTCAGTCATTTATGTGTGATTTTGAAGACTCCATTTTGTTTCTTAAATTGAGCTATTACAATAATAGCACTTTAATTCATATTAATAACAATAACTTAGAACGTTACACTTGAACTGAATTGTTTATGTAAAGAAAGAGATTGAAGCTAACCAGGAAAAGGTTTAGTTTGCACACCAGTCAATACCTTGTCATGTGGTTTTGTTTACGACTCCTTTGAACTTTAAGTGAAACACCTCTAAGGCCTGTGAATATACCTCTGTCCTTCTAAAAATCCCTCGCACACTTTAGAAGAGAGGTAGGAAGGTGTGCAGGTATGTAATAAATGCATCAGGTGTAGAGAAAGCAAATTTGGTAAGATGCAAGGATATCATTGTTTAATGAGGCCTTCCTAGCTTTGCCTCCTTTCCTTCTCTTTACCCCCCTCTAGTGACTAAGCAGCAGCATGTTTAATGAGACCTTCCTAGCTTCGACTTCCTACCCACTCTTTATCCCTCTCCAATAACTAAGCAGCAGGATGGGCAGGACTAAACAATGACATGTGGGCATGAAGGGAAATTATGATTACTTCTCTTGATGCTCACTAAGTTATAACTTTTGCTTGTTCCACACTATGCCATATACCTAAGCTAATTTAAATAATGGAAATACATTTAGTTAATGCCTATGAGAGAAAACAAGGCATACAGTAGAGTCATAGGATAAACAATGCTTTTGATTATTTCAGGAAAACAAATTTTTGTTATTACCACAGAAAATACCTATTCTTAAACTTTATATGTCCATCAAAAAAGGAGGTTATTTGAATGTATGCAATACTATACTAAACTACACTACTAATATAGTTTATTAATTTTGTTGGCTTTTAATGCAGCCCAAGAAAAGCAGCTTATTGCATTGATATCAGAAGAAAACCATTGCTTCAAAAGCACAAACAGCATGATAATATAATGTAATAGTTAAACATGTTTAAAACTATACTGATAGAAAGTTTAATCCCAGTATAAATGAGGGTGAATTTGGAGAAGGATTAAATGGTTTTATATTTTGCAGTGTAATATTGGATTTTGAGGACAGTAGTTTCATACGTTCTTGTAATTATAAGGACCAAATGAAACATTTTCTGATAATAATCATTAACTCAGTAAATGGTGCTTATCTCCAACAATATTTATAACATTTTCTATAATAGTCATCAAGAATTTGGAGATAAATCTCAAGAAAACAAACATGTGGCTTTCCTACCGAGCCAGCTCAACATTCGACTTGAAGCAAATAATCTAGCTTTAAACTATGATAGAACAAACTTTATTCAACTCAAAACAAAGCACAAGTGAGTTAATTACCAGATACATCTTAACCTAAATATCTGGTACAAAATTTCTTGGAGATAAACAGCTCAGCTGAAGAAAACAAATAAAAGTCATACTACCAAAAGTTAGCTCTGCTTACTCAATAGCTAAGATACAAAAAATCTACTTAATGAATATGCTTTCAGAATAGTATATTCTTTCTTTACTTTCACTACCTGGTATGATATGGAGGTACTTAATTGCACAGCGAGAAAAGTGTTTGTATAAGTATAGTTTCTTTCTTTTTGAGGCCAAATAAACTACTGATATTTATAGGTTAGTGTTGGACATTTAAGAAGATAAGAAAAGAAGGAAACATAAAAGTGATGCAGTTTTTCTGCAGAACTGACCTTAATATCATCTTTATTACATGAATCTTCTCTTTCCAGAAACCAATGTTCTTCTTTGATATATACTTTATTTTCAATTTCACTTTCTCCGATGGTTTCATTCAATCTCGTTAGACGTTCCTTGCTCTGTGAACATGCAGAATCTTCTTCAATTTCTGGTTTGATATCACTACTACTTGTAACAGTTTCAATCTTAACCTTCCTTACAAAGTCTTTGGTATCTCTCTCACTCTCTGAACAAAAGTCTGGCACATAAGACTCTTCTTTGATGTCCATTTTACTATAGCTGCTGCATGTGAACAGTTCTGTTCTTAAACTTCATTAGCAAATCTGTAGAAAAAGGAACATGTTATTAGTAACATCCATGAGTTTATTTCCAGATAACTGAAACTATATTACATTTCAACCTTCAGGTTGATTACAGGACATGATTGTCTGGCAAAACATTTAAACAGAATTAGGATATATTCTTCACCACTCTGTCCTCTATGTGATCTGCAAGAGGAAATGGATCGAGACCACCTTTAAGTATGCCCGGCCACTTCTAGTGCCCCATCCATCAGTGAAAAATATTGGAGAGCAAGAGGATTAATGACTTCACTGTCAGAAATCCAGCATTAGCTAACAACATAATACATTTCAACAGACAACATAAAGTAGTACAAAATGATGATGGCTATTTAGTGAAATATGTTAAGTATATCCTTTTTAATACTCAAAGATCCATAACTTCCTTATTTACGGTTATGCTAATCTGGATCTTAAGTGTATTATTATAGTAAAACATGCTGTAGGTTATACTATTCTCGTCCATCTCTCCCTCCCTCCACCCACCCATGCTCATCCAAAAAATGTCCCCAAATGTTGCTCAAAGTTGCAGAGGTCATATTTGGTTGAACAAATGAGCTATATTGGCTGCCAAAAACATGGATGTAAGTGAATTAAATTTCAAAATTCAAAATGAAATTGCCAGTAAATGAAGACAATACAGTTGATTTCGCTGCTAACCAGGATGTCAACTATCCATCCAAATTTTTTAACTCTCTGGATTTCCAGGATTGCCACCTCACGATCTTTAATTAAAGGTCGGATCGGTGGTCATAATGTTACAAAATATCAACCAACCACATCTTTGTAGTGGTACATGGCTAGTGGTGAAAGAATTACTGAACGTGATGGAAGCAATTATTCTAAGGAGAAAGTATAAAGGAGATGTTTTGATACCACGCATCCCAATGATTCCGACTGATATACCATTTGAAGTTACACAACTTCAGTGTCCAGTGCGGTGTGTTTTTGTCATGACTATAAATAAATCCCAAGGGCAGTCATTGAGTGTATGCAGCATTAATCTTGAAAACCCATTTTTCTCTCATAGCAACAATTGTATGTTGACTGTTTCTGTGTTACAAAACCATCAGCTTTGTTCATTTATGTGTCAGGTAATCAACCAAAAAATATTGCATATATATTATAAGCATTACAATGAAAATATAATTTAGGACAACATTACTTAAGTATTGCAGTGCATGAAATATAAAACTCAATTTTGTAAGTAGTTGCTTATGATTATGGCATTAAAATACATAGAAAAAATATTAACATTGTGCAAACTTATTGATGTCATGGTAATTATTTGAGTCAATAAATAAAGTGACCACTCAAAATACATTTATAAGCAATTTTTTGTTTAACTTACACATTCATGACTCTTAAGTTACCACAAACTTATCTGTTCAGGTGACCATTACCAAAAACTATAGATGTCATCACGGCATATACATTTTATAAGCGACACCGTCACCACAACTTGATCAGAAAAGATAAGTTTGTGGGACTGACACAATCCAATAGCTTTTGACAGAATGACATCTGCTAGGTCAGCTAGTTTGCCACATTTCTCCAGACATTTCCAACAATTTACACAGACAACAAAAAGAAAACTGAGTTTCATATGTGGTTTATTATTTTCTGAAGTGTAGCGTAAATAACTGATATTGCTAATAATGAAATGCAAAGGTAATGCCGTGTTTTGTACCTGGATTAAAATTTTACATGAAAGGTTTAAGATTGGACATTGATCTCCATTATTTAAAATGTCCAAAGGCTTGTGCAGAAACAATAGCTAAATAAGTTATATTAGTTTCATACCTGAGTCATTAACAACTATAATAGTGACATACAAGTAGATTGTGTTTTGTGCTTGCATTATAACTATACAGAACACTTGACATAGGTCATTTGACTTGCATTGCTCTCAACTATTTACAGTTTTACATGGAAACAGTAGTAAAGATAGAAATCACTATTATACCTGTTTCCATAGATTTATTATGCATATTCTTCATGGCTATATACACAATGGTAAGATGTCTGCTTGCATTAAAACATTAAAAACCAAAATTAGTGTCATGCCTACTTCCTTCATCTTCAATTGCTCAATAGATTCCTTCTCGCTATGTTTTTGCTTCCAATGTTGACAGCTCTTCCTTTAAACAGCTGAGCCACAAACTGCCCTCTACCCACCTAACACAGAGTGCGAGTTTCAAGATAATTATCCAACATTTACCAATAACGAAATAACTCGTGCCAGAAGACGTAACTGGAAATGGTGCAACATGTTGGTATTCAAAAGGCCAAAACCTGTTCACTGGTGCAATTTTAGAGTTTTCTTTCCACAAGGTTGCCTGCCTGACATGGTGCGGTACCTGCCATTATAGGTCAGGTCTGCAGCAAGACTACCCCTACCTCTGCTTTTGGTAAATTCTGTTGAACTTTAAACCATTTTTATACTACTGTATTCAAAATGGAAGAAGAATAAGAGGAAGAAGAGGAGGAAGAGGCAGACAAAAAGGAGGAAGACGAAAAGGGAGAGCAAGAACAGGACAAAGAGGGAGAGGAAGAAGAGGACCAAGAGGAAGAGTAGGAATAGGAGGAAGAGGGAGAGGAGATAGAGGATGAAGAGGAAGAGGAGGAATAGGACGAAGAGAAGAGGAAGAAGAGGGAGAGGAGATAGAGGAGGAAGAAGAAGAGGAGGTAAAAGACGAAGAGATAGAAGAAGTCAATGAGGAGGAAGAGGTGTAGGAGTAGAAGGAAGAGAAGGAAGGAGAAGGAGAGGAAGAAGAGAAGGAAAGAGAAGAGGAGGAAGAGGAAGAATTATGTTACCCATGATAAATTAATATTGTGTATTCGCTTAAAACAGTTTCATCAACTTTCGCAGACATTTAACACTATATTGCACGAGTATTAATAATAAACATCTGGGAACAATAACTTACACAATAACTTACACATAATATGGTATATATACATATATGGGTCTGTAATACCCACTTATTTGGCGCAGGGTACAAAATTTTCAGATAGGAAATATATGGTGGGAACGCAGGTTATCTAATCGGGTTCGAAAAATATTCTTTGGGTGGTTCTATGAGTTTAAACATGTTCTAAAACAATATTAGTGCAGTCAGGTTGTCTATGCAGGTACTTAACATTCGCTAACGTATGTATTTGTGAAGGAAATGGGATTTTAGCAAATAGGCATTTGTAGATTATTGCCCAGTAAGTGATTTGGTAAATATTTACAAAATTGGCCGCTCAAGAAAACGAATGAAACATAGTGTAATGGATGCAGTTTTTATTCCTGATTACGATTTTGAAAGTTTTATTTGGCGCTCAAGCTTCGTTTTTTATTTATGAGTCAATTTCGTAGTGCGATGCAGCGGTTTTATTTCGCTTATGCGGCGGAAAGTTAGCAAATAAATGTGCATAAACCAGTATAATATATGCTAGAATGATCAATGCATTTACGTTGAAATTGTTGCATAAACACTGCCCAAATTGTAAATATTCCGATAACACAGGACCCTGTCACCCCACTCATATATACATACACTAACCTAACCTAACAGGGCAAAATTTCGATATCACAGGACCCTGTTAGCCCACTCATATACACACACTAAACCTAATCTAACACAGGCAAAACGAAAACGAAGCTTGACCGCCAAATAAAACTTTCAAATTCGTAATTACCAGTAACAGGTTCAACGTCAATAATAAGTCAAAAAAGTATACACGGAACAGTATGGATTCACAGATTCAATATTACAAATGTCATTCATACGTCTCCGTCAAAGTTAAATACCACAACAAACTTCTGATTAAATCAGATAAAAGAATAACACTTAATTTTACTTACAGTAATGAAGAAATATGTTCCAAAACAGTCTTTCAGCACAATCCACTGTTGTTTGGAATTAGAAAATGTAAATATACCAGCACAAATTTATGCCAGCTCAAGTAACCACATACCCTAGTAACGTACGGCAGCCAACCTATGAGAAATAAAATAGGTGGCAGTACAACATGAGTTACATTAGATTAGATTGGAAAGCACTCTGTAACTTGCATCACCTTGAAGTATAGTTGTGAATTCTTAATTCTACTCATACAAAAGTGAAGCATATCTTTCGTTTTCCGAATGTTTCTCATCGGTTTGCTGCACCACGTTACTCGGCCCGGCATGCTCTGTCTTCAGTTTCTCTTGTGTTCAGTTCGCTTTGTTATTTCCAAACAACGGCAAAGTGTGTTGAGAAGGTTTGTGTTAAGAAGTTACTTCATCACAACTTAAAGTAAAGTTTTATACTCTCATGTTATTAAATCACAAGTTTCCTGTTCAATTTGCATTCGGATGTTTGAAAAGTAGGGTTAAACAAAATTTGTATGAACTTTACAAGACAAAAGTATTCGGTGATTAGAACTGCTTGATGTACAAATCGTGTGTTACATTACGTTCTCTTAATTGAAACTTAGGTAGTGTTCGACTATTGGGTCAAGCTCCCTTCTCTCTTGTATAGCATGCTGTGCTATACTTAAAATTACCATGGCTAAGCCTACCATTTTTTTCCTGTTAAAATACGGGATGCCTGTAAAGGTTGTGATCAACTCATCATTACTTTCTGAAAATCGCATTAACATAACATTAGAATGAGGCCAATATGATATGAATAAATAATTTTGAAGCGGAACAATGTTTAGTAATACCGTAAGTAAAGGGCACTACACGCCCGTCATATCAGCAGAATTTTGTTTGTATTTTTCACCTGAGTGAATTTGATTTTAAAATTTGTTGCAACAGCAGCAGAAGAGGCCAACTAATGTTTATTTGACTTCTCATGCAGAGCGATATCCAAGTTCCCACCACGTTCAATCGAAAATGTCACATCGCAAATTTTACGGTGAACTTAATAATTAAGCTTTGCCTCTTCCAGGAAAATATCTTTCATTTAAACTGGAAGCAAAAGTGCATTTCCATTTAGGCATAATAAGTTCACACAAATAAGAACCCACCACATCAACTGCCAACACTAGATTAGGTAAACTTCGTCTGTCTTTACTGTTCACAGTGCATTAAGCAATGACAATAAATGAAATAAGTGCAGACTCAGCATTTCTCACAAGAAGTGGCAACTATATGTAATTAAGTTTTTAATTTAGGAAGACATTGTGTAGAAAAAATGAGACCTATTGGTGTCCCAGCAAAAATTCTCAGTGTGACACGGGACACACAAGTAAAAAAAATTGATGTGTTGCACTCACATGACTTTTTCTGCTCTTGTGCTAACTATTCTTTACAAACTCTTATCATGTATCTTCTTCGTGTTATTTAAGATAAACATTTGCAGAAATGGCCAAACTTTTGCAGAGCAACCCCGTCAAAAATTAATGAAATGCCATTGAAATGGTATAAAAGTTACTCTAGAGTATTCCCCATAGTCATACACGTTCCAAATATTGCATTAGAGCAGGAGATTTATTGTTCACTTAGGTAACCTGTATGCAAAGTTTGTTTACATTAGAATTGGTTATGTTTGAGAGTGCTATGTTGTTTTGTCGTCTAGTTTAGACGTTATGTACAGGTTCACATGTTTTGAGGGATAAGGTGTATATATACTATGATAGAAGTAAATTTGTGGAGTACGTTAACATTTTATACTTTGCAAGTTATTTAAATGAATCTGTTTTTAGGGTACTTACCGTTAATTTGACTACTGCTTTGATGTCGAAGGCTGTGGCTCCATCTGCTGGTGGTGTTGATGTCAAAAGCTGTGGCTCTCTCTGCTGGTGGTGTTGCTGTTGGTCGCTGACACTTGTTGGCTAGCACTGGATATAATGACTGTATATCATGCAGAAGTGCTGCATAAGTGTCAGCAAATGGGCACTTTTTTAAGTTGCGGCATCAAAGGAATTTCCATAGATGATGTGCTAAATTCTCCATTCCTTTATATCGGCACTGCAAACTTCTCTTTACATTCGACCACAGTCCTTTGATGGATTGTGTGTTGACTCCAGTTTCAGGATCTGAAGTTTAGAAGTAGTTTGTTAAAAGTAGAAATGTAAATTTCGGTACTACGGAGATATGAAGTTTGTTTAGTATTAATGAATTAAATATTGCTGTAATTATTATTGAGTGGATGTGCTGACCCACAAAGTTTTTGGAATGGTTGACAGGTGGGCATATGATGAAGGTGGAAAGCTTTGGTAAGACTTCCATTCATCTGTCATAATAATTGTGCCTATTTTTACTCGTCATTCAATGATTGGTATGAGCTCTGCCTTGGAACATTTGTTGTCAGGGCAGAGCTCTAGAAAAACGTCCACAGTCTCCCCGCAATAGCCTCCGACTATGTGTAAGCTTTGTTGAAAATATTAGCTGGTGTGTAATAATGGTGTGAAATATAGTATGATGTGAATGAATTAAGAGTATTGTCACGCCAACCGTAAGCCTGGATGCTGCTGGTAGGAGTTGCTGGTCGGGGTCTCATCTCCGCCCAGCAGTAGGAATGGGCCGGAGGTGTTTACCTGCCATAAAAGACCCATCCATTGCCTGCACAATAGTTCGTCCTGAAACAATAGCTATTGTTTACTAGTGCGGTGTCTGGACTGTTCTCTCACAGCCTCTCCTGATCATTCTACTTCCAGAACATTTCCTATGTCTAAAGAACTATATAAGGGGCCCACTGGTGCCCAGAAAGGAGCAGTAGAGGCAAAAGCAGTACAAGTTGTTCTAGTTGTACTTGTGAGGAAAGACGTGAATTCTTCGGTGTTCAATGAATCATGCCGAGTAGCAGTTCAGAGCGAGTTTAATCCGACAGTTCTTATTTGTGATTCTATTTGACAGTTGCTCTGTGTTCTGAGTTTGTACAAAAGTGATCTATGTGTAACATTAGCACTACACTAACTAACTGGAAGGCAATAATGTGTGATTAGCAGCAACTTTTGTTTTTCATTTGTTACAGTATATACCCATTTGTCTTCTGTCAGTCGTCCTCTGTTATATTTACGTGTACCCACTAGTGTCTCGTCGATTTCTACAGTCAATTTGGGTCCACCGATTTGGCAATCACTACTGTTTTGAAGTGTGTCCATATAATACATATACACCTCTCTGCAGTAGGAGAACCAATTGGCTACAGTTTCTATCAATGTCTTGGTCCCTTAAAGTGATGTATCATTTATGGTCATGTCCATGGTGTATTCATTGGCCAAGCAGTATGTCAGGAGTATAATTTTTTCTAGTGGGATTTTGGCGTTTTCTGTCCATGACTCCTATGTGCATATCGTGAAAAGTATAAAGAGTTGGTGTTAATGCAATTTCTGTTTAGTGGGAGTATATTGTTAATTTTGGAATAGTTTAGTTAGGTTAGCTGTGGGTTAGGTTAGGTGTAGCTTAGTTTAGGTTAGGTTAGGAGTGGCTTAGTTTTGGCTAGGTTAGGTGTAGCTTAGCTAACTTTCTCTTTTCCCTTTTTTTTTTTTGGTTAAATATGGTAATTAAAAGGCTCAGCATAGGAGAAAGTGGGGAGTAGTATGTTAGTTATATAGTAGAATATGTAGATATATATACCTTTTTGGTCTCCTTTAGTTGCATCAGCCGTTTGCAGGAAGGGCAATATCATTTCGTGTTGGTAAATCCAATTTGTTTGGCGTATTGTATAGTGGTCTGTTGGTTTTTTAGTGCAGTCAGTCCTAAACCAGATAGTGATGTCCATCCTGGTAGTGCAGGTACCATGGTCCCTATGTATTCCATGTTTGAATCGTGTATGGTTTGATTGTTCATAGAGTGCAGTTGTCTTGTGTCACTGACAGAATGGCAGGCCTCATAACTTGGACAAGGGTATAGTCGGGAGTGTATGATGTCGTTAACCTTGTAGTGAATTTATGTAGGTTGGAGGTGAAGAGTGAGTTTATGATTATGATATCATCAGTGATGTAACAACCCTCGTGGAGTGTCAAGATGTAGAGGGAGTATATAACTTGTATGACATCATAGCTCAGTGGAAAAGTGTGTGGTTGATATACTGAAGAACAAGGAGCATCATGGGATCAAATCTCCGTTGGCAAAATGTGGAATATATGGAAAAGGAAGGAGAAGATTAGTGTGAATACTAATAGATGGCATTGTGTGCAAATATAATGATAGGCGAGTTTGGGGATGAAATGGGGAAAGCTGAGGGAGAAGTGTAGAGGAGGAGAGAAGAGGTGTAATGTACAGAAGCTATGTTTGAATGTCCATTTTGGTGAGTGTTTTGTCTAAAGATTTTCAGTTTTTTTTTTGGTGGAACTTTGGAAAGTTGTTTTGACAGTTTTAGGTATTTTTGGAATCTAGGATTTTGGGTATGTATTTGTATGTGCCTAATGCATATTTTGGGATAATTTTTTTTTTCCTGGTGGGGTTGGTCTGTGGAAGTTTCCCCACAGAAATTAACTTATCTCCTATTTCCTTGTAGGTGCAAGGGAATATGAGAATACAGTAGGCTTTCCGCAATAGTCAAATCCTTTAAATCTTTGAGATTCTGTTCTGTTTGGACAGTTAACATATTAAAAAATGAATGATGCATTTGACAAAAGTTTAAGTTTTCCGAAACTGACACAAATAACAAGGAATACCTCCAAAATGGTTCACTCTACGAAAAAATGTATTTGGACATAAATTGTGTGTTTTGGCGAGATCTACAGGTTTTGTGTAGTAAGATTTTGTATACCTCTTACTGTTTAAAAGGTATTCAAAAGTCATCCAGAGTAAACAGGACTATAGCCAGAAAATTCAAAATGTACATTTCATGTGCCATAAAAATATCTTAAACATATGTCATTTCAATCAAATTAGTTAGAGCCATTTTCAAGAAAATCAAAATTTTTGAAAATTTTGCAGTGTAAAGGGTAGTTTAGTGTGGAGCAATTTTCTTCAAAGTGTTCATGTCACATCCTTAAAAGACATTAAACTTAAATACCAGCTTTGGTTTTTAACCGACTTTTCATTTTTGAGTTATGTAGTCCACAGACTGATAGACACACTGACAGACATACATACACAGATGTTTTTCTAAAAATACTTCTTTGGATACAGGGGGCCTCAAAACACATTTCCGGTGAAATCTCAACATAGAATTTTTGGGTAGAACACAATACTTCCTCTACTTTACTATACATAGAGAAAGTTAAAAGGGGACTGTCCCACTTAAGACGGGACAAATTGCAGGCTTAAACAAGGCTGTACATTTTTTTAGAAGACATGGTGATGATTTAATAGTGGTCTGTTGATAAACAAGTGCTTGTTCCATCTGCTATCTACAGATATGGCCAAATTATTAGAGTACACATATTTTAGAGCTTTTATTTTACAAAATAAGTAGATAATACAGATAAGGTGTTATGAATTATTTATTTTCTAAGTTTAGTATTTGGTGTGTATACCTTTAGCTTTAATTTGCTTGGGCATGTCTTTAATCAGTGCTCTACACTCATCCCTTATTTCATCATCATGAAACCAGATTTGAATCAGCTTTTCAATCAAGGCAGTTGTTATATTTATTTTTTTATTTTATTCTCAACTATTGACCATAAATTCTCTATAGTATTCATGTCAGGGTTATTTCCAGACCAATCAAGCAGTTTTACATTCTGTACTTTTAAAATGTGATGATCTTTTTTGCTTTGGGGCATGGAGCCCCATCTTGCGTAAAGATATTTTCATTTTCCCCTAACCATTCTCTGACTTGATGTAATTAAAATAGCTCCACAATAGCTCTTGTATGTTTTTACAGTCAAGCAAACAAGAAGATAAGTTTGCTTATGAACTTTCTGGTAATATTACATTATGCAGGCGATTGTTCCTTTTTTTTATAATTAATGTTGACATAAGTGTTGAGTAAAATAGTGTGTTTAAATTTTGAATTTAATCTTCATTCTCCTTTTCTGTTGGTTTCCATAATCTGCTATGGTCT
Organism: Tenodera sinensis; assembly: GCA_030765045.1. NCBI lineage: Eukaryota > Metazoa > Arthropoda > Insecta > Mantodea > Mantidae > Tenodera > Tenodera sinensis. Next base: position 53,322,639 of record CM060974.1, on the reverse strand, counting down.
GTCACTGTGTACAGTCATTGTTAATTCCTGCGAATTTGCCCGGCAGTTATTTGTGTTTCTTCTGCACATTCGGTCAATGTGTGAACGGCAGTGTTAAAAGTGGCAACACTAAAATAAAAACAAATTTAGAGACTAAAAGTTTCACTTATCCTAGCATTTTCTGCAAGTTCTTGAAATATTGCACAGACGAAACACATGTCTGTGTAATATTTCAAAAACTTGCAGCAAATACTAAGATAAGTGAAGCTTTTAGCCTCTAAATTTCTTTTTATTTTAGATTCTGTTGCTTCACTGTTAACAGCTTCAGTATTTCATTGAATTTAGTGGCACCACTGTTGTCTTCACTGGTTGAAATGTCAGTCACTGACTAAGGATACACAGACTCTAGTTCCTCAATGTAGGAGGGCTGTTTGTAAGTTAGTCGTGATGGTGCATTCTTTGCAAGACAGGATCTTTTTCATATACATAGCTTTCACTCTTTCTATCAAGGCCAGGTTTTTTTTGAGAGATGTTCCTACATTAGTTCTATTGCAATGCTCATGTTTGGGAATATTTTGATATGGAAGAGTTGGCAATATATTGATGTAACTGCAGATTTGAGAGATGCTCGGTGGGCAACAGCCATCTAGGCCATGCTGTTCCAAGAAGCTACACAGCTAGTATACAAGATAACTGTTATACGAGGGCTGATCAACAAAGACTGAAACTGATTTTTTCCTGTATCTTTCGTGATAATTTCGTATCTGTAACATAAATATTTGAAAAGAGCGGGTTTTTATGTATAATGTCGGTAGGTGGCAGCACTCTCGTATTGGTAGATTGGTAGTACTGCTCTATTTTGTAGACCCTACGTGCATTTTGCATACCACACAATGGAGGCGGAGCAGTACAGCACAATCAAATTCTGTTTTCGTTTAAACCATACAGCCACCGAAACTTATGAAAACTGAAGCAGGCATACAGTGAAGATGCACTACCTTGTGCAACAGTGTTTAGGTGGTTCAAGGACTTGTCAGGTGTTAAGCAAGGTGGGCCTGGTGTTTCGACTTCTGCTGTGATTGAAGTCAACATCAACACAGCTGCTGTGATTGTCCGAGAGGATTGGCGTATAACATTACGTAACTTGAGTGAAGTGTTGAGAATTTCATATGGCAGTGTGGTTACAATTATGCACAACCATCTCCATATGAGTCGAGTTTGTGATCGTTGGGTGGACATTTGTTGACGCCCGAACAAAAGGCTGTGCAAATGGAGACAAGCTGTGAGGTGCTGCATCTCTTTGCTGATGGAGGGGCTGCATTTTTTAAATTGATTATCATCTGTGATGAGTAAAGCCCGGATTTTTATGTAATATCAAGGTGCAAAATATCTACACATATATGTAACAAAAACATCAAAATATGTAATGAAATATGTAATATCAACAAAATATGTAAAATTATGTAATCTAAATGCTAAGATTACAACCTCAAATCTAAATGCAGACTGCAAATTACACAGAATTTTGTAATTTGATGGGCGTGTAAGTACATAAATTAATTACAATGAGTTAAAATGTACTAAATATAGCATTAATTACAGAGAAAATGTTTTGTTGTATGCAGAACTTACCTAAAATTTATTTTCAAGTAGGTAATCACGAAATAAAAATAGGTGTTTTGGATTATGTTTATTAAACTTACTCATTTCACATAATTATTTTACTTAAATAATGTTGAAGTAATGTTGGAATACTGAAACAATGAATTCAAAATAATTAAATTTTATAATAAAGATGCATTTTCAGTTTTATATCTCTTGACATACAAGGAACAACCAGGCATTTTCATTTTGAGTCTTTTGCTTCTTTTAACGAACAGTGAATAACCAGATACTTCTCCATATTTTCAGGGGTCATTGTTTGTCTCCTATCGGATAAAATGTTTTTTTAATTAGAGAAGCTTCTCCCCACGTCAGATGAAGTAATAGCATATTTTAGTATAGGAGTCTGAGTTGCAGAGAAATTGTTGTTGTTGTTGTTTTCTAGTGCCTTGCATCTGGCAATGAAGCCATTAGCATTCGTGCTTTCCAATACTTTTGAACTGTAGTTTCTTCTGATCTTAATGCTTCACAGGTCTTCAAGTGGTCTTCGTTCATTTCTGGATCGTTACACAGGACACATATTGGTGAGGCTGGAATACCTATTCTGTAGGGATGACTTGCTAAGCAGTCGTGATTTGTCAATAGTCGGAAGGCTGCAACCGCTGTTTTCCTTGGTCTCTGGGGGATTATATCTGGGTTGCAAAGTAGTGTAATCCATTTTTTATCTTTGGCATTTGTTTCTATTTCTTGTAGGTATGAATGAAAAAATTTTTTAATGATCAAGCGTTTTATTGAGGAATATGAGAAATTGAATTTAGATTTTTGTTTTATTGTTGTGCCTTTCTTTGCAAGTGAGTCTGCAGCTTCATTTCCCATGACTCCACAGTGTGCTGGAATCCATTGGAGATGAACAGTCTTATTAACTTTTAGGAGTTGTGTTAACATTTTGTAGCATTCTCTAATTTTTGTTGACTTCTTTGTAGTATTTGAACATATTCCTTGAATTGCAGCTTTAGAATCTGAAAGAATTACTGCCTTGTTAAATTTATTTAAGGGAAGATTTAATAATTGTCGGAGAGCAATGTGTATAGCCTCTATTTCTCCATCATAATTTGTTGTGTCTCTGCCAACAGAATGGTAAAATGAAAAATGTGAACACGTAACTCCAGCTCCAGTAAGGTTTTCCTTGGAGGATCCATCAGTATATATGTGCAGCCATTCTTCTGTGGGATACCTAGTATTGATTGTTTCCAGAGCTAGAAGTTTTTGTATTTCTTTTGGTGTGTCTGATTTACTTATTTCCTCTATTAATTCCAAACTGAAGGTAGATTGTAATAATTCCAATGGATTTTCTCTTATAAGTAGATTTTCTCTGGTGTTAGGAATGTTCAATTTGGATTTAATCTGTGTTACCTTTTCTAGGAAACTACTATGAGTTTTAAGGATTGAAGGGGGGAAGTTCTCTTCTGTCCATTTAGAGTTTGGCAGTCGTAACATTTTCTTGTGTTGGAGCAATGCTTGTTCTTCTATTTTTGTTGTTATTGATGGGGTCCGTGTTAAGGCAAGCATGGCATCAATAGGTGTGGATTTAACTGCTCCAGTGATTAAGCGAAGAGCCTGATTTTGTATTTGTTCAAGTTTATTGATGTTAGCATTTGCTGTTGTTATTAAAGCTTCAGAACAGTACAAGAAGTTTGGTTTAACATACATTTTGTATGTTGTGTTAAGGACTCTCCTTGAGCAGCCCCATTTAGCACCAGCTAACCTTTTCAGGATTTGTAGTTTCTTTACAACCTTTTCTGAGGTGTTTGTTATATGTTTTTTCCAAGTTAGCTTTGTGTCGAAAGTGATGCCTAAGTATTTGGCATCATCAACTGCTTTGAGTGGTTTACTATTATAATTTATGTTAATATTAACTGGTTTTATTTTAGTGTAAATAATTCATAATTTGTTTTTTCCACATTGATAGTCATGAGGTTTTTGGAGCTCCATTCATGTACTTTATTTAGGGCTGTTTCTATTCCTTCTTTAATTAATTCAGGTTTTTTTGGAGAGCCTGAAGTCCAAATGACTACATTGTCAGTAAATAAAGCAATTTTGGTTTCTAAAGTTTTTATTATTGATGGAAGGTCATTTATATATATATGTTAAAGAGTGTTGTGCTCAGAACAGCACCTTGTGGAAGTCCTCGGTGTGTTTGTTTATATTTGGAAATGTATGTATTATATTTTGTGGCACAAAATCTTTGTGAAATAAACTGAGTTATCCATTTAAGCATGTTACTTTTCACACCTATTGATTGCAACTTCTCAATTAATTTGTTTCTCCAGACTGAGTCATATGCTGATTTAAAATCAATGAATACTGCTAAGGTATCCTCCTTTCTATTGAAAGCTTCCTTGATATCTTGGCTTAGTAGGAGTACATTTTCACTTGTACTATGATTCTGTCTGAAGCCGGTCTGTGAACTATTAATTAAATTGTAATATTCTAGGAACCAGTTAAGTCTAGATGCCACCATTCTTTCCATCACTTTTGCAATAACACTGGTCAAAGATATTGGTCTGAAACTATTAATATTGTTTGAAGGTTTGTTTTTCTTTAAAATCGGGATGATAATGGCTTTTTTCCAGTCGGAAGGTACAGTCATTCTCCAACACGTGTTATGCAGAGAAATTGTAGAAAGTATCTTCCGGGCTGTTATGCCGTGGTCTGCTGGAGATCTGTCTTCCAGACGTTTCGTTTACAACTGCGGTAAACATCCTCAGTGGTGTTGTCGAAGTCTCCTCGTGGAAGGTATACCACGTTGTAAACGAAACGTCTGGAAGATAGATCTCCAGCAGACCACGGCATAACAGCCCGGAAGATACTTTCTACAGTTTAGACACAGGCCATGAAAGCCTACGTAGCTTTTTGCAGAGAAATGTTTTGATAAATTGACATTGTTACCATTTAGCAGTTTAGATACGGACACAAGCGTAGAATACCCTGTATTCCTGTTTAAAACAGCTTTGAATTTTTCACTTCCCTTCCCTTCTGCAACTACACTAAGATTCTGTGATGCACATTCCATTAAATCCATATATTCATGAAGAAGGGAACCTGATGTCTTGATGGTGCTAGGCAACCAGCCAATGTTACTTTTGATGTAAGCACAGGAGCTTGCCACTTTCGGATCTTTAAAGATGTCCTGAGATTCACATATGGAAACAGCTACTTCTGAAGAGAACATGTTCATAACTGACTGGACTCCTTCAAAATGTTTACAATAAAAGTTCACAGCTTCTAATCATGTACCCCATCTTGTAAGTACAAAGGGACAGGTTGGAGATGATTTGTATAACACTGAATTCTGTGTGCTGCTTTCATGAAGACCTTTTTTGTTGCTGATATCAACTTATTCACACAGGGAAAATTACTTCTTGCTACTTCAGCAACACATTGCAATGCATGGGCCAAGCAGGTACATTCGGGTAGAAAACCTTAAGGGCGGTAGCAGCTTTAATCATGTACGCTGTGGCATCTGAACCTTTACCTCACGCACACCCTCTGGCCACAGAATCTTCATCCCATCATTTACGAATCTTGCAATTGTAGAATGATTTGTTTGTTCCAACACCTTGCAGCAGCTTAGGACTTTAGGAATCTAGTTTTCCTACGACTAAATTTGCTATGTACCGACCCATGTCATCTGCAGTTTCATCGACGGCAAACCAAATACAGGAGTCTCCAATTTCATTCTGTGTCAGCAACTGCTTCTCCATAACACACATGAAAATACTTTTTCTTCAGAGTAGATTCATCTAGAATAACTTTCTACCAATATTTTTTTAGAAAAGAGCGAAATTGAGGAATTTGAAGTTTATGCCACGAAATATTAGCTGCAACCATTTTACTGCACAAGTCTAAAAAATCATTTCTGGACAGTTCCTGTTGCATTTGTGTCAACAGAACTTGCTTTCTAGAAGACCGTAGGTAAGTGCTGCGTATGCGAAGGACACTTTTGATGTTGTTCCAATTGAGATTTCATGGAACAGCCAATTCTTTTACAGCATGCTTGACAGACTATTACTTTTCTTTCGATTGTAAAGGCACTATCTAATTTCACCCATGAATTCAATTTTCAGGATAGCGAGGACGCAACTGGTGCCAGTTTACTAAGACTTGCAAGAAACTAACTGCAGTATTATAGCCTCGCTATATTGATGGTTGTCCAGCGGCTCACTTTGTTTCCTTGCAGGTATTATAATCTTACAAGATGCCGACTACCACGACAATGGTAACAATCAATTTCTCCAGTTCTTGTAAATGCCCAAAGCACTACGAGAAACGTGACACTGGAGGTCAATATTGTCGAGTGGCACCCGCTTTGATGTAAACGGACAACAATCAGAACGAGGCAAGATGGTTATTATCGCTTTCTTAATGTAAGTTGCATCCTATTTCGCAGATTGATTTTTGTTGCTTTCAGCAAAACTTGTGAAAACAGTAGTTTATAATGTGGCCACAATAATTTTTAAAAAATAACAAAATTGTAACGAAACCCAGAAAATATGTACATTTTATGTAACATCGTTAAAATATGTAGAAACGTGCAAAGTATGTAAAATAAAAATTTGTAAGGGAGTCCCAAATGACGTAATCTGCCAACATTTTTACTTCTAATTGAAATATTATGCAGGATTTAAAATATGTAATTACATAAAAATCCGGGCTCTAGTGATGAGTCATGATTGATCCTGAAGGAAAACAAGCCAGCACAGGTGGAAATCGCCAGGTTCTCCAACATCAAAAAAGGCAAAAGTTGTTCCATCTGCAGGAAAAGTGATGGTGATCACATTTTTTGACTGTAATGAAATGATTTACCAGCATGTAGTTACCCCTCACACTACTGTTACAGCAGCATACTACACATCAGTATTGGCTACACTGAGGAAGCACATTGCAAAGAAACGACCAGAGCTTTCTCGGACTGGGTGGCAACTTCATCATGACAATGCACGACCTCACATCGCAAATTAAGTCATGCAGTTTCTGGCTCGATTTGACGTTACCTGTGTACCACATCACCTTATAGCCTTGATCTTGTACCCTGTGACTTTTTTTTCATTCCCATCACTAAAGGCAAAGCTTAGGATTATTCAATTTGAGAACTCTGAAGCAGTGCTCAAGAAAAGTGAGGCAATTCTCAAGGACCTGACAAAGAATGGTCTGCAGCATGTGTTTAAGGACTGGCAGAGACGCTATAAAAAGTGCATTGAAGTAGGAGGGAACTACTTTGAAAAAGATCATGTAAATATTGAATTGCAGTAATAAATATCTGTGAAAGAAAATCAGTCTCAGTCTTTGTTGATCAGCCCTCGTATATTGAGTTACAAATGTGTTTGGAGAGCAGTAATGCTGCTTATGGATGTGTATGGCTGTCCAGACTCAACATCGCTTATAGCACATATAGCATTACAATACATTCCTTTATTGCACAATTTATAGTAATACAGGTAATTCACAGCAGTTTACACTCAGGATATTGAACTTATAGTAATATATGTATTATGGATCTATGTCTATGCTTGAAGTAACTCTAGAAGGACCTACATTGCGTTAACAACATTTTAATAATTTAGCCTAAGATGATTAAGTTGCTTTATTTATTGCTCTCAAAATATTAATGTATTGAATAGTATGGATAAGACACTAACCATTCGTATAATCTACTTTTAAATTTACAACCCAATAATTCTGTCAATGCTGTTGGCAAAGTATTATACAGTTTAATGCCCAAGACTTCAAAGCTGTTTGATGTTTTTGAAAGCCTGTGAGATGGTAAGTTAAGTTGCTAGTTCTATCTAGTATTATAGTCATGTATGTTTAGTCTGTAGACTTGGTCTGATATATTATTTTTTACATAAGTGAGTGCTGTATAAATGTATAGGTTAATCACAATTATTACTTTGAATTTTATGAATAGAGGTTTACAGTGTGCGGTTTTTTCTGAATCTGCAATAATATGAATTACCTTTTTCTGTAATAGTAGGATATTAGAGACATGACTGCTGCTTCCCCAGAGTAGAATACCATATGATATGCTATGAAAAAAAGCAAAATATGTAGATCGTATATATAGCTCAGGTACATGGTTTTTTAAGTTCCTAATTAGATGTATAACTCTAGAGAGCTTACCTGTTACATAGTTGATGTGTGGCACCCATGAGAGCTTGTTGTCCACAATGACTCCTAAAAATTTAACTTCTGTTGAACAATTTTCTGCCGAGATCTCACGCAAATTAAATACAAGTTGTTGCATTTTATCATCATTTAATAAGAAGCCATTGGCTCTGAACCACATGCTAGCACAACTTATGGTGTCCTCTGTTATTGTTTTAAGGCTTTGATAATCGGTGCTCATGTTAAGAAATGTGGTATCATCTGCGTACAGCACCATGTGCGAAGTTAAAAAGGAAGGCAGGTCGTTGATCATTACAATGGCCCGAGTATGGAACCCTGTGGGACCCCATATGTTAGCTCCACCATTTCTGATTTCTCATTTCCAATACACAATTTGTTTGCGATTTGCTAAGTATGTTCCAAAAAGCTTTAGCACAGTGTCACATACGCCATAGAATTTTAATTTTGTTAGTAAATGAGTATGCTCTACACAATCAACGCTTTACTGAGATCACAGAACGTAGCCTGGGCAATACTGTTAGTTTCAAAAGCACTAAGGACGTTTTTGACAAGAGAGACAATGGCATCAGTCATTGACTTACCTGTTCTGAAACCAAATTGTTCATCGCTGATTATCCCAATGTCATCTAAATAACTGCAGAGCTGTTTGTACATGATCTTTTCAAGCACTTTTGAGAAAACCAGGACTAAAGATATTGGACAATAACTAGATGGACATTTTTTATCGCTCTTTTTATAGATTGGGACCACCCTTGAAAGTTTCAGTGCATCAGGAAATACTCCTTCTACAAGGCATCTGTTCACACAAAATGTAAGCGGGTATAAGATATGCTCTATTGCTTTCTTTATGAGATTACTGGATAAACCATATATGTCTACACTATCCGAAGCCTTAAGGCAATTTACAACGTTTTGTACATGTTCCGCACTGACTTCTCGGAACTCAAAGCTACCCGGACAGTACTTGTTTTTGTTGTGTTCAAGGAGTTCATTCATAGATTCCTTTGGCTTTACTATGCTTTGACTGATTTTTTCTACTGAGCTAATGAAAAAACTGTTCAAATCATTTGGTGCTAACTCTGTACTATTTCGTTTGTTAGGTTTTGCAACAGAGTTTATAAGATTCCAGGCTTTCTTACACTTATTGGTGGCTGTTTCAATACTATTTATGTTGTATAATTTTTTAGCCTCGTTTATCAATAGCTTATACTCCTTTCTTTTGTTGATATATAAAATCCTGGCCTTGTCTGATTTATCTTTTCTATATAAATCGAAGTAAGTCATAACTTTGTGTTTCATACTAGTTAATTGGAGAGTATACCATACATTTTTATCATTTTTCAGAACAAAATTTCTTTTTGCATTGGTGAATATTTTACATTTTTTGGGGGGATACACGTCTCAAATATATTTATAAATAAAGCATGATATCTTTCAAAAATTTCATTCGCTGTTAATGCAATGTCAGAAAGGGAGCTGCAAAGCACGTTGTTCCATTTAACGTCACGTAACATGTTTCTTAAGAATAATATTTTGTCGCTGGTTACCGGTCTTGTAAATGTATACATTTATTTACATTTTAAGGAGTTTCAATAATAAGTACTTGTGAATCAATCATATTTCAGACTGCGACACAAACATTCTGACTATTGGTAACAATCTATTTAAGTTGGAATATTTATAACAGGCACATAATCATTTCAATGTTTTGTGCTTAGTTAAATTTGCCATCTTGGTTGGAACACTTGCCGCATATTTACTGAACATTTCCTGAACATGAACCACACAATACCTCTGTAGTGGTTTATACGAAGTGGCTATGGCACCTATAAGTTATCTTCAGGGCATTGTTGGGTCACACTGAGGAATAAGGGCAAGATATTGTTATTTCCAATAAATATTCAAATTTTCTACTACTTCAACTTTATTGCTTTTAACTTGCAACACTTGAACAAATAATCTTCACTGTTTTACAATAAGTAATACTTTTAGGTCCCAAAGCTATTGTGTTGGTTTAGGTGGCTCAGTTGGTTAGACCCTGGCCTAACCCAAGGTCATGGGTTCAAATCCAGCCTAGACAAATGATTTTTAAGTGTGCATAAAAATGACTACTCATGTGTTAGTAGATTTACTGGCATGTAAAAGAACTACTGCGGGATGAAATTCCAGCACATAGGCGATGCTGATGTGATCCTGGTAATTGACAGCATCGTTAAGAGTTAAATTCTCACTTCTTTCTTTCGTAAATATTTTAAAATATTTATATTTAAATGTATTGAATATTTACACACAGTATTCAATCAGGGGTCCTTTGGTGATGTAATCCAATGTTGTTGGATTACCGACAAAATCTCTTATTCCGCAATGGGTCATCTTGGTTGGAACACTTGCCACATATATAGTGAACATGGACCACACAGTACCACTGTAGCAGTTTTTACAAAGTGGCTATGACAGCTATGAGTTATCTTCAGGGTATTGTTGGGTTACACTGACGAATAAGGGCAAGGCATTGTTATTTCCAATAAATATTCAAATTTTCCACTGCTTCAACTTCATTGCTTTTAACTTGCAACACTTGAACAAATTATCTTCACTCTTTTACAATTATTATTATTATCATCATCTCTGTTGCACAGTATTAGTGTGCCTGCCTCTGGCATGGAGGACCCAAGTTCAATCTCTGGCATGCAATTTTTTCCCCACTGGGAGTTATGGCTCGGGGTGCACTCAAGTCTTGTTAGGTTCCTGAGGGGCAAATTGAGTAGCAGAAAGGTAGCATCCCAAAAAAGGTCAAGTAATTGCCTTAAGGTCAAGGGAGTTGTGCTGGCCCCTGCCACCCTCACCTGCATTCCTCCATGGCCATGACTGCGGTTGGAGGATGCAATGCCTAGGCAATTAGGGTAAATTGTGCATAAAGGAGAGGCCCTAGGGATTATATTATCATCATCGTCATCATTATTATTAACATTTAGTTGCATTAGATTTGTTTACTGCTTTGCAGTTATTTGTTGTACCTATTTATTACTTTCACAGTTGTATTTGTATTATATTTCATAACAGTTTCGTGCCTTTTACTGCAGTGTGAAACACTTCCAAACTACCAATAGCTTCTGCTTTCCTATTTATGTAGAATTTTTTTCTGTTGTACAGGTGGCACCTAACATTGCACATTATCACTGCCATGAGAGGTGCTAGTGTGCAGTAAGATTATCAAGGAAAATTAGGAATGCATATCTGCGGAAACTCTCAATATTGGTTACTGCACACAGGTAGCACTATATTCCACATCTTTATTGCTCAGCTGGCATTAATAAATGTAATTAACAATAATTCACACACAGGATGTGGTAGTTCTATGCTAGTTATGCAGGATGGACCATTTAACTTGAGACAGTACAATATTTCCGAAACTAAGAGCTGTAGAAAGAAATGTCTTGAACAAAAGTCACTTGATATTATGAGGGAAAGTAAATGCCATTAGTTATCTTTTATATGGAGAACATTATGATGATCATTTTGGGGTCAATTCAGTTTTTCTAAGTGGAAACCTACAGTTTTTATTTAGTTTTTTCACTAAAAACTAAACAACTTTTGTATAAAGCACTTTGCAATGGTTCTTACACTAACGTAAATAAGATGAAAATGCTGAATGGCCGTGTACAAAGAGTGCCATTGGTTGGACCATCCATGGATGGCCATTTGAGGGTCAAGTTACTTATCGTAATTGGGAACCAACATTTTTATTTGGTTTCCTTATTCCTCATTACAAAATTCATCTGCAGCTGTTCTTCTGCACAGTCTCTTTTTCCTTGGCTGGACACTTACTTCTTCAGAGAATTGCTTTATCATATGATAAAATGAAGCTCTTGATGGAGTTCTATCAGGAAACCTCGCTGCGTGCAGATGAATAGCCTGTTCCACATCTCTCCTAGACTCCCCGTAAATGAGAACTGTTTGCACCTTTTTTGGTTGAGCAAGTGGGTCCATTTTAACCCAGTCAACTGAGTATGCTTCCAAACGCTCAACAAATTGAATGGAAGTGATATTTGTTACTAGGTGATTGCTAATTGTAGTACTATCAGTGGATCCACTTGGACTCGAATGCAGCTGCAAGTACACTAATGATTAGAGCCACAAGTCTGTCACCTTAACGTGTGCATGGGGCTGTTTCATTCAGTGCTTATGGCTGGCCTCTCTGTCTAGGTGAACACACTCACAGTATAACTGACACTCCTACACACAATGCGGTACTAAACATTGTGGCTTTACTAATGATAGATACAAGGAAACTGTCCTAGTGTTGAAAGTTAACAAAATGGACACAGTGTCTCATTACCTCCTATTATGCCGCACTGTGTTGAATGGGGCAACCATTCAGAATTTTTGTCGATATTTATGTTGCTGTAAAAACAATTGCAAAATGCTTTATACAAAAGCTGTTTAGTTTTCTATGAAGAGTGAGAAAGCTGTACTTAATTGCCTCCGCACTTTCATCCCCCAACCCCAAGATCACAGACAGCCCAATCCTGGAGGCTGTGGTCTCATTCTTAAGTTCTATAGTGACAAAACTGCCCATAACCAAATAGTTAATGTGTTCATCAGGAGGTACATTGATATATCCAATACCCTCTGGATGATATGGAACAGCTCCCAGTCACCCAAACAAGTTAAGTCTATGATGCACTACTACATTTCACCAGTTACATTTGATACCAAACTTACATGGACCAAACAAATAGAAAATGTAATACAGAGAGCAGAGAGGCGCCTTTCACTGTTAAAACGTCTAACAGGAATGAAGTGGGGATGTTCCAGAGCAACGCTTAACACAACATATAATATATATATATATATATAAAACCATTGTTTACTTACTGCAGCGAAGTTCTTGTAACAGCAAACACAAAAACAATTCAAATCTTTCAAAACCAAAGTCTGAGATCAATACAGGTGCTATCAAAACCACACCAATAGCAGCTATGGAAATACTAACCAACCAATATCCCATTGAATATGAAATACAAAAAGCGGCTCTTATTCAACACGAAAAGTTGATCAGACTCCCATTCAATACATGGCACAAGAGAAATTTTACACATACACTAAAGACTCAGAAGAGCTTTCTCTCCAAAATTCAAGACATCAAGAAGGATGTACATCTTCCTAATTCAAAGGAAAACTTCATATCTAAAGTCAATCCAACACATACATTAGACATCACATATTATTTACACCTGACAGAAGAAGTTAAAAAAAGTGATACTCCAACTAGTGTTCTAAAATTATTGGCATTAGAGACAATCCATACTAGATTTCCAGAACATGAGTGGCTCCATATTTATACTGATGGATCATTTATATCAAACAAAGATGGAGCAGGTGCTGGAGTCACATGTCACCTCTTTTCCTATTACAAATCTTTAAGTTATGGAACTACTAACTTTGATGGAGAAATTGAAGCAATTCGAATGGCCCTACAAAATCTTTTGTACAGAATTTCACATTTTCAGCAAGCAGTTATTCTCTCAGATTCCAGGGCAGCAATTATAGCAATTACTTCCAAGTTGTCACCAAAAAACCAAACTATTATAGAATGTTGGAAGATGCTTAGCCATCTAACAGCACTTCAAAAACACCTAGTCTTCCAATGGATACCAGCTCACTGTGGACTGAGTGGTAATGAGAAAGCTGATTTTCTTGCAAAAAAGGGTACCAGCGGTGTACAAAAATCTATAGTTAATTTACCATTTTATGCAGCTAAAAGATTAGTCAACTCTGAATTCAAAAAAATTATTGCAAAATATTACTATGAAAAATCAAAGAATAAAAGATGGGAACTACCAAACATTCAAACAGTGATTCCTGAGTATCCTCGAAAAACAGCAGTTGCAACCTTCAGGTTGATTACAGGACATGATTGTCTGGCAAAACATTTAAACAGAATTGGGATATATTCTTCACCACTCTGTCCTCTATGTGATCTGCAAGAGGAAATGGACCGAGACCACCTTCAAACATGCCCAGCCACTTCTAGTGCCCCATCCATCAGTGAAAAATATTGGAGAGCAAGAGGATTAATGACTTCATTGTCAGAAATCCAGCATTAGCTAACAACATTTCACCACCAACAAGGTGGTTGATGCCCCTGCTGCTCTGCCGCCTTCCTTTCAATGCCATGCTATGTTTGAGAAGGGTTTTCAGCATGCGCCTCACCCCGGGCCCAGGGATGGTAGATGAATTTTATTTTCAGTTGTTGTTTGTAAGTGGTGTTAATGCAGTGGTTCGCGAAATTATCTTGAGCTGTTCTGCATTTTTTGACATGTTCCTAATGATGGCTGGGTTGAATCCATTTAGTATTGCAATTTTTTGCATATGTTGTTGCTCTTTCAAGGATGAGGGGGAGGGGGCCTTTAGGACATTTGAAAGAATCTTCAAAAAACTAAACATAAAACTAGCACCACAAAAAATCAAATACAGTTTAAAAACTCTGCTAAACAGGTCACTTAACAATACCATCTAATACAACCTTAAATTTGGAATTTACCAGGTCAACTGTAATAGTTGCGAAAAAAAGCTACATAGGAAAACCAAAAAGAAATCAGACTAAAGGAACGCCAGAGAAACATAAAATTGAAATTAACTGAAGTCTGCTGTGGCATACCAGTTTTGGACTGTAAACCATAACATTGGCCTTAATATAAAATTATTAAAATGCCTTTAATTCACCAGTAGAACTGAGCATTTGGGAAAAAATATATATCTCCAAAAACAGTAATAAAGTTATTAACTTTGTAATCGTGGCATTAAATGAAGTGTTAAAACTCTTCCCTTAACATCAGATGGCAGCAAGACCATGGCCGGAGAGAGAGGGAGCAGGAGGATAGCGTCAGTCACCCAAAGGCTGATGATGGGATTGAATGATCCTGAAAATGTTTCCAGGTTTTAAAACATTTTAAAGTGAAGGTGTGTGTAAAAAGAGTGACACTTAAAATGATCTCAAACATAAATACCTGGGATATTAAGGGCCAAAGCAAAGTGATGATGGGACATAGTTGAAACATCAGTGTAGCTGAAATCCAAGGATCACCAAAGTGGGGATTTCACTCAATCACAAATTTAGTGACCTTTTGCTACTTTGTCAACTACTCGCTTCCTTCTCTTACAAAATGCTAGCTTCTGCTGTATAAGTTAGGTTCCTTAAGGGCAGGGTGGGTGAGAAAACTTCCTGTTCTTGGAGCACTACTTCATAGCAGGATAATTTTGCATCTATCCAGGATTTGCCAGAACAAGGACTTGACCCACATATGCAATTGGAACCCAGATGAATAACATAAATATAGAAGTACAAAAAAAAGTTTACAATTCTTTCATACAAAGTTTCCACATTTCAAAAAAGGTGGTGTCTTTCCCTTGATGGAATTATCAGTAGTAATACTGAATGTAGTATAGGGTCAGTAGTGACAATTCTTGTGCTTTCATTTTGTGGTTGACTTTTGCAATTCCTGTTATTGGTGTCTTATGATGCAGATGATTTGTCAAATTAAAAATTTGTAGCTGTTTCTTCAAGTGAGTCTTCACCAATGTCATTCCCAATGTCATTAAGTCAAAGCTGAGCTGAGTTTCTCATAATACACCATATATATATATATATATATATATATATATATATATATATATATATATATATATATATATTAGAACAACTGACACAAATGAGGTGAAAAATGTCACCAATGAATAACTCCTGGTTATGCAATTTGGTGAATAGTGGCTGTATTTCATATCTAATGCATCAATTTAACCTTTTATAGTGTTGTAAAAGGAGTTTATTAGTTTTTGCATCAGTAAATTTGTAGTTGTCCAGAGATGAGAGCAATATAACTGATTTTGTACTTTTTGTGCAAAGGATAACAGTGTAATATCTTTAGTGAATACATAGATGTTTTATCTAACTGCTCTGTTATTATTAGGCAGAAATTTTGGTGGAATTCGTTTCTTTGATTTCTCAATATATCCTCTGACAATTTTAGATAAGTAAATTGAAGGAATGGGAGATTGCAGCAGTAACATCAGTTTCTTTTCTCTGTGGTTTAGTGGATGAGTAATCAAGTATCAAAGCAGATATCAGTTTTACATCTCTTTAAGGACATGATGCCTGTTTCTCATGTCCAAATTTGAAGATAGTACAAAGAATCATTATACTGCTCACTGCTAGGATTTTATCTTTATCAGTGTTTTTGTATGATGCGCTTGCTGGGTCTTGAAGTTTTGTTCGGATCTGTTTCAACTTTCTATTTGAATGTTCAGTGATTTCTGTTACTACTTCATTCAAAAAGAAGTATGTCTAATTTCCTCAGGATCAGAATTATTGTCCAAACTAGGAGCATAGCCTATTTATTCTTATTATACATTCAGGATAAGCTTTCCTTCTGTATCCTTGTAGCTCTGAATTCCAGGCAAAAGATTTTCCCATTCCATGAAATATCTGTGATGATTCATCTTCATCTTGCTCAAACTGCTCCTCAGGATTGTCAAAACAGTTATGTAAATCATCCAACGCTAGCTCACACTCAGTTTCATGGCTTGATTATGAGAGGTGATCTGTTTCAGTAACAAATGGATTGTCAATACGTTCTGCATCATTGTTTCCTTATTGAAGTGAAAGCACAGGTGCCATTTCATTAGCTGTACTTGACATATGAAAGTTAAACTGAATAAGTTTACATAAATAGGTTTACAATGCAAATAGAGTATATTATAACCTTGGAGTAATAGAATAGCTAATAGAAGTGTAATTAGTTTTTCAGGCCAAGTAAAAACTTACTTTTACAGAAATATCCACCTCATAGGCTATGTATGGTCAACAACATTAATGACAATGCACAAAATGAGGAACACATGACTCAACACGTTACACCATTCCCATGGATAAATATCAACTGGTATTTACTCTGGTCTTTAGGAAACCTCATACAGAAATCTGTGTCACATTATGTTCTCGTATCTGACATTTAAAACTAACCAGGGCATGTATTCATAGAAGGCATGACGATTTATTTGTGGGCCATTGATAATCAATTTAAGCTGCGTCGGCTATCTTATTTGTTTACACTTCTTGCTCTCTCACTCACAGCTGTCAATATGAGATTAACAAACTTGAGCAATTTAGCGCCCTAAGCCTTGCGGTGAAACTGAGGTCGTTAAGTCACCAAGTGTAGCCGACATATTGAGGATCTTAAGCTGCCAAGCATAGCCAAGGGAGTGAGAGCACCAAGTTATGAAGTATAGCCGAGAGATTCAGAGTCTCACAAATCCAGTTAGTGTACACCTGTCACATTTATTACATTCTTTCATGCCTTTCTCTTAAAGTGTGTGAGGATTTTTAGAGGAAAACAGAGGTATAAAGTATTTTTATGCTTATCATGTCATTCCTTTATATAAAACAGTTCCGTTTAAATGTAACATTACAATTACACCTTTTAAAACAACTCATGGGTGTGCCTAAAAATGACCAAATTGATAAAAGTTTTCTTTTAAAAACAATTTTGGTGTAAAATTAGTTTCTTGTATTATGAAGCTTTAAAGAAAAGAATATAGTCTTTGGTACACAATTTCTTTAATTTTTAATGCAACATTTGTTCCTAAACAAGTTTAGCATTAAACAATGCATTTCTAGTGGCCGCAACAAATACAGGCAATGTATCTTTGTTTTCCATTAATTTTTTTTGTGGCTGAAGTTAGCCCATTTTCTAGAAAACTAGGCTATATAATAAACAATAATAACATAGTGATTATTTTCTGTATAATAAAGGACCTCAGGTAATCTCTATCAACATCTTGATAGCAAAATTAGCAAGAACATTTAAAAAATGGCTTTTTTTTTTTAAATTTTTATTGAGATCGATCAGCAATAAGGCTTTTACAGATCTGTGAGAATAACATAAAATAAAGAACATTATAAAGTTGTTAAGGTTGGCTACATCAATGTAGCTCCTCGAACATAATTTGTCTCATAAAGGAGGAAGTAATATAATAGATCACATATACAAGGCAAATGTGTAGGAGAACATTTTAAACATTTTGTGAAAAAACTAAAGGTCGGAGTCTTCTGAGCTTGAGGTCGAACTGAGCAGGATATCTTGAGGCAAGCGTTTACGAAGGCGTGTTGGCTGATGTTTGCCCATTGTACATACTTTTTTGCTTTTCCAAGTTTCATTGATAAAAATGCACACTAAGAAATGCCTCAGAAGCATAATTTAAAATCAAACTTCAGGTAAATTCCTGTGGGTCTGGGTAACTTAGTTTACTAGACACTGACCTACTGATCCCAAGGTCGCAGGTTTAAATCTGGCCCAGACCGATGGTTTTTAAAGTGTGCTTAAGAATGACAGCTTCATGTAATTCGATTTACTGGCAGTGTCATTAAACAACAAAATATTTTCAGATAAGTTTCAAACTTAGTTTTTAACTACATGATGCTTCAAATATTCACACAACAGCTTTAAAGAAAATCCTGGCCCTTTTCGTTGCTTGAAAAGCTTGTACTTTTCTTATTTCAATTTCTTTTGACAGTTTGGATTTCAATATTTTATGTTAAGTATATTTTTATAGCTAAAATGTACTTTATGTTTGACTTTGAATAATCTCTGAACATTTTTCATTTTGAATAAACATAGTGTTTTACTACTTGTATTACAACCTTCAAGTTGTAATTCTCAGTGCATGCAACAAACACAATTGGGTTGTTGCCACTAATGTTTCCCATTTGAATTTAATAACATTAATTTAGTTTTAATGACCAACATAGTTGCTTTACATAAGTACTTACAATTATATTTGTGACTTACAGCTGACCATATACCTGTTGTTGGGGAACAGAGATTATATTTTCAGGTTTGGTCTTCTAATTATTATACTTAGATAATAATACAAAATTCTGCAACATTTCAGGTTATGCACAGGAGCTAACAATACTGTCCGTGGTAAGTCACCATTGATTGCTGCTGAAGTGTCAGGAAGACACACAAGCCTCTATCCTATAAAGGATAATCTTCAATATCAATATTAGAAAGGTGATGTCACCAAAATTTCAACTGCATGTTATGTTTTCTCATAACATTCTGGTAAATGTAGCGAGGAAGATGAAATGCACATAAGCCTTTGCACTTGAAACAAAAGACTGATTCATAAGAGCAAAAGACCACACAAATGTAAGAGCTTTACTCACGTGTCAAATTTGAAAAGACATTTGGTTTATGAAGCCACACCAATGTAAAACTTGTGATAGGAGCTTGATTCATTTGTCATATTTGAAAAGACATACTTTGATTCATGAGGGTAAGAAGCTACATCAGTGTAAAACTTATGTTGAGAGCTTTACTCAATTGTCACATTTGAAAAGATATAATTTGATTCATGAGGGTAAGAGCTACACCAGTGTAAACTTTGTGATCAGAGCTTTACTCAGTTGTAATTTGTTTCATGAAAGTGAGAAGCCATACCAATGTAAAACATGTGATAAGGGCTTACTCTCTTTTCTCATTTGAAAATACATTTAATTCATGAGGGTAAGAAGTAGTCTTGGGTGAGGCACACTACTTGAACTATTTCCTCTCAGCAGTCTCAGAAGACATGTCCAGTTTCACCCTAAGGAGATGCTTATGGTTTTTTAAGGTATTATCCATACATATGCTATGCAAGTAGCATGTCTGCCTCTCATTCAAGGGATCTTGAGTTTGAATCTCAGTGTTCATTACCTGGATCAGACTTTTCCCTGGTTTTCCCTTTTCCTAAAAGGAGAATGTGAGGTAAGTTATAAGTAGAGCCCGGATTTTTATGTAATTAAATATTTTAAATCCTGCATAATATTTCAATGAGAAGTAAAAATGGCAAATTACATCATTGGACTCCCTTAGACATTTTAATTTTATATTCTTTTACATATTTTGCACATTTCTACATATTTTAACAATGTTACATAAAGCGTACATATTTTCTGGGTTTTGTTACAATTTTTTTTTAATACTGTCACATTACAAACTACTATTTTCACAAGCTTTGCTGAAAGCAACAAAAATCAGTTTGCAAAATAGGATGCAAGTTAAATTAAGAATGCGATAATAACTGCCTCACCTCATTCTGATTGTTGTACTTTTATATCAAAGCAGGTGCTGCTTAAGTATGTTGACCTTCAGTGTCACATTTCTCTTAGTGCTTTGGGCATTTACAAGGACTCGAGAAATTAATTGTTACCATTGTTACTATTGTCGCTGTAGTACTATAATAGCCGCAACGAAACAAAGTGAGCCGCTGGACAACCATCAATATAGCGAGGCAATAATATTGCAGTTAGTTTCTTGCAAGTCTTAGTAAAATGGCACCAGTTGCATCCTCGCTATCCTGTAAGTTGAATTCATGGGTGAAATTAGATAGCACCTTTACAACTGACAAGAAAGTAATAGTCGGTCAAGCTTGCTGTAAAAGAATTGGCTGTTTCATGAAATCTCAATTGGAACAACATATCAAAAGTGCTTTTCACATATGCAACAAACATCTATAGTTAAATTAAGTAAAAATTGAAGCTATTAACAGTGAAGCAACAAGATTCTAAAATAAGAACAAATTAGATAAGTGAAGTTTTTAGTTTCTAATTTGTTCTTATTTTAGAAACATCTATAGTCTTCCAGAAGGCAAGTTCTGTTGAAACAAATGCAACAGGAACCGTCCGAAAATGATTTTTTTAAAGATCTGTGCAGTGCAATGGTTGCAGCTAATATTCCGTGGCATAAACTTCAAATTCCTCAGTTTCGCTCCTTTCTAGAAAAATATTGTGAGAAAGTTATTCCTGACGAATCTACTCTGAGGATAAAAGTATCTTCATGTGTGTTATGGAGAAGCACTTGCTCATATACGGAATGAAATTGGAGACTCCTGTATTTGGTTTGCCGTCGATGAAACTACAGATGACACGGGTCAGTTCATAACAAATTTAGTAGTAGGAGAACTATACTCTGAAAGTCCAACAAAACTATTTCTAATCTGCTGCAATGTGTTAGAATAAACAAATCATTCTACAATTGCAAGATTCATAAATGATGGGATGAAGATTCTGTGGCCAGAGGGTTTGTGTGAGGAAAAGGTTTTAATTATGTATGCAGAATGCCGCAGCGTTCATGATTAAAGCTGCTACTGCCTTTAATGTTTTCTATCCGAATGTACCTGCTTGGCCCATGCATTGCGACATGTTGCGGAAGTAGTAAGAAGGGAATGAGTTGATATCAGCAACTAAAAAGGTCTTCGTAAAAGCACCGCACAGAATTCAGTGCCATGAAAATCATCCCCAACCTGTCCCTTTGCCTCCTGAGTTAGCACTTACAAGATGGGGTACATGGTTAGAAGCTGTGAACTTCTATTGTGAACATTTTTAAGGAGTCCAGTCAGTGGTGAGCATGTTCTCTTCAGAAGTAGGTGTTTCCGTATGTGAATCTGAGGACATCTAAAGTGGCAAGCTCCTGTGCTTACATCTAAAGTAACCTCGGCTGGTTGCTTAGCACCATCAAGCAGTTGGAAACATCAGGTTCCCTTCTTCACGAATCTATGGATTTAATGGAACGTGCATCACAGTGTGGTTGCAGGAGGGAAGGCAGGTGAAAAATTCAAAGCTTTGCTAAACAGGAATCCAGGGTACTCTTGTTTGTGTCCGTGTTGAAAGTGATAAATGTGACAGTGTCGATTTCCCAAAACATTTCTCTGCAAATCGGACTCCTATGCTAAAATATGCTCCTGTTACTTCGTGTGATGTAGAGAGAAGTTTCTCTGCTTTTAAGAACAATTTATCCAGTAGGAGACAAACAATGACCACTGAAAATACGGAAAAGTATATGGTTATTCACTGTACGTTGAAGGAAGCAAAAGACTCGAAATGAAAATGCCTGATTCTTCATTGTATGTGAAGAGATAGAAAACAGAAAATGCATCCACATTATAAAGGTTAATTATTTTGAATTGATTGTTTCACTCATTGATAAATTGGTTCAGTATTTCAACATTGCTTTACCGTCTAAAATTTAAGTAAAATAATTGTGAGAAATGCTTAATATAAATAAACATAATCCAAAACACATTTTTTATTTCATGATTACCTCCTTGAAAATAAATTTTAGATAAATTCTGCATAAAACATAACATTTTCCCTATAATTAATTCTATATTTAGTACATTTTAAGTCATTGTAATTAATTTACATACAGACCCATCAAATTTCAAAATTCTGGGTAATTTGCAGTCTGCATTTATATTTGAAGTGGAAATATTAGCATTTAGATTATTACATAATTTTACATATTTTGTTGATATTACATATCTCATTACATATTTTGATGTTTTTGTTACATATTTTGCACCTTGATATTACATAAAAATCCGGGCTATAGTTATAAGCACTATAGACCCTTGGCTTATATAAGCATAATTTCAGCCATTTTATACCTTGATATAATACAGTTAAATGTCATATTTATTGATGCTGTTCTTTTGAGGATATAAGTACAGATTTATCATTAGAAATAGCAATTTTCCCAAAGGTATTGAAAGATAAATTGTTCTTAAATGAGTCCATGTTAAAGTGGTATTTGTTTGCTCCATCTCAGCATTTTACATAGTTTTATAAATAAGCAATATAAGTTTTATAAATAAGCAATATAGACACCCTTAAATATTTGTGATTCAAGACATCAAGAAGAATCTACACCTTCCTAATTCAAAGGAAAACTTCATTCCTAAAGTCAATCCGACACATACATTAGACATCACATATTATTTACACCTGACAGAAGAAGTTAAGAAATGTGATACTCCAACTAATGTTCTAAAATTATTGGCATTAGAGACAATCCATACTACATTTCCAGAACACGAATGGCTCCATATTTATACTGATGGATCATTGATATCAAACCAAGATGGACCAGGTGCTGGAGTCACATGTTACCTTTTTTCCTATTACAAATCTTTAAGTAATGGAACTACTAACTTTGATGGAGAAATTGAAGCAATTCGAATGGCCCTACAAAATCTTTTGTACAGAATTTCACATTTTCAGCAAGCAGTTATTCTCTCGGATTCCAGGGCAGCAATTATAGCAATTACTTCCAAGTTGTCACCAAAAAAACAAACAATTATAGAATGTTGGAAAATCCTTACCCATCTAACCGCACTTCAAAAACACCTAGTCTTCCAATGGATACCAGCTCACTGTGGACTGGGTGGTAATGAGAAAGCTGATTTTCTTGCAAAAAAGGGTACCAGCAGTGTACAAAAATCTATAGTTAATCTATCATTTTATGCAGTTAAACGATTAGTCAACTCTGAATTCAAAAAAATGATTGCAAAATATTACTATGAAAAATCAAGGAATAAAAGATGGGAACTACCAAACATTCAAACAGAAATTCCTTGCAAAATATTACTATGAAAAATCAAGGAATAAAAGATGGGAACTGCCAAACATTCAAACAGAAATTCCTGAGTATCCTCGAAAAACAGCAGTTGCAACCTTCAGGTTGATTACAGGACATGATTGTCTGGCAAAACATTTAAACGGAATTGGGATATATTCTTCACCACTCTGTCCTCTATGTGACCTGCAAGAGGAAATGGATCGAGACCACCTGCAAATATGCCCGGCCACTTCTAGTGCCCCATTCATCAGTGAAAAATATTGGAGAGCAAGAGGGTTAATGACTTCATTGTCAGAAATCCGACATTGGCTAACAACAAATAAATAATTTTTAGCTGACACTGTTTTTTTTTCCTTTTAGCAACAATTTCTGTTTGTGGTGTCACTTTGGAAAAATGGTATCAGTTGGGTCAAATTTTGAATTCCCTTTTGTAATTGTACTGGTCTTGAAGATGAAAGAAAAAAATTGTCAAGGGTTCTATGTATAAAAACTCTGATGTGTCGCACTCACATGACTCTCTGTACTCTTGTACTAACCATTCTTTCAAGCTCTTATTCCCATATCTTCTTCTTGTTAGTTAAGATAAACATTTCTACAAAACATCTTACTGCTTATTTCCTTGTAGGTGCAAGGAGAATATTAGAATACAATAGGCTTTATGCGATAGTTAAAGCTTTGGGATTCCATTCTCTTTGCACACTTAACATATAAAAAACTGAACAATGATGTTCTGTTTGACAAAAGTTTTTATGTTTTCTGAAACTGGCACACATAACAAGGAATATCTATGAAATGGTTCACCTATAAGAAAATTTATTGAGACATAAATTGTGTATTTTAGCAAGATCTACATCTTTCGTA
This sequence comes from Tenodera sinensis, assembly GCA_030765045.1. Taxonomy (NCBI): domain Eukaryota; kingdom Metazoa; phylum Arthropoda; class Insecta; order Mantodea; family Mantidae; genus Tenodera; species Tenodera sinensis. Next base: position 53,298,550 of record CM060974.1, on the reverse strand, counting down.
TAGTATGATTTGGTGTATCTCTAACAGTACAGTTATGCAAAAGTCGTCCAGAGTAAATATGACTGCAGGAGCTATAGCCAGAAAATGCAAAATATATGTTTCATTTGTCATAAAAATATCTCAAACATACGACATTTTATTGAAAATCGTTAGAGCAATTTTCAAGAAAATTAAAATTTTCGAAAAATGTTCCATGTAAAGGATAGTTTAGGGTGCACTTCAAACTTTCTTAAAAATCTTTGTCATATCCTTGAAAGACATTAAACTTAAATATCAGCTTTAGTTTTTAACCGACTATTTGTTTTTTAGTTATGCTGTCCACAGACATACATGGTCCTTTTTCTAAAAATGCCTTTTTTTTTTATTTATTCAGGGGGTCTCAAAACATGTTTCCGGTGAAATCTCGACATCAAATTTTTGGGTGGAATACAATACTTCCCCTAATTACCAGTAGAGAAAGTAAAAATATAGTGAAATTTGGTTTTCTCAACGATTGGAGAAATGGAACCATTCTGTGCTCATTTTATGTAAAGGAGTATATAGCTTCAATCGTAATTGACATATTTTCAGGAAGTGCCCAATAGCATTCTTGTCTTGATCAATTTTCTAATATTCCCTTCATTCAATTTTCACTAGTTTATATAGCTATTTAGGCTTTCATGTATAACTTACTGTCATGCTTCACTATGTTCTGTGATAGCAGCGTAACACAGCAAATCACTTTGACCTCTTCCAGATGGTTTACTCTCTGGGGAGACAAACCCAACATGTCTACAACCCCATGTTGTAACACAACTCACCGTACTTCACCATTATTGTCAGAAATTTGCTCTACAAGTGCTTTTTATTGCACTTGCCACCTTGCTTGCTGACACAGCAAGACTCGTTGACATTGCAAATTAAGTAATGTGTAATACACATTTATCTGTATTAACACCTACTTCAAATGAGGCCTAGCTAGTTAATTTCACTCCCTGCCTTAGGTTGGCACTCTCAATCCTAAATGTGCAGTATTCTACATATATCGCCCTCGGCTGTCCTGAAGCCATAATTCTGCTCTAAAAGACAACCTCCTAAACAGGAAAGGCTGGTTATAACTACATCTTCCCCATGTGAACTTAAATGAAGAAGCATTACAGTTCCAGAAAATCAAACTGGGAGTAAAAAAATGCCAGTTCAGAATAGTGGAATGGTTCCTTTACACTTCCAAAGTGGATCTCTGTGGAATGACTCTGATTCCTTGGATCCATCACTAGTTTTCAATGTCTGTCTGAATTGATAGCTAGCATGGTTTTGGTTATTTTCTGTAAAGAACCTGTGTGGTATCCTTTCCTTGTTTCAATAATGTACACTTTTACCCTGTAAGGAAACCTTAAAAGATGGAAGGATGGACTTAAACTTGCTACAGGAAGAATGTAAAGATTATTGTAATATACTTTTCTAGTAAACTTTTAATAATATGAATCATTTTGATAATATTCAGTATTTTTTATTTCTACAAATTTGTTGACTGCATGCTCCACTGTACAAGTTGTATGTAATACTATGTTCATTGAATTAGCTTATATACACATTCATTCCATACATTCCTTATCCTAGCATCTGTTTCCTGTGTTCACTGTCTTGAAAATCATCAAAGGTAGTATCAGTAACAAATTGTATAACTGCTTTTTCTGTTTTTATCAGTTCACTTCTGTTTATTGTCCATTGTCCACATTCTTGCTACATCTTTATGAGAACTTTGTTTTTAGTTTTTCACTCCCACTCCCAAATTCAAATATACCATGGAAAGTATCTTCTAATAGATATGCTTTAAAGTTCTTGCTTTGTCTCCTTTATTTCTTCACCACTCCAATAACTTGTTGCTAGGAACTAACATTCAATATTGATTGCCATGTTGAAATGAGCCACATCTTAATTTTTAATAATTCCTAAGCAAAAATATAATATGAGTAAAATAATGTGTATAAAACAATCAGAATCTAAAAGAAAAACAAATTTACAGACTACAAGCTTCACTTATCTTAGTAACTGCTACAAGTTCTTGAATATGCAGCTGACATGTTTCACGTCTTCCATCACATTTTCAAAGCTTTAAAACAGTTATCATAGTTGCAGATGCTCAACTACCTAATACAGATATGTCATCAAACTCTGAAAACAAAACAAACCCATAAATATTGTCTCGGTGGTATTTTGAAATTCATGATGCAGGCCGTATGTTTCAAAATGAATCCCTTTTCCCAAACCATTAAATCTATTGGTCCATTTAATTCTTCTAATAATTTAACCTGCGGATTTATTTCATGATTAAATGACCAAAAATGATCTGCCACAGCTGATTTATCAATCTGTTTATTACTTTCTCTACTGGTAAGTAGGGGAAGTATTGTATTCCACCCAAAAATTCGAAGTCGAGATTTCACCGGAAATACATGTTTTGAGGCCCCCTGAATAAAAAAAAAAACATTTTTAGAAAAAGGTCTGTGTGTCTTTTTTTTTTTTTTTAAGATTCTTTATTGTTCTACATGTTCCATTACAATATGTAATACTACATGTTGGGTTTGCTTACAAAGTAAACTGATAATCATATATTAATTTAACATTAATAATTACATAGATTTATACAGTTCAATTATTTTTTGTTGGATCAATTGCATTGGCATACTGAATATATTCTTTAAAATAACTTTTAGCAATTTCGACTTTAGTTGGTGGCCATTTTCCTCTTCTTTGAATTATTTTCCTTCTGAATGTTCCTCTTTTTTCTTCTAGATTTCTGCAGTCATAAATTATATGGTCTGTTGGTTGCTCTCCTCCATTACATGAACAACTTGGGTCATCTGTGATGTGGAACCTATAGTAGTATGCTTTCAGTCTTCCGTGTCCTGTCAGTAGTGTTGTAAGATTTGCCGTTAGATTTATCCTTAACTTCAGTCTGTCTGCTACAGTAGGAAAGTATTGTTTTGTTTCCTGACCTTTGGTTGTTTCTTGCCATTGACTTTCCCAATGTTTTAAACTTTCTTGTCTTAGCGTTTTTCTAACAAAACTCTTTGGAAGTCTATTATAGCTGCATTCCTCTTCGTTTGTAATTGCTCTCTTTGCTAGTCGGTGTGCAATTTCATTGCCTTGTATCCCTAAGTGTGCTTTGACCCACCCAATTTCTATATTCCAGTTTTGTTGTTCTGAAATTTTTAACATTGTTCTAATTGCTTCTGTTAGGTAACTGTGAATTTTGTAGTTATGCAATGATTGTAATGTGACTCTACTGTCCGTGTATATCGCTGCAGTTTTGTTATCTTCTTCAGTTAAGTAAGTATTTTCAACAGTTTCTAATGCTTTCAACACTACAAATTGTTCAGCTTGGTTATTGGAGCACTGTTTATCTAACTTATATTGTAGCTGATATTTCAGTTTGTTCTGATGATGAATTGCTACTCCAGAACCAACTCCTTCTTCTGTTTTGCTTCCATCTGTATAAATTTCCAGTGCATACGTTTTATTCTGATTTATTTCTTTTATTATTGGTATGTCTGCTGGATGACACCATTTCCTATATTCTACAGGTTTGTCTAATTTTTTCTCAGAGTTTTGTTTCAATATTGTATATTCATTGGCGATTTTCTGAAGTTTAATTGTAATAGGTGTAAGTCCCGTTATAATGGATAGTGCTTCAGTAGATGTGGTCCTGAATGCTTTAGCAATTTTGATATTTATTTGTCTTTGCACTCTTGTAAACTTATTTGCATTATATTTTCTGTCAATGGCTTCTATCCATACTGGAGCTGCATAAGATAGTAATGGTAGAATTGCACCGTTGTACATAGTCTTTAAAGCCTGGTGTTTCAGTCCCCAATCTAGTTTTGCTGATTTAGATAAAATGTGTATCAATTTATTGGCTTTCTCTGTTACATACTGAATGTGATCATTAAAGGTGAAATTTTTATCAATGATTATTCCCAAATATTTGACGTTTTCTACTTGTTTTATTTGTCTGTTATTGATAAAGATGTTTATATCCCTTTCCACTCTACGTTTGCGTGTTATTAGCATTGTTTTCGACTTTTGCTCATTAAAAATAATTTTATTATTCTTAGCCCACGTTTCAATCTTTTTCAGGTCTACATTATTGTAATTTTCGGCTTCCAAGTTGGTTTTACCTCTAGTTATTATTAATAAATCAATCGCAAATGCCACTACCTTTGTATGGCTCGAGTATTCAATATTCAAGAGCGAATTGTATTGCAAATTCCAAAAGCCTAGTCCGCAGCAAGATCCTTGTGGACATCCCTTGCTTACATTTTTTTCAAGTTTTACATTATTAACTGTCAATACTGCACTTCTATGACTGAAATAACTTTTAGCAAGGTAGTATAAGTTACTCGGGCAGTTAAATTCCCTCAATGTATACAATATACTCGGCCACCAGGCTGCGTCAAAAGCTCCCTGAACATCCAGGCTGGTTAAAATTACCATCTGACCATCTTCCAGGGTTTTCTTTATGTATTTTTTAACTGTCATTGCAGCATCTACTGTGCTTGTTTGTGGAGTGAAACCAAATTGGTTGTTATTCATTAAGTTTTGTGAATGTGCATGGTACATTATTCTGTCGATTAAAAGTTTTTCTAGTAGTTTCCCTCCTACATTCAGTAAACTGATTGGTCGGAATTTTGTCCGTGTGTCTGTCAGTCTGTGGACAGCATAGCTCAAAAACGAAAAGTCGGTTAAAAACCAAAGTTGGTATTTAAGTTTAATGTCGTTCAAGGATGTGACATGAAGATTTTGAAGAAAATAGCCCCACCCTAAACTACCCTTTACATGGAAAATTTTTCGAAAATTTTGATTTTCTTGAAAATGGCTCTAACGATTTTTATTAAAATGTCATATGTTTGAGATATTTTTATGACAAATGAAATGTATATCTTGAATTTTCTGGCTATAGCCCCTGTAGTCGTATTTACTCTGGACGACTTTTGCATAACTGGTAAACCGTTAGAGATAGACCAAATTATACTATACAAAAAATGTAGACCTTGCTAAACTACACAGTTTATGTCTCAATAAATTTTCTTGTAGGGTGAACCATTTTGGAGATATACCTTGTTATGTGTGTGAGTTTCGGAAAACTTGGAACTTTTGTGAAATGGGTCATCGCTGTTCATTTTTTTATATGTTACGTGTACAAGGAGAACGGAATCTCAAAGCTTTAAAAGATTTGACTATCGCACAAAGCCTACTGTATTCCAATATTCCCCTTGCACCTACAAGGAAATAAGCAATAAGATAATTTGTACAAATGTTTATTTTAACTAACACGAAGAAGATATAGGAATAAGAGTTTGTAAGAATGGTTAGTACAAGAGTAGAGAAAGTCATGTGAGTGCAACACATCAGATTTTTTTTAATATTTCTGAAATCCTGCTTTATTCTGGTTTCCAAATGTCATTTAGTTTTACCAGTGTAAACCCTATCACAATCCAAAGAGCTAAATTAGTGAATGCCAGATTTTTTATAATTTGGAATTTATAGACCAATTTAGTAAATTTTGTATATTAAATTTATTTTCAAAGACCTAAGTTATTGCATGTTCTTTGTAAATTTTTTATTAGCCCATGGATGGTAAGTAAACCTCTTAAAAATGCAATCATCCTTTACTTTCTTGAGGATAGAATCTTCTTTAACACCTTTTTGATATTTAAATTTTTCTGTTCTTTCATGTATAAAATCTGTATTACAACCATTAACCCAACGGCGGGTGCATTGTTGTAACAAGTAGAACAGCAGCTGTTTTTAAGCTGTATCATTGCCTTAACCTTGAGCTAATGTGCCACCACTACAATGTGTTCCTCTATTGTTATTTACTCGACAATGTTAATCTGGTTTCAGTTTGTCAAGGTTGTTTTTGGGGTATCTGAATAAGCTGCGCCGACTATACCAATAGAAAACTCCAAGAGGAATCTAACTACTGACAATCAGTACACAAGCTATCCACTTGCTGAATATTTGCTGCAGAAGAAAATTATGTGTATTGGAACAATAAGGAAGAACAAACATCAAATTCCTCCAGAATTTCTTCCAAACACAAGAGAAATTGGAAAAGCATTGTTTGGATTTCAAAAGGACAAGTTCTTAGTTTCATGTTCCTCGTAAAAAGCGTGCTGTTGTACTGCTGAATATTATGCATGACACAGCAGCACTTGATGAAGAAACTCACAAACCAGAAATAATCACGGACTACAATATGCCAAAAGGTGGAGTTGATTACTAGAAGATGGCCATTGGCTATATTCTTCACCCTTTTGAACATTGCTGGTATAAATTCACAAGTATTGTGTTCCTTTACAAAGCCAGAGGCAACTTCGCGAAGATGTATTTATCTCAAGAAGCTAGCAGAAAGAACAACTTGCACCTAGAACATAACTCAAATCGCTGCCAGCCAATCTCACCGTATTTCTTACACACTTCCATGGAGAAGCATCATCTTCTGAAGATTCTTGAACCTCCGGCAAAGAAACATGTGGGACATATCTCCTTTGTGGACATCAAAAGAATTCCTCAACTTCCATTAAATGTGACAGATGCGGAAACTTTGCTTGTAAAAATCAGACAAAGAAACAAATAGTATGTGAAAGGTATTATGAAACTGAATGTGTTTCAGAGTAGGTGGGTAAAATGGTGTCATAGAGAACTAAAAGAGCTAAGTTTTAGTTATAGGACATGATAATAGAGGTTGTGAACTGTTTTATTCAAATTACTAACCAGTTTGTTTATCATACATTCATCATTTTAAAATGACCATGTCATAAATTTTACAATGTGCGCCTGCTCATGTGACAAAATTAGGAATGCCTGCCGGAAGATTTGTTATTAAATTTAAATTAACGTCCTCCAATGAAATGTCATCAGATGCTGAATGAATGAAATGGGTGAAATGATGCTCAAATGAGCCTGATGTCCATGGAGCTTTAAGTTACTCGACATTTGTCTTCTCAGGATAAGTGAAAACCTCTGAGAATACCTTACCCTAAGCGAGGTTCGAACTCGCGGCCTCTTGAATGTGAGGCAGACATGCTACCAAGGCGGGCACCAGAAGGTTAATGACAACAGTGTTGATAATATACACATTATTAACATTGCAGTAATTACCCCAGAATGTACTTTATATTCTAGTTTCTTTTCCTATTACAACATTAAATCCACAATAGCTATGAGAAATATTTTTCAATGCAAACTGAAATTTAAAACACAATTTTAAATATGGCTCAAAATCACCATTTCCTTAGGCTCAACATTGGGCATGTATCCTGATTTATTCACAGAAATAAAACAGCAGTTCAAAGTCTGGAGTCGTGCTATCCAAAAAGCAGTTTTATTACAATATTAAATCCCAGGCAACTGCATGTGGGGTTCATGATGGACGAAGCAGCACTGGGGTTGGTTTCCTCTGGGTTCTCTGGTTTCCCCTGCCATCTCATTCCATGTGTCACCACCTACAGTGCCATATGTAGTAAAACTAGGCTTTAAAAAAAAAAAAAAAAAAAAAAAATATTACATCAGAAGTCCATTCTGAGATAACTTAATGGGTGTATGTAGGTATTTTGTTTAAAATGTTGATATGAAGCTTGTTTAACAATATCTCATTATCTTGTCGCAGAACACCCTAGAAGGGCATTTAAATATTTACTGCTGCCACATCAATTTCTACTGCTATGCCACTCTTACTAAGATCTTTGAAATACGCAGCACTTGGGGAAAATATTTGCTATTTTGGGTACCAAAAACAGTACTTGTGGCTGCTGTGTACCTAGCTAAAGCTGGTTATGATGCATTTTTAACTTTTAATAAATAAAATAGTGCTAGACTTAAGATTTTGAAGAAGTTTTAGGTTTAGTACCAGCCAAGAACACGAAGAGTGTGAGATGTGAACTAGATAACATTTGTACGAAAAAGGCTGATATTGACATTAAAATCAGTAATAAAGGGTTCATGAGAGGTAATAAAAGGACATGGAGGCTGAGGATAACTTTGATGATCCAAAATGTGGACTTGGATCATATTAAGGGCATGTTAAATCTTAAACAGTTTTCTCCAAACATTTTCCAAAGATAAATGTTCCTTTTTCCCTGAAACACTGTGTGCAGCTATTTGAAATGTTCAACACTGATTTAAATAGTTAAGCTCCATAAACGTTGCATTCTGCAAGCTTCTATCTTTAAAAACCTCTGATCTAGAACAAATTCTATGAAAAAAAATTGTTTAAGGGACACTGGGAGTGAAATTTTGCTCAAAATTGTCAAAAGGTCGAAAATTGCTTTTTACCTTAAAATGTTCCTGGAACACTGGTGCATTTGGATCAGCTAAGATTTTTCATATCCCCCACTCCATGTGGCCATTACGGCCCTTTCAAATAGCACTCTTCACTTAACATACACAGGATGCTCCTATATAAAAGCCTGTTTTTCTCAAAACTACATTTCTGCACATTCCAAAAGAAGGTCGCGCCTGAGTTTTGCTTCAAATTCAACGACCCTTTCCAAAAGTATTCATAAATAGCCGCTAAAGAAAACTATGATTCAATATTGATGTTATCATTAACATAATTCCCAAAACATTTTTTTTTGTATGAAAAAAATCAATAATTTTTAAGATTAAATTTTCTTTGTTATTAAAAGAATATGTGCAGCATAATCGGCAAACGTATTTGAAATATCTCTTTGTACTATTGTTACCCATGTTTTAGAGTATCAGTTCTGCCAATGTAAATGAATTTTGAAAAGTCAATAGACACGAGCTCTATTTTGAAAATGTGCCTATTAAATTCATAAAATAATGTATATATCCTAAACGAATTATCCAATTTTAATGAAATTTGGTGTACCTCCAATTCTCATATAAATACAAACACAGTAAAATGTTCAGAAAATCTATCAAAAAATGTGGAACTTTCAAATTTCACTCCCAGTGTCCCTTAACATGGTGTATGGGAATAATTTTTTTCCAACACAACAAAACATACCCAGATCTTTTTGTGTGCAAAACTTTTATTGTCCTAGCTCAAATACTTTCAGAGTAAAAAGAACATTACATTTGCAAATTTAGCATAGCAGAGATACCCACATACTCTGCTTAAAGGACATAGGAAAATCATTTCCCCATAACTTAATCATCTAACATACCTCACTCTGAAAAACTCCATTTGTTACACTCCCTTTTCTATTTCATCAAATATATGTTACCAGTTAGTTGCAAAATTGGCAGAATAAGAAATTATACACAATATAATGCATGTCATTCTCCTGTCATTAATACATTTATTTACAAACTAATACAAACTTCTCACTAACAAATAAATCTGGAATCAATATATTCCGGGCTTCTTCTTCCCAGACGTTTCGTCTGCGACTACGGCAGACATCATCAGTGGCGGCGAGGTCGAGGTATCCTAGAGGAAATTTCAACAGCAACTGTGTTACTTTGACGCTGATGACCGTTGGCAGGCTGAGAGCAGCCCGAGGTGAGTCATTCGTGTACCTGCCCTTTTAGGGCTTAACCACTATATGACGGGATGTGGGGTTTTGCAGGGTGGCGGGTGAAATTAGGGTCGTAGGTAGTAAGGAGGTAGCAAGTTAATGCTCCTTAGCGGCTGCTTTACAGGGTGCAACTTCCGTTGGGCACTGCCGGTGTAAGGGTCCGCGGCAGGACCTGCCTGGGGATGGCTGTCCGCTACTGGAGGTTGGACCACCTGTGGTGGTTTCCTGGCGGCTATGATGGCCTTCCTTGTTGCACAGCCTCCATAACATGCTACATGTCCGCGGGTGCAGTTGGCGCACTTAGGTTCGACCTCCCGAGATTTCGGGCAGACCTCCTTGAGTGGCAGCGCAGTCTGCGGTGACAGAAGTTGCTAGAGTGGTTAAACTCTAGGCATCTATGGCACTAGGGGGGGACCGCCAGAGCCTTTGGATGGCTCAATGTACACGCAGAAGTAACAGATTTTGTCTGGTGCTGGTACATGGGACCCAGCGTACAGACTTAAATTGTCATGTTTTATACAATTTTTTATACTTACATCAACTATGTACATTGGGCTTTTAGGTAACCAATACAGTGACCCCCTTTGGGTCACCGAGAACAGTTCCCATCTGTATTAGTTCTTGGTAATGTTTTTTATGTTTTCTGCAAGGCCGAAACGTGGATTTCTATGGTGGTTGTATATTGCAGTGTCGTCAGCATACATGGCGACCTTGCATCTGGCGTCCACTGGGAAGTCATTAGTGAATAATATGTACAGAAAAGGGAACATGATTGCCCCTTGTGGGACGCCAGCCCGCATCACTCGCTCCAGTGAGGAGGAGCGGCCCACTTGGACGTAAAACTGCTGTTTTTCTAGAAAATTGTGCAGCAAGTATAGATAATTTTGAAGAGCCGGGAAATTGTGGTGCAGTTTGTAAATGAGGCCATTGTGCCAGCACCGGTCAAATGCGGCTTCTACGTCCAGAAATAGCGCCAACATTGAAGCCCCATTGTTAAATTGCTCTGTTACATCATCAGTTAGGAGGAGCTGTAGTTCAGTGGAATGTCCTTTTCTAAAGCCAAATTGTGAATTTGAGAGTTCATGTGTTGCCGAGACTTGTTTTTGTAGTTGAGAAAGGATACATTTTTCGAGCAATTTACCAATAGTAGACAAGAGACCAATGGGGCGGTAGTTTTGCGGTTGTCTGGTGCTTTTCCCTTGCTTTGGGAGCATGATAACCTTAGCTCGTTTCCAAGTAGAGGGGAAATAGCCTTGCTGCAAACAGGCGTTAAATATCTTTGTTAGTTGTACCAGAGCTTTTCTCGGGAGATGCTTAAGTTCCTCATTAGTCACTTTGTCTGGGCCGGCAGCTTTCCCATTAGGCAATTTCCTAATGAGCTTGAAAACTTCCTGCGGTGTTATGATGGGTAGTTGTTGCTCTTGCTTCTGCGCCACCCAGGTTTGTACCCATGTCTGGATCTCCCGTTCTAAAACACGGTTGGTAACTGGGTTTTCACTGAATCTGTCTTGGAGACAGTCAGCGAAGACCTCGGCTTTCTCCTCTTCGGAGAAGTGCAGGCCGCCTTGAGTGTGCAGCGCCTCAGTTGCGCAGTTAACGCTCGTGGAAACTTTGAAAGCCTTTAGTAATTTCCACAAAGAAGAGTCCAAATGGGTGGTACTCAGCATTTTGTTTTCCCACTGTTCAATTTTGTTGATTTTAATTTGTTGCCGAATGACGTTGCGTAGCCATTTTGCTAGCACTTTATATTCAGATTCTATACACTCCCGCTGTAGTTAGAGGATCCGTGGGGTCTTTGGCTGATTGGAGTATATTGTAGATCTGTTTTGTGTGTTTGAAAATGGTGTTAATGTTATGGCATTTGTGTAGCGTCGTAATGCGCTCTGTCACTGATCTGATGTACAGTAGAAAATTCTTACTATTGTTATTGGATATTTGTGTGGTGGTGGAACCTCTCTTAGGGTGTAATGCTCTGTTGATTTCAAGTTTAGTATAGCCATTTAATTGCAGTGTTTTATTTAAGTATTCAAATTCTCGGTTTAGATATGTTGTTAGCTAATGCTGGATTTCTGACAATGAAGTCATTAATCCTCTTGCTCTCCAATATTTTTCAATAAATATGGAAGAGACTTAGCAATAAATGTAACCCCTTTTCAGAGAGCACCATATTTTTATGTTTTGGCAGTCACATCGCTCTCTCACAACCCCCAGAATGTCTGGAGGACCACACCTGTCGTTGGTTTACAGGTCTCACCGACCTGACCGGGAGGCTTATCAAAATAAATTCACCGACCATATCCTCTGATTACCAATCAGAGTACATATTACATACCATGACAGGGTTAAGGTTTTATAGAGAAATTAGAGAAATGGAGTGGTTGGAAAAATAAAGACTCCACTGGTCTACAAAAATTAACTTTTTCTCTTTCACAAGAATTAAAATAACAGATTCTAAAAGTATTTTTCGTGCTGAATTCAAATATAATTACAGTTTGTCTGCATCAGGCAGGAGTTTTGTGTGACATTCATTTTAATTTTTATAATATTCTAAAAAATTCGTAGCCAGCTATCTAACTCAAAATTATAACTACTGATTCTGACTTACCTAGAAAGTGGTAGATAGTGATTTTTGGGTATATTTTGCATCTGGAACGTCTCTCATTATAGTCCAACAGTAGTCAGCCAGCATATTGGAACTCCACTTGCCTTGGTACCTCTTCTCTATAGTAGAAATTTGCTGATGAAAACGCTCACCGTGTTCATCACTGACAGCTCCAAGGTTTTCGGAGAAGAAGTCCAAGTGAGAGTCCAAGAAGTGAATTTTTAAAGACATGTTGCATCCCATAGCTTTTAAAGAATGCAGAAGATCAGCCACTATGTCACGATAGTTTTCTGCTTTATGGTTTCCAAGAAAATTGCAACATAAACTTTTGAAAGACTGCCAGGCTGCTCTCTCCAGTGGATTTAACAGTCCCTCGAAATGTTCATCAGCCATTAATGATCGGATTTGTGGTCCTATAAAAACTCCTTCTTTCAATTTAGCATCACTGACTTTGGGGAATTTTCGATTTCAAGTACAAGAATCCATCAGAAAGTTTATCCATAGCTTTGACGAAATTTGTCATAACTCCTAACTTAATATGCAATGGAGGTAAAAATATTTTTTCAGGATTCACTAAAGGGACACATGCCACATTTTTCTGGCCAGGGAGAAGAGATTCACGTTTTGGTCATGACTTTCTAACGTAGTGAGACTTCTAAAATAAGAACAAATTAGAAACTAAAAACTTCACTTATCTTAGTATGTTGATATCCTTTTTCTATTTTTCTGACCCAGGGGTTTCAAGCTATATCCAGCTCATTCTCAAAGTCATATATATGACTTGGTTTATATGACTTTGAGAATGAGCTGGATATAGCTTGAAAACCCCTGGGTCAGAAAAATAGAAAAAGGATATCAACATACTAAGATAAGTGAAGTTTTTAGTTTCTAATTTGTTCTTATTTTAGAATCTTGTTGCTTCACTGTTAATAGCTTCAATTTTTACTTAATGTAGTGAGACTTCTTATCTCTGCTGTCCCACTCGCACAAAAAACAGCAAAATTTGGTGAACCCAAGTTGCAAACCAAGCAATAAAGCAATGACCTTTAAATCACCACAGATATTCCATTCATATTTTCCATATTGTATTTTCTCTAAAATTAGTTTCATATTTTGATATGTCTCTTTCATAGCGGCATGCGCTACTGGTATTGATGGAAGTTCATTGCCAATATGTAGCAGCACAGCCTTCAAACTTACTTTAGAGGAGTCTATGAACAATTGCCACTCATCTGGTCGGTGTTGATGCCCAAGAGTTTCCATAAGTGAACAAATATTATTACAAAACACAACACCATATTCTTCAGAGAAGTATTCTTTGAAAACACTATGGCGGCTATGATAACTACTTATTCTTACATCTTGTTGGAGTAAATTCCACCCTTTGAGTCTGAAAGTTAAAACTTCAGCTTGCAGTTTAGACAGATTTAAATCCCGAATCAGGTCATTAAGGTCTTGCTGATTGGGAAAGTATGGTTCTGATGAACAGCTACTGGCTTCATATGTAAGATCATTTTTATTTTCATCTGAATCATTTTGAGTTTCAGTGAGGTCAGAATCAGAGTTATCACTTAAGGTTGTATCTACATATACTGGTATGGGGAACTCTTCACTGTGTAAGACAGGTCTCAATGCAGATTGCAAATTGGGAATGTGATTCCTTTAATATTTGTCAAACAAAAATAACAGTCAGTTGAATGATCCTTCGGTTCCCTCCAAATCATGGGAATTGCAAATGGCATATCATGTGTACCATTTTTCCACCCAGTCAGCAGTCTAACACAAGAAACACAGCATGTATTTGGGGCCCAGCTCTTATCAAAATCACCAACTTGACAGCCAAAGTAAAGATGATAACACTTCTTTACAAGTGGGGTCATACTTCGCCTCTGAGACTTGAAGGTCAGCTCACCACAAATATAGCAGAAATTATCTACATGATTTACACTTCTTGGCATGATGAAAACATTAAGCACTGAAATACAACATGCACAACATACACAATACACTTCTAAACAGAAAGGAAGGAAATATTTCACTAGTGAACAATGTCACAGTCAGCTCAGTACTGACACATCACAATGCCAGACAGGTCTGAGCATGTCTAAACATGAATGAACCTGCACAGTCTTGTTTTGTGGTGCTTCAGCGTGATATTACAAATAATTTCAATAAATACGGCTTGAGTAAAATAGCTACATATGAGGTAAAGGTTCCTATGATAGGTCAAAGAAAACGCTAAAATCATATTTTGAAAAGTAGCTTTCACAGAAAAACTATGCCTGATGGGAAAATTCTGACTATATATCTGAATTCAGGATGAAAAAATGCACTAGATTCACTATTCAGATTTCTTGTGAAAAAAATCTTGTCGACCAGTGTTACCAATCAGAGTACATATTACATACCATGACAGGTCAGCATGTTAGGGGTTAAGGTTTTATAGAGAAATTAGAGAAATGGAGAGGTTGGAAAAATAAAGACTCCCTAGCCCTCAGGAACCCTAATAGCATCGGGGTCGGAAGAGAACAAGAGATGACCAAGGTAAGGTCAGATAGGAAAGTTACAGTGAGGAGCAAAACACCAGTAAGTGGAAGTAATGTTCTGCTCAGCTTGGGTACCTTGTGGTCGCTATTCACATAGCCCCTAGACGGAGACCCCTGAGTAAGCTTTCAAAGATGTATAATATGATTTGAAGCTTTCCTGGCGACGAACATATTCAAGATGTTCTCGGGCCTCCAGCCAGGCGCAGTGATGCATCACTCCCGAAACGTCAATCGCTCTGCATCACTACACCTGGCCAGAAGGCCGAGAACATCTGGAATATTCCAGAAATGTGTTACTTCCAAAGAAATTACCGATAATTCACCCGAGGTATATAAGTGAGCCCATATAAGCAAGTTAGTCAGTGTTGAGAGAGTTGAAGTGAGAATGTTGAGTTGTTTTTAAGCAGTTGATCATTGGAATTGTCTGTTAGTGTCAACCGTCAAGCAGTATTAGTGAAGTATGTGTCAATTTTACAAGAGAATAAAATAGCTGTGAGTTGTAAGGTCACAACAAATTGTAAATTGTGTTAACACAGAGCTGTGTTTTGTGATTCAGCTTTAGAAGAGAAATAAAATGACAGAAAATGTAACTGGAAAGTGTCATTTATCACTATATAATTAGAGAAGTCAGCAAGTCTCAAGTTTTAAAGTTAATGTCTACGTCAGACATAAGAAACTAGCCAATTAGAAGAGCACTTCTCATCATAATCTCTCACCTCACATCGGATTTTTCATCACCATGTGTTGATTTGCTAAGACCACAGGTCAGGAGTAACTGGGATAAGGCTTATTCTGATCATATGTCTATTTTAATTAATTCATTTATTGTTTCTGTTGTAAGCATTGCTAAAAGGGCTTCTGATTATACAAATACAAATTTCATTTTTCTAACCTTTTGGCACATTTCTTGTTTTACAGCCCTTTCTAATAATTATATTTCACCCAATTATTTTTAAGTTTTAATTTGTAGCTAACAATAAAGATAACTCATGATAATGGTCTCTTTCTACTGTGAGAATTGGAGAGGTTTCTTCTCGTATTACCAAAGGCTGGCGGTGTGTGCATATTTCCATAGGTATACTGCACATGAACTCTACTGTTATTGCATGTGCATGTAAACAACTGCAGATAGGTACAGCCTGACTATGAAAACCGTCTCATTGCAGCACAACCAATAGCATCATAACCAATGCATTCTAGCATTGTACTTAAATGCTTATACATACATATTGCTACTTGTTAACTATAATATCATCACAGAGTGCATTACACTGGGTGACAATGTACATTTGTAAATTATTAAATGTGAAATTTTGACGCCTATCACTAAAGCAGTTTTTAAACAGCAAAAGCCTTTCTAAGTCACATACATCAGAGGTGCAAATGTAAATAACTCCACTCTGTCATCTGGCATGTTTTCCTTCCTACTCATTTTTGAAATCTGACACATAGCTTGAACAAATGTTTTTGTTTAAAACTATCTGGAATTTAGCTTTCACCTTTTTGGTACCTTGCACAAGAGGTATCCTATTAACTCAATTAGCAAAGTCTTCTATTATACTCTTAGACATTTCTAAACCTGATTTTCTAATTGTTGGTCACAAGTTGTGAATTGTGGCTCAATTATAAAGGAAATAAAGTGACTGGATTTCTCATTTGTCACATAAATATCTTAAGCGACATGGCAGTTTAATCAGAATCATTATGGTCCATTTTACAACAAAATCACTCATTCCTTTAAATTCATCTTTGATTTATGCTATTCAGATATAGGTACAGTTTAATTTTTAAAAATTCATGGTGAAATATTGACATTGTGGTTCACAAATGTGTGTAGCTTGGTCTGCCAAAGTTTTGATCATAGCGCGTTTTTGTTTCGGATGGTGATTAGTATCGAAAACCGACCTATACCTTCACAAGAACTCTAATCATTAAACAAACATTATGCTAGTGTATCCTTGTGAATAAATTTATGTTTTTTTAAAGTTGATAAGAGAGTGAAAGCCTTGTTACAAATGTTACACTTGTGTGGCTTTATGTCTTCGTGAATCAGTTTGTGTGTTTTCAAATGTGATAACTGAGTAAAAGCCTTGTTACAAATGTTACACTCGTGTGGCTTGATACCTAAATGAGTCAGTTTATGTCTTTTCAAATCTGATGACTGAGTAAAAGCCTTGTTACAAATATTACACTTGTGTGGCTTGATACCTAAATGAATCAGTTTATGTCTTTTCAAATCTGATGACTCTGTAAAAGTCTTGTTACAAATGTTACACTCGTTTGGTTTTACAACTTCATGAACCAATTTGTGTCGTTTTAAAACTGGTAACTCAGCAAAAGCCTTATTACAAATGTTACACTCGTGTGGCTTTATGCCCTTGTGAAACAATTTGTGCGTTTTCAAATGTGCTAACCGAGTATAGGCTTTGTTACAAATGTTACACTTGTATGGCTTTATGTCTTCATGAATCAGTATGTGTCTTTTCAAATGCGATAAGTAAGTAAAGGCCTTGTTACAAATGCTACATTTGTGTATTCTATTAGCATCATTAATCAATTTGTGAGTTTCTGGAGATAACTGATTGAAACCCTTGTCCCGAACATCACACTTATTTGCTTCTTTAATGTCAAGATCCAATCTGTGTTTTTCTAAATGGGATGCATATTTAAAACACTTCTCAGAAACATCACATTCATAGGAATTTCTGTACTCATAACTCAAGATTGACTTGCAGTTCTTATTGATATCCTGTTTACTTGTGTTGCTCAACTGAAGCAACTTACTTTGTTTTGAAGAGGAAGCCATGCTGACAATTTTCCCATCATTAGATGTTCCTGAGCAATCAGTTGTTTCTACTGAGGATATATCAATAGCTATACTTTCCTGTGTTTGACATTTTCTGTCACTTTCACATTCAGGACTATATTTGTTCACATTAAAACTTACGCCATTTCCTGATTCTTCACTGAAGAATACATCTGAGGTATAATGGGAAACATCTTCTTTGTATAAGCTGAAATAAAAAAAATAACAAGTGGGACTAACAGCTCATTGGAGTGCACTGGGAAAGAGATGTATCACAAGTGATGAGAAAAAATAAGGTCTAACATTATGTTAATGTCAAAAGGTTTAAATATAACAACTACAACAACTACTTGGTGGTGTGAATATACAATGAGAAGGGAGGAATAAATAATCCAGAAATGGGAGATGAAATTTCTATACATATGTAAAATCAATGCAGTAATACTGGTCAATAGGTTATAAAAACGATGTGACGATGAATTCCAATCAGTCTTCAGAAAGGGAAAACTTTATGTAGATATCTTCATAAAAAGACAACATTTGTTACATATTTGGGTGAAAAACAGATGGGTATGCTTTCTCTACAGACTGAAAAGGCATTCAACATATATGCAGAAATGTTAGCCTGGAAATGAAGTGAGAGGTTCATAAAGAAAAGGCATAACATTTATAAAGGCATAAATTTTGGTATACAGTATAAACAAAACAGGATCAGAGTGTGTAGTGTTTGTTAACAATTCTGTCACCTGTAGGGTTAAACAACAACAAGGGAACAGAAAAAGAAAACTTTTTAAGGAAGACTAAGGGAAATGGATCAGGAAAGCATGGAAGTTACATATCTGACACTAATAGGAAACTTGAAAATGTGGAATATTTCCCTAAGGTTCCCTATACAATTTGATCAAATAACTGTGTTATACTCATGTTCCGTGAACAATTTCTAACACTACCAGGGAATCTGTAAATGTATCTGATAATAGGTACTTATACAGCTTGATCCAGTGGCGGCTCGTGCCTTACAAAATTGGTGAAGAAGTTCACTTAGGTATACTGAAAATACAATGCAAAGCCGGTGTCCCATGGCCCAACATTTTTTAACCAAACTTTTTGTATCCAATGGAGCTATACACAAAAGAAAGTGTCTGTCACACTATGATTAATTTTGGTCCAATACATATGACAGAAATAAACTTGGCGGATGCAAATATATACAGCTTTGTTTTAAAATCAAATTTAAACGGTGAGCCAAACAATGTACAAAAACTGCCTGAGGAGCATTCTTCTTTATTCTTTTTTGAAGTCCATTCAAATATCCTGACATAACACTCGCTCCATTGTAACATTGTACAACTAATTTACATTCATAATTAAATTATTTAAGAACACCATGCAGCAAAAGGAACAATGTTTCTGCAGACCTGTCAGCACTCAGATCATGAAATCCGAAATAATCGTTCAACCAATGTGCTCTCTGTATTCACGTATCTTCCAATGATAGAGCACTGAGACTGTTGACAAATATCTAGTGTCGTCAACTTCAACAGAAAAAAAATCTGAGACATTAATTTCAGGTCTGTAAGTATTCTGAAATACATCCAATCACCTCATTTTGTATAGATTTAGAATCACAGCTGAATATACTTTTAATTTTATTATAGTGGTTTTGGATTTCTAATGGACTTTCAGTACACAAGCTCCTTGAAATTTCTTCCCCAACTTAGCAAATGCGCACTCTCATCATGACCTCAGAATGCAAGCTCTTGTTTACCTAAATACAATGTTGGTTTAATGATCAACTTCAAGAAACGCACATGAAAAAGTCTGTTGTTTTCTTGAAGAGCGTCAGCCACGGTGTTTCTGTTTTTTTTTTCAAAAGTGTTTAGTTGTAATTTATATTTTAAATATCCCGCTGAATCATTGTGCTTGTAAAGGAACAGGTTATATTAATGAAATCTGTGAATCTCTCTTTGTCCCACACGTTACTTTTGTTGGTAAAAAGTAAACAAGGCCAACAGAATAGCGCTTGCAAACTACAGCTACTGCATAACCAAAAATAGTTATCAAACCAAGAGCTTTTGAATTTAATATTATAAGTCTTTATTATCCTCTGTTTTAAGGACTGTATCAATGATATCGGTGGGCCGCCCAAAGTTTAAAACATCCTTCTTGTCTTGATCTTTCCATCTGAAAAATGGGGTTTCTAGCAAATTGCAAACTATATCGTTCACTGGATTCACAACAAAACACTTTTATTCCGTAATTTAAATATTAAAAGCACTGGAGTCCAGCAAACTCATAAATTATACGTTCACAGCTATCTAAAACACCACATTTTAAGTTTACCACCAGTTCTTCCTTGAGGTAAACGAATACTATCTTGTAAGCGCATGAAAACAGAAACCATCCCCTCTACCATGTTCTGTGCCTCTACCTAAGTGAAAATATTTCTTGTTAGCCTGAAACATATGCATGCCCATGTTATTTCCCAGTAGTTCATTTCGTGACGTCATGTTGCCATGGCAACCAAGCTGTTTAGTGCAGCAGTTTCTTACGTAATCCTGACTGCTGCACTTGTCCTTGTAACTGATCAGAGGGCACGTTCCCAACAATTTTCCCTGCCGGGTGCCAGGCTGTAAGTTCCAAACAAAGGAAGGGTTGGTCACTGACCCTGCTACAGCTTCTAGCAGTTGAAATTTCTGACTAAACTGTTAGAATGGCACTAATAATGCCAACATTAACAAAAATAGAATACTGCTATTTTCAGGTGAAAACCTCTTCACCTGCTTCACTTGAATAGCCGCCACTGACTTGATCTAATAACTGCATTATACTCATATTCAGTGAACAGTTTCATATCTAACACCAACAGGGAATATGACAATGTGTCTGGTGAAAGTTACTTAGATAAGTTGATTAAATAATTAGGTGATACTCATGTTCAGAAAACAGTTCCACATCCAACACCTACAGGGAACATAATAGGTTAGGTGATAGCTACTGATACAATTATTCAAGCAATTCCACCGTGACCATAAAGTATGAACATTTCGATACATAACACTAAAAGGGAATATGAAGAAAATTTAATAGAAATATGTAGTCCCTTGTATAAAAAATAAGCCAGATGACTTACCTTTGTGCTTTTGTGGAATAAAAGTCTCTGCAAGTTTCATCCTGTAACATAATAATTAATTGTAAAACACACGATCTGCTTTAACCCTAAGTTTCTTATCTTCAGAAAGAGGGGCAAAAGCAAAATGGACACCTTTTATACAATCTACAGAGAAGAGCTCAATTCACAAAATCTTCCAATTGAGATAAATGACATTCTTGCATTTGAGACAGGATATTGTAAGACCCCAAAAGAAAATAGTTTATGTGAATATTTGTTAAGAGTGTCATTTGTTTTTGGTGTTGGTATGAGTTGGTTGAATGATGAAAACTTGTTACTATTGTTCATTGTTACAAACAATTAAGTTTGTTTAAAGACGTCATAAATATTTCCATATTTAATTTTAATATATATGTATAAATAAAAGAATTATATGTGTTCAATATTAAAAGCAAAGGGACAATAGCTAAAGATCGCTTCCCTAGCAATGCAGGAACTATTTGATGGACGTGTACGTGGATGTACACAAAAAGAAGTGTGATGCGGCGCCAATTGTTTAGAATAGCGCCTGTGTCTTTGGTATAGATGGACACATTTTTGTGTGTGTGCGTCATAAAATAGTGAACGTAAAATTGCTAAGTGTTTAAAGAGCATTAATTTGAGTAGAATAAGTGAAACATTCGCTAACTTTAACAAGTTAGTGAATACGAAGTGTGCAATTAAATGAGAGGACGTAAAAATAGATGAAGTGTAAAGTGATAGAAAACATATTTAGCGAAATATCACTAAATTTTCAGACATTAAATCTCGGCGATGCTAGGGAAGTCGATCCACTGTGATACGATTTAAATACTGTGAATAAGAAGGTGCGAATAGAATATTTCACTAAGTGTATGTTCATTCCACCCAGTACCACGACCCGAGATAACGAAAGAGTCAAAGGCTCATCACCATCACCTAGTAAATAATTATAAAAACAGCACCACATTAAAAGATATGCTTCCTTGTACGAAGGAAACTCACATCTGTGGCTTGCCAACAATTTATTCATAAATAGTTATAAATAAATATTAGATTAATTGCTTTTATTGTCAGTAAGGTGATTAAATCTTGAAACTAAATACAATTATTTTGATCACCTGTATCTGGCAAGAAAATTCAATGCTTTTAAACTAAAAATTCATTTCAATAGTTTAGTAAACAAATTAATGTCAAACTTTTGCAGCAATTAACTTTCACATTTACTGTGTACATAAGAATTTCAGGCAACCTACCTAAAGGAAGAAACCCTGACAGAAAATCTACTGTGCAAGGGGTTGTTACCTCCTTCTTGGGAATTTCATATTACTCAGGAGGCTAAAAAGGAGATAATACGAACAGATTCACATGTTGGTAACAACCATAAACATGTAAGGACAAAGAATTTGGACTACACCACAATTGCTATGTGGAATGTCAAAGGTTTAGGGCAGAAACTTAATGAATTAGTGGAAGAACTGGAAAGTAAAAACTAAATATTAGTTATCACTGAGACAAAGAAAAAGCGTAGAAGAGAGCTTTAAATTAGCAAAAGTACTTTATTATATTCTGGAGTAGAAAAGAACAGATTAGAGCAGGAGTAAGTACAAGTAGCAACAATTTTATAAACCGAATGATCTTATTGGTGAATTATACGGACATATGCACCAGTTGAAGGAGATAAAAAGAGTACAGAGACCTTTTACAAACAGTTTCAAGACTGCATAGATAAAGCAGGAAAAAATGAATGTGGGGGGATATGAATGCCAGAGTGGGAAAAATCCTGATTCAAAACATCAATGGGAATAATGGAGAAGAGACATTAAACAATAATGGCAGACTATTAAGACATTCATAAATTTACGTGGGAAGCTCGAGGCACAAGGTCAATTATAGACTATGTGATAGCAAATGAGAAAATATGGCCACAGATAGCTGAAACAAGAGTGTACAGAGGTATGGAAATTGAACGTGACCATTACCTGATTAAAACAAAAATACAAGTACCAAAAGAATATATTAAGAAGAAAAGTGTATAAGGATTTCTGTTGGAGGAAGTTAGTATTAGGAATCTGCATTGAGAAAGACCTGATCAGAAGATTGGAGATAGATGTGATATAAATGAAGATTGGGACAAATTAAAATATGCTGTGAATGATGCAGCTGAAGAAGTATTAGGAATGCAATATAAGAGAAATTCAAAAAGATTAAAATTCTGAAATGCAGAAATAAACAACAGTGTGTTGTGTTGTTGTGTTTAACGCCTGCTTTTACTACTACGGCACCGCAGGCAGTGACACATGATACAGGGAATGAAGATGGAGCACTGGCGAAATGAGATGGCGGGGGAAACCGGAGCACCCGGAGAAAACCCGCCCTGATGTCGCTTCGTCCACCACAAATACCACATGCGGGTCCCTGGGATCGAACCCAAGCCACCTAGGTGGTAGGCAAGTGCACTAACTGCTTGGCCATGGCGCCGCCAAATAAACAACAAAGTTCAGGATAAAAGGAGATTATACAAAATGTTGTTAGACACTAGAAACACTGAATATCATAGTCGGCCTCTGTAGCATGGTGGTAGTTTCTTGCTCGTGTCCAACAGGTTTTGAGTTATAATCTTGCTTAGGGCAAGTTATCTGGATAAGGTTTTTACCAAGGTTTTCCCTTATCCTGAGAAGACAGATTAGGTAACTTAAAGCCCTATGGACCTCGGGCTCATTTGAGCATCATTTCACCCATTTCATTGATTCACTGTCCGACATCACAAAAATAAATCATAAGAAACAGAGAACTGTATTAGGAAGATTAACCAGATAGTGTAAAAGGGAAATTTAGAAACAATTTGTGAGTCAAACAGAATGCAATACTACGGGACCTAAATGATTTGAGTTCAAGGTGTTAAAAAACCTTTGAGATCAGGAAAATGATCAGGCCAAAATTAATATAACTGGGAAACTATGGATACAATATTATTCAGATCTGTTATGTGATCAAGAGGAAGAGATACAAACAATACAATGTGTAGAGCATATGCGGATGATCTGCTTTTATTAATAGAAGGAAACACCCGCCTGGAACTGGAAACAAAATCTTCTGATGTGACCCAGAAGGTATATGGATGGTGCAACTCTGTTAAACTACAAATTGCAGGTAACAAATCTGCCTATTTGCTATTTAAAGGTAAATTATTAACAAACCCAGGTATACGAATACACGAAGAATGTATTCAACGTCACAAGTATATTAAATACCTTGGAATAACGCTTGATGAGAAAGGCAACTTCAAGATACATGTCACTCAGGTCTGCAACAAAGCCAGTAAAATTATGATGAAGATTGCCAGTATTGCCCAACATCAATATAAACTACCTCTCACTACCATTAGAACATACCATAATTGTATCTTTACTGCTATCATTACATATGGTGCAAGAGCATGGGCACAATGTATGTAAAAATTAAACCTTGTCACAGATCTCAGAAAATGCCAGAGGAAAATTCTTCTCCGTTCCACTGGAGCAGCAAGAACGACCTCTACTATGGCTCTTCTTGTGGCCACTGGTTGCTGGCCAAAGAAAAGCAATCAACAAAAGATAGAAGATAAAATAGGGAAACGATGCTATATGAAGACAAATAAGGACTGAGTTAATATCCTTATGGCAGTCAGAATGGGATAACCTGCAAACTGGGAGACATACCTATATGTTTTACCCTAACAAACAAGAAAGGTTACGACTAAAGCATCTAAATCCCTTACAAGCTGCATTACACTATACTACGGGCCATGGGCCATATGGCACTTACTTAAAATGTTTTAATATCATCAACTCTGAAATGTGCACCAGATGCAATACAGAAGATACTCCAGAGCATGTAATCTTTAACTGTCAGAAATACAGTGAAATAGCACAATCTAACAGGGAAAAGCTCGTGCACCTTACTTTATCGGAAATGGTCAGGAATAAGGAAAATCTAAATACTTTAAATGAGTTAGCGACTCAAATCAGTATAGCAGTATAGCAGAAAGACAAACAAGAAAGAAATCTCAGAAATTTTTATAGCCCTACAGCGACTGTTGTACCATCACCCCGTCGATCGTTAAGATTGTCAAATCAATATAACCGAAACCAAGTGCCCCAAACACCTGAACCTCTTAATCCAAGAACAATTACATAGAACAGAAGATTTCATTGGATCACTGGACAACAACTGTAAGCAGAAAGGAGACGATCGAGGCCAAAACGACAGCCTGATGAGACTTGGACTGCCTACCAGAGACGAATAGCAGCGGCTAGGGAACAATAATTGCATGAATACTATGAGATCTCATATAACTTTAAAATATCACTAATTTTCATTATTGTTATTTAGTTTAATTTAGGTTAGTAACTTCTGCACATTCTATTGTGAACAAATTGTAATCAATAAGTTTAAATAAATCAAAATTTCCGCACACTACGTCCAGATATAAGAAATTAGGTATCTGGACATAGTGGCCAATGCTCCTCCAAAACAAACGCGGCGTAAGAAAAATAAGAGCAACTGCCAAGCCGCAGAGAGAATAAATACAGCTCAAAAGCAACCCAAGGTGCAGGTAGAGCAGTCCACTGAGGCAGCTCCGGCACCAAGGGACACTGCTGTTGCAGCCGGTCCACATGTAGTACCTGTGTTACCCACTGCACCCATGGCCCCACCCAACTTTAGGGGGAACGCTCTCGCAGGTGGACCTGGAGGAATTTCAGGACCTAATCCTGTGGTTTAATAACATAATACACAGAATCTTGCCTGCACTTAGGAAATTCAAGCTGCAGTATGAAAGCCCTAACCTGAGCCCCATGCAGAAGCATGCCTTACTGGTCCAAACTGGCCCAGCTGTTCCCTAACTCAGCCAAGTAATGGCCTCCAGACTTGTCTGGAGACCATTCAGAGCTGCGTTCTGGAACACAAATGGCATAAGGGACCATTACCCAAGCCTCACTGAGTTTTTACAATCCTATGGAATTGACATTCTAATGGTCCTTGAAACCCACTTGGATGCTGCAACCAACTTCTCACTGTCAAGTTAAGTCACCCATCGGTCAGATCGGGTCGGCCGACCGGGGAGCGGTACAGCCATCTTCATAAAGAATCATATCACTCATACTTCCTTTCCTCTCCCGCCACTACAATATGTGGAGGCCTGCGCCATTAGGCTAGCCACTGGCAGGGTGGAAACGGTGGTGGTGGTGGCATACGACCCTCCCAATAACTGCTTCTATGAAGCAGATCTCAACACCCTCCTAAACCTACACCCAGCGGTATGTATCGTTGGCAACCTCAACGCGAATTATGCACACTGACATTGCCGCGTCAGCAATGCCAAGGGGCGAGGGCTTTACCGCCTGATCAGTGGTAGCCCGAGCATACTTGTGCATGGACTGAGAGGACCTATGTTCCATCCGGCCCGAGGGAGGTCGGATGCACTTGACATCATGCTCACCAAGAACATACCATTCCATCTAGACCTCTCAGTGGTCAACGAACTGGACTCTGAGGATGACCCAGTCCTGGTGGATTCCAACGTTGACTTGCCAGCCCTGGTCACTCCAGACTGGACATACGAGGTCAACTGGGATGCAGCCATCCTGGAACTTAACCAATCTGTGGACGGGCGTCCATTGATGAACTGCCGGCGGCAGCCATGGCATTCTCCCAATACATCCGGTATGTGGTACCTGCCCACACGCAGCGCATTCCATCCGACATACCTAACCCTCGAACCATTCCCATTGAACTCAGGCAGTTGCTTATAGCCAAAGCAACTGTCCGCAGGCTCTGGAAGCCTTTCCGCCATCCCAGGATACAGGCAGACCACCAGCAGTTCAAGTCCCTGTCATGACGCCTGCTGCGGATACACTGCAAAACCGCCTCGGAAAACACGTTTACGTCCTGGCACCATCTCTTGGTTTCGGCCCTTATGCCGGCCAATAAACCTGCTCCCTGAATCCGCAGGTGTAATAGCAGTACTGCTAAACCTTCCCTCCCTGAATTCTCTCCGGTGGAGGTTTTTTAGTGGGTAGTACCTTCGGGTGAGACCCACAGTACCCCTCTGTGCCATCCCAGCACATGGGGCTCCGTAAATGGATATTTCCTCCACTTGAAAAAAAAGCAAAAATGATCAACAGTCCTATAGATGCGGTCAGGGAAGAGTATAAAATATTGTCTAATTTGATTAATGCTATTAAATCACTGTATAATGAAACTATAAAAATCCAAAAGGAAAGTATGTTAATAAAGGAGTAAGTCAAGGATTCTCACCAATACCGTTTGATCTATATTTAAATAAAATAAAGACTGGAGAATAAAATATAAACACAGATGGTTAGAGAGGTAGAACTGAAACTTAAAAATTCAATGCCACAACTGGGATTTGAACCACAGACCTTCCGCTTACCGGGCGGCTGCTCTAACCACTGAGCTATTGTGACAAACTGCCAGAATGGCATTAAATTCTCAAACCAGTTTGTATTTCTCCTGGTAAACCACAAAGGCAGTCTCACATCAGAGACAAATTACCTCAGTGGTAACTCACTATTGTAAGTACTTTATATCCCAGGATTAAATAACCTTCAGATGGTAATTATTATTTATTTATGCCAACAAACTTACTGTTGTGTTTTTAAACACACAAGCCGATATAAAGTACTTACAATAGTAAGTTACCATTGAGGTAATTTGTCTCTGATGTGAGACTGCCTTTGTGGTTTACCAGGAGAAATACGAACTGGTTTGAGAATTTAATGCCATTCTGGCAGTTTGTCACAATAGCTCAGTGGTTAGAGCAGCCGCCCGGTAAGCGGAAGGTTTGTGGTTCAAATCCCAGTTGTGGCATTGAATTTTTAAGTTCCAGTTCTACCTCTCAAACTTTGCCCACTGTGTGTTTAAAAACACCAACAGTAAGTTTGTTGGCATAAATAAATAATAATTACAGATGGTTAGTTTTGAAGGATACTAATATACAAGGGCCGTTCAGAAAGTAACCTCCGATCGGTCACAGTGCGGGTAGTGGGGGGAGTAGCGATGCCGTCTGTGCATTCACGCACTCAGCAGGTCAGTCGGCATCAAGCCGTGGTCGAGTAGACGTCGTACCTGCGCTAGTTTAGTGTTTGTGGCCGTTTGAAATGTGTGCTGCAATAGAAAACCCCGCCAAATGTGAAGTGTGTGCTGTTATAAGGTTTTCTACAGCCAAAGGATATTCTGCAGCAGCTATTCATCGTGAGCTTTGTGCCGTGTACGGACCAAGAGTTATGAGTGAAGGAGTGGTCCGTGAATGGGTACGTTTATTTAAAAGTGGACGAGAAAACGTTCATGATGAAGAGAGGAGTGGTAGACCATCATTGCTGACGGACGAACTCGTTCAGACAGTTGATGCAAAAGTTCGTGAAAACCGACGTTTCACAATGTCGGAGTTGTCTACTGATTTTCCACAGATTTCTAAGACTCTCTTGTACGAGATAGTGACAGCAAGATTGGGTTACCGTAAGTTCTGTGCATGATGGGTGCCCAAAATTCTTACTGAGCACCACAAAACTCAAAGAAAGGCCTCTGCAATAGACTTTCTGTCACGTTATGAGGATGAAGGTGAACCATTGTTAAACAGAATCGTGACCGGGGACAAAACCTGGATTAAGTACGTGAACCCTGAGAGAAAAGAACAATCAGAGATGTGGGCACATTCAAATTCGCCTACCAAACCAATAAAAGCCCGGCAAGATTTTTCTGCCCGAAAATTGATGGCAACGGTGTTTTGGGATGCAAAAGGGGTGTTGTTGGTTGAATTCATGGAACGTGGGACGACCATTAATCAAGACGTGTACTGTGAAACACTAAAAAAATTACGACGGGCTATACAGAACAAACGCCGTGGTATGCTGACTTCCGGTATCGTTTTTTTGCACGATAACCCCCGTCCTCACTCTGCTCGCAGAACAACAGCCCTTCTTGAGTCCTTCAAGTGAGACGTTGTCAACCATCCACCTTACAGCCCAGATCTGGTGCCAAGCGATTATCACCTCTTCATGGATATGAAGAAATGGCTCGGGCCCAGCGGTTTGATGACGACGAAGAGCTCAAAGATGCGGTCACAGGCTGGCTCCAGGCACAAGCGTGTGATTTTTATGCAGAAGGAATTTCAAAGCTTGTGAACAGATACGATAAGTGCCTCAATCGTTATGGAGACTATGTAGAAAAATAGTGCAAAGATGTAGTTGTAAGATGTATATATTAAAATATTTTTATTTAACTTGGTGAATTTTTTGCAATCAACCGGAGGTTTCTTTCTGAACGGCCCTCGTAGATACTATAGTATTTGCAGATGATCAACTACCGCTAGCTGAAAATGAAATAGAATTACAAAAGGCAGACGAACATTTAAACAGAAATAGGAAATGTATACAATATGAAGATTTCTGGAAAGAAAATGAAAGCAATGGCAATGGTAAGAGAACAAAAAGACTTAAAATAGTTATAGACGAAGATATTATCCAGCAAGTACCAACTTTTAAGTACTTAGGCTCAAAGATATCAATTTGAAATACAAAAGCAGATATCGAGGAAAACAGAAATCTGTAACAAATTAAATTGATGCATGAAAAAACACTGGCAAAAACATGAGACGAGAAGTGAAACAAAGACTACATAATATCAAGTCAAAACCAGCATTAACGTACACTTGTGAAGCTTGGGTTCTAAGATCCAGAGAAAAAGTTAGAGTAGAAGCAGCTCAAATGAGATTTCTACAGCCACTATTGGGAGTAACAAGATTAGACCGAATGAGGAATACTGACATAAGGGCATAACTCAAGGAAGGGCATACTTGAAGAGATTTAATGCTATCAGGAGTGGAAAGACCATGTTTTAAGAATGCTCCCTTCGAGATACCCATGGGAAGCTTTTTTTTTTTATCAACCCTCTGGACGAAGAAATGTTGGACAGCAACTGGAAACCTGGACTGACCAATTTATTTAGCATCAGAACAAGCCTTTGGCCTAAACCTTGTATAGAAGAAGCTATATTTTTAATAATTAATGCTGTACAGTATTTATAACAAAAAGCAAAATTGATGCACTTTTTTCTACAACTTACCTTAATATCATCACCAATACATGTATCTTCTTTTCCTAACCACCAATGTTCTGCTTTAATATCTACCTTGGTTTCAATTTCACTTTCATTAATGGTTTCATTAAATGTCAATAGATGGTGTTGTTCTTCATTCTGCGGACACATGGAATCTTCAAGTTCCATTTTGATATCATTGCTACAAATAACAGTTTCAATCTTAACCTTCTTCACAGGATGTTTGATAGAAAATTCTCTCTCATTCTGTGAACTTAAGTCCAGGAAAGAAGATTCCTCTTTGGCTTCTTCTTTAATATCCATTTTGCTACTGTTCCTATATTTGAACAGTTTTGTTCCTAAACTTCAGTGGTAAGTCTGTGCAAAAAGAAACACATTATTGGTAACATCCATAAGTTTGCTTCCTGATAATTGAAATTGCATTTCAACAGACAACATAACATAGTACAAAAGTAATGATGGTCATTTAGTGTAATACGCTTAGGATAAGATTTGTAACATTCAGACATTCATAGGTTCCTGACTTACGGCTACTGCAATCTGAATCTGGTGTGTATTATAGTAAAACATACTCTAAATTATATTATTCTAACAGCAATTTTATAATCTTGGACACAGAGGAGCTTACAAAAGGTTTTACAAGGTTAAAATGGACATTTTACTGATTTTATACTATTCTTAGGCATAAAACCTGTCAACTTCAAGTACTACAGGAAGGAAAAACAAGTAGAAAAAGTTGTGTAAATACAAGACATTGTATTTCTATTTGAATCATGTAGAAAATTGCATGAATTCTTTGTAGAAGGGGGAGTAAAGAAACAAGTGTGGTTGTGTTTCATAAAAGAAAAGTGAGTAGATAAAATGTGTGACATAATTTGTTGCATTTTATTTCAGTCATACAAAATTATATGAATTTATGTTGCAGGGCAAATAGAGAGTGACATGTGAATGTAATAGGTTGCATTTCTATTTCAATCATCAAAACTGTATGAATTCTGTGTTGAACAGTGAATAGGGGACATGGAAATGTGTTACATAGAAGAGTATAGAATACTGTGAATATAATATGTTGCATAATAAAATGGATGGCATAAAAATCTCCATGAAAAAACACTTATATGTGTGAATTTTCATTGTGATCAGTCAACCAGTGCATTGTATAAATTGTGCGTTGAAGAACATGTGAATGTGTTATGTAAAAGGAAAGTGAGTAGAGAGAACCATGCATATGTAATGTGCTTCACTTCTATTTCAGTCATAAAATACTATATGAATTGTATGTTGAATGGAAAGTAGAGCAGGATATGTGAATGTGCCACGTAAAAGAAGAGTGAGTAGAGAAAACCATGTGAATGTAATATGTTGTATAGTAAAATGAATTGCATAAAAACCACCATAAAAAGACTTTGATGTGCCAATTTTCAAGGTGATCGGTCAACTGGTGTTGCTGTTTGTCAGCTTCAAGACACCAACATCCATTTTATATGCATAGATTGAATAAACTGTATATTGAAGAGAAAATACAGAAGAACATGTAAATGTTTTTGTATAAGAAAAGTTAGTTGAAAAAATCATGTGAATCTAGTACACTGCATGTCACATATAAGAAAATTGTATGAATCGTATGTTGAAGTGCGAGTAGAGAAAGTCATGTGAATGTAATATGTTGCCATTCTATTTAAATCATACAAAATTGTATCAATTATGTGTTGAAGAGTGAGCAGAGAAGGAAATGTGTATGTGTTAAGTAAAAAAAAAGGGGAGTAGAGAGAACTGTGTGCATGTAACACACTGCCTGGTAAAATGAATAGCATAAATACCTCCATGAAAACATCCTTAACTGTCAATTTCCTGATGATCAGTCAAGGAGTTTAACAATTACTTATACACATCCATGGATGGATGGATGGATGGATGGATGGATGGGATGGGATGGATGGACAGACAGATAGATAGATAATCCATAAAATTCACTAAATGATCAACAAGAGCAAGTGCAGTTTCACTCCTACAAAACGAAGAGTCATCACTTATAAAGCTACTATGGTTAATAACTGTTACTCTTCACTTCTGTGTATTGGTCCTGTATAATCACTCAAATAAGTATTCATATAACTACTTGTTTTAAGTTTCTAACTATTTTACATTTTCCCATCAGAGTCAGGATTGAAGACCAACCTGCTCTTTGTTTATTTTTATTTGGTTAGCCCTGTATGTGATGCTCTGAACTATTGAAGCAGGTTTATTCAGTGGCGAAGCGTGAAGTAAGTAACAGGGTAGACAGATTCATCTTGGCCTCATCCTTCACCATTGACTCACTTTGGCATAAACTAGCCTTTTCTTTGAGAGGTAGAACTGGAACTTAAAAATTCAATGTATTTCTCCTGGTAAACCACAAAGGCAGTCTCACATCAGAGACAAATTACCCCAATGGTGACTTACTATTGCAAGTACTTTATATCCCAGGATTAAATAACCTTCAGAATGGTAATTATTATTTATTTATGCCAACAAACTTACTGTTGGTGTTTTTAAACACACAAGCCGTGTGTGGGCAAAGTTTGAGAGGTAGAACTGGAACTTAAAAATTCAATGCCACAACTGGGATTTGAACCACAGACCTTCCGCTTACCAGGCGGACGCTCTAACCACTGAGCTGTTGTGACAAACTGCCAGAATGGCATTAAATTCTCAAACCAGTTCGTATTTCTCCTGGTAAACCACAAAGGCAGTCTCACATCAGAGACAAATTACCCCAATGGTGACTTACCATTGTGAGACAGAATATTGACCAATGGAGGGTCGTTCATGTAAATATTTTTGTAAGAGTGTGTAAATTTCTAATTCTTTTAATTTGGGTGTATCAGGGACTTATTTTTCAATATTCAAGATAGCCAATGTTTTCTTGTCACTTCGTGTTCAACCAATGAGAACTGTTGCGCGGATGAATACAAAAGAATGGCGGTGTTGCGCCAGGAAGATGCCAAAGGACTAGTTTTCATTAGCGTCTGTATGCTCATGATGATCAGACGTGTGTTTGGTAGTGTGTGAACATGGAACTTTCACCAAACTTTTATCCTGTGTAAAGTCTTTGAATAATTAATATGGTGCTAAAAGTGTAAATTAACGAATAAATATGTTGTGATAAAGGAACGTTGATTTATGCATTCCATTCTGTTACCACAACCCTGAAGATAAGAGTAGCGTCTGCTATCACTTCCTATTTCTGCATTCAGTAAGAACACTATCTCCGGTATGCTATGAAAAGACGTATTATAAAACCCGCACCAAAATGGCTTATCCAACGTGGAGCGCGAATTTAGAATGGAATGCAAAATTACGAGTACGAAGTGTTAACATCAAATGACGCCATCCCATCGCACAGGAAAAAGCCGCCATTAAACATCGTTTGATATCATCGATAAACGGAGAATCAACGTGGGAAAAACACCGGAGATCATCTAGCGAAGCCAACTACCCAGGAGACGTAAATAACTGGACGAAGAACCAACGGAAAAGAAAGTAGGATCCAAAATTTTTGTTTTTACATACATTTTATTTCCATTTGTTAATGTTTCTAAGAAGCGGAAAGGTAGTGGGACTTTTAACCTTAACTGAATTAAATAAAGAAATTAAAATGTCGCGAAAAGAGATAGAAACAGGAGTGGGGGAAGGGGCAGATAGGCCTAGTTATCAGGTAGAATTAGAAAGTGAGGAACAGGTGGAAATAAGCAAAGACCAAAGGTTAATGATGATCATGTTTGAAAGACTAGAACAAAGTTTAGGTCAGAAACTGGAACAAAACAAGGTAGAATTAGGTCAGAAAATGGAACAAAATAACATAGAATTGAGACAGGACATAGAACAAAGTTTAGGTCAGAAAATGGAACAGAATAGAGCAGAACTAAAGCATGACATAGAACAAAGTTTAGGTCAGAAAATGGAGGAAGTGAGACAGAACTTAGAAACATTAGGAATAAAATTGTACTATTCCTCAACGTATTATCCCCAAGGAAACCCGACTGAGAGAATCATGAGGGATATAAGTATTTATTTTCGTTTACTCTGCCACAGAGACCACACTTCCTGGACGGAAAAATGTGGATATATAGAGGAGGTGATTAACCATTCGGTGAACCCCACGACCAAATTCGCCCCAATCGAATTGATGACCAACATGAAACCAAAAAAATTACCAATTGACATTGACACCACGATGGCTGCCCAAAGAGAATTATCAGAGAAGGAAAAATGTCAATTGGCATTCAGAAGATTACAGCAGAAGGCTGAAAAAGAGAGGAACAAGGTGAAAAGATTCGTCAGGAAATGGTCCCCACAAATTGGAGAAAAGGTGCTCTTAAAAAGCCACAAAGCATCCAAGGCATCTGAAAAAAGATCTGGAAAGATGGAGCTATTGTATACTGGACCACTGGTCATAACAAAACAGCTGGGTGACCACACGTATGAGCTACAGAATACAAATGGCAAGTTGGTAGGAAGATACCATAAAAATAAATTGAAGCCATACGAAGAAAGGACCAAATAGTCTTTGCCAACGAATGTGTAAGGCAGGAGTAGTAGAAATGAAAGAAGATAACAATTTTTAATGGGTTACTTATGGAAAATTATGTTCAGATTAGGAATTACAACAAGGAAGAAAATCAACATAGTCATTGGCTATATCGACCACAAAGAGCATTGTCAACAGAAACAGACGAGGACACTGATTGTCATTAAAGAAATGAATCATAGCGACGGAAGATAATATGTTTTTGACATAAGGATGTCAGGAACAAAAATAAAATGAATTAATTATGATGAAAAAGATATAATATTTCGACACAAAGATGTCGAGGGTAAATTGAGAAGAAAAATAATACAATTACAGAATAATTGTAAGTATAGAAGTTTTCTCTTATAGAAATAAGAGACAAAGAAATGACAATTAGTGAAGTGAGGAAAACCATAATCAGAAAAACAATGCCCATGAATTAAGATGAATATAGCCAATGCTAAGCTCGAAGAAATGTTGAACCAAACAACAATGAATAATAACCCAATTAAGAAAATTAGTACTATTAGTAACATCAGAGTTTAGGAACCGACTCAACAACCTGCCTATACATAATAAGCTTATAAGACAAAGAAGGCAAATAACTGAATAAAATATTGCCATAAACATGATCATAATCATTAGCTCAAAATTTGTATCCTGTTTTTCTCTCCTCGTAGCAATGAATACAAGTCAAAAACCACATAATAAACCATGATACACTTAAATTATATTTGTGTCAATGTCAAATGTACAATAACTGAGTATGTGTTGTATAAGAACTGAATATGTGTTGTACAATAACTGAATATGTATTGTATAACTGGATATATTGTGTAATAACTGAATATGTTGAGTAATAACTAAATGCGTTATGCAAAAACTGAATGTGTATTGTGTAATAACTGAATATGTATTGCATAATAACAGAACATATGTGGTATGATAGCAGGATATATTGTACAATAACTGAATATGTATTGTATAATAATTGGACATGTTGTGTAATAACTAAATGTGTTGTACAATAACTGGATATGTATTGTATAATAACTGAATGCATTGTGTAGTAATCGAATATGTGAAATTTATAAAGACATGCTGTATCATGTCAAAACAAAAGACAAAGACAAACAGTGAAAAAGACTGTGAAAAAAAAAAATGTACAAAGTGATTGAATCATAGAAATAGGGAGAAGTATTGTATTGTGTTTCAAGATTGTAAATAAGGTGACAACTTGAAAAACAAAACAAGTGGCATATGAGACAGAATATTGACCAATGGAGGGTCGTTCATGTAAATATTTTTGTAAGAGTGTGTAAATTTCTAATTCTTTTAATTTGGGTGTATCAGGGACTTATTTTTCAATATTCAAGATAGCCAATGTTTTCTTGTCACTTCGTGTTCAACCAATGAGAACTGTTGAGCGGATGAATACAAAAGAATGGCGGTGTTGCGTCAGGAAGACGCCAAAGGACTAGTTTTCATTAGCATCTGTATGCTCATGATGATCAGACGTGTGTTTGGTAGTGTGTGAACATGGAACTTTCACCAAACTTTTATCCTGTGTAAAGTCTTTGAATAATTAATATGGTGCTAAAAGTGTAAATTAACGAATAAATATGTTGTGATAAAGGAACATTGATTTATGCATTCCATTCTGTTACCACAACCCTGAAGATAAGAGTAGCGTCTGCTATCACTTCCTATTTCTACATTCAGTAAGAACACTATCTCCGGTATGCTATGAAAAGACGTATTATAAAACCCGCACCAATTGTAAGTAATTTATATCCCAGGATTAAATAACCTTCAGAATGGTAATTATTATTTATTTATGCAGTTCTACCTCTCAAACTTTGCCCACACACGGCTTGTGTGTTTAAAAACATCAACAGTAAGTTTGTTGGCATAAATAAATAATAATTAGCCTTTTCTTTTCTGATAATGTGACTGTTCACCTCCAAGATAACTTCACCTCTAATTTAAATTGGCAACGCCACATGAAGGCCAATGACATGACCGCATGAGACATCTTTGCTGTGAGAGGGGTTGTAAGGTTGTGCATACATAACGGTACACCACGTATGTGCAGGTAGAATGGTTATCTAAAGAACGGAAAACGTTTACTCTCTTGGCATAGTTAACAGCTGTATACAGCCCTTCAACAATTTACAAATGCGTTCAAATGAGAATGAAATGTCTTGTAATTCATGTTCCACAATAAATTTGTTATAACATTTATCAATAATTACTACTTTATTATTTATTTATGTCAACAAACTTAATGCTAGTTTTTGTAAACACACAAGCTGTGTGTGGCTAATGTTTAAGTGGTGGAACCAGGAATGACAAATTCAATGGCACGGCTGGGATTTGAGCCACGGATCTTCTGCTTATCGAATTTATAAATTTGTACTGGAAAGTTGGCCATGGTGGCTTAGTGGATTGAGCAGCCCTTATAGAGGTGCCCTTAAACAGTTTCCGATTCTAAATTATCTCTCATGAAAAACTCCTCTGAAGCCAATAAACCAAGAATGGCCAAGTAATTTCCTTTGCTAAAAGAATCTTGGCTTTCTCGATGACCCCTAAATGGTAATTCCTGGATCCCCAAATGGGAAACAATATCACCCTACAATTTTCCTGTTTTTGACACAGTTTCATTGTGCCTAATGGCTTGCTACCTATGTCCCTCCGAAACAGCATGATCTGTGTGGCATTAACCTAGCATTTGACATTTTTCTGCAGAGTTAATATGGCTCTGAGATGCCGAGTGCTTCTTGGCCTTCTTTTCAAAAGCTTTTGCTGTTAATTATTATTTATTTATGCCAAAAATACTTACTGTTGGTGTTTTTAAACACACAAGCCGTGTGTGGGCAAAGTTTGAAAGGTAGACCTGGAACTTAAAAATTCAATGCCACAACTGGGATTTGAACCACAGACCTTCCGCCAGGGCTTGTGTGCCACTACAGCCAATCACAGCCAAAGGAGACGGGGGCTTGACCATCTACTGGGCAGAGAATTCTGGCTATACGGAAGCACTTTAGTTCACAAGTTGCTGTCAGATGGCACGCATGTTTCGCCCATGCTCTAAGCGTGGCAAAATACACAGATCGGCAAATGTTTATGACAGGCAATGCGGTACAGCATCTCAGTAGCGGAGCCGTGCAAATGCTGGAATAAAGACGAAAGCTTTCTAGGTGGTAAATACAAATACCTGCTTAATGCAAAAGTTAAAATAAACTTTCCTTCCCAGAGTTTTTAGGGTAGACTCTATCCACCCTGTCTCCCCTGAGGCTTTGCCCCTGGGTCTATTTAACATTTCAACTATTTTGTTGACTGTTTTACGGTTTCAAAAACATCTTACTGTGATTTGCTTTTTCGTCTATGTTGTTTCCTTGATTTTCCATCCCACAAACTAAACTGTTCAGGTGCATTCAGTTATAAAGCCTTGAAAACACTGAATGCAGCACAAGTGCATCAATTGAAGGAAGAACAATGACCTAATGGGATGGTTTTGTCCTCACTGCTTTACCAGGAAAATACTTATTTGACATCAGAATTGAGCATTCACTTTGCATAAGTAGCAGATAGTTGTTAAACAGTAAATAATATTGTATAAACAGGATACATTGGAATCAACCACCCTCAGTTTGCATGCATGTTGGTCTGAATGTCTCAGTTAGTTAGGGGCTTGAATACTACAAGATTACTGGTTCAAACCTCATCCAGACCAATAGTTTTTAAGTGGGTTTAAAAGTGACAATGCCATGTGAGTAGATTTACTAGCACGTAAAAGGACTCCTAGGGGATGAAATTCTGGCACAGCACTGATATGATCCTAGTTATTGGCAGCATTCTTCACAAACAAAAAATTAGTTTGCATATAATACACATCTTGTGATAAGGTTGAGCCACAGAATTCTGTTATGAGAAAGATGTTATATTGTTTTCTGTGTGTAATTTAACTTCATTAATAATGGTAAATACGAGGTCTGATCAACAAAGACTGTGACTGATTTGTTTTTCTTCACAGATGTTTATTATTCTAATTCAATGTTGACATGAATTTTTTCAAAGCAGTCCCCTTGTACTTCAATGCACTTTTTATAGCATCTCTGCCAGTCCTTGAACATGTACTGCAGACCATTCTTTGTCAGGTCCTTGAGAATCGCCTCACTTTTCTTGAGCACTGCTTCAGAGTTCTCAAATCGAATAACCCTAAGCTTTGCCTTTAGTGATGGGAATAGATAAAAGTCACAGGGTACAAGATCAGGGCTATAAGGTGGTGTGGTACACAGGTAATATTGAATTGAGCCAGAAACTGCATGACTTGATTTGCGACGTGAGGCCGTGCATTGTCATGATGAAGTCGCCACCCAGTCCAAGAAAGCTCTGGTCGTTTCTTTCCAATGTGCCTCCTCAGTGTAGCCAATACTGATGTGTAGTATGCTGCTGTAACAGTAATGTGAGGGGGAACTGCATACTGGTAAATCATTCCATTACAGTTAAAAAATGTGATCACCACCACTTTCCCTGCATATGGAACATCTTTTACCTTTTTTGGTGTTGGAGAACCTGGCAATTTCCACACTGTGCTGGCTTGTTTTACTTCAGGATCATAATGATGCAGCCATGGCTCATCACTGATGATAATCAATTTAAAAAATACATCCCCTCCATCAGCAAAGAGATGCAGCACCTCACGGTTTGTCTCCATTCGCACAGCCTTTTGTTCAGGAGTCAACAAAAGTGGCACCCAATGAGCACAAAGTCGGGTCATATGGAGATGGTCGTATATAATTGTAAAGACACTGCCATATGAAATTCTCAACACTTCACTCAGATTAATGTTATACCCCGATCCTCTCGAACAATCACAGCAGCCGTGTTGATGTTGACTTCAGTCACAGCAGAAGCCGAAACACCAGGTCCACCTTGCTTAACACTGACAAGTTGGCCTTCTTTGAAGTCCTTGAACCACCTAAACACTGTTGCATGAGGTAGTGCATCTTCACTGTACGCTTGCTACAGCTTTTCATAAGTTTCGGGGCTGTACGGTTTAAACGCAAACAGAATTTGATTGTGCTGTACTGCTCCTCTCGCATCACCTCCATTATCTGGTATGCAAAATGCACGTAGGGTCCACAAAATAGAGCATTACTACCAACCTACCAACACGAGAGTGCTGCCACCTACCGACATTATACATCAAAACCTGCTCTTTTCAAATATTTATATTACAGATACGAATCTATCACGGAAGCTACAGAAAAAAATCAGTCTCAGTCTTTGATCACCCCTCGTATTTCATAGTTGACCACTGAAATTCAAGTTTAACAAATGTGACTAATATTGACTTAATTGATATTTGTATTTATGCAACTACTTAGGCTATGTATCTGCTATCATTGGCAACATTTTGTTTATATTTCTATTCTTCTTTTTATAGAAATGTAACCAAAAAGGGATCTGTTTCCTTGCACTTTAACTTATTGCCTATTTCCTTTAAACTACCTACATTTTACAACCAGTTTTGGGTCCAGGTAAGGCATAATTAAAGAGTATTAGTTAAGTGCAAGATGTAAGAAAAATTTCTAGTTGTGCATTTGTAAGATGTTTTATCAACCTAACCTAAAATGGCTGATTAGAAGAGTAACATCATGAATTTAAGTAATATTAATTATTTGAACTGGAATTTATAAGGTTCACTTGCTTCTGATTAAGGAGAACTTATTTAAAAAGGTTATTGAAGGTGAAAGACCAATTCCGGAAGGTGATCCAAATTGAAAACTGATTGAAGATTGGGACAATGCCGAGTCAAGCACAGGCTTACATCATAATGAAGGTTGAAGGTAATCAGCTCATTCAAATTTGAGAAAGAAAGCCTCCTAAGGAAATGTGGTTTAATCTCAAGGATTATCATGAAAAGAGCACCTTAACACATCAAGTGCATGTGATGAGGTTAACATGCTTTTTAAAACTTGAAGCTGACAGTGTTATAAATCAGATAACTCGCTTGCCACTGTAGCATGGTGGTAGCCTCACATCTAAGAGGTCAGGAGTTCAAATCTTGCTTAGGGTGAATTATCTGGATAAGGTTTTTACCGAAGTTTTCCCTTATCCTGAGAAGACAAATGTCAGGTAACTTTAAACTCTAATGGACCTTGGGTTTATTTGAGCATCATTTCACCCATTTCATTTATTCACTGTCCAATATGACATTATGTTGGATATTAATAAAAAAAAAGTGTAACTCGAGATGGGCATTACAGTAAAGATAGGTTTTTCTTTGCCTTAAAAAACCAAAGATCTTCCCTTTTCTATTGTGTAACTTCAATGTTTACATTTATTATTATTATTATTATTATTATTATTATTATTATTATTATTATTATTATTATTATTATTATTATTATTATTATTATTATTATTATTATTATTATTATTATTATTATTATTATTATTATATTATTATATTGTCGGTCTGGGTGGCTCAGTTGGTTAGACGCTGGCCTACTGATCCCAAGGTCGTGGGTTCAAAACCAGCCCAGGCCGATGGTTTTTAAGTGTGCTTAAAAACGACAGCTGCATGTCAGTAGATTTACTGGCATGTAAAAGAACTCCTGCGGGACGAAATTCCGGCACACCGGCGACGCTGATGTGATCCTGGCAATTGACAGCGTCGTTAAAAATAAGAAAATAATTAATTAATAATTTGCATTTATTCTGCTATTGTATTTTTTGGACATTATAAAATTAT
This sequence comes from Tenodera sinensis, assembly GCA_030765045.1. Taxonomy (NCBI): domain Eukaryota; kingdom Metazoa; phylum Arthropoda; class Insecta; order Mantodea; family Mantidae; genus Tenodera; species Tenodera sinensis. The sequence goes on along the minus strand of CM060974.1, from coordinate 53,257,501 downwards.
AACATACTATATTTGCATTGTAAACCTATTTATGTAAACTTACTCAGTTTTATTTTTAGATGTCAAGTAGAGATGGCTTTACTTCAATATGAAAACAATGATGCAGAATGTGACTGATGACTCATTTGTTACTGAAAGAGATAAAATCAGAATAAGTGTAATGCAAGTGATTAACAACTGTAATAATAATAATAACAATAACAACAATATAATAATAATAATAATGATAATGATGATAATGATAATAATAATAATAATAATAATAATAATAATAATAATAATAATAATAATAATAATAATAATAATAATAATAATAATAATAATAATAATACCAATGCTAATGCTAATAATAATAATAATAATAATAATAATAATAATAATAATAATAATAATAATAGTGATAACGATAACAATAAATGGTATCTTAATTATGCCTGAAAGGACAATGTGATCTTCAGTGATATAATCGTTAGCTTTATAAAAGGCAGTTTTACATCACTGTGTAACAGAAAATACGATAGAAGTTCAGGAAGACATAACATCAACTTGAAATTATTAAAAAATTAAAATTCCACAATGATGCAGCGGTTATCCATGTTGCTTAAGATTGTGTGTATGCTAAAATAAATTTTTCTTCAAAAATATTTACCTTTGCAAATCCTGGTTCGGTACACAAATATCCAGAGTCCATAACTATTGTTTTTAGAACAAGATATTGCCCCAATTTATTTAAAGGACCACCCAGAAAACCTTTTAACAAAACTGCTTATGCAGCAGATGCTGCCACCATTTCCGCATGCAAGAAACACAGTAGCAGCAAACGGGAAGTAAAGGTGTTGCCCACGTATGAAAATGCAGGGAATTATGAAATTTAATGATGTATGCAGGAAACGGGGAGGAAACTTCTACTATTGATCACTTGCCATTCAAGAAATAGCCTAGAGCAAATACCTTTCTGGGACAATAAATGGAGTATTCATAATGTAAAGTTTTTCTGCCTGTATTGGTTAGTGTTCCCACATTTATATCACTATGTTACTGCACAGACGTTAGTATGAGAAACTAAAACAGTCATGCACTGCTCTAAATTCAACCGTGAGGTATGAGTGAACTGGATGGTATGCAACCAAAGGTGAACTGGCAGTAGGAATAAAATTGTGAAAATTGACAAATCCAAATACAGGTGCAGAAAGTACAACAGAGAATGTCTTGTGGAAGCACAAAGTCTGTTTGATGGTGTAGACATGGGGATAAAAGGCACCTGTTGAATAATGTAATCAGGAAATTCTCCAACAAGTAATGAGAGACTAGAATTTCCCAGGAACAATAATAATCAGTGACTGCCAGAAAGTTTCCGACACTCTGGATCATAAGGGCTTCATTCATCTCGAAGTTAGCCATTTGCTGGAATGTGTAACAAATGGGAGGAAGGATTATATTCACGTGGAAAACCTGAGGAAATTGGGTGCACTTGTAATTCCACACCTGCAACACCATGTTTTATATATATAACATACCAACACTACCAAAAGAAATACAAAAACTTCTAGCTCTGAAAACAATCAATACTAGGTATCCCACAGAAGAATGGCTGCACATATATACTGATGGATCCTCGAAGGAAAACCTTACTGAAGCTGGAGTTACGTGTTCACATTTTTCCTTTTATCATTCTGTTGGCAGAGACACAACAAATTATGATGGAGAAATAGAGCCTATATACATTGCTCTCCGACAATTATTAAATCTTCCCTTAAATAAATTTAACAGGGCAGTAATTCTTTCAGATTCTAAAGCTGCAATTCAGGGAATATGTTCAAATACTACAAAGAAGTCAACAAAAATTAGAGAATGCTACAAAATATTAACACAACTCCAAAAAGTTAACAAGACTGTTCATCTCCAATGGATTCCAGCACACTTTGGAGTCATGGGGAATGAAGCTGCAGACTCACTTGCAAAGAAAGGCACAACAATAAAACATAAGTCTAAATTCAATTTGTCATATTCCTCAATAAAACGCTTGATCATTCAAAAATTTTCTCATTCACACCTACAAGAAATAGAAACAAATGCCAAAGATAAAAAATGGATTACACTACTTTCCAACCCATATATAATCCTCCAGAGACCAAGGGAAACAGCGGTTGCAGCCTTCCGACTATTGACAAATCATGACTGCTTAGCAAGTCATCTCTACAGAATAGGTATTCCAGCCTCACCAATATGTGTCCTGTGTAACGATCCAGTAATGAACGAAGACCACTTGAAGACCTGTGAAGCATTAAGATCAGAAGAAACTACAGTTCAAAAGTATTGGAAAGCACGAATGCTAATGGCTTCATTGCCAGATGCAAGGCACTAGAAAACAACAACAAGCTACCAACACTACTACCACTGGTGTTACTACCATTATTGGCATAAATATAACATAAACTTGATTTCCACCCCTTGTCAGAAACCCTGATTTGAACACTGTTCCAATATAATGTTATATCGGACAATGAATGAACAAGTCAAAAGGGTAAAATGAGGCTCATATAAGCCCAAAGTCCACACAGCTTAAAATTACCTGACATTCATTTTCTCAGAATAAGGTAAAACATCTGAAAAATACCTTATCCTGATAACTCACCCTAAACAAGATTCGAACTTGACCTCTTGGATATGAGGCAGACACGTTACAACACCACAGAGGTGGACCCCATTTGGAGTAGAAACAATAAGGAAATGCACAAGTCAAAATTCAGGCATTTACTCAGGGGTCTCCATCTAGGGGATATGTGAATGGCAACCACAAGGTACCCAAGCTGAGCAGAACATTACTTCCACTTACTGGAGTTTTGCTCCTCACTGTAACTTCCCTATCTGACCTTACCTTGGTCATCTCTTGTTCTCTTCCGACCCCGATGCTATTAGGGTTCCTGAGGGCTAGGGAGCCTTTATTTTTCCAACCTCTCCATATCTCTAATTTTTGTATAAAACCTTAACCCCTAACATGCTGACCTGTCATGGCATGTAATACGTCTTCTGATTGGTAATCAGAGGATATGGTCGGTGAATTTATTTTGATAACTCTTCCGGTCAGGTCGGTGAGACCCGTAAACCAACGACAGGTGTGGTCCCCCAGACATTCTGGGGGTTGTGAGAGAGCGATGTGACCGCCAAAACATAAAAATATGGTGCTCTCTAAAAACGGTTACTATTACTGCTATTGCTCTCTTTTTTTATGAAATATGACTCGAGGGGTAAAATGATCCGGAGTTAAAATAGTCCCCCATTCGAATCTATGGGCGGGGACTACTTCTCGAGAACCAAAACATTATATTAATAGAAGATCTAACATCAGACTTCTACAATGGAATGTGGGTGATCTCACACAAACAAAAAGAGTAGAACTGAATAAAATTGTATTTGACTATAACATTGATATATTTGTAATACAACAAGCAAATCTAACAAATGACCAACTTAAATACTTCAATTTTACTGGATTTTTACTACACTTACTACCCAAAAATAGACAGATAAGTAGTGGATTATTAGTTGGAGTCAAAAAGGATATTAAAACCTCCTTTGACATTGTTAAAGAAATGGATAACAGATAAAAGTGAATTAATAAAGCTAAATGTTTGGGATAACAAAACACATCTACATTTATACAGTATTTACAATCCTCCCAGGAATGAGCCAGATCTCTCACTTGTTGACCACTTAAATAAAACAATCGTAATTGAGAATTTCAATGCACATTCCAAAAGATGAGGTTATGAAAAAGTGGATTCTACAGGGAAGATAGTGGAAGAATTTTTGAATACCACAACTTTTGAACTGATTTATAGTAAAGAAGATCCCACAACCTTCATACATTATTCTGGAACCAGACCTCTTGTTAGCTACAACAGATATTGTTTCAAAAATTAAAAAACAAGTTATAGAAGATCCAAGTTCTGGTCACAGAGCAGTAATTGCTGATATAAAACTAGAGAATACAAATAAGTCAAGGTCTTACGAATCTGTATTGGAACTTCAAAAAAGCAGATTGCAACAAATATAAAACTGAATTAGAACATAAATTTAAAGAACAAACAAACTCACAGCTACTTGACTAACCAGATCATATGAACAAAGAGTTCTGTAAAGTCTTCCTAGAAACTGCAAAATAACATATTCCTCGTGGAAGAATTAAAAATTTCAAACCCTTTTGGAACCCCCAGTTAGAAGGACTGAAAAAGCAAAGGGATATAGCTAGAAATACAGCTGAACAAACAAAAAACATATCAGATACACAAATATAGCGGAAGAAATGTACCTCACTAAAAAAAGAAATTAATACTGCTAAAAGGAATCACTTTAATAATTTCTTAGAAAAAATGGATTATAGGACAGATGGTAACAAAGCTCATAAGTTCATAAAAAATGTCAAGGACAGGAAAGAAAACAACAGCGCACCTATCATACACAACAATAAAATGTTAGTAAATGATGCAGTCATAGCCGAAACATTCAATAAATATTATGCTAATTCACACAAAGTAACAAGAAATAATAAAAAGGAACATAAAGAATTTAGGAAAGATTTGAAACAAGAAAGAGAATGTAATCCTAACACTCAGTGCGATATCTTTTTTCAAAATTTTAATATGCAAGAATTGAACATTGCAATAAATAATCTAAAAAACAAAAAGTCTTCTGGACCAGATCACATACATCCAGAGCTCATAAAAAACCTTGGAAAAACAGCAAAACAACTACTGAAACTCTACAATCTATCCTGGAAAACCACTGTACCTGCTGAATGGCGAAAAGCAATAATTGTCTCACTCTTGAAGAAAGACAAAACAGCATCAGAAACAAAAAATTATAGACCAATAGCTCTTACTAGCATAATAGCAAAAGTGATGGAAAGAATGGTGTCAAACAGGTTAAATTGGTTCCTAGAATCACAAAATTTAATATCCCCATGTCAAGCTGGATTCAGAGAGTTCCACTCTACAAATGAACAAGTCTTACTTCTCAGTCAAGAAATCAAAGACTCCTTCAATAGAAAAGAAGATAATTTATCAGTTTTTATTGATTTTCAAAGTGCATATGATTCTATATGCAGAACAAAACTACTAAAGAAAGTAAAAAAAATAGGGATACAAGGTCCAATGTTTTCATGGCTATGTCATTTCCTAACACAACGCTTTATTGCAACCAGATATGGAAGAAATATATCTAAATATAAACAAGTACACCGTGGCTTACCACAAGGTGCAGTGCTCAGCACTACACTTTTTAATATATTTATTAATGATCTACCACAACAAATACAAGAATCAGGCGTAAAGTGTGCTCTATTTGCTGATGACTTAGTAATGTGGACTTCAAAACCAAAAACCAAAAGTACAGTAAATTTTGAGGGTCAACAATTCCAGAAACAAAAGAAGCAAAGTATTTAGGAGTTACATTTGATACCAAACTTACATGGACCAAACAAATAGAAAATGTAATACAAAGAGCAGAGAGGTGCCTTTCACTGTTAAAACGTCTAACAGGAATGAAGTGGGGATGTTCCAGAGCAAGTCTTAACACAAATACAATGTATATATAAAGCCATTGTTTACTTACTGCAGCGAAGTTCTTGTAACAGCAAACACAAAAAAAATTCAGATCTTTCAAAACCAAAGTCTGAGATTAATTACAGGTGCTATCAAAACCACACCAATAGCAGCTATGGAAATACTAACCAACCAATACCCCATTGAATATGAAATAGAAAAAGCGGCTCTTATTCAACACGAAAAGTTGATCAGACTCCCATTCAATACATGGCACAAGAGAAATTTTACACATACACTAAAGACTCAGGAGAGCTTTCTTTCCAAAATTCAAGACATCAAGAAGGATGTACCCCTTCCTAATTCAAAGGAAAACTTCATATCTAAAGTCAATCCAACACATACATTAGACATCACATATTATTTACACCTGACAGAAGAAGTTAAAAAAAGTGATACTCCAACTAGTGTTCTAAAATAATTAGCATTAGAGACCATCCATACTAGATTTCCACAACATGTATGGCTCCATATTTATACTGATGGATCATTGATATCAAACCAAGATGGAGCAGGTGCTGGAGTCATATGTCACCTCTTTTCCTATTACAAATCTTCAAGTTATGGAACTACAAACTTTGATGGAGAAATTGAAGCAATTCGAATGGCCCTACAAAATCTTTTGTACAGAATTTCACATTTTCAGCAAGCAGTTATTCTCTCAGATTCCAGGGCAGCAATTATAGCAATTACTTCCAAGTTGTCACCAAAAAACGAAACAATTATAGAATGTTGGAAAATGCTTAGCCATCTAACAGCACTTCAAAAACACCTAGTCTTCCAATGGATACCGGTTCACTGTGGACTGAGTGGTAATGAGAAAGCTGATTTTCTTGCAAAAAAGGGTACCAGCGGCGTACAAAAATCTATAGTTAATCTACCATTTTATGCAGCTAAAAGATTAGTCAGCTCTGAATTCAAAAAAATTATTGCAAAATATTACTATGAAAAATCAAAGAATAAAAGATGGGAACTACCAAACATTCAAACAGTGATTCCTGAGTATCCTCGAAAAACAGCAGTTGCAACCTTCAGGTTGATTACAGGACATGATTGTCTGGCAAAACATTTAAACAGAATTGGGATATATTCTTCACCACTCTGTCCTCTATGTGATCTGCAAGAGGAAATGGATCGAGACCACCTTCAAATATGCCCGGCCACTTCTAGTGCCGCATCCATCAGTGAAAAATATTGGAGAGCAAGAGGATTAATGACTTCATTGTCAGATATCCAGCATTAGCTAACAACAACAAATTCAGGCATAGAAAATAGCAATGTGATGTTACATGAAAGGGCAATGCATGTTTGGTGGTGTACAACTTCTTCCTTGTTTCGGTTGAGGCCAGGGACAAGGAAACACTACTGGTCTTAAACTAAAAATGGATTTCACATGGCACAATAATAGTATCTAAATGCTGGAAGTCATATTATACATTTCAGGATAACCTTCTAGTACTTCTGTGTAAACTGTTCCATCAAATTTTAAAATACTGCGACAGTTGGCAAACTGCAGCAAGAGAATATAAAACGACTGGGAGGAGTACACCTTCTCATACAAACCAATACTAGTTAAAACAAGTGAAAGTGCTGCAAGTACTCCACCTCTATCTTTGGCAAAAGAACATACACTTCCCAGGTTACCTACTGGAATACATCTTAAACATAGATTCCCCATGAAGCAGATTACATCATTTCCACAAATTTGAAGTCATTATGTGTGTTTCAAACCTTATTTGCTATATCTCTTCAGAAATTTAGCAAAGATTTACACAGAAACAATACATTTCAAAATTGGTTTTGTAACAGTTTCATACATGATATATTGTTTTACATTTAATGTAAATAATCCATATTGCTAATAATGAAATGCAAACGTAGTGCTGTATATTTTACCTGGATTAAAATTTTACATGAAATGTTTAAGATTGGTCCTAAACTTGCATTACTCAAAATTTTCAAAGATTTGTGTAAAAACAACAACAACAACAAAATCATATCTGAGTTATTAATAATTACAGTGAGATACAAATATATTGTGCTTTGTGCTTCCATTAGCACTACTTGGAACACTTAAGATAGGTCATTTAACTTCCATCATTCATAACTTTTTAAGGTTTTACACCTAAACATTGAAATCACTACTATATTTGTTTCCATAAACACTGCCCAAGTTGCAAATATTTCAATAAAACAGGTCCCTGTCACCCCACTCATATATACACACTAAACCTAACCTAACATGGGCAAAATTTCGATAACACAGGGTCCCGTTACCACACTCATATGCACACACTAAACCTAACCTAACACGGCCAAAATTTCGATAACACAGCGTCCCATTACCACACTCATATACACACACTAAACCTAACCTAACACGGGCAAAATTTCGATAACACAGGGTCCCGTTACCACACTCATATACACAAACTAAACCTAACCTAACACGGGCAAATTTCCATAACACAGGGTCCCGTTACCACACTCATATACACACACTAAACCTAACCTAACACAGGCAATATTTCGATAACACAGGATACTGTTACTACACTGTTACACACTAAACCTAACCTAACACAGGCAATATGTCAATAACACAGGATACTGTTACCACACTCATATACACACACAAAACCTAGCCTAACAACGGCAAAACGAAAACGAAGCTTGACCGCCAAATAAAACTTTCAAAATCATAATCAGCAATAACAATTTCAACGTAAATACATTAATCAATCATTCTAGGATACATTATACTCGTTTATAAACATTTATTTGCTAAATATCCGCCGGATACGCGAAATAAAACCGCTGCACCGCACGTACGAAATTTGCTTATAAATAAAAAATGAAGCTTGTGTGCCAAATTAAGCTGTCAAAATCATAATCAGCAATAAAAACTGCATCCATTGCACTATGTTTCATTCATTTTCTCGAGCGGCCGATTTTGTAAACAAATACCATAAACCAACACGGAAGAGTATAGTATGAGAAACGCGATTATGCCTCTGTAAAACGGGTATTACTGTATTTACTCAACAAAGTTAAATATCATAGGAAACTTATGATTAAATAAAATGAGAGTATAACACTTGATCTGACTTACAGTAATGAAGAAATTTGTTTTAACAGTCTCTCAACACAATTAACTGGTTTTTGGAAATAGAATAAAAGAGAAACACCAGCACGATTATTCGGATGTTCCGAGACAAATATGACGAAGCACGTAACATAAGGCAGGCAACCTATGAGAAATAAAATTAGTGGCATCACAACATGAGTTTAAATTAGATTATAAAGCGCTCTGTAAGTTGCACGACCTCAATATATGGTTGTGAATACTAAACTCTACAATAGAAAAGTGAAGCATGTCTCGTTGAACATTTGTTGCAATGTTACAATTTTTTTCTCATAGTTTGGCTGCCCCATGTTACACGACTCTTCATACTTCTGCGGTGGTTTCTCCTATATATCCAAAGAAGAGTGAATTTTTGCTGAGAGATTGTGTTAAAACATATTTCTTAATTACTGTAAGTAAAATGAAGTGTTATACTTTCATGTGATATGATCACACGTTTTCTGTGATGTTTAACTTTCGATAATATGAGAAAAATAAATGGTAATGTGCATTTCTTTACACGGAGACATTTAATCACGTTTCTAATATTGAATCCGTGAAACCATTCTCTTCCGTGTGTACTTTCTTGGTTTGTTCTTATTAGGTACTTTTCAATGTTACTACTTGATTTCATAAAACGTACCCACATTAAGATCATTCATTGCTCCACAATTTGCAAATGCGTATTTGCTAAAATCCCATCTTCTTCACAAATACTTACGTGAGCGAATGTTAGGTACGTGCGTAAATAATCTGAGTCCAATAATATTGTTTTACAACATGATATTGCCTCCTTCAACTCCTAGTAACCACCCAGAGAACCATTTTCCGAACCTGGTTAGATAGGAGATAAACTACATTCCCACAATGTATTCCGGTTCTGAAAATTGTGCACCTTGCGTCAATTAAGTGGATATTACAGACACGTATACGTATAAATACCGTGTTATGAGTGTAAATTGTTATTCGTAATGGTGCATTCATAACACTTATGCAATAAATTAGAGCCACATTGTGTTAAATGTGGGTGAGGTTCAATATGATGTATTTTAGTAAATACGCAATATTTATTTGCGTAACATAAATACAATAAGATTAAGACAGTAAGATTAGATAGTATCCACCATAGGATGTATAAGCGTATTAATTACTCCAGCAAGAGGTTGGTGTTATTTAGGGAAGCTCCTTATTTTGTAGAAGGTTCAACCTGTCTCCTGTTGTAGATAAAATTTATTTTGCTTCCTCTGTTCCATCTAGCAGGAACCATGTAATTGCAAACATACCACAGTATATTTAATTTGTTACGCTGTGATTTATTGTGAATTACAGCAGGAACCTTGTATTTTCTTCACCCATCAAATGCCTCTGTACACTGCTTATGGAATGTTCACATACTCTGCATGTCATTGTCTCACAATATCTAGGAGTACAATGAAGATGATAGATAAGTTGATATAGGCAACCAGTTCATTCTAGATAAATGTACTTCAGCGAAGCTATGGTGATCTAGCCTACTCTAATTAGAAGGTCAGTGTTTAGTTAGTTATAACAAACAGCTGTGGTTCTATATGTTGTATTTCAGAGTACGGTTGACTGTAAAATTTGTGTGGTATGCGTATATGGCATTGCCTATGTTTCAATGAGTGGTGCCTGTTTGCTAACATGATATTGCTTCCTATAATGTCACATGGGATCTGGACCACCCTGCCCCCAAAATATCCTTTCAGCTTCAGTAAGAAACTTAATTCCCGAATTTTGTTTTGAAACAATCCTGTGCTTACCCATGCACATATGTTAAGAATGGATATATTGTAAGCATATTCAGAGCTTATATGTTGAAAGCGTAGCCAATGGTTGCGGTCTGTAAGCCCCAAACCATTGTCAAGGGATGTATTTAATAACAAGAGGAGTGAAGCACCTGGAAAGCAAAACTAAGCTTAGCCAAACACCCATTGTCTTCCATAGTATCTATGAAGCTGTAGCCCAATTCTGGGGAAAACATGTATTGAAGTAAAATAAAAATAGTAACATTTAATATACCACTTGGTAATGATGGCGAATGCAAAATTTAAAGGTGGCTGACAGCAGACCACTACCAGAGAAGTGCAGCATCACTACACATCAATGGGCAAGGCAAACTTATATGCAGAAATAAGAATACTCTATAGGGTATTACTGTAGTACTCAATTAAATATAAATTTGGTATATGTGTTAATTTAACAAGTAATCTGAAACTTATACCTTAAAACAGAAAAAAAATGTGCGGGCAAGCAGAAATTTTCTAATGGCAAATCAATTTTATCAGTCTTGTCATCATGTAAGTCATATTCTTACCCACAAATTATGTATTGTTCTTAGAAATTTAACAACTTTTGCGACAATATCACCTCTTTTCACCAGAAATGTCCATCCATCAGTGGTTTTTCTGTATTTAAACCTAGAGACTTCTGTATTTAGATGACATAGGCTTTGTAAGCAATTTTGTCCATTTCATTCATAAGTTTCTTTGTGGTAGGGTATGCCCCTATCATTAAAGGAATAATGTGCTGTAAAAAGTCTATTGAAGTACTATGAATATGTAACATGCTTCTGTATGTGATGTCTTTTTCCGGGAGATGAAAAGATCAGGCTATCTTTTACAGGCAATTTCTATGGCCGTGAAAAGTTTTATCTTTTTCACACTGTTCACATTTGGAAAGGTTCTTCAATAAAGAATATAATTCTAAATTATCTTCCTCCTTTGGTAATCACACTTCCCCTTCATGTATTATTGGTTGGCTTTCACTATGCATACCCTGTTCACTATATGATGCCGTTACTTAACAGCCAATAAAATAACAATCAGTGTAGGTTATTAAGCTAAAGGAAAAGAAATTTTCACAGTTAACATGAGATCTTTTCCTTCTATATCATGTTGCTAATGCTGTATCTGTTTTGAATCACATACTGAGACAATAAACAAAGGAGTCATGATGAAGTTGGATAGAGAAGTATGGAAGTTCCTTAGCAGAACCCCTTGTCAAAAGACAAGTTTAATGCACTCATATCTCTGAAACTATTTAACATAGAAAGTTTCTTTTTAGATTAAAAGGTTGCAAACAAAATCCTCATGAAGAGGTGGTTCTCATTCCTGTAATGCAACTAAATTTTGTGGTTGCAAACTATATTTATACCACCAGCTTTACTGTGTGATTTCACACCGTGCTTAACTATGTAATGCCACAGGGTGTGGCAAGCCTCTCATTGGGTGTTGTGTTGACTAGCTCCTGCTGACAGCTGTGTTTAAATTTTGTATCAGCCAGAGTGAGTTTGGAGGAAAAAGAACTGAAATACATCAATATTTTTGTGGACTTAACTACTCCTACACATGTGTTAGCACTTACCTGAGCATGTGTGCATTTGTAACAAAATGGTGGTTTATTTAGATTTCATGGTTGATATTGTATGTAAGAGAGTACAAGGTATTTTTAGAGGTGGCATGTGACATAATGTTGCACGGTAGTTTGTGTTGTTGTGTTTAACGCCCGCTTTTACTACTACGGCACCACAGGCGGTGATACTGATGATACATAAAGATGGAGCACCGGGGAATGAGATGGCGGGGGAAACCGGAGTACCCGGAGAAAACCCGCCCTGACGCCGCTTCCTCCACCACGAATACCACATGCGGGTCCCTGGGATCGAACCCGGGCTGCCTAGGTGGTAGGCGAGCGCGCTAACCGCTCGGCCACGGCGCCGCCACGGTAGTTTGTGGGCTAGTCCACTTGTCTATTGCAAGATAAAAGGGGTGTTTGGTTAGTATCCCTTCGACTTCCATGTTATCTACAATTCTAACCCACTAGCCAGCAGGCTGCTGGTGAAAACTTACCCCCACCATCGCTTTGCGTGATGTCCCTTGCGCACATCTAAGCAAGGTCACACGACACCTCTAAAAAATACCTCTGTATGTTACAATGTGAGGGTGGACGGATTCCAGACTTTCCAACAGATCATATATGCTCTCCTTTATTGTGTTATATGAATTTTCGTTATTTAAATCATCTTTGTTTTGTATGTAGTTCAATCAATGTTGCAGTTATTTACTTCCAGGTACATGTTCTTGTGTGATTCATGATTACTGCTTGATTTACTTGAGAACAAAGAGGGAGAGTAAGACCTTGTATTTGCTTAAACAGTTCACATTGCTTATCATGTGTAACAACGTTGGGAAGCCTCTTGTAACAGAGTACGTTGGGTGCCACTTTTGTGACAGTCTCTTTTCTGTCACATGAAATACTCGGTAGCTCATCCGGTGCAGTAGCTGCCTCTATGCTGTACGCCGCTACGTTGATCTTGATTGGGATTAGGTAGGCATGAATAGGATATTTCTCAGGCGTGAGGTTAGATGACAAATACAGCACAGACGTTTCCTGATTTTATTCTCCACCAAATCATTGCCTCAAAGTACAGACCTGAGCGAGTTTCTGGTATTGTGCTTTAAGATCGCTATTTACTTCACCTTACGCTAATATCTGTCGCCTCTAACACATCGATGTTTTTGGCGCGAAACTATTCATATTTGCGATACAGTTTCACCCCGGTAGCAGCATCGCAACAGATTTTTCCTATTTATGTATCTCACCCCCGCACTTTCTCTCTAGTCCCGTTATGGGGGAGGGGTGTCTGTTTCCCAGCTGTGTCCTTGGACTTTAGGCAAAACGTCCCTTGGCACGAGATGACAAAAGATGTTTGTCCTCTGGCCTTCAGAAATGTACTCAGATCAACATACTTTCAAGAGGCAACTTCTTTACACAATTTATAAAACAAAATTGTACTTATACCTAAGAGTCTTACATTTACATTCTGATTCTAAAATTAAAAATTTATATACATAGAAGTTCCCGTCTCAATGCCATTAGCATTATATAGCACCTGCCACACTTGTAACAATATACTTTATGAGCAGCAATTGACACTCATGATATAGTCATACATATATCAGTCAATCCACGTCAAATCGCACACCCGTAAAACACGGCTTTTTTGTAGGAGGTTGAATTTTTTTTTTTGAATAATATGCCTCAAATAAGCAGACAGGTGTAGCTTTATTTCCGTATTTTTAAATTATCTGCTTAGTTATGGCTATTAGAAACTAAGCAATTCTGTGTGCATGATAATATAAAATTACTTCTTATGCAAAGGCCATATAGAGTTGAGAGTTGTGGTTTGGCACACTGGAAAGGTTAAATACAACACTGACCATTATTTCCTATACATTTTGGACCTTTTTTTAAGCTATATTTTGTAAAACCAAAAATAGAATTTAAATTGATGTTTTAAAAATCTAGAAGAAAAAAAATACACACGCATTCCCTGACATTTTATCTATAAAATAAGACATTAAGAGCTATGGAGCATGCATAAGTACATTTGCTACAATTTTTTTCTGGAGGCCTGCAAGTGCCCATGGACGACATGAAACAGAGATCCATTTGTATATACATTCGAGCATGTGCTATCCACCCCACCTGCAAGCAAAGGATGATTATTGTAACTACATCTACTCTTTAGCGGTTCCAAATAGTGTCCTTATAAGCAAATTTGATGAAGTACTAACCAGTTACAAATTTAATTTTGGTGAGAAACGGTTGTATCATTAAAGCTTGTGGTATAAATTTACATGAGTTCCAGTGAACATCGCATAAGATATGACAAATTTTTAAACCCTTTTAATGTTCCTAAACAGTCTTTTAAGAAAACTAATGTAAGATAAAGTCGTGATTTATTTGCAAAACCAAATTTAACAGAGTCTCTGGATGTGCAAAAATGTAATTCATGCCACATAAAAGTGTATAAGCTTCATTCTGCGTCAAATGAACCATTATCTAAAGTCTCTGGCTCTTGTGATGATAAACATACATCAAGTAAATGCCATGCAAACTAAGGAAGTGACAATTCTGTTTCCTCTTCAGGAAATTCTATGACAGTGCAAGATGATGATATTGAGGATATTAATAAGAGTTAAGTTTCAATAGACGAATCCTCTATCAAATAAAAAGAAATCTGATGTGTTGCACTCACATGACTTTCTCTACTCTTGTACTAACCATTCTTACAAACTGTTATTCTTCTATCTTCTTCCTGTTGAGATAAACATTTGCAGAAATTATCTTATTGCTTGCTTTCCTGCACCTGCAATGGGAATATGGGAATAAAGTGGACTCTGAGCGATAGTCAAATGTTTTAAAGCCTTCAAATTCCATTCTCCTGTCACTGTTAACATAAAAAAAATCTGATGTGTTGTATTCACATGACTTTCTCTACTTTTGTACTAACCATTCTTACAAACTCTTATTCCTGTATCTTCTTCGTGTTAGTTAAAATAGACATTGGTACAAATTGCTTATTTCCTTGTAGGTGCAAGGGGAATATTGGAACACAGTAGGCTTTGTGCGATAGTCAAATCTTTTAAAGCTTTGAGATTCCATTCTCTTTGCACACGTAACATAAAAAAATTAACAATGACCCATTTCACGAAAGTTCTAAGTTTACCAAAACTCACACACATAACAAGGAATATCTCCGAAATGGTTCACCCTACAAGAAAATTTATTGAGGCATAAATTGTGTATTTTACCAAGATCTACATTTTTTGTATAAAAAAAGAGAGCAATAGCAGTAAGCAACGCTTAACACAACATATAATATATATATAAAACCATTGTTTACTTACTGCAGCGAAGTTCTTGTAACAGCAAACACAAAAAAAATTCAAATCTTTCAAAACCAAAGTCTGAGATTAATTACAGGTGCTATCAAAACCACACCAATAGCAGCTATGGAAATACTAACCAACCAATACCCCATTGAATATGAAATAGAAAAAGTGGCTCTTATTCAACACGAAAAGTTAATCAGACTCCCATTCAATACATGGCACAAGAGAAATTTTACACATACACTAAAGACTCAGGAGAGCTTTCTTTCCAAAATTCAAGACATCAAGAAGAATGTACACCTTCCTAATTCAAAGGAAAACTTCATATCTAAAGTCAATCCAACACATACATTAGACATCACATATTATTTACACCTGACAGAAGAAGTTAAAAAAAGTGATACTCCAACTAGTGTTCTAAAATTATTGGCATTAGAGACAATCCATACTAGATTTCCAGAACATGAATGGCTCCATATTTATACTGATGGATCATTTATATCAAACCAAGATGGAGCAGGGGCTGGAGTCACAAGTCACCTCTTTTCCTATTACAAATCTTTAAGTTATGGAACTACTAACTTTGATGGAGAAATTGAAGCAATTCGAATGGCCCTACAAAATCTTTTGTACAGAATTTCACATTTTCAGCAAGCAGTTATTCTCTCAGATTCCAGGGCAGCAATTATAGCAATTACTTCCAAGTTGTCACCAAAAAACCAAACTATTATAGAATGTTGGAAGATGCTTAGCCATCTAAGAGCACTTCAAAAACACCTAGTCTTCCAATGGATACCGGCTCACTGTGGACTGAGTGGTAATGAGAAAGCTGATTTTCTTGCAAAAAAGGGTACCAGCGGTGTACAAAAATCTATAGTTAATTTACCATTTTATGCAACTAAAAGATTAGTCAACTCTGAATTCAAAAAAATTATTGCAAAATATTACTATGAAAAATCAAAGAATAAAAGATGGGAACTACCAAACATTCAAACAGTGCTTCCTGAGTATCCTCGAAAAACAGCAGTTGCAACCTTCAGGTTGATTACAGAACATGATTGTCTGGCAAAACATTTAAACAGAATTGGGATATATTCTTCACCACTCTGTCCTCTATGTGATCTGCAAGAGGAAATGGATCGAGACCACCTTCAAATATGCCCGGCCACTTCTAATGCCCCATCCATCAGTGAAAAATATTGGAGAGCAAGAGGATTAATGACTTCATTGTCAGAAATCCAGCATTAGCTAACAACATTTTTTGTATAGTATTATTTAGTCTGTCTCTAACGGTTTACCAGTTATGTAAAAGTCGTCCAGAGTAATTACGACTAGAGGGGCTATAGCTAGAAAATTCAAGATATACATTTCATTTGTCATCAAAATATCTCAAACATATGACATTTTAATCAAAATCGTTAGAGCCATTTTCAAGAAAATCAAAATTTTCCATGTAAAGGGTAGTTTAGAATGGGGCTATTTTCTTCAAAATCTTCGTGTCACATCCTTGAAAGACATTAAACTTAAATACCAACTTTGGTTTTTAACCGAGTTTTCGTTTTTGAGTTATGCTGTCCAGGGACTGACAGACACACCTACAGACACGCACACACGAACCTTTTTTTTTTTTGATTCAGGGGGCCTCAAAACATGTATTTCCGGTGAAATCTCGACATCGAATTTTTGGGTGGAATACAATATTTTCCCTACTTGCCAGTTGAGAAAGTAATAAAGAAAATTAATACAAAAGCGACATCCCCAAGAAAAGCTCCAGAAAGTGACAAGTTCTCTAGCAAAGAAAGTTTCTCATGTTGAATATAATACAGCAATGTCCACTAAAGAATCAGACAATAATGATATTATTACAGAATTAATTGAATCCTTCCACACAACAGATGATAAAACATTAAAAGTTAAAATTTTAACAGTTTTTGAAGATTGGCACAATAAAATTAAAAACATTTTTAAGATGCTAATAGTGTCAGCTAGCAGTGCTCTCCTTGCTGTACTGTTGCAACATTCATGGGACCTCAAGCAGTCAAGTCACAGGAATGGAAGGTGGCAATTGCACGAGGTTACAGTAGCCTTCACTGCTGCCACACAAGTCTGCTGCACTGATTTGTAAGTAATTTAATTACAACTGAACTATTAGAGACTCCATTCTGTTTTTTTTTGGGAATATTGAGTAAACTTCAGTGTGCTTTTAGTTTTTTTTCCTTCAGATTTTTAAATGACCGAGGTTGTTATATCTAACCTTAAAAATGTTGTTAGGCTAATGCTGGATTTCTGGCAATGAAGTCATTAATCCTCTTGCTCTCCAATATTTTTCACTGATGATATTGAAGAGAGCAATAGCAGTAATAGTAACCGTTTTTTAGAGAGCACCATATTTTTATGTTTTGGCAGTCACATCGCTCTCTCACAACCCCCAGAATGTCTGGAGGACCACACCTGTCGTTGGTTTACGGGTCTCACCGACCTGACCGGGAGAATTATCAAAATAAATTCACCGACCATATCCTCTGATTACCAATCAGAGGACATATTACATGCCATGACAGGTCAGCATGTTGGGGTTAAGATTTTATAGAGAAATTAGAGAAATGGAGAGGTTGGAAAAATAGACTCCCTAACCCTCGGGAACCCTAATAGCATCGGGGTCGGAAGAGAACAAGAGATGACCAAGGTAAGGTCAGATAGAAAAGTTACAGTGAGGAGCAAAACACCAGTAAGTGGAAGTAATATTCTGCTCAGCTTGGGTACCTTGTGGTCGCTATTCACATATCCCCTAGACGGAGACCCCTGAGGCCGACTGAACGAAATATAAAAAACTTTGCACCCCCAACACCAGATGGCAGTAGGATCATAGCAGCAGAGATGTGATGGAGGAAGAAGTGGAGTTCAGTCACCCAACAGCTGAAGATGAGATCAAATAATCTTGAAAACGTTTCAGTTTTTCCAATGTTTTATAAGTGACAGCAAGTGTACATTAAGTGACTCAAAAAATTGATTCAATACAAGTCATTACTTCATTGTAACAGTAACACCAGCATTATCTCTGCAAGACTAGTCAACAAACCAACAATGTCATTCTGGCATTGGCTACTGTAGAGCTGCAATGCTTAGTGGAACATGAAGCAAAAACAGCAATGGCTGTTCACAACTTCACTGGCCCCATCCTTTGTCCTTAAAAATTGAATCATATAAAATGTGATAGTTGTAATAATTAATAAAATGTTCTAATAAATAGCTCACAAAAACTGTGATTTATCTTTAATTTGGACCAGTGATAAGTAATTTGATTACAATCGGAGGTACGAGATAATTGATTGAAGGGTGAGGAGCACACAACTTTTTGATACATTTCAAAAATGAATATCTGCCAAAATAATTTTTTTTATAAAACAAAGAAACATGTCTAATATATTTTGTTCCAAAACACATAAAAAAAAATTTCAAGAAAATCTAAGATGTTGAGGTCAATTTTTACCATATTTTGTGTGATTTAATGTGGAATGACTCATATGTGTCTGTAATATCCACTTAAGTGATACTAGGTGCAAAAAGTTCAGAAACCGCAGTAATGGAAGAAGTGCAGTCCACCGAAGACACCAGCGAGGTTTCTGTCCCGTTCATCCCTTCCTTCATCTGACCAGGTGTTGCAAATGTTAGCACTCCAATGCAGCAAAATGGTGCTGCAAGTGTGGAATTTCACTACACCCATTTTCCTCAGGTTTTCTAAGTGCATATAATCGTTCTCCCAGTTAACACATTCAAACAAATGAGTAACTTTGAGGTGAACAAAGCCCTCATGCTCCAGAGTGTTGCAGGCTCTTCAGCAGTCACTGGTTATTGTTTATTATTGTTGATTATTATTGTTCTAGTCCTTTATTATTTTTTGGAGGGTTTTCTGACTCCTTCATTCAACAGGTGGCTTTTATCCATGTCCAAACCACCAAACACCCATTGCCCTTCCACAAGGCATCCTGTGCTGTACTTTTTGCACCCTAATTTGGATGTCAATTTCCATAATTTTATTCTTACTGCCACCAATTCACCTTCAGTTGCATACCATCCAGTTCACACATACCTCACTGTTGAACATTGACAGTTCAAAACTGTGCCACATTGTAACTTATCCAATTTGTAGTGGTACAAAGATTGAACTTACACCTTTTGGTGTAAAGGACAACAATGTAATATCTTTTCTATTTTCATTGGGCAGAATTTGTTTCTTGTTTGATTTCAGAGTACCTGGCTTAGCAATTTCTTGTCAGGTTCTATAAATGAGTGGTAACGTTTTTACTGCTGCAGTAAGTACATTTGCAGAGATAAATGACTGCATGCGTTGGTTTTGAAAAGACTGTTCCTTCCTCAGCTGAAAGTGTCATGCAATCGCTGTCCTTCCCACATAAATGTATGCAATGTAAAGGTATAAAAAACGTGCATCTGTAAAACACATTACAGGACACAAGCCGCAAAGCATAGTTGACTCAGAAAAGCAAACCACAAAGAGCAGTGCAGAGATTGAGGGCGCTTAGCCGTAAAACTAGCCAACACAGATTGGGAGTCCTAAGCCACGGCATGGTGCAGGGATTTTTTTTTTTCTGCAACTCCAGAGCATCAAGAAAATGTAGCCACAGGATCTGTGTAGCTAAACCCCAAACCAGCAGATCTCACTCTCTCCCTTGGATTACCATTCTCATAGGTGATTCTTAAGGTAATAATCATTAATATTATGGACTATAAATTTGTTACACTTGAGTTTCATTGGCCAACTATTAAATCTTCCCTATTACTAATGATGTCAAATTCCATATAAAACCTATTAAGACATTCAATGTCTCAAAAGTATTCATTCTCTCTGCCTTATCACATCAAGACATGTGTTATATGCAAACTAACAAAAAACAATAGTTTGGTTTGCGAAGGATACTATCAATAACCAGGATCATACCGGTGCTGCTGGTGTGTCAGAATTGTGTCCCATAAGTGTTTTTTTACATGCCAATAAATCAACTGATGTGGGGCTTAAAGGCCATCAATGTGCACCGGGTTTGAACCTGTGATCAGTAGGCAAGTGCCTAACAAACTGAGAGATCTAGACATGCAAACTAAGACTGGTTCGCTCCAATGTATCCTGTTTGTATAATAGTTGTAGGCCTTGTGGTTGACCACATCTTCAAGCAAACATGTATGATTGCAAAAGAGTACTCCAAAATGGATGGAAGTGCCTCTGCAGTTACCATGTATCTTTTCCATTGAGAATTTTTCCTACATTCTGGAAAATATCTGCTGAAACACATCAAATCAAGCAAGGATGATCTGGAGAGTATGTTTTGGGGGGAGTCAATTTACAATTCGTGACCTTGCAATTCACAGATATTCTAACTATCCTTGACACAGGCAACAACTACACAGTTCGCAAGTAAACTCTGATGATAACCACTAAACTTCTGTGTTCCTGCCAACAGTTTATATAGTCTCTGAATTACGGACAACTTTTTTGAAATCACAGTTTATTGAAGCTTCTATTGTAAGATGTCCCTACACATCGACAGCTTGTAGGAAATGCATGCAGTGGTCACTTGTTCTGAAGTGGCCATTGTCATCAGTAACTTACCAATTATGAAGGCAGTGACATGAGGTAGCTGTCAAATAATCCTTCTCTGAAGTGCGCAGCCAGTGCTACAGTATTTATTTGCTCATCAACTTAAAATGAGTAAAAAAGTAAACCCCAGCTCAACAGCTGGCTGGCCGCCCAGCCCCTACGTCCCACACCTATGCCCGATATAGGCATCATTGGCGGGATGCAGTACTGGAGGGTACTACATTGGCAGCATCCCGAGTCCTCCCAGCCAGTTATGCGGCCTTCTCGACCTGGAGCTGCCACATCTCCATCAAGTAGCTCCTCAGTTGGCCCCCCTGGGACCTAATGAGGCTGAGTACACCCCATGCCAGACCTCCCAGTGGGAGAAAAATCCCCATGGTGGTACTGTGAATATCTCTTTGAATGATGGTGCAGGTTCACAACACATAATGTGAAGAGCAACAATTATTAACCATAATAGCTTTATAAGTGATGACTCTTTGTTTTGTGGGAATGAAACTACTGTGCTCTTCTTGATCAATGAAATTTGTGGACTGTAATATATTAAAATAAGAGTAAAAACTTGAAGTTGACAAGAAAAGGACGAAATTGCATAAAACTTCAACATAACTTTGTAATTGTCATTTTCTTTGGGCCCAAATGACCTAGCGGCTATTGTATGCTTTTCTGTATTCAAGATTATAAAATTACTTTTAGAATATAACTTAACCATATTTTATTATAATAATACAGTTTAGATCAAGATTAGTGTAACCATAAGTAAGGAAATTATGTTGTTGTTAGCTAATGCTGGATTTCTGACAATGAAGTCATTAATCCTCTTGCTCTCCAATATTTTTCACTGATGGATGGGGCACTAGAAGTGGCCGGGCATATTTGAAGGTGGTCTCGATCCATTTCCTCTTGCAGATCACATAGAGGACAGAGTGGTGAAGAATATATCCCAATTCTATAAGGAAATTATGCATCTTTGAATCAACTCATGGATGTTACTAATAATGTGTTTCTTTTTTCACAGACTTGCTACAGAAGTTCTGGAGCAGAACTATTCAAATACAGCAGTTATAGTAAAATGGATATCAAAGAAGAATCTTGTTTCCTGGAGTTTTGTTCAGAGAAAGAGAGAGATACCAACGACCTCGTAAAGAAAGTTAAGATTGAAACTGTTACAAGTAGCAGTGATATCAAACCAGAATTTGAAGATTCCACATCTTGTTCACTGAATGAAGAGCACCATCTAATGAGGTTTAATGAAACTATCAAAGAAAGTGAAACCAAAATAGATATTAAAGAAGAATGTTGGTTGGAAAGAGAAGATCCCTATGTTAATGATGACATTAAGGTAAGTCCTGCAGAAAAAGTGTACCACCTTTATTCTTCTTTCCCTTCTTGTTTTCTTAAATGTGTAACATTGACATATGTAAATATTGGAAGTTTATTATTTATTTATGCCAACAAACTTACAATTGGTGTTTTTAAACACAAGCAATGTGTGGGCAATATTTGAGAGGTAGAGTTGGAATTGAAAAATTCAATACCACAGCTGGAATTTGAACCACAGACCCTCCACTTACCAGGCAGGTGCTCTAACCATTAAGCTACTGTGAGAACCTGCCACAATGACGTTGAATTCCCCAAACCGATTCATATTTCTCCTGGTAAACCACAAAGGCAGTCTCACATTAGAGACAATTACCTCAGTGGCTACCTACTATTGAAAGTACTTTATGTCCCAGGATTAAATTACCTTCAGATGGTAATTATTTATTTATGCCAACAAACTTACTGTTGGTGTTTTTAAACACACAAGCCGTGTGTGTGCAATGTTTGAGAGGTAGAATAGAAACTCAAAAATTCAATGCCACAGCTGGAATTTGAACCACAGACCCTCCACTTACCAGTCAGGTGCTCTAACCATCAAGCTATTGTGGCAACCTGCCAAAATGACATTGAATTCTCCAAATTGATTTGTATTTCTTCCAGTAAACCACAAAGGCAGTCTCACATCAGAGACAATTACCCCAATGGCAACCTATCATAGGTACTTTATGTCCTGGGTTTAAATAACCTTCAGATGGCAATTATTATTTATTTATGCCAACGAACTTACTATTGGTGTTTTTAAACACAAGCCATGTGTATGCCATGTTAGAGAGATAGAATCGGAACTGAAAAATTCAATGCCACAGCTGAGGTTTGAACCACAGATCCTCTACTTGAGAGGTAAAATTGGAACTGAAGAACTCAATTCCACAGCCGGGATTTGAGACACCCTCTGTGGCTTTCTGGGAGAAATATGAATTTGTTGATATGAATGTCAATGTGATGAGTTGTCGCAGTAGCTTAATGGTTACAGCACCTGCCTAGTGAGCAGAGGCCCTGTGGTTCATATCCCAGCTGTGGCATTGAATGCTTCAGTTCCAATTCTACCTCTCAAATCTGCAATTTATTTTGCCTCAAAATGAAAGAAAATATACTTATATAAACAGTTTCTTGTGTAATTAATTACATCCATATTATCAGGAGGTGAATGTAAACAAAATGTGCAAATTGAGTGTTTAGCTGGCTTGGCAGGAAGCCAGGTGTTTATTTTCTTTAGCTTTATCTCCAAATTCTTAATTACTATTATTGAAAACGTTGTATACATTGTTTGAAATAGCATTTATTGAGTTAACCGTTTGTATTATAAAGTATGTTTTGTCCTTAAAATTACAATTACAATTGTCCTTACAATTGCAAAAACATGCAGGGTGGAAGTGAAATAATCCACTGAACTGAAGGAGGTGAGAGGGTGGGTGTAAATTAACAAAAAATTCAAATAACTTCTTTTAATTAAATAGATAATCGCGTTTAAATGTGAGTGTGTGGCAACATGGCACAACCTGTTGATCAGGTACCGAGCATTTATCGTCGGATCAGTGAACTATTGTAATGCTCTATAAAACCATTAAAGTAACGTTAGCCATGTATTGAATTCAGATGTTTTGTTGTCCTGTGCCAGACACCAGAAAATTGTGTGAAAAAGGGACGGTTATGGCTAATTACCCCATATGAAAACATTACATCAAATCTTACTGTTCCACGTAATTACAAATATTTTATTTGGTACATTTAGAGTTTTGAATATCTGGCCTGTTCTATTTGAGGGGTTTATGGCATGATAAGATAATGACCTCACTTGGAATTGGATTCTTTTAAATGCTGCTTAAAATTGTTTACTATCTTCCGGCACCAGCTACAGTATTACATCCACTAGGAAGTCAGAAATATGATAAAATCATAAAAAATTAACTTTAAATATGCTCTAATCATTCAGAAATATATAAATTCACTTAAAATGACATGAATACACGCCAAGTTCATGTCTACTTACTACGTATACATGCTGAACAAACGAGACTTGCCTTATTCACTTTATTTACTGAATGATAGGGACCTAACACGATATTCATGTTGATAATAAATAGTAATGTAGTTTTTTTCTAACACTTACACAAGCAGTTTTCACATCGTCAGTTAAGATGTATGTATGAAGCATTGGTACAGAGAATAGCAGCTGATGGCTGGAGGTTAGGTTACCTGCATTAAGCATTCCAAGGGTTATGTCACTTGCTGAAACACCTCTTGCATTTTGAGAGGTACAACTGGAACTTAAAAATTCGATGCCACAACTGCGATTTGAGCCACAGTTGTGGCATTGAATTTTTAAGTTCCAGCTCTACCTCTCAAACTTTGCCCACACACGGCTTGTGTGTTTAAAAACACCAACAGTAAGTTTGTTGGCATAAATAAATAATAATTACCATCTGAAGGTTATTTAATCCTGGGATATAAAGTACTTACAATAGTAAGTTACCATTGAGGTAATTTGTCTCTGATGTGAGACTGCCTTTGTGGTTTACCAGGAGAAATACGAACTGGTTTGAGAATTTAATGCCATTCTGGCAGTTTGTCACAATAGCTCAGTGGTAGAGCATCCGCCCGATAAGCGGAAGGTCTGTGGTTCAAATCCCAGTTGTGGCATTGAATTTTTAAGTTCCAGTTCTACCTCTCAAACTTTGCCCACACACATCTTGTGTATTTGAAAACACCAACAGTAAGTTTGTTGGCATAAATAAATAATAATTACCTCTTGCATTATTAATACTGTTATTCCACAGTGAATTTAACGTGATACAAGTAATTGTTAAACCTTTAGCAAAGCATAATTTATAATGTGAATTTATGCTCCATTGCAAAATGTGTAAACAAAATGTATATGTACTTGTTTACATGTTTGGCCTGGTAAGTGTGCAATTCTCTTTAATTTTTAGTATACCCGATTTAAAACGAGACTAATGTGCTTTATGCAAGCATGTACCTACATCTAAGAAAAGGAATTTGTATATCATAATGCAAAAGTTTTTGGAAGCTTTCCCTTCCAACAATTACTCCAAGTTTTAACTAGGATCTTATGAGCGCCAAAGAACTCAAGTTTGTGGAATTTGCAACACAAAGTTTCCAACAAGATGCGCGTGAGTATGTGTGAAATATATCAAAATATTTCAAGAAATGTACGTAGGCAAACAAATCTGATGCTGGTGTTCGTGCCCACAGTGACGGGTAACCATTATTTACAAACAAAAAAATAGCCATACTGTTTAATAACTATCAATTATTAGCAGTAACAAGTATGCAATAACATTAGGATTAATTTGAAATAAGAGTTTAGAGCTAGAATTCAATACCTGTAGTCTGGCTTCACATTTTTTGCAGCTTCGACAAAAAAACTATTGCCAGGGATTAAGTAAACTTTACGCGCAATCTAGATAGATATGCGAAGAAAGTAAACACAGCTGATGCGATGTTGCCAGTTCTACAAGAATCAAGAAGGCAACAAATTATGGGTTTTTTAAATTGAATTTACACAAAAACCATTGAATCTATTGAAGTACTCCAAAGGAAAAAGTTGTCATTTCTTCAACTGTCTATGAATATAGCCATAAATCAAGAACCTTTAATAAATAGTAATTCAGTCAGGTGATGATAAATTTTTTTGATAAAAATATTTTTTTCTAGAAAACTAAAAACTTTTCAGCTTTTTGGTATAAGACTTTCTTGTTATTCACAATAAGAGAAATTTGCTGTTGAAGTCTGGCGGGTTATTTCACTTCCACCTGTATAAAGCTTTACATTGAACAGAATGTAATATTATGCTCTAAAATATGTAAAACGTTTAATTGTTCAGCAAATTTGCATTTATACTGGAATTTAAATTTGTATCAAAAGAGCATTAAATGTTTTTGTCTATTATGCAGTTTGTGCTTTCAAATGAAAGGTTTCCTTGTAATATCAATGCAATAAACCACTTTCCTTGGGTTGCATTAAAAGCCAACATAAATTAATAAACTGTAGGTGCATAATTTAATATAGTATTGTATACCTTAGAACAACTGCCTTGATTCGCATTAAAACTTCATCAAAGGTATCTTCTGTGGTAATAAGAAAAAAGCATTTCTGTTAAATAGTCAAGTGCATTGTTTATCCTGTGACTTTCTAGTGTATACCTTATTTTCTCCCATAGGCATTAAATAAGGCTGGCCCTGTAGTACAGTTGGTAGAGCACCTACCTGCTGTACAAGGGGTCCCAGGTTTGATTCCTAGGACGGGGGTAGGAATATTTCTCCAGCCAGGATTATTCCTCAACCTTCCCTGAGGTTGGAAGTATCATGGCAGAGCCGTGGCTGAGTGGTTAGACCGCTCGCCTATCACCTAGGTGGGACCCGCATGTAATATTCGTGGTGGATGAAGTAGCATTGGGCGGGTTTTCTCCAGGTTCTCCAGTTTCCCCTGCCATTTATTCCACCAGTGCTCCATTATCACCCTTCCAATCATCCATTTTGCCTGCATTTCATATCATCCTCTTCCTCACTATCATACCTGATGCTTGGCTGACCACCTGCTTCCAGATCTTCACTCTGTCTGGTCCAGAGGTCCCACTGCTCCCTGACAGGCATCTGACCCTAGGCACTGGCTTGTAAGTCCTAGGGGGTGTAAGTCCTACATAAGGGGAGGGTAATCAGGGATAGAAGAAAGACATTAAATAAATTTATTTCTAATATTATTTATTTATTTATGCCAACAAACTTACTGTTGGTGTTTCAAACACACAAGCCATGTGTGGGCAATGTTTGAGAGGAAGAACTGGAACTGAAAAATTCAATGGCATAGGAGGGATTTGAACTACAGACCCTTCACTCACTAGGCGGGCACTCTAACCATTAAGCTACTATGACAACTTTCCAGAATTACATTGAATTCTCCAACCAATTTGTATTTCTCCCAGAGAGCCATAGAGGGTGTCTCAAATGCCCTATATGGCAGTGAGTTTTTCAGTTCGAATTCTACTTCTCAAGTATTTCCATTATTTAAAATGAATTATGTGTATGGCATGGTATGGAACAGGCAAAAGTTGCAACTTAATGAGCCATCAGAAGAAGTAATCAGAATTTCCCTTTCATGCCAACATGTCATTGGTTATTACTGTATCCTGCCCATCCTGCTGCTTAGTCGTTGGAGAGGGGTAAAAAGAGGGAAAGAAGCTACAAAGGCCTCAGACAATAATGATATCCTTGCGTTTTACTAAATTCTTTTTCTCTACACCTGATGCATTTGTTAGATACTTTTATGCCTTCTAACCTTTTCTAAAGTGTTTAAGGATTTTTAGAGGAACAGAGGTATATTCACAGAACTTAAAAGGGTTTCAGAGGAGTCATAAAACCACATGACAAGGGATTGACTGGTATGCAAACTAGAACTTTTCTTGCTTAGTTTGTTATCTCTTCCTATACATAATCAGTTCAATTCAAATTTAACATTCTATAGTTATTGTTATGCACATCAGTTAAAAATGTGATGTGTGCGTAGGTCTTGAGAAGTTCAGAAAACAAATATTGCTAACTTTCCAATCACTGTTGAACTGCAATTGGCTCTCTCAGACTTATGCAGCTCTGCTGCAAGTGAAGATAAAATACATAATAGAATGCTAACAAATAATTCATTTGGCTTCAGAGAAGAAATGCTTAAATTATTTAATGACATTTCGAAAACAGGATTTTATCCAAAAAAATTGGAAAAATGCTTAATAGAACCAGTCCTGAAACATTACAAAGATGAATTGGAACCCAAAGCATACCAACCAATCTCAATAACTTGTCTATTCGAAATGTTTAGTTCTTCCGGCCTTGTAGGCCATGATCTAGAAGGCATGGTATGTAGATACCAATGTTTTGCGCTTGGCATCATCAGGGTAACACGATCCTCCGTCTGCATTCTGTCCTTGAATGTCGGGTAGAGAGGTCTTCTTCACAAGAGGTCTCTTTCTTCATTGTGAAGAAGGAGACCTGTTGAACCTTAACTTCTCAAGACCTACACATGTGAAAAAGAACACCAAAGGCTTATCTGGAAACAACCTGCACAACCCATCATAAATCCTCAGGTATAATGGATGTCATTTATAAGGAATTTGAAGATCTCATTTTATTTCATAAATTGAGCTCTTTCAGTAATAGGCATTTTTAACTGATGTGCATAAAAATAACTATAGAATGTTAAATTTGAATTGAACTGATTGTGTACAAGAAGAGATGAAAAACTAAGCAAGAAAAGTTATAGTTTGCATACCAGTCAATCCCTTGTCATGTGGTTTTATGACTCCTTTGATGAAGGCGACCTCTCCCGGACACTGTGAAGAAGGAGACCTGTAGAACCGAAGCTTTACCGCCGAGCAGCATAGGTTGGCCTACCTACAATATCACCAAACATGTCTCCACTTTATTACAACCATATATCGGCACCAATAACTCACGCATCAAAAACTCTGTCCATTTCATAGATAAACTCAAGGACATCCGAATAGAAACTGAGGACCGCTTGGTGAGCTTTGATGTTGTGTCCTTGTTTACCAAAGTACCGATTGCAGAAGCCGTAAGTCACATAGAAGAACTATTTCCCAATGACATCACAGAGCTTTTCTGCCATTGCGTTACAACCAATTACTTTCAATGGGACAACACTTTTTATGAAAAGATTGAAGGTGTTGCCATGGGTAGCCCTTTGAGCCCAGTGATCGCCAACTTCTTTATGGAAAAGTTTGAGCAATCAGCACTCGCCAAGGCACCTCTAAAACCGAAGACCTGGTTGCGCTATGTCGATGATACTTTGGTAGTATGGAGTCACTGGGAAGACACCTTAGATCCGTTTCTGACACATCTAAACAGCCTAAATGAAAACATTCAATTCACCATGGAGAAAGAGGAAAACAACACTTTAGCCTTCCTAGATGTGAAAGTCATGAGGACAGCGAACCTTGGCCTGGAATACAGTATTTACAGGAAACCTACACACACAGATCGATATTTACATAAAACCTCCAACCATCACCCTAGGCAGAAACAAGGTATAATAAAAACACTCACAGAATGAGCATCCCAGCTCTGCAATAAGAAATACTTAAAGGAAGAACTCAAACATCTAAACTCCGCATTCCAGTCCAATAGATACACACAAAAACAAATCCAGCGTGCAATTCATCCAAGGTGACCAACAACAAAAAAGGAAGAACGCAACAAAGTAGCAACAGCCTTTCTCCCCTACATCAGGAACGTCTCTGACCGGATAGGCAAGCTTCTGCGCTCACATGGAGTTGATACTATCTACAGACCGACAAACAAGATCAAAGACCTCCTGAGATCGGCCAAAGACAAACGCCACCCACACACATCTGCAGGTGTATATAAAGTTCCCTGCAGTTGCGGCAAAAAATATATAGGCACTACCGTGCGCAGTGTGACCACCAGATTAAAAGAACACCAGATTGGGACATATGGATAAATCATCTGTGGCAGAGCACGCTTTATTATTCGGCCATTATGTCAACCTTAAAGAAACCCGAGTCCTGTCTTCTACAGTTAACTACTATGCTCGACTACAAAGGGAAGCCATAGAAATCTACAAACACAAAGACAACTTCAATTGCAAAGAAGAAATACTACGTGTACATAAATCATGGATATCGGTTTTAGATAAACTTTCAGATGCACACAACAGTTATAATAAAACCCCACCTACAACCGGCCAATCACTACTGTAGACGGCGCAACAATGCCCTGCCCACCCCCACCCATATAAATAACTATAACGGACGTTAACGGTCAAAACTTCCACTACTTCTCTGCTTCCACATTCAAACTCTGACCAGTACAGATGGAGGATTGTGTTACCCTGATGATGCCAAGCGCAGTACTTGGCGAAACGTTGGTATCTACCATGCCTTCTAGACCACGACCTACAAGCCCGGAAGAACTAAACATTTTGAATAGTCAAGACACCGGCAGTGAAAGCCTAAATACATATATCAATAACTTGTCTTTCAAAATTTTAAGAATGTATTATACAAAGAAGATTAACTTGGAGAATTCATAATCCAAACTATTCACTCAATTTCTATTTGGTTTCAGACCATGAAGTGGCACAACCCAAACATTATTATATGTAACTTAGGCTATGTATGTAGAATTTATTAATGTTAAAACTAATGTAGCTGTTATGATAATAGTTTGAAATTTCTTTTGACACATTTCCTCATAAAGTCATACAATTGCAATGCATAAAAGTTGGAGTGAAAGGCAGAATACTGATATTCTTACATTTTTCCTTACTGAAAAAATAATCCAAACTTCACTAAATAATCATTTATTGTCTTCTGAAACGATCTCCAGTGGTACACCATAAGGATCTGTATTTAGTCCAACCCTCTTCAATATAATGTTACTTAGCCTACCTGATATCATTCCTTCTGATATCAAAATATGTATTTATGCTGATGTTTCAGTATTGGCTGCCAGTAAAGACCCAGACAGTTCATTAAAACAATCTGCAAATTCTATTTAATCCAACCTCAAAAGTTCTCAACATTATTTTTGATGAAAAGCTCCTATGGTACGCGCATATCAATCACATCAGTATACAATGTGTGCCTAGACTTGATCTTTTAAAAATTGTTGCAAATAAAAAGTGGAGATCTGATATAACAATGAGATCATTTTATATAGTTTATATAAGATCCAAAGTATTATATGGGTGTGAAGTTTGTGGTGGTACATCAAAGACATACTTAAAAAAATATTACTCTTGTATTAAAATTGTTTGAGCGTGCCTAAAACTACCTCAAAGAAATTGAATGTAATGCCCAGCCTGTTTGAATATATGGAATATGTGTAAACATTTTTAAAACTCACCTTAAGCTCATCAAAATGTTGCATGCTTTTTCAAATAATGGACTACAACTTCAGCAAGTATTATAATATACAAAAGGAAGATGTTCCCTCAAATGTAACTTGTTTAATGGTGAACCAAAATTTAGTTTTCAATGAAACCACACCTTGGATGTGGAAAAGGCCAAAGTGTTATATTAATATCCCTGTCAATTATACTAAGAATGATGTACGACATGTTTTAAAATCTAGTGCCACTGAACTTAGCCTCTTCAGGGATATGGACGTGAAATCACGTCCATTTAAAATGACGGACGAGCGATATAGACATGTATACACGTCCTCTGCGTTTGTGCATCTAACCCTTATTTATCCACTAACTCAACTTATTTTAATTTTCCCCCGTTATGAAACATTTAATTAAATTCTATATGCTTTACTGGCTTACCTATATATGTTCCTTCTGCAGTGATATGCCTCAAAACAGGGATAAACACACAAGGGCACATCTCCACATTCGCCACAGATCATCCCAGTTTCCTTACGGATTCCCTTCTTGCGGCACACGAAACACCGTCGAGATGGGCGGGACTTCTTTGCTGTTGACGGTATCCTTTTCGGATAATGTTTTCCTTGAAGTCTGAGGGGTGCAGGGGTTTTGGATATTCTACCCCCAGTATGAAGAGGCCTCTCAACCTGGTATTGTTCAATTAGGCTGCAAGCTATTGATAGTCGAAAGTCCAGGTAGGTCATTGTCTTGTGTGGGTTTAGAGCTCTCCAAATTACCAAACAATTGTATATGGTTATATCCAGCTGATGCAAAAATACCTTGTTATACCATTTCACTGTTTTTCGTAAAGAGGGATATGCTTGCAATACCTGATCTACTAGATTGACACCGCCCATGTGCATATTGTATTCCTGGATAACGTCAGGCTTGAAAATGCACATTTTGGTATGGGCATCTGTTTTTCCAGTGTCAATCATCAAAATCTTAGAGCTGCAATTGGATAATGCCGTAACTACCCTCCTGTCCTGCCAGGCAAGGTAGGTCAAAGGTGGGAGCTGACGCACCTCCATTTCCCTTCTCCTTAGAGCCTTCGTATTCACATCTTTTGGCAAACCAATACGATTTGAACGCACTGTTCCAATTGCATTAGTCTTTCTTTTGTGTAAGACCATGAATAATTTGGGAGAGCTGTACCAGTTATCTAAGTACACAGTCCTACCCTGATCAAGCACAGGTTCCATTAGGTGCATTACTATGGAGCCAGATGAGCCCAAATCTTTGTCTCCAGTATTGTCAGTCCCTTGACCAGTGTAAATGCAGCTATTGTAAAGATATCCCGTTTTACTTTCACAAACATCAAAACTCTTTATGCCAAATCTAGCCCTTTTTGTTTTGATGTATTGCTTCCAACCTAAGCGGCCCTTCCAAAGCATTAGGCTTTCATCAACAGTGACCTTTTCACCAGGCACATAATTTTCTTTAAATTTTGAAATAATATAATTGAAAACAGGCCTAATTTTGTGGAGTTTGTCATTTACATTCTCTGTGCAGATGAAATGAAGGAACCGCAAAATTGACGTAAACCTGTTATTTGACATGCATTTTCCAAAAAAAGGAGTAGCTAGCATGTCATCTGTGGACCAATACATGTATAATGCAGGTTTACGAATAATACCCATAAGTATAATTAGACCAATTAGCCTGTAAATCTCATTGAGTGTTACTTCTGTCCACCTTTGAATTCTGCTCTTAGGCCCTAATTTACCTTTAGAGAGCAGGTCTTCCTTCACCTTACACGCATATACATTTGTTTCCGAAACAATGAGAGACACTAAGTCGGTAGTAAAAATTTTGTAAAAATGTCAATTGGTTGGCCTTCAGAAGTCAGCTGAGCCTGGGATTGAACACCAGACCCTGTGCTCGTGAAGATGTGCCTGTTTGTATTGGAATTGTTTTCAGCACTCCACAATGCTGACTCTTCACGAACACCTGAAGGAAGTTGGTCACGTTCTTCCTCACTGCTACTTGTACCTATATCCTTCACAGCCCCCTCAAATTTGGAAAATTCGCCATCAATATCCAAATCGCTGTCACACAGCAAGAAGTCCTCCACATTATCGTGTGTAATTTCAGAAGCCCTTACACTTCCACCACTCACTAACCTTTGTGCAACACTGTTTGTTGATGCCATGTTTTAGCTCTGAGATGTAACACTCAATAGCTTCTCACTTCAGCTACAAGCAGGAAAGTATACGTATGCATTTCAAGAAGGAAACAAACGGAGCCTGTAAGCTATATCCAAGTTACGAAACACGTGTAAGGAAAAATTGCAAACCTGCT
Organism: Tenodera sinensis; assembly: GCA_030765045.1. Taxonomy (NCBI): domain Eukaryota; kingdom Metazoa; phylum Arthropoda; class Insecta; order Mantodea; family Mantidae; genus Tenodera; species Tenodera sinensis. Next base: position 53,223,862 of record CM060974.1, on the reverse strand, counting down.
TTATTCTGATGACTCATAAACCACGCATACAGTAGTGTTCTATTTCACATTGTGCTGTGACTTGCTGACGTATAGCTCACACATACAATGGGTCCACTACAGTTTCTTTCCGAAAAATTATATTAGGCGCCTTCGACAAAGCAAAGTTAACTTTTTACCACAGTGAAACAAATAGTGCCATTTCAACGATTTGTAAATGCAACTCAACATTGCTGATGATGTACACGTATACTGCATATAATGAGTTTTATACCAGTTTTTGTTTCATTAAAATAACTTAAAATTTACGCAAAATACAGCTATGTATTTAGGAAGCACTTTTAGCGCATTTAACAATTTAAATGCCCTGCGCTGGATATTGGTTATCCGTTCTCGGCCTGCAGAGCTTTTAAATGGCTGTCGCTCAAGAGGTTAATTTGTGAAGCATATGACCATTTTCTCCATATCTATACTGATATCTATACTGATGGGTCACGGACTCCTGATGATGGAATTTCATGGGAAGGTAATTGGATCCCCAAATATAATAAGAAATATTATATATTATGTTCATTTCCCTGTACTGTGGAAACAGAATTACTGGTCATAGAGGCAGCACTTCTACTTGTCTTCCTTATCTGATATACATGTATGCATTTCCAATCTTGATGGGAGCTATTCTCGATATTGTAGGATAAAAGCAAACTTCCTATGCACAAATTAATTTTGATACAAAAAAATAATATATAAACTAAATCCTTAAGAAGAGATAGTATTCCGATGGATAGCTTGTCATTACTGGAAATGAGATTGTAGGTAACATTGCTAAACAGGCAATGTCTTTGAGACCTAAACCTATGCAAATAACTTCTTTAACCAGTACCTTTTCTGCAGTTAATTCTCATTTAACAACTTTATGGATTAAATTATGGCTTTCTTTTAATAAAGGTCAAGTAGTTCAAGACATTCAAAGGAAACCTAATGATTTAAAAATGTTTCACAACATTCCCAGACACATACAAACGTTCTTAGCAAGAGCAAGAATGGGCTCAGAAGTTGTTCTGATTGGTAATCAGAGGATATGGTTGGTGAATTTGTTTTGATAATATTCCCAGTCAGGTCAGTGAGACCTGTAAACCAATGACAGGTGTGGTCCTCCAGACATTCTGGTACTTGCAGGAGAACGATGCGACTGCCAAAATGTAAAAATTGGTGCTCTCTAAAAAGCAGTTACTTTTGCTGCTACTCGTAGCTCTCCAATACAAATTATGAACCAAATATTCAAACAGTAATTACTGAGTATCCTCGAAAAACGGCAATTGCAACCGTCAGTTTGGTTACAGGAGATGATAATGCTAAGATAAAATGTTTTTACTTGATTGAAACATAGATGATTACATCATGCTGATCAGAATTACAAACATCTATGTGGAATTATATGGAGCAATAAAGCATAGTGAGCTGAGCTCGTCATACAATTTATATGAAAAAAAGATGAATGCGAGCCCTGACCATCAAATGATGTGAAGGGATTAATAAATTATGAACACATCCCTGTTTTCTAATACTTATATTTAAGTTCAATGAATGTAATATTTATGAGAAACGTTTTTGAAAAATCCCATATTTGCATTCTTTCCTTGATACAAAAAGGTGTCATGTTTTATTAGACGAAGATTATCTTAATGAAATGCTTTTTATGTGAAGAAATTTCTTCTGTGTAGATTATACAAAAAGTGTTCATTTTGTTTCTGCTCCTCTTTTTGGAGATAAGAGTAATAGATCATGTGTTTTACAAGTGAATTATTGTGTTACAGGGTGAGACACATGAAGACTTTTATTCCACAAAACCACAAAGGTAAGTCCTCTGGTTGATTCTTTGTACAAGAGACTGCTTATTTCTATGAAATGTCCTTCATATTCCCTTTTAGTGTCACATATAGAAATGTTTTTCATATTTAATGATCACAGAGAAATTGTTTAAATTTTATCAGTGACTATCCCCAGACTTATCATGTTTGCTTATCATGTACCATTACTTTAATTCCTAAATGAAAATGTCATTTGCATAATGACACTAAGTTTTAAATATTAAAGGGAATGCTTTACTGATTTGCATTTCAAACAACTTCATGGAAAGATCAGCAAGGTATGGTGAATGTTGATCTGAACAAAGATTGGTAAGCTTAAGAAAATCATTTATTAAGTCTTCATTTAGTGCTGTTGAATATAACAACTTTCTTTATGAATCTTTCTCATTTTCCTTAATTTTCAGGCTAACATCTGTGTTTATTGTGTTAAATGCACTATTAGTTTTCAAAGAGGACATATATTCATCCCTGTTTTCACCCAAGTATTTATGAATTTTTGTCCTTTTACGGTGTGTTATATCTGTGTTATGTTTCCCTTTTCTGATGACAGCTTGGAATATGATAATTTTCCTTCTTCCTCATTTAATTTTTTAAACCTATGAACCAATGCTCCTTCTTAGATATTTCCTAGTATCCTTAGCAAACATATCCCCCTAGAGATACTTACACCATTTTATTTGTATGACATACCTCTTTTATGCATTCCAACGAACTGTTGTTAAGTGAAACAGCAAATGTAACTGTCCGTATGAGACAAAAACATCAAAGAAAATAATCTTAACTCAAAGCCACATCAACATGGCATATTCCACAGCTTAATACATAGATAAATAAACACACCACTGATCAATGAAGAATTTACTGTAGCAGAAAAAAAAATGGTTTCAAAACAGATTTAGTTGAAAGGCTTTTGAAAAAATATGAAAGACAAACACAGATTAAGGACATCACAGCACTGAACAATAGATCCAATCCACAACCTTCATACAGCAAATTCACCTCCCATCCATAGTTGCACAAGTTCCAGAAAGTGTTCCAGGATCACAACATTAAGCTAGTCCCTCACAATAGATTCAGCCTGAGAAACCGGCTAAACGACCCATTAAAGGGCACAACACCAACAAACTCAAAATCTGATGTTTATCAGATAATGCAAGGACTGCCCAAAAACATACATCGGCCAAACTAAAACAAATCTGAAGGAGCACATTCGAAGCATAACATTCAAACAGATCGACAAATCAGCCGTAGTCCATTACTTCTGGTCAACTCAGCACATCATAAAACAGGCTATTAAATTACTAAAACATGCAACAACAACAGCAGAATTGATAATTTGGAAGAAAATACATATTATGAAGAATGTTCACATAGCCATGAATTTTGATATACCACAAGCAAATGACATAATGAAGTTTATATCCAGCAACCCAGATAGCAGCACAGTCACTACCACAACAGATGTTTCCTCTTCAACTGCCAATCGACAAACTGTTGAGAATGAAGACGTTGGTCTTTGAAACACATCCGGGCAAAAATAAGTGTAAGTGCAACTATAAGTGTCTATAGGTCGACTCATACTTTTAAAACATATACCTGTAAGTATGTTTCTGCTATTGCCTTGATGTAAATTTAATAACCGAAAGTGATTACTTTCTTTTAATTAATATTTCTCTATAGTATCATTTAGTAGTGTATGTGAACTTAGTACTACTTGTGCACTTTATCTCAAGTACTGGAATCTAGTGCTATGAACAATCCAAATCAGCAACTCCTGTACTTTGCCAAAGCAACAACTGAAGAGAATTTTTGTCCATCTCCAGTGTTACCGCCTGTGTATTTCAGTGTGTTGTAACTTTGTTGCTGTTCTCTCATCGCACAGGTTTAGTTTTGTGTTCAGTCTTTGCTAACAATGCCATCTCGATGTTCAAGATGAAGTATGAGACTAGTACCCTATTCCTTGTTTTATCATCCATTACCCACATAGCCTGCTTATTAAATAAATAAGTTTGTATATTTTGTGATGATAGATTCTGTTTGCGGTTGCTAGCAAACATACTTCTCAAAATTCTCCCTAGAGTTTAAGAGGTAGAACTGGAACTTAAAAATTCAATGCCACAACTGGGATTTGAACCACAGACCTTCCGCTTATCGGGCGGATGCTCTACCACTGAGCTATTGTGACAAACTGCCAGAATGGCATTAAATTCTCAAACCAGTTCGTATTTCTCCTGGTAGTTTGTCACAATAGCTCAGTGGTAGAGCATCTGTCCGGTAAGCGGAAGGTCTGTGGTTCAAATCTCAGTTGTGGCATTGAATTTTTAAGTTTCAGTTCTACCTCTCAAATTTTGCCCACACACCAACAGTAAGTTTGTTGGCATAAATAAATAATAATTCTCCCTAGAGTGTTTGCTCCATCATGTCTATGGGATACTTCTCTCAGCTGTATTCAGTTTAACATTGTCAAAGATCAAAATACTAGAACGTTTTCAATCCAAAACTCTGCGAACCATTGGTAAGATACCCTGGTACATCGGTAATAAGTACATCTACCATGATTTTAAACTCCCACCAATCAAACAGGAAATCCCAGCATACAGCCTGTCCTACCAAAAGCGTCTCTACAGTCATCCCAATACACTGGCAATAAATCTACTTGACAACAGCAGCAGCACAACAAGCCAACTACAGAGAAACCAAGTCTTGGAATTGCAGTACAGATTTGCACCCAAATTATAAGCAAATTTATGGCCAATGGGCCATAGTTTGTAAAAGTAGTATGTTATCATTGTTACTTATTGTTCAACTATTGAACAGATTGTCATTTTGCAAATGTATAACAAAAAAGAAATTTAACATTGTAAGACTTCAAACGCTTGACAAACTATATTGGTCAAAAGACTATTTCCTTTATTCTTTTAATCTCTATTAAGTTATATCCTCTATATCTTATAGTTCTATGCTGTGTTTAACCAATTTTATTATGATCTTTTTTCTTGTTACTGCAGTTTTATTTGATAATATAAATACAGCGTGAACAGATACCATGAAGATCTATGAAGCACAAGTAAAAAAGAAAAATTTCAGATATGCATATGTTTGAATAAGCTAGTAACGGTGATGTGAATCTAACTTATTGTATAATTGAAGGGCTGAGAGCCCGAGTGGGCCAAGTCCAAAATTGTGTTTTTGGAGCTGATGCCATCTGTGGATGGTATGCTGAATTACGTACTTCACAAAATGGTTGGTTTAGTCCAACTCCCTCATAAATCGCTATAATAACAGCGTAAAGATGACTCTCTTGATGAAATTACAATTCTCTTAAGAGCCATAGTGGGCTAAATCCAAGCAGCCAATTAGAACATGTGACTCGTACCACGTGATGTAAACATTCAATATGGCTACCACCATTCAAGTAATTATCAAAGAAGCTACAAAAACAAGGAAACGTGCAAAATTGTGATCAGTGAATGAAAAATACAAGAAAAAGGAAAAAGGAACACAGGTCAAGAGTATATTAATTCAAGTGGCAAAGTTGTATGTGTGAAAACCTACACAGGCAAAGACTGTAAGTGAATTTGTGCTGGAACATATTAAAAATTTTCCAAGCCAAACAAGTCATTACAGTCGTGTAGATAACGATATGATCACAAAAAGAGCATGTATCACTTGTGATCGAATGAAAATTAGTGTAAGTAGAATCTTCTGTTTGAAAGGCTGAATGGGAATTACATAAGCGGTGTGCAAAGAATGCACACAGTGAAATGAGAGCAGACATTAAAAATCACAAGACATGGAACAAACATTACCTCTGCCTCTTCTTACTACTGACGTTTATTTTTATAACAGAAAATTCTGGATGTACAATGTGCATGGTTATGAACATGATTTAGGACATGTCTTTGTGGGGTAACACACTGATGAGAGGGGTGGTAATGATGTGGGATCATATCTGTTATCTTACCTCAAATCAGTAAATCCCAAAACTAACCATTTAATAACATATTCTGACATGTGTGGGGAACAAAACAGGAACCATTACACAGCTTTTCTGTGAATCTGTCATGTCAACCACACCAGTTTAAGATAATAGATAAAAAATTTCTAGAATCAGATGATTCTTTCCTCCCTAATGACAGACTTCAGTAGCATTGAATCTGTTAAACGCAAAGCCAAATCTCTATTTTCAGCAGATGATTAAGTGGATCACATAAAACAATGCAGGAAAAAGAACCCTTTTACTGTAAAAAAATGAATCAGACTTTTTTGATATCAAAGACAATACAAAATCTAAATTTTCAGTGTGCAAGGAAACTTTAGATGGTTAAAAGGTGCACTGGTTGAAAATAAAATGGATGAGATTTGATGTATCTGAAACCATGAAAGTTAAATTCCGCTATTCTCTAAATGAAATAAAAAGCTGTAAAATAATTGACATTTCACCAGTGGAGAGGGGCAGATACTTTGTGAAAGTTACATCTGCCATTCCTTCACCATGGTCTCTGCCACCAGTTTACAAATAATCGGTTAAGATAAGTAAAAGTAAATATGAAGACCTGATGTCTTTGTTACCTTATATTCCACCAGTTTTGCATAATTTTTCCAAAATTTGGAGGTGGAAAACTAAGCAGCAAGAGGGAATTTGTAGATGGCCCACTAATATTTTATCCATTTTGACTGCAAAATATTTGAGCCATAGTGGGCCAACTCCATGATTGTAAAATATGTTGAATTTTGCACTATGATTTTTAGGATAAGATATTTGTTTTTTGTTTTCATATTACAGGGATGGTTAATCAATGTCTACTTTATGTAAAAATGTTAACAATTTCAAGCAATATGCATTCAATAAATTATTTGATATGCTAAATTTTACATCAATTTTTCTCAGTTCCAACAAAGTGGCATTTGGCTCACTCTGGCTCTCAGCCCCTCAATTGAGTCAATGTAGAAACACATAACATCACTTCCATGTATTTGTCTTCACCGGTTTCAAGAGCTACACATTAGAAGTGCCTGACTTGCTCTTGTGGATGCTGTATTGTGTGTGGTTGATCGAGTTGACATTGTGATGGAGTGATGAACTTCCATAATGGGCTTGGTGATTGCAATTCAAAATTCATGTGGCAGAGGTTTTTTATTAAAAGCTCCAGAATATGCAACTCTGTAGTGTGCTTTGTGGCTTTTAACAGTGTGATGTGATTGGATGTCCAAAAATGGTGTGCCACTGCAGATTTATCCATCTCTCTGTATTTGATGCATCTCATGTCATCTCAAACAACTACACACCAGACACCATCCACAAGGGCCAGTCAGGCACTTCCGATGATGGGAGCAAGTTAAGCTCTTGAAACTGGTGAAGACAAATACATTTAAGTGATGTTAAGTGGTTCAACAGTGACTCACCTTTGCAATAAATTTCAGATAATTCAATTTTTACATGATTATTTCCCATTCTTGAATAACGGAAAGACAGAAAATGCACATTTCACACAAACTATTGAAAATTCAGTAACCAATTACATAATCAAACCATATTACCTTTAACTTGCACAAAGATAAGTGTGATTATGTTGACACTTTTAGGCAAGAAAACTTCTTCAAACAGATAGCTCAACACTTGTTTACCTTTACTATAGTGTTTCAGATTAGTAAACCCATATAACTTCTGTACATATAACATCATATACAAATACTTATAACTGTTTCATAAAGTCATTTTATCCCTCATTGTGTGCATATAGAAAATAAATATTCACATTCTTTTCCGCTTGTTAGTTTTTCATCCCTGTATTCCAGTAATGATAGTGTCACTTCTGTATTTCAGTTTATACAAAGCAGATGTTTCCAGTTATACAACAGATTTATTCTCCAGTGAAGACTTAGGAAATGACATAAGTTTTAATATGGAAAAAGATAGTCCTGAATGTGAATGTGACAGAAAATCTCAAGGTCAGGAAAGTGTAGTTACTGATATATTTTCAATAGAAACAAGTGTTTGCTCAGAAACATCTGATGATGGGAAAATTGTCAGCCTGGCTTCCTCTTTGAAACAAAGTAGGTTGCTTCAGCAGAGAAACTCAAGTGAACAGAATCTGAAGAAGCAGAGTTGCAAGTCAATCTTGGGTCATAAGTACAGAAAGTCATACAAATGTGATGTTTCACAGAAGTGTTCTATATATTCCTATCCAGAAAAAGACAGATTGATTCAGAACAGTGAAGAAGCAAATAAGTTTGACACTTGTGATAAGGTTTTGAATCACTTGTCTCTGGAAACCTGCAAATTGATTGACGATGAAGAGAAAAACAAATGTAACAATTGTACTAAAGATGTTGCTCTTTTGCAATGTTTGAAAACACATAAATTGATTCTTGAAGGCTTAAACCCATTTAAATGTAACATTTGCAATAAGGCTTTTACTCTGTTAACAGACTTGAAAACACACAAATTAATTCATGAGTGCATAAAGCCATACAAGTGTAACATTTGTAACAAGATTTTTACTCGATCATCAAGTTTGAAAACACACAAATTGTTTCATGAGGGCATAAAGCCACACAAGTGTAACATTTGTAACAAGGCTTTTACTCAGTTATCAGTTTTAAAACGACACAAATTGGTTCATGAGGGCATAGAGCCTCACAAGTGTAACATTTGTAACAAGGCTTTTACTGAGTTATCAACTTTGAAAAGACACAAATTGATTCATGAAGGCATAAAACCACACAAGTGTAACATTTGTAACAAGGCTTTTACTGCGTTATCAAATATGAAAACACACAAATTAGTTCATGAAGGCATAAAGCCACATAAGTGTAACATTTGCAACAAGGCTTTTACTCGTTTATCACATTTAAAAACACACAAATTGACTCATGAAGGCATAAAGCCAAATAAGTGTAACATTTGTAACAAAGATTTTGCTGTGTTATCAAATTTGAGAAGACACAAATTGCTTCATGAGGACATAAGGCCACACAAGTGTAACATTTGTAACACAGCTTTTACTACATTGTCATATTTGAAAAGACACACATTAATTCACCAGGACAAATAGACACAGTAGTGTAATATTCGTGAGGAGGAAACTTTCAGCTGTTAAATTCCAGAACTTTAATTGTTTCACAATCATGAAGTCCTCAGGGGACTGATAAATGTGAGAAGCGTTTCACCATTATAAGAGGCAACTTGTTTTCGGAAACTAAAGTTGTGTTAGTGTGAAACTTGTATTGTATATAAATTCATTCAGGAATGTAGAAAAGTGTACAATACGTTCTGTATAATTTCTTAGTTTGCTAATTTTCCACGTATGTAACCTTCTTCAGGATTTGGATCTCTCTGTATAAGAGGGATATTATCACATTCCAAGCTGTCATCAGAAAAGGGAAACACAACACAGATAACACACCGTAAAAGGACCAAAAAATCCAATTGTTACTCTTCTTTTCCTATCCAATCAAATATAGGATAAAATTTCTTAATTTGAAGTTAGCGTGGTGAAGAAGTGGTGGCTTTAATGACTCTTATTTCCTATAATGTTTGCAACTTCCAAATACACAGTGTTTTTCCACTGCGCATGCGGAAACACGTTACCAGCAGCTGATATACATAAGGTCGGGAGCATCACTAGTTTTTCTCTGCTCTGCTCACAATCAGTATTGAGTTGACACGATATCGTGCGGCTGCATTATTACCAATGTGCTTTATTGTTTAGTGCTGTACTTAGTCACAAAGTGTATCATGGCTCAGCATTTGTTTTCTAGTGCACAGCATGTATTTATAATTTGTATGTGTTAACACAGTCAACTCGCCAGGTGTATGATGCACCATTAGTGGAGAAAGAGTTATAGGCACAATTTTTTTCGTATCAGCAGTTGACGCCTGTGCATAGGTGAATAGAATTATGTGCCCCTTTTTTTTAGAGAATTGACTGACAGGGAGCATGATTTTGCCTTTTGTCAACAAGACTCTGCCACAGCTCATACAGTCGATCTTTCGATGAGAACAACTGAAAGTGTGTTTCAGGAGAGAAGTATTAGTAGAAAGTTGTGGCCTCCTCTGTCCCCCAACCCAGTCCCTTACGATTTCTATCTCTAGGGTAACTTAAAGCATAAAGTGTACAAGACAAACCCACACACCCTGGAAGAATTAAAATATGTCAGGATATTGCCAGCATTTCTCAACGTGAACTACAGGGAGTGATGGATAATTTCTTAAAGAGGTGCCAAAAACGCATGGACAACGACGGTGACCAGTTTTAGCATCTCCGTTAATAACATTGTTAAGTAAAGCCTTTTAAAGTAGTTATTAAAATGTTGTTGTTTTCTAGTGCCTTGCATCTGGCAATGAAGCCATTAGCATTCGTGCTTTCCAATACTTTTGAACTGTAGTTTCTTCTGATCTTAATGCTTCACAGGTCTTCAAGTGGTCTTCATTCATTTCTGCTGGATCATTACACAGGACACATATTGGTGAGGCTGAGATACCTAGTTATTAAAATGTTGTATTTTCATTTGCTCTTGTTTTTTAGGCTGGGACATGCCTCCTGCATTCCATTGTAGAATTCATAAAGTATTGGAATTGTGATGAAATTTGCCTAAAGATGTCCCCACCCGGAGATCCAATTGGGGGACAGTTTTAGCTCCGGAATGTTTATCTTTAGGACTCATATTCATGTATGTGGCTTTCATGTAACTGTTTTCTTAACAGGCACCAGTTTTACAATGTGGCAGTTACATCACCCGACTTAAATCCCCATTTTGCAAGGAGGACCACACCTATCGTTGGTCAACGGGTCCATCGGACCTAGCCGGGAGGACTAAATAGGTGGTATTTAGATCCACCGACCTTCCCCTCATGTGCCTCTGAGGGATGCTGTTGTGCTGTGATAGGCCAGCACATATATATGTAAATGACATTTCCTCCATTTTAGATGAAACAGTTATACCGCTGTGATTCGGTCCCCAGTGCCTCATCTGTTAAAAGCAGGGTGCACCACGGGCAGGATGAGGATGAGAATTGGGTGGAAGAGGCTATAGGAGGCGCATCACTACCCTAGTTATTAAAATGTATGATTTTATCCGCGCCGTTCTATGACAGTGGGAGTCGGCGACGAGCGCAGAGGACCGCATAGACAAGACACAGCACAACCGGTTCACAATCTTTTGGATCACACATTAGTATCGCCGGGCGTGGTACAGAACAAGACATTATCGGACTCTGTTTTTATGTTTGTTAAAATATTTATTCGCACCACAGTAAATGAACACTTGTTGAACCTTAATACAATATCAATACTTTTCTTTTCTGCTGCATGTGTTTTGGTGCATCCGACATTAAATATTGTATGTTTTACGAGCATCTCGCTAAACATGGTGTCTAACATATATTTTGTATAATGCCGATTAAAGAATATTGTACTGTGTAACACAATTACGTATATTCCGATTTCTTGAAGTATTGATAACAAATATGGTCTTTCTCCTGCAGACGCTTGGAAGATAAAATCACTTAATATATTATTTCCCGGGGCCTTGACGAGAAACCGTCTGCCTCCTACGGAATCCTCAATGAAGAAGGAATTGAAAGTTACCACATTGCTATGGTAATGCATTAGTATAATGTCTCGCTCCAATACGCTCTCTTGTGACGTCTTGAGATGTAATATTTCACATTGTAATAATTTCGGGCATGCCAAGGAAACAAAGCTACTTTACATTTTAACTTGGCATCTATATAAAACAACTATTGATTATGCGAACACAGTTGTAGCATGAAAGTTAATAATAATCATTTTATCAACAAATTGGCAATATTTCAGACGATAAAAGAGTGATGCTGGACAAACAAAGTCAAGTTCATTATTGATTTGATCATTATATACAAGTACTGTCTCAAGTGTGATAAAACTTTAGTAGACAACAGATCTTGAACTACTGTTGTATTTCCTTATTTCTGCAGAAAGCCAGGATAAACATTCAGTGTCAAGTCTCTTGTTTTACTTGTAGGTTTGCGTTGAGGAATAGATATAGTTTGCTTTTTATTATTGATGTGGAACTAATTTTGTAGCAGGAAAAGGAAATCAAGTACAACAAAATGGGTGTACATTCTGGTGTAACAAAGCCTGAATTTAGAATAGTGAATGCTGTATTATATAAGAGAGACATTGTCAGTGCCTATAAAATACAAATAACCATTTGAGCAAAATAGGAGTCCCTCAAGTTGCTGTATTAAGCACAACTTTGTTCAACATATACATTCATGATTTACCTAACCAACTACAACAATTTTGTGTTAAAACTGCCCTTTTTGCTGATGACTTGAACATCTGGTACTCACAGAAATCTTCCAAGATACGAGATGGAATAGGGGCCATCCAATCAGCATCAATTGAACTTAACGATGGTGCAATACTACCGTCATGACTGGACAAAAATGGTGTTCCAAGATTTCTCCTTAGCTAAAAAAACCAGTAAAATTGAGGAAAATTAAAGCTATTAACACTGAAGTAACAGAATCTAAAATAATAGAACAAATTAGAAACTAAAAGCTTCACTTACCTTATTATTATTGCAAGTTGTTCCAGTGCTAACTAGTTTCAAGTTATATCCAACTTCTTTTCATAGCTCTCCAAACGAGATAAGTGAAGCTTTTAGTTTCTACTTTGTTCTATTATTTTAAACCAGTAGAAATTAACTTAACGTATGGTGATCTCAAATTGAAGAAAACTGAAAATGCAAAATATTTAGGAGTACATTTTGTTTAAAAAAACTAACTTGGAGAAACCATACCGAACATGTAATTGATAAAGTTACTGAACAATTTAAATTAATGAACAGATTAACAGGAACAAAACGGGGTAGTTCTAAAATAATATTAAACATAACCTATAACACTTACATAAAACTGGTCCTTACATATTGTGGAGAAATTCTAATAACAGCGTCAAAATCTAACAAAACATGTTTGGAATAAACACAAAACCAAGCTCTATGCTTAATAATTGGATCAACAGAAACTACATCAATTGAAGTTCTACATACTGTCACTTCTAAGAATCCAGATATAACAGAACTTGAACAACCACGAAAACTCAAATTGGATTTATACAAGAAATAGGACAATTAATAGAAAAATTAGAAATACCAAAAAACTAAGGGAACATAAAATATGGCATCAACCCAGTTGATAATTTGAGCATTAATTGTAACCTAAATTGAAATAATTTCATTAATAAGAGAGAAATGTATCCACACATGGCTAGGCTTTTGCTTTAGAAACTATATACACAAATTACCCTTTTATAACGTGGACACAAATTAATGCAGATGGATCCCTCTTAGATGATTATGGAGCTGGAGCTGGAGCTGGTGGATCATGCAAATTCTTCTCTTTCTACCAACATGCTGGAGGAAATACTACAAATTTTGTTGGTTAAGTTTTAGCTAATTATCTTTCACTCCAAAACATTCTTATTTGGCTACAAAGATGCAAGAATAATGTTATTTTGTCAGATTCAAAAGCAGTAATTCAAGCTGTAGCATCAACATCCTATCCAAACATGGAAAAAGTTCTAGAAATACAAAGTATAATCAAAACCATTACAAAACTTGGCAAACCTGTCGTTTTACAATGGATTTCAGTCCATTGTGAAATTGAGGGGAATGAAAAGGCTCATATTAACAAAAAAGGGATGTAAAATTAAACAAAGAAATAAAAGGATTCTCATATGAATCAATTCATGGGCCCCAGCAGACTTATTTTTCAGGGGAGGGCCACATGCTGGATGTTTGCAATTAAAGAATATTAATTCATTATTCTGTTATAAAAAATTACAGTATTTGCAGCTGATAATTTTATTAATTTGTGCTACATAAAAATTGTTCGTTACACCAAAACAATAGTGTAATAGTCAGTAATTGACTGCACATAAAATTAATTCATTTCCATGGGGGACCACGATCCCCCTTGCCCCCCTTCGTGACACTAGTGAATCAACTAAATGGATTATAAAGAAAAAAAAAATTAATTTGCTAATCTGGACTAACTGAAAAAATTGGTCACTGACATATGAAAATAATTCTAAAAAATCCCTCTCTGATTCCGAAATTGCCACTTAAATCTGCTGTTGCCAAGATGAGGCTTACTACTGGACATGATTGCCTGGGAAAACTCTCCATGGAATTGGTATACTAACTTCTCCAAATTGTGTATTGTGCTCTCATCATATCGAAATAGTTAGAGAACATCTTTAGAACTTAACAACAATTGGTGTTTGCTCTAGATTGAGTAGTTGAGACATCTTGAATGTCTTAAGATATTCATACGATTTACATATTGCATACTTCTAAAATATTCATCTGAACAATTTTAACCTTTTTCCTTGGATCCTATTGATTCTATGTATAAAAAGTTGAAATTCTGTTAACATTTCCTTTTGCTTTCATACTTTTTCATCATCACAAACTGAAGTTAAAAAATCTGATGTGTTACACTCGCATGACTTTCTCTACCCCTGTACTAACCATTCTTACAAACTCATTCCTATATCTTCTTCGTGGTAGTTGAGATAAACATTTGCAGAAACTATTTCTTATTTCCTTGTAAGTGCAAGGGGAATAACAGTAGGCTTTGAGAGATAGTCAAATCCTTTAAAGCTCTGAGATTCTGCTTCTCTAAGGTATATATAAATAAACAACAATCTTCCATTTGATGAAAGTTTAAGTGTTCCAAAACTCACACAAATACCAAGGATGCCTCCGAAGTGTTTCACTCTACAAACAATTTTATTTAGACATTGTACATAAATTGTGTGTTTTAGGAAGATCCACATTTTTTTATAGTATGACAGTCTATGTATTACGGTTTATCAATTATGCTAAAGTCAAAGTAAACCGGACTACATAGGCTATAGCCAGAAAATTCAAAATATCAATTTCCTTTGGCAGAAAAATATCTCAGACATATAACATTTGAATCAAAATCGTTAGAGCCATTTTCGGAAAAATAAGGAATTTTCGAAACATTTTCCGTGTAAAGGGTAGTTTAGGTTGGAGAAATTTTCTTCAAAATGTCCGTGTCGCATCCTTAAAAGACATTAAACTTAAATACCAACTTTGGTTTTCAACCAACTTTTCGGTTTGAATTTATTCTGTTCACATACAGCCACAAACGCGCACACGGGCCTTTTACTAATTTGTTTTCTATTCAGAGGACCTCGAAACATATGTTTTCGGTGAAATCTCGATATCGAATTTCAGGGTGGAATACAATACTTCCCATACTTACTATACGTAGCAAAGAAGGTAAATATTGATCTTGCAGTGAAAGATGATGCTTATAGGGCTGCATACTTTGGGGTACCCAAATCCTCATTACATTTCCCTTATATACGTCAGATGCCTATAACAGTAGGTGCAGATGTTGGTACAGCTGGTTTCCGAGCCACTCTGACTCCCTCGGCGTGGGTTCCTCCTTATGGTGAGGGAGTCAATCAAATCACCCGTCTCGGTAGAAAGCAGGATCCTGGTTACTTGAGAGATGTGTGTCTGAGCCTGGTTGGTGCCGTTTTCAGGAAGATACTCATTAGCAATACATCGTTTTGGTTTCTTTACCAAAAGGGGAGGCTAGATACAAATCCACCCGTAGTCGACCGACTAGGGCTATATGTTTACCGAACTCCAGGGTGAGTGGGACGGCAAGGCATCTATATACCCTGTGTAGCCTTGTTATCCCAGGGGGTGAGGAGCGCTGGGGGGCTGGACTAAATTATATTTTCCCATAGAAAATATGGGAAAAGAAAGCGCTGAGTACATTAAGAAAATTTACATGCGTTGTCTTCAGTTCGTTCCCCGGTAATTCATAGATTGAAAGATGCTCAGTCATTCGTAAAAGTCAACCCTTTTGTTATTTAGTGGGGTTTAGACATTCCTATACCCGTCTCAAATAAGATTCTCTTGTTAAGAATTACGCTGCTACAGAGTTTGTTAAAGACCAAACTACTCCACAGGTATCCTATCTGTGTTGAGAAGCACCGCAGCCCAAACTCCTCCAAGGGCGTCATTGCCACTCCTCTGTAGTATGGTATGTTGGAGGAGGAGATCCAGTATAGCTCGTAAAATAAGACATAAACAGTTCTTGCGCATAGGGACGCTGTTTTTCTTCCCTCCCTCTCTGCAACATCTGAGATGGAGGAATAGACGCGTTAGTTTGCTGCGAAACACTGCAATAGCGCGCAGGTGATACAATTGCAGTACACATGAATGTTATTGTTGACACATGGCCACAGTTATAGCGAAATCGCTTTGTTCGTCACAAAGCTAATTGTTATACATATATTCATTATATATGCACTAAAGCTCTGCAAGTGAACTTCACTCCATCGTGGACAGAAACGATCTGACTTCTGCGCATACATGTTTGCGCACTTCCCCTACCATCAGCCTTTCAGGTGAAGAGTGCCACTGCACATCCAACGGAATTACTCATGTCTCACCTCACGACCTATATCAAGATTTCACGGAAGTTTACCCTATGCGAGGGAAGGATGATGGTGTCCAGGTGCTTACCCGCACGGTGTTAATTACATATGATGGACTTCACCTCTCTCCGATGACAAAGGCAGATGAGGTTATAGCTGTTCGACTGTACATTCCACAACCTATCCGTTGTTTTCGTTGCCAAGACTATGGCCACACAAAGACCTCTTGTAGAGCTTCAACTGTGCTAGGGATACCCACGACGGAGTTCGTCTATCTACTCCTAGTTGGGTGAAGTGTAGACGTGTGCATTCAGCTACTTCGCACTACTGAGGAGCTGAGGAGCTCAGGATGGACGAGTGTTTATCCTTCTCAGAAGTCTGCAGCGTTCCATCCTGAAGTTTGCTACTTTTAGTTCAGTAGTTCTACACCAAGTGCCAAAGCAGGATATGGGTACACAAACATGGCCTGTAGCCACCACCGCCGTCACTCCTTCCCGGATTCATGCACCAGCTTCCGACTCCACCGGCCCCAAGACGTTCCTGTTAGTACTGAAGTCCGGAAATTTAAAGTTTAACCAAAAATTCACTGATCTGAAAGACCATAAGGAGCTTCTCCGTTAGCTCCACTACGATCTCGCTCTCGAAGTACCAGAGGGCACGGGCGTGTTGAGCGGGTTTTCCTCTTCTCGTGTCTATAGACGATTGCTTCACCTGATCACTTTCACTTAACGTTACAATTCACATCACGCCAAGTAGCGTAGAAAACCGAAGTGTTGGAATCACGTGACTAACATGGCTGGGCGTCACGTGACTATTTAGAAAGTTGACTTGTGGTTGACTTCTCCTAGGTGTTCTGTGGTTGACTTGCTGGAAACATGGCTGTCAGTTATTGTAGGGGATGTGGCTGGTTTACTGCGGTTTTGATGAACTAAGGTGAGTTATAATTTTTTGAGATTTGAAATAACTGTTTTTGTTACAAATACTATAATCAGGTGAACTATGTCTGTTGAGCCGCAGAGCTGTGGTGTATGTGGTTGCAAGTCAAATTATAACATTGTTAGCTCAAAGAAAATGCACACCAACTATCTCTGAGAACCAACCTATATATTAAGCACAGCATTAGCATCAGTTCGGAAGGATCCTGGTAAATGGCATTCAGAGAATGGTGTCAAAACAATAAGATTTTGTCATTTGGGAAGGAACTTTTAAAAATGGTGTTCTCTCCATTTGTTATGATTGAAAGTGAAAACTACTTACTGTTTGTGTATCAAAGTGATTTTATGGCAGTGCTTGAGCACAGTATAGGCTTCAAAGTATTAGTTTCTTTAGAAGTTAAAGTGTTTTATAAAGGTGTGTGTATAACAACAATGTCTTTCAAATGGTGAGGTGAAGAAAATCTCAGTAATGATTGGACTAAATTTGAAAATCTGGTGAGTAATTTAAGTCAGTATGACTTACTTATCCTGCTGCTTCTAGTTTTTTTCTTACATAGTGGTGACCTTAATTTACCTCATCCCTCTCACTTAAGAATTCTTGCTGGTGTAGGAAGTAACAAATGATGGATTATCAAATTATATACTTAAAACAGACACACAGGTTTGTGTAGCTAACATAATTATATAATAGTCACAGAAACTTGATGTATAGGCAAGCAATCAGGACATTTTACTGCATAATAAAATAAACATTTCTCAACACCTGGAATATTAAAGATAACTTGTTGTTTTGTGGGTTTAAGGGCGCTCAACTTCTAGGTGATCAGCGCTCTTAAAAGATTCATGGCAATAGCCAGATATAAATTTCACTCAAAAATAAAAATACTAACAACAAGAAAAATATACACAAAAAGTAAAAAACAATGGCTAAAGCCAGATACGAAACAAGGTGATAAATATGTCAAAAAGCATAAAGAGATATCTAAAATGTTAAATCCTCAAATTGATATTACACTCTGCTAAAAACTTAAAAACTGTATCAACCACTGTTTTATCGTCCGATAAGACCTCTGCAAGTCAGCAGGCGTATTGTAATATGTTCTTGAATGTTGATGCCATCAGTTTGCCAACTGCCGAGATGGTGAAGTAAGAAATGTCGCTAAACTAGTAATTGTATTACTGTCCGTTCATTGTAATCCCGGAATTACTCCGATTATTGTACACTAGCTACTGAAAGTTGTCAAAGCTGCTCTTAGGTAATTTATTCTTTGCAAAATGGTTGCACTGTATATTATTACTTTATGAAGAAAGCACGAACACCTTTTTCCCCATTTAATAAACATACCTAGTTTTACATAAGCAAATTACAAGGCCTAAACTTCTGAATACACACTTACAAATTTACATCACAAAATAATTGATATTGAACACACATTACTCCTTCAGAATACCAACACTTTTTTGAGTTATATCACAAAATAATTGGATACTGAACTCATATAACTTTCTCTGAATATTAACAGTTTTAAAATGTTATATCAGAAATTATGAAAATGTAACATACATAACTCCTGAATACCAACATTTTATAAGTTTGCATCACAAAATAATTGATATTGAACATACATAACTCCTGAATACTAACACTGGTATAAGTTTACGTTACAAAATAATTGATATTGAACATACATAACTCCTGAATACCAACACTGTTGTAAGTTTACGTCACAAAATAATTGATATTGAACATACATAACTCCTGAATACCAAAACTGTTATAAGTTTACATCACAAAATAATAAGTATAGGCTCGTTCAACACCATCAGTAACGGCAACGATAACCAGAACGAGAAAGTGTGGCGAGCATGCGATGAAACACAGTACTGGACGCTAACAGCTTGTTAGTTTTACACCCACAATCAGCTCCAGCTTCCCACTGTGTACATCCCATAAATAAATAAAAATACAATGCAATACTAGCAGTATTTTATATAGCCTAAGTAATGAGTGTGCCTATGGGCTAGGTCATTATCTATTTTCACTTAAAATGTAGACAATTTTAAATGGATTATGATCAATTTCAGTGCCTGTAAACAGTATTTAGGTAGCAAGTTTATGATCTTATTACTCTCATGTTCAGCGTTGGACTGTGTATGGCATATGTGAAGAACAATTAACATTGATTGATATAAACTGGTTCATTATACAGTGTGAGTGGCTTTTTTTTTTTTTTTTTTTTTTTTGTTTCCTCTAACTGCTATGGTTCTCAGATTCCCATTCTACAGAGATCCAAATACATATGAACCGTACAATGTGTTTTTCCACTCTGCACACAGAAACACGTCACCAGCAGCTGATATACACAAGGTCACGAACATCACTTGTTTTTTCTCTGCTCACAATCAGTATTGAGTTGACGCGATAACTGTATTACTACCAGTGTGCTTTATTATTTAGTCCTGTACTTATAGCTCAGCATTTGTTTTCTAATTCACGATGTGTGTTTATTTATAATTTGTATGTGTTTACCCAGTCAGCTCGCCAGGTGTATGGTGCGCCAGTAGTGAAGAAAGAGTTGTAGGCCAAATAGTTTTTGAGTCAATAGTCGATGCCCATACATACGTGAATACAATTTTGCCCATTTTTTAAAACATAACTGACAGTGAGACCGCCTCCGTAGCGCAGTGGGTAGCGCGCTTGCCTCTGGCGTGGAGGACGCGGGTTCGATCCCCGGAACCAGCATAGGGATTTTGTCCCCTCTGTGAGGTCTGGCACGGGGTGCACTCAAATGGAATATACCAATATTCCATACAGATATATTTTTCTCAGTTAAGCAGTCATTCTCAGGTACTGTTAGCTGCAATTTTAATTTTAGTAAATAGTATAATTGAGCAATTCCGCGAATATGTCATACCGAGCGTTAAAATTTGAAATCAATGTTTCACTTTTTTTACTGAGGAAAGATGATGCTAGATACTCCAAAGTATCTTATGAAGTGAAAAATAAATGTTTTTGCCGTGAATATGGGTTCAAATTTCGCTTCTTACCCATATATTTCCAAAACACTAAAAATAAACGCGAATAACGGTGATTTTCATATCAATATTTCAGGAGCTATGTACAACTGTTTTAATTTTTTTATTCTGTACATCACACAATGACTCTTCGTCTTCGAAACGTGCATATGGCTAATAATTTTCGACATTTATAAATAATCCTTAGAGCCTCTTTAATTATTACTGTGTGTCAATGTCAATTAGTCACGGTAAATAAGGATAAAGTCCTCTGCAGGGAAAAGTAATAGACTGAAAAAAATATCGTTTTTGTTTCTGCGTCATTACAATATGACGAATAAAAAAGTATCAGAAAGTTTTCTTCTATAGTCATTCGTTTTCCCACAAAACACGTGACTAACGGACAATTAGTGCTGGTGCCCTGTGGTCGTCATACGCGTACAGTGCGTATGAGACTTCGGTCAGGATAGACGTATCAGTCCGTTTGTAACTCCATGGCTAAAACACCAGCCCAAAGACAACGTGAATACAAACAATGTCTGAAGGAGCAAGACAGTTATGCACAATGGAAGGAAAAATTAAAAGTGACTATGAGAAAAGGAAGAGCAATACTGAAACAAACAAAACAAGGAAGAGAACACCTCAAAGCTGAATATAGGAGACATAAGCAAGCACAGCGTGCAAGACAGAAAATAAGACACCAAGAAGGGATTGACAAGGATACTCCATCAACATTAACCGCTTTCAAAAGCAGACAGCATTTTGGAAAATGCAGAAAACGTGTTGAGGAAGCATTGCCGCAATCTCCACGCAAAAGAAAAGAAATGATTCGTAAGTTAGCAGTTGAAGAGGGATTACATGTTGTAAAACCAAAGCATTCTGTCCCGGTATCAGGAAACAACTATCAGAGGAACTTAAAAGTGCAATCATCAAGTTCTATCAGGATGATTCAATATCTTACCAAGCTCCTGGAAGCGTATATTGGTGAAATTCAGAAACAATATTTTGCTTTGGTGTCTGATTATGTATCACATGACAAATATGCAGTTGATATTTGCTTAAGGAATATATTTTCGGAAATATTGGATATTGTTCCGAATCTTGAACTTGTGAAAGTGTTTTCTGATGGAGCTGCTAGTCATTTTAAGCAGAAATACACATTGAGATATGTGACATATCTTTCCGAAGTATTTGGAATCCAAATTGAATGGCACTTCTTCGAATCCTATCACGGAATCAGTAGATGCGGTTTGAGGACAAGTGAAGAGGATGGCCTGGATAGCTGCGAAAGCAGGAAGCAGGATTCAGAGTGCTGAAGAATTTGTTAATACTGTTAGAAAGAAAACCAAAATATGTCTTCTTGAGGTTTCTCTGCCTGAAATTGAAGAAGCAAAAGAATTTCTCGACAAAAGATTTGAACGTATTTTACCTATGCCATCCACTCATTGGGTTCATTATGTGAAAGTATTAGGTTTCAATGTTGTGGAATATGCTTTTCTTTCATGTGCGGAAAGTGTCAGAATGATGCACAACTTTCGGAAATAAAAACAGTGTAAGTGATATGCGCGTGTACTACGAGGCTACTGCATTTAGCGTTCCTGCACTATAAGGAGTCCAATCCAGTAACTATAATAGTGTATTACAGGTATGTGCTGTGTGCTCTCATGTGTCGTCTTTGTTATGGTTTTAGGTCAGCTTTTTATACTTGCAATGACATAACTGTGATAAGAAATGAGAGCTGTCAACATCTGTTTATATTGCATGATATTAATGCTTCTCCAAAGGATATGACAATTGTCAAAACGATAAATACAATTACACACCTGTATGCATTACATGTATGTAACGTATAATACGTATCACTATGATACGTTATATCATGTAAAACAAAGGCAAGGTATTACAATTTTCGCAAATGTCAGTTAGTCATGCTGACCTTTGAATAAATGTCTCCAGATGGGAATAACAGACCAAACCTTTTTTCAGGTCATTTGAAAGCTTAGAAGTTGCTCTCACAAGTGATTTTTCAGAACAAATCAAATACGAAAACTTTCAGAGAAAACGGAGGACAAACGTTTGAAGTTGGACCTGCAGTTGACAAAAATGTCAGTTACGAAAAGTTTAGCGCTCATTATTAAATAATTGTTTCAGTTTTTTAAGGTTTTTATATTTCCTATCACAACCGCCAATGTATTCTGTCATCGTATGTCGTTACAATAACATTTTTACACCTATATTGACCATTAGACAGACATTTTAAGAAGAAAATGTAGCGTAAGTCTCAGTTAGTCACACGCGGAATTGCTCAATTTAAAATAACTTACACTGGCACTTATCCATTTGAGTTCTCTTGCAGCAAATATACTGCAATTCCCAGTGTCTCTGCTACCTCTGGTTTTTTAAACTGCTTCCTGTGGGAATTTCTCTTCTTCTTAGTGCTGAAGAGCCGCCTTTGTGGCCCTATTTTTCTTTTCCTCGTCTCTGCTGATTTAGACAACTCACGTTGGTTACAAACTGCTGCTATAGTTGAGGTTATTCTTATTTCAGCACTTCTAGTTCCGCTGTTGTGAAAAGTCTCTTACAGTAGTTTATTATTTTCACAGGTTGTTTCTTCGTTTCTTCACATATAGATGCATTGTCTTTACCAACTTGATACAATATGTGCTGGATTTCACTTCCACTTGAAACACCATCCCTTACAATTTGTAAGAAGTTCATTGGAATCCTGAGGATGTTCCAAAGGAAGTTTATGGCCAATTTGCATTTGACATACACTATGTATGTGTTTGTTATTCAATACCAGAAGTGTCGTAAGTTCAAAGCCATAGCTATTCATCCCATTTGTCCCATCAATGCAAATTCAGTCATTCCCGTACTTCAACATTTCACATTGAGCACTAGTCGTTATAATTAACACAAAATCTGTGCTTTTTAGTTCTGGATGGGACTCGTTCACTGTGTCTTGTGGCTTATAAAATAACACACAGGTGTTATCATTTGAGTTCATTTGATGCACCCAAGCCTTAACACTGGTCCCATCATTTTGATGCCTGACTGACGTGTAGCACAAATTATAGGATCGCTCAATGTTGTACAAATCCTGTTTGGTTAGCAGATGTATCCGTTCTAAATTACAGGCAGATACTGAGTCTCGTATTTCATCAAGTATAGCCTGAAAAGGAATTTTGTTGGCAATATCTGCAGCTATACTGTTTCTTTCTTTTTCTGTCAATCCCAAATGTCTTAATTCATATTGGTGACCAATATGAGTCGAAACAAATTTGACTTTACATACTCCTTGTTGATCTTCAATAACCCTCATCTTTGCCGGGCATACTGCACCAATTTTTTTGCTCCCTTGCAGTTTTAAATGTCTAATACCTGTGCCTCTGGAGACAAAATTCCCTGAGCTATAACACGCATAATAATAGAGGCAATTTTAGAATGAATTTTCCCAAAGAATGACCGTGTTGCCGCCTCAGTTCCTTCTTTCCAACTCTTGAACTCTCCAAATGATGAGAATTCCAGTTCTTCCAATTTTACAGGTTTATCGTGTATCACTTCAAAGTGTTCGTATAAACTACTTTCAGATGTTCCTTCAAAATTGCAAAGGTTGCTCTTAAATTGTTTTTGGAGAGGTGCAACGGCATTCACTCTCCCCGGGTGAACTTTGGAAACGTGACGCCGCAAATGGTGTCTATGCTTGTACCCTCTCCCACACTCAGAGCACATAAATGTCTTATTTTGGCTCATATTCATATTGTACACTATACTTGCAAATCACTACTAGCGCGTATTTACTCACCTTTCCCGCTCAACTTTCTAAATAGTCATGTGATGCATGTCACGTGGCGCCAACACTTCGGCTTTCTTCGCCGCTGGACGTGGTGTGAATTGTAACGTTAAGTGTCATTCCACGCTGTTGAGCTAGTTCTGGTTTCTTTACTGTCAAATCACTCCTTGACTCTTCATTTTGTTTTTGTAGATTACCCTCGGGTGTAGCGGCTTCTTTGTTTAATGTTCCAATGTCGTTGTTATCTGCCGAGGAATCTTCATTGACGTCTGGAATTCTTGGGTTTTCTTCAAATTGATCCTCACGATCTATCTCGACCAAATCATGCGAGGTCTTCGTTATCACTGATTTTCTTTTGATTCCTCTTTAAAATATGCAATCACGTGATTGTTGGATTCGCTTGGTTTTCGGCATCCAGATGCGATAATCATGGCCGTGTAATGCATACCCGATCAATAAACCTTTCTCTGCTCTCATGGATAATTTTGAATGACGTTTTTGTTTAGGTACGTGAACAAATACTTCACATCCTATGGCTCTTAAGTGTCTCACACTTGGTTTTCTCCCTGTCCATATTTCATCACGAGTCTTCTTGGCATTATAGTTATTAATTACCCTGTTCCTTATATATGTAGCAGTATATATTAATTCAGCCCAGGAGCTCTTTGGTAGGTTACTTTCATCGATTTGGGATCTTACTAAATGTAGTAGTGTCCTGTTGAGTCGTTCAGCCACTCCGTTTTGTTGTGGCATGTCGGTCGTAGTCGTTTCATGCCGAATTCCTTCTGATTCACAGAACTCCGACCAGCTTTTAGAACAAAACTCCAATCCATTATCAGTGCTTATCCTACTCAATTTTCTTTCAGTTTCAGTTTTCCATTTTTTAAACTCTCTTAAAGCATCTCCTTTATTCTTTAGAAATTGCACAAATGTGTACCTACTTGCATCGTCTGTTATACTGAGCATGTATATGTTCACTGGGAACATCAATAGGTTCCATAAGATAGTTGTGTACAAGGTCCATCATTTTCGTGCTGCCTGTCATTTTATTGAACGAATTTTCCAGGAATGGCTGACGTGTTGACTTCCCTATAAGCAATGAACACAAGGCGTTGGGATACTTTTCTCACAATTCAAAGCTACTAGTAAGTCTACGTTCATCATTTCTAGAATAATGTGTTTGCTTACATGCATATGTTTCAGATATTTTGATGACAAATGAAATGTATATCTTGAATTTTTTCGCTATAGCCCCTGTAGTCGTATTTACTCTGGACGACTTTTGCATAACTGGTAAACCGTTAGAGATAGGCCAAATCATACTATACAAAAAATGTAGATCTTGCTAAAATACACGTTATGTCTCAATAAATTTTCTTGTAGGGTGAACCATTTCGGATATATTCCTTGTTATATGTGTGAGTTTCGGAAAACTTATAACTTCAGCGAAATGCAACAACGTTGTTCATTTTTTATATGTTAATCGTGCAAAGAGAACGGAATCTCAAAGGTCAAAAAGATTTGACTGTCGCACAAAGCCTACTGTATTCTAATATCTCCCTTGCACCTACAAGGAAATAAGCAATAAGATAATTTGTACGAATGTTTATCTTAACTAACATGGAGATATAGGAATAAGAGTTTGTTAGAATGGTTAGTACAAGAGTAGAGAAAGTCATGTGAGTGCAACCCATCAGATTGTTTGCTTGTGCTTTACCCTGTCTTGAAATATACGTTCATTTTCCTTTCGTAGAAGCGCTTTCTTCAGGCTCGTCTTCGCTTGACTCGATTACTGTCCACAAATCCTGCTCCATTAATACCATCTTCATCTGCTATGACCACCACGAATAGTTAGAACCATTTAACTTTTCAATTTTGCTTTTCTCTTCTTCCATCTTTTATATAGTATGCAATGCTGCCGATCGGAATCGCGTGTTAACGAGCGCTTCGTCGTTATACATAATTAACTTAAACTTCGATCACAAATACTCACTTTAAAGGCGCTGGACCCATAACCAATGTTCACTAGATTGACTATAGTCGAAATTACATTTGTGTGAGTATTTATTTTCGTACAAAGCTTAATTCACAATGCATACAAAAATGTACAAACAACCAAAAGATAAAACAAGGGAACCAAGATAGATGAACATCAAGCAGCTACATTGTTTAGTCTTTATTCAGATGTTGCCAACTAATTAAACACAAAACATATTAACACTACACTTTCAACGAAAAGCTGAAGCTATTAGTGAAGCAATATAATTCAACAAATATAACAATACTTTAGAGACTATAAGCTTCATTTATGCTTGTATTTCATGTAAATTATTGAAAACTGAACACAAACCAATTCTCATTACACATCACATCACCAGTGCTACTCCTGTTTATACTAGTTGCCATCATTATGGACACAAAATTACTTTTACTTTCTCTACTGATAAGTAGGGGAAGTATTGTATTCCAGCCAAAAATTCTACGTCGAGATTTCTCCGGAAATATATGTTTTGAGACCCCTGAATAAAAAAACACACATATTTAGGAAAAGGTCCATATGTGTGTGTGTGCGTGCGTGTGCGTGCGTGCGCGCGCGCGCGTGCCCGCCTCTGTAGCGTGATGGTTAGCGTGTGTGCCTCACGTTCAAGAGTCGCGAGTTCGAATCTCGCTTAGGGTAAGTTATCCGGGTAAGGTTTTTTTCCGAGGTTTTCCCTACGCTGAGAAGACGAATGTCGGGTAACTTAAAGCTCCATGGACCTCGGGCTCATTTGAGCATAATTTCACCCATTTCATTTCATTCATTCGTCCGATATGGCACAATGTTGGAGGACGTTAATTAAAAAAAAATGTGTGTGTGTGTGTGTGTGTGTGTGTGTGTGTGTGTGTGTGTGTGTGTGTGTGTGTGTGTGTGGACAGCATAACTCAAAAACAAAAGATCGGTTAAAAACCTCAGTTGACATTTAAGTTTGTCCTTCAAGGATGCGGCACGAAGATTTTGAAGAAAATAGCCCCACTCTAAACTACCCTTTACTGGAAAATTTTTCAAAAATTTTTATTTTCTTGAAAATGGCTCTAACGATTTTGATTAATGAATATATTTGTATGACAAATGAAATTCATATTTTGAATTTTCTGGTTATTGCCTATGTAGTCCCGTTTACTCTGAATGACTTGAATAACTCCTAAACTGTGAGAGATAGACAAATGCTTAATATACAAAGAAATGTAGATCTTACTGAAACACACAATTTATGTCTTAATAATTTTTTGTAGAGTGAACCATTTTGGAGATATTCCTTGTTATTCGTGTCAGATTCGGAAAACTTTAAACTTTCGTGAAACGGAACACCGTTGTTCATTTTTTTATATGTTAAGTGTGCAAAGAGAACAGGATCTCAAAGCTTTAAAATATTTGACTATCGCTCAAAGCCTACTGTATTCTAATATTCCCCTTGCACCTACAAGGAAATAAGCAATTTAAGATAATTTCTACAAATGCTTATCTCAACTAACACGAAGAAGATATAGGTATAAGAGTTTGTAAGAATGGTTAGTGCAAGAGTAGAGAAAGACATGTGAGTGCAACACATATGTTTTTAGAGAAAGATTCGCGTGTGTATGTGTGTGTGCGTGTGTCTGTCAGTCTGTGGACAGTATAACTCAAAAACGAAAAGTCCGTTAAAAACCAAGGTTGGCATTTAAGTTTAGTGTCTTTCAAGGATGGGATAGGAAGATATTGAAGGAAATAGCCCCACCCTAAACTAACCTTTACATGGAAATTTTTTCGAAAATTTTCAATTTTCTTGAAAATGGCTCTAACGATTTTCATTAAAATGTCATTTGTTCGAGACATTTTTATGGCAAATGAAATGTACATCTTGAATTTTCTGGCTATAGGATTTACTCTATTTACTCTGGATGACTTTTGCATAAATGGTAAACCGTAAGAGATAGATAAAATCTTACTACAGAATGTAGACCTTGCTAAAACACACAATTTATGTCTAAATACATTTTTTAGAGTGAACCATTTCGTAGTTGTTCCTTATTGTTTGTGAGTTTTGGAGAACTTATACTTATGTCAAATGGAACATCGCTATTCATTTTTTTACATGTTAGGCGTGCAAAGAGAACAGAATTTGAAAGCTTTAAAAGATTTGACTATCACTCAAAGTCTATTGTATTCCCATATTCCACATGTACCAACAAGGAAATAAGCAATTAGATAATTTGTACAAATGCTTATCTCAACTAACACAAAGAAGATATAGGAATAAAAGTTTGTAAGAATGGTAAGTACAAGAGTAGAGAAAGTCATGTGAGTGCAACAGATCAATTTTTTTTTCTATGCACTGCCAACCACTATAACCAAAACCAATTTTTAGCAGAGTAGACCGGTGGTATTTCAGAATTCATTAAGCTGTCCTCATTTTACATAATGAATTACCTTTACTAAACCATTGGGTCTATAGATCAATGTAATTGTTCTAACAATGTTACCTCTGGATCTGTTTCATGATTAAATGACTAAAAACGAACTGCCACAGCGGATTTGTCAATCTGTTGATATTAAATATTTCCAAATTACTTCTTCAATCTGGTTTCCAGTGATGTTTGATTTAACCAATATAAACCGTGTCACAATCCAAACAGTTAAATTGACAAATGCCAGATTTTTTGTAATTTGGAGTTTTATTCTTTTTAGAAAAAAATTAGCAACATTAGTTACATTTATTTTGAGGAACCAAAGTTATAGCACGTGCTTTAAAAATGTTGGGATATGTTCTACTAGCCCTAAAATGACAAGTAAAGTTTTTAAAATTACAATAAGTATTTTCTTGACGGTAGAAACCTCAACAGCCTTTTAATATTAAACTTGTCTATTTGTACTTACAAAATCAGTATTAAAAAGTATCAATTGCCGCTGTGTTTGTGGGGCCCAAATGACCCAGCTGTCGACGGGTCCTTAAACCCCACACTCCACTCCACTCCACTCCACTCCACTCCGCTGTGTTTGTTAACATGTTTGTACTCAGCATTAAATTCTTCCTTACTCAATGGTATATTTATTAACCCACAAATAAAATTACACTATTAAAAGCACCAAATTTGTGTGAAAAAAGGTTACATTTATTATGTAATTATCAGTGTGAGTAGATTTTCTACAAATGCGAAGATTTAATTTATTCTAAAATAAGAACAATTTCGAAACTAAAAGCTTCACTTAGTAATATTGCAATATCTTCTATAGCTGGTTAGTTTCGAGTTGTATACAACTTATTTTCAAAGGTATCCAAACAAGTTAACTTGTTTGTTAACAACTTGAAAATAGCCAGCTGTGGAAGATCTTGCAATATTACTAAGATAAGTGAAGCCACCGCCAACGCCATCATCATTATTGCTGTTGGTAATGGCGTTACAAAGAAAAGGAGAAAGAACTCATACTATGGGTGTCGCGAAGGGGAGGCAGGGGGGGGGGGGCGGCGGGCTCCCTTTGGAAGTTGGTGAACTTGATGTTCAATCAATTACTGACTATTGAACTATTATTTTAATTTTGATGTAAAGAGCAATTTTTATTTAGCAAAAATTAATACAGTTATCTGCAACAAAGATTATGAACTTTGACACTAAAATAATGAATTAATATTATTTGATTGCAAATTTCCAATACGTGCCCGCCCCCCTCCCCCCCATGGAAAAAGGTCTGCCGACACCCATGACTCATGCCATTACACCTAATCTAGGAACGACAAAAAGTGACAACGTTGCTTGTCATTTATTGAGGAACATTCTCTTCCCATCCCTGAAGTGTGAACACGACCCAAAACAGTGCGGCACAAGTGGAATACATTTGTCGAGCTACCCCAAAGCATGTATGTGTATAACACACCAGTGCTACTACCACTGGTATTGCTACCATTATTGTCCTAAATATAAACAAACTTAACTTCCCCACCCCCTCGTAAGAAAATTTGATTCGAACACTACTCAGTGCCATTGAGTAACCTAAGTTTTCACTGTTTACCTTAAATATACGTCACTCTAATCTTATAGGGGGTGTAAGTCCTACATAAGGGGAGGGTAATCAGGCAAAGAAGAAGAATGGTCACCATATTGCACTTCCTTCATGTGTGCAGAGAATTTAAATACTGATTTGCAACAGTTCCCATCAGCAGCATTTAGAACCCAGATCGTATCGTATATAACGCAACGGTCGTAATACTAAACTGTGAAGTTCACAATATTTGCTAAACTGAGCTCTGACAATTCGTTCTTCATATTATTTTAAAGGTGGTAAGTAAAGGTAGGAGTTTTGAACGTGGGCGTGCAATCCATCCAGGGCCACCTGGTGAGTTATTGATTTTTGGTACAAAATCAATGGCTGGGGACTTGACGTCTGAAACGCATGTCTGGGACATACTAGAGCCAGTTTCGGACTATACACAGACCGAAGAACAAGTGTTTACAGGTAAGATAGATCACTACTTTTAATGTAAGGAAAGTTATGTTCTTATGTTTAAATCCTTGCAGGATCACACGCGTAAGTTACAAACACGGTGTTAAATATGTTTCTTGCATAACACTAGGATACTTGCACCTGCCGATATGCATGTAATCCATACGGCACGGGGTGTGCGAGAGGGCTCTCTGTAATTTCTAACCTAATCTTAATAATATTAATTTTATGAAGCTTCATTTAGTGAGGCTGGATATGAAAGGTTTTCCTGTAATCAACACGTTCGTTTATTGGTTAAGATTGCGTACCTGTTTGTTAAAACACTTCACATTATTTTTCGCCAAGATGTAGCATTCTGTTGCACAAGTTGTGTGATACCCGTAATTTAGCACTTGCTTCTCAAACGGCACATTCCTTACAGATCTATTGTGTCCCGTGTCATACAGCCGTGTTCTGAAGCTACCAGATTCCCTTAAGCGCTGCTCTATTGTCATAAATGCGCCATGACACGTCGATTAGGAAATAGTTCTTGATATATCCGAAGTGCATTCGTTGAACATCCTTCAGCTCTTCCGTACATCAAAACCATATTCGTCATTTCGGCGTTCGTATAGCGCTCCATATTGCTTGGATTTACTATGTAAGTACGCGCATAATTCTCCCTGTTGGGAAGGAATGCGTAGTTTCACACCGAAGAGGAACCTTGGTACTGTCCGAGTCATTAGTCGGCTTTTGCACAAGTAAATGCCCTTTGCGCCATTACCTGAAAGCAAGGAGTAATGCTTTTGTTTTCGTGGCTGGTGCATCCCAATAACTTTTGAGGTTCGCACACCAGTGGTTCCTACACTGCCTAATCACAAAATAATGCTGCATTAAATTATACCTAAAAGAATTTCCAAGCTGCGACACCGAAATTCGGACTTTTTAAACTATAAACTACGAAACAGCTATATTCGTTTGGTATCGTTTCGAAACAACCTGTATATAGAGGCGTTAGTATGCCCAAAGTTGTAAAACGGCAGAGAATAACATGTGAATTGTTACGTAAAACAAAAGTGAGTAGAGAAAACAATATGAATGTAATACGTTGTATTTCTATTTCAAACATAGCAAATTGTATGTTGAAGGGCGAATAGAGAAAGATGTATGATTGTGTCCCATAAAGGAAGAATTAGTAGAGGAAACTGTGTGAATGTAATACATTGCATTTATAGTTTAATCATAGAAAATTGTATGAATTGTGTGTTGAAAGGCAAACAGGATATATGTATGTGCTATGTATAAGAAAAGCGACTAGAAAACCATTTGAAAGTAATACACTCTGTAGTAAAATGGTTGCCACAAAAACTTTCTCCATGAAAAAATCGAATTTCGCAATGATCGGTCAAGCTGTTTTCGGGTTTAACAGTTACATATATACAAACACCCATTTCTTATACAGGGTGGAAGTGAAATAATCCGCCAGGCTATAACAGCGAATTTTTCATGTTGTGAATAACAAGAAAGTCTAATACCAAAATGTTGAAAAGTTTATAGTTTATAGTTGCCTTTTTGTTGCAATAAATTGTGGGTTTTTGAAATTTAATTTACACAAAAACCGTTGGATCTATTGAAATACGCCAAAGGAAAAAGTTGTCATTTATTCAATTTTCTATGAATATAGCCACAAATCAAGAACCTGCAATCAATAATAATTCAGCCAGGTGACGATAAATTGTTTTGATAAAAATATTTTTTCTATAAAATTATAAACTTTTCAACATTTTGGTATTATACTTTCTTGTTATTCACAACATGAGAAATTCGCTGTTAAAGTATGGCGGATCATTTCACTTCCAACCTGTGTATAGGTGATATGAATTGTTTGTAAAAGAGTGAGTGGAGAAAGAGATGTGATCGTTTTACCTAAAAGTGAGTGGAGAAAACAGTGTGAATATAATAGCATTTCTATTTTCAACACCCAGAAAATTGTATGACTTACTTTTAAAAGGGCCTAATTTTTTTTTTGTAAAACCGTGGGTTTTGTGGAAAATTGTTTATAGAAGAGCGAGTAGAGAAAGAGAACGTGTTACCTGAATCTGAGTAGAGAAAACTGTGAATGTGTATTTCAGACACAAAGAAAATTGTGTAAATTATTTGTAGAAGAGGGAATAAAAACATGTTCTTTTTTTTAATCATATTTTCTCAGGCAAGAAACCAATGTAGAGCAACTTAAGCAAAACCTTATGTGAACACAAAATTTGATAAAAATGTATAGAACTGTTTCTGAGATGTACAAAATATATAAGAGGGAATAAAAAAATGATCTTTTTATGTAAAATTGCAGTTTGTCAGGAAAGACACCTACATATGTAGGTAAACTTAAAAGGCAAAATCTTATATCTATACAAAATTTTAACCAAATCTTTAGGGCCGTTCCTGAATTACCGGAAATATATGTACAAAAATTGCTCTGTAGAAGAGGAAATAAAAAAGTTATTTTTTCATGAAAAATCACGCTTTTGAGGAATGGCACTTATATAGATAAACATAGAAAGCAGAATTTTATATGCATACAAAATTTGAACTCACACACACACACCACACACACACACCACACACACACCACACACACACCACACACACACACACCACACACACACACACACCACACACACACACACCACACACACACGCACACCACACACACACCACACACACACCACACACACACCACACACACCACACACACACACCACACACACACACACCACACACACACCACACACACCACACACACACCACACACACACCACACACACACACCACACACACACCACACACCACACACACACACCACACACACACCACACACACACCACACACACACACCACACACACCACACACACACACCACACACACACCACACACACACCACACACACACACCACACACACCACACACACACCACACACATACACCACACACACCACACACACACCACACACACACCACACCACACCACACACACACACCACACCACACACACACACACACACACCACACACACACCACCCACCACACACACACACACACACACACAGTACTTGTTAGATATGTTACATTCACTGTTATTATTTACTTACGTTATATTTCATTACTGTATTGTTCCTTCTTTTACTTCAGCGTAAAACATTTCCAAACTACCAATGACTTCTGTTTCCTATTCATGGAGCATTGAGGGTCCTAAATTATGAGCTGAGGGACTTAGGTACAAAAAGTGACAATGGGGCATAGTTGAATCATCAGTTTAACTAACATCCAGTGACCACCGAAGCAGGGATTTCACTTGTTCACTCATATAGTGACCTTTTGCTACTTTGGCATACTCACTTCGTTTTCTCCAAAAATGTTAGTTTCTTTTCCAAATGACTTTTCACCAGTATCATTTCCAAATATTCTTGAAGCCAAATTTATTGATGTGACTGTGTTTCTCATGAAATACCACTGGTTTAGAAAAACTGGCAGATATAAGGTGTAAAAATGTCAGCAGTAGATTATTCCTGGTTCTGCAGTTTAATGAATGGTTTCTGTATTTCATACGTAATGCATCAATTTCATCTTTTATAGCATTGCAAAAGGAGATTATTGCTTGTTTGTTAGTTTTCTCATTAGTAAAGTTGTAGTGGTGTACAGATGAGAGCAATATATGTGATTTTCTACTTTTTGATGCAAAGTATGACTGTAATATCCTATCTCTGTTTTTATTGGGCAGATATTCTAGCATAATTTCTTTGTTATTTAATTTCACAGTGCCTACATTAGTCGGTTTATGTCTTAGCAATTTCTTTGCAGGTTCTATAAATGAATTTTTTTTTTCTTGACTCCTCCAACGTAATGTCATATCGGACAGTGAGTGACTGAAATGGGTGAAATGATGCTTAAATGAGACCGAGGTCCATGGAGCTTTAAGTTACCTGACATTCGTCTTCTCGGGATAAGGAAAAACCTCAGAAAAAACCCTATCCAGATAACTTACCCTAAGCGAGATTGAAACTCACGACCTCTTGAAGGTGAGGCAGACACGTTAAAACATCACGCTACAGAGGCAGGCTCTAGAAATGAATGGTAATGTTTACTTCCGTTACAATAAATACTTTTGGAAAGCTGAAGGCCTGTTTTGGTTTTGAAAAGGCCTTTCCTTTCTCCTCTGAAGTGTCATATAGTCGCTGTCTTTCCCCACATAGATGTAGACATCATAAGTGAATGAGGAATCTGCATCTTTAAGAAACATTATAGGACCTTAAACTTCAAAGCATGGTTGTTTCAAGAAAACAAACCACAAAGTGTAGCCAAAGAGATTGAGAGCTCTCTGCTACAAATTGCAGCCAAGAGATTGAGGGTCCTAAGCTACAGAGCATGGCCTAGATTTTTTTTAAGCTGTAACTCTAAAGCAATGAGAAAATGTAGCCCCAGGATCTGTGTAACTAAACCCCGAAATAGCAGATTTCACTCTCTCCCTTAGATTAGCATTCTCATAGGCAAGTCCTAACGTAATGTTGTTAGTATTACTCACGTTTGTTTTACTTGAATTTCAGTGGCCGACTTTTAAACCTTCACTATTACTGATGACATTAAATTACATACCAAAACCTATTAAGACATACAATGTCTCATAAAAGTATTCATCCTCCCTGCCTCATCACAAGACATATTATATCCAGACTAAGAAAACAACATTTTTGTATGTGAAGAACACTATCAATAACCAGGATCATATCCATGCTGCTTATGTGTCAGAATTTTGTCCTACAGGAGTTCTTTTGTATGCCTGTAAATCTACTGAAATGGGACCGTTCCTCTTAAGAACACTTAAAAGCCATCAGTGCGGACTGGGTTGAATCTGTGATCATCGGTCAAGTGCCTAACAAAATAAGGTTGGTTCATACAATGTTGGCGGCGCCGTGGCCGAGCGGTTAGCGCGCTCGCCTACCACCTAGGCGGCCCGGGTTCGAGCCCAGGGACCCACATGTGGTATTCGTGGTGGACGAAGCGGCGTCAGGGCGGGTTTTCTCCGGGTACTCCGGTTTCCCCCGCCATCTCATTCCACCGGTGCTCCATCTTCATTCCATGTATCATCAGTGTCACCGCCTGCGGTGCCGTTGTAGTAAAAGCGGGCGTTAAACACTACAAACAAACTCATACAATATTGATAGGCCTTGCTGGTGCCTCATCTTCAAGCAAAGGCACAGCCCTAAACACACAGCTCTGGTTGCAATACAACACTCCAAAATTGATGGAAATACCTCCACAGTTTCCATATACCCTTTCCACTGAGAATTTTTCCTACATTGTGGAAAATATCTGCTGAAACATAGGATATTAAACAAGGATAATCTGAAGATGGTGTTCTTGGAGGCGTTGGCAATTCCTGACATTGCAAATCATAGCTACTCCAACTGTGCTTGACACAACAACTGCACGGTTCGTTACTCAGCTGTGATGGTAAAAACTAAACTTCATTGTCCCTGCTGACTGTTTATATAATCTCTGAATTACTGACAACTTTTTTGGAAATCAGAGTTTCTTGAAGCTTCTATCGTAAGAATCTCGCACATCAATTGCTGGTAGAAAATGCTTACAATGGGCATTTGTTCTGAACTGCTAATGTCACTAGTAGGATAGCGCCCATTAAGAAGTTAGTGGCGTGAGGTAGTTCTCACATAATCCTGATCTGAAGCATGCAGCCAGCACGACATTATTTATATACTCTTTAACTTAAAATGAGTAGTTCTCGTATATACAAGTATATTTAAACGAGCAATTTCTGTGTATATATATTCCGCGCAACTTGGAAACGGCTCTAACGATTTCCATCAAATTTTGTATTCAGATAGAGTTTTGCTTTTTAAGTTCATCTACATAGGCGTAATTCCCGAAAAAACGCGATTTTACATAAAAAAATAACATTTTTTATTCCCGCTTCTACAGTGCAATTCTTGTATATATGTATTCCCGGTATTTTAGAAACGCTCTAAAGATTTGGTTAAGTTTTTGTATACATGCATATTACACTAACAGTGTTTTCTCTGCTCACTTTTAGGTAACACATTCACATCTCTTTCTCTACTCAGTCTTCTATAAACAATTTTCCATAAAAACATGATTTTGTACCAAAAATATTTTATCCCCATGTTCTGTATGCTTGAAACAGAAGTGCTATTACATTCACACTGTTTTCTCCTCTCACTTTTAGGTAACACATTCACATCTCTTTCTCTACTCACTCTTCTGTAAACAATTTTCCATAACCGAAAAACACTTTTATCCCCACCTTTAAAGTAAGTCAAACCATGTTTTGTATGTTTGAAACAGAAGTGCTATTACATTCACATTGTTTTCTCCTCTCACTATTAGGTGATACATTCACATCTCTTTCTCTACTCACTCTTCTACAATTAGGTCATGCTATTTTCTGTATGTTTGAAATCGAGATGTTGCATATTACATTCACAGTGTTTTCTCTACTCACCGTTAGGTAACACATTCACATCTCTTTCTCTACTCAGTCTTCTATGAACAATTTTCCATAAAAAACGTAATTTTGTACCAAAAACATTTTATCCCCACTTTTAAAATAAGTCATACCATGTTCTGTATGTTTGAAACAGAAGTGCTATTACATTCACTCTGTTTTCTCCTCTCACATTTAGGTAACACATTCACATCTCTTTCACTACTCACTGTTCTGTAAACAATTTTCCATAAAAAGCATGATTTTGCACCGAAAAACACTTTTGTCCCCACTTTTTAAATAAGTCAAAGCATGTTCTGTATGGTTGAAACAGAAGTGCTATTACATTCACATTGTTTTCTCCTCTCACTATTAGGTGATACATTCACATCTCTTTCTCTACTCACTCTTCTACAATTAGGTCATGCAATTTTCTGTATGTTTGAAATCGAGATCTTGCATATTACATTCACAGTGTTTTCTCTACTCACTGTTAGGTAACACATTCACATCTCTTTCTCTACTCAGTCTTCTATGAACAATTTTCCATAAAAAACGTAATTTTGTACCAAAAACATTTTATCCCCACTTTTAAAATAAGTCATACCATGTTCTGTATGTTTGAAACAGAAGTGCTATTACATTCACAGTGTTTTCTCCTCTCACTTTTAGGTAACACATTCATATCTCTTTCACTACTCACTGTTCTGTAAACAATTTTCCATAAAAAGCATGATTTTGCACCGAAAAACACTTTTATCCCCACTTTTAAAATAAGTCAAACCATGTTCTGTATGGTTGAAACAGAAGTGCTATTACATTCACACTGTTTTCTCCTCTCACTATTAGGTGATACATTCGCACCTCTTTCTCTATTCACTCTTCTACAAATAAGTCATACAATTTTCTGTATGTTTGAAATAGAGATGCTGCATATTACATTCACAGTGGTTTCTCTACTTACTTTTAGGTATCACATTTGCATCTCATTCTCTACTCACCTTTCTATAAATAATTTTCCATAAAAACGTGAGTTTGCACCAAAAAACACTTTTATCCCCACTTTTGAAATTAGTCATACCATGTTCTGTATGTTTTAAATAGAAATACTATTACATTCACACTGTTTTCTCCTCTCACTATTAGGTAACACATTCGCATCTCTTGCTCTACTCACTCTTCTACAAAGAAGTCATGCAATTTTCTGTATGTTTGAAATGCTCCATATTATATTCATGCTGTTTTCTCTACTCACTCTTAGGTAACACATTCACATTTCTCTCTACTCACTCCTCTACAAATAAGTCATACAATTTCGTGCAGTCGACGGGCCCCTAAACTCCATTCCACTCCATTTCGTGCATATTTGAAATAGAAATGCTACGTATTACATTCATACTGTTTTCTCTACTTGCTTTTGGGTAACACACTCATAACTG
The DNA here is from genome assembly GCA_030765045.1 of Tenodera sinensis. Taxonomy (NCBI): domain Eukaryota; kingdom Metazoa; phylum Arthropoda; class Insecta; order Mantodea; family Mantidae; genus Tenodera; species Tenodera sinensis. The sequence goes on along the minus strand of CM060974.1, from coordinate 53,185,399 downwards.
TTTCTCTACTTACTCTTCTAGAAATAAGTCATACAATTTTGTGCATGTTTGATATAGAAATACTCCATGTTACATTCACAGTGTTTACTCTACTCAGTTTTAGGTAACACCTTCACATGTCTTTCTCCACTCACTCTTCTACAAACAATTCATATCATCTATACAACTGGAATGTTTGTAGATATCTAACTGTTAATCTCGAAAACCTCTTAACCGATCACCGCGAAATTCGGCACGTATATGTATTTTTTTCATGGAGAGTTTTTATGGTAACAATTTTACTACACAATATATTACTTCAAATGGTTTTCTACTCGCTTTTCTTTTACGTAGTGCATTCATGTATCTTCTGTTTGCCCTTCAACATACAATTCATATAATATTCTAGGATTGAAATATAAATGCAGCGTATTACATTCACACGATTTCCTCTACTAATTCTTCCTTTACGAGACACAATCAGTCTTCTTTCGCTATTCGCACTTCAACATATAATTCATAAAATTTGCTATATGTTTGAAACAAATACAACGTATTACATTCATACTTCTTTCTCTACTCACTTTTATTTTACGTAACAATTCACATGTTATTCCCTATGGTTTATCAACTTCATACATACCAGCGCCTATACATATCTTATGTTGAAGAGTGATTAAATTCCAAAACAGTTTTACCGATCGCCATGAAAAGTGACATATCTAATTTTTTTCATGGCGAAGGTTTTTATGCAATCCATTTTACCACGCAATGTATTATATTCACATGGTTTTCTCTACTCCCTTTTCTTTTACCTAACATACTACTCCCTCTTCTGCAAACAATCCATACAGTTTTCCATACACTTGAAATATAAGTGCAACGTATAACATTCACATGGTTTTTTCTACTCATTTTTCTTTAGTAAAACACAATCACATTTCTTTCACTACTCCCGCTTCGACGAACAATTACGAACAATTCATACAATTTCCTATATGTTTGAAACATAAATGCGTAGTACATTCACATGGCTTTATCAACCAGCTTTTCTTCCTGTAGTATTTGTTATTCTTCAACATTGCTTTTGCTGAGTGTCGCTCCGGTGTTTTAATAAAAAATAAAGAAATAGTTAAAAAAGTAAAGTAATCACAATTGGTGTCAGGAGTGCGACGAAAAGCACGATATGGAACACTTGATGAAACAAATGTTAGCCAAGATGGACATAATGGGAAATAAAATAAATGCCGGAATGCGGCAGAGGAAACAAATATGAAAACCGAATTGGAAAAATGTAAACTACGGAATAGAAAATATGGGAACAAAAATGGAAGCCAAATTCAAATGTAAACTCCTAAACGGAAAAGATGAAGACGGGAATTCCAATATGAAGACAGATCTATCGGAGAATACTAACGAGCGACTGGCCGGGGTTAAGGAAGTCATGGAAGAACTCTACGGAAGTATGAAGGACCTTGGCCAACGTGTTAAGGACAGTGGGACGTGTGGAAAGCACAATACTTGTGTTTAACTACACACTTTTGAAAAATCAAAATTCATTGGTTTGCTTTGTCACAGGAAAATGAAATTCATACCATGTAACAAGCAACTAGTTCTTAACATGTTGATAATGTAAAATATGTAATATAAGTTCATACTTTTTCTCAGAAGGTTTCTAAATTGACGTCACCAAACAAAATTTTCAAAACACATGTTATTATTTAGGTACACTTAGTGGGCGTAATTTTTTTTCACAGAGAATCCAATTTGTTAGGAGAGGTTAAGTACTTAGTGGTGCATAAAATGAGCGGATTAAGTCGGTCTGGGTGGCTCAGTTGGCTAGACGCTGGCCTACTGATCCCAAGGTCGCGGGTTCAAACCCGGCCCAGGCCGATGGTTTTTAAGTGTGTTTAAAAACGACAGCTCCATGTTAGTAGATTTACTGGCATGTAAAATAACTCCTGTGGGACAAAATTCCGGCACACCGGCGACGCTGATTGGATTCTGGAAATTGACAGCGTCGTTAAACAACAAAATAATTTAAAATTTGAGCCGATTACAACTTTTATATATCGAAATATATGGACAAAAATGTTTTTTGAAGTTTATAAAAATATTCCTTCCCTTAAAATGCAGACATTTTAAATTTTTAAAAATTCAAAATGTTGTATTTCAAAATATATTTCCGCTCATTTTATTAAACTTAATGGTTTGTAACACTACAAAAAGTTTTAGATGTCTAACTTAAGTAGTTTCTGAGTAAAGTGTACCCAAACTTGCAAAATTTAAACTTGCGGGAAAATGCAAAAAAACTAAAACAACATGTTTTTTAGCTAGCTCACCAAAAGTTAAAACATTCCTGCACCATAAACTCCTTGTTCCAGTGGTTCTTGCTCTTCTCTTTTCGTCTTTAATCTTCTTCTGGCAATTCTGGCCTCTCTGGTTAACTGTTGAGTTAATTTTTCTGCAGTGCTGAGTCGATTGCGATCCACTGTGTTTAGGCCGGATGTAGTATTGCAGCCCACATGAATGCCTGACTTGTTCAATACTTTCACCCTCCCTGCACAGTCATCATTAAAACACACCACTGCATCTAGAACACCCACTTTTAGGGTATTGATACTCACAAACACAGTCTTGGGAATGCGTTCCCATATACAATGGTGAAAACTTTAATTGGGGTTTTGTGTTTCCATGCAACCACTTTTTCACCAAATCAGGACTGGAAAGATCCCTGTAAATAGGTTTGATTGCTTCCATGACTACTAAAGGAAGGGAATGCTTATCGGAGTAGTTCACATTAGCAGCCAGAGCTTTGTTATAACCACACCAGCAATCATCGGTACCAGGAGGACAGAGTGCATGTTGAGGATTCTTGTCAGTGGAACACTTATGGAAGAAAGTGGACCATACTGCTCTTATCATTGTATCCACATCCTTGCCAACATTTCTCCTTATATCATAATAGTGTTGCAATTTATCTATTGCACTGTCTGTTAGTCGCCCCTTACCAGTAAGTGGTGTACCATCGTCGCACTTTTTGCCCTTTATTTCCTTTCTCAATTTTCTTAACCTGGATCCCATTCTTTTCTTGACATGTCCACAGCACTCAAGTTTATTTACTACAGTATCTCCATACACTTCTGAGCTGCGTTGTCATCTAAGCAAAAGCTGTTGTCATCATCTGGCTGTGCATGAGACAATTTTTTCCCAAAAGCAGAAATTTTAGTACAACTAGGAAGGTTAGGTAAACTTTCAATTTCACTATTTTTTGTACTTTTGCGTCAAAACACAGTCTTTCTTCTACCAAAATGCTTTACTCTAATCGTATTTGTAGCAAAGCTGGACACCACCTTGAATAAATAACACTAAACACGATAATTTGATCTTAAACAAAACTGCAACTATAACCCACATGTGCTTGAAAAGTAAACAATTCGCCATATTGTGAGAGCCTTCTGCAATATACATGCAGCCACATCGGCAGCAGAGATGCCAACAACAAGCATAAAAGTTACCGCATAGCTCTGCTGCCACAAATCACAAAGATATAGCAATTTTAATATCAATGGTGATGCAGAAGGGGCGTCACCATGGTGACGTCATGTTTAAATCACCATATAAAGCACTTAAATATTAAGAATACCTATAATGCAAATATATCATTGGACTCGTAAGCTCTTGTAGATTTTTATAAGACACAAAACAAAAAATCGATTTCTTGAGCCCTTCACAAGTCCCACTGTCCTTAACGTCCTGGAGCCAAGAGCTGAACTCCATAATGGAACAAATGTTAGACGAAAACCTCAGACTGGGTGGATATCTACGGGGAGGCCTGCTTTCAGCAGTACACGTTTTACATCTGAAATGATGGTGTTTATGAAATATTTTTATGTATTTCTATATCTCTTGTATCTCGGACATTACTCTTAACAATTGCGACAAGTAGTTTTATTTAGTTAACGTTTTGCCTTTCAGGTTTATCTAAATAAGTATCATCTCCCACAAAAAACAAGATTTCACAAAAACAGAGGCGAAAAACGCCGAGCGAAGCTCGGTCACCCAGGTACTGAATACTTATTTGAGTGATTGTACAGGACCACAGCACAGAAGATGAAGAGCAACAATATTATTAGCCATAGTAGCTTTATAAGTGATGATTCTTTGTTATGTGGGAATGAAATTGTACAGTATTCTTGTTGAACTAAAGAATTATGTGGATTGTAATGTATTAAAATAAGTCCAAAAATTGAACGTTGACAAGAATAGCATAAGATTGCATAAAACCTCAAGGTTAACTTTGTAATCACCATTGTGTTTGGGCCCAAATGACCTATTTGTTGATAGGCCCTTATACCATACTCACTTACTGTAAGCTCTGCTATGTTCAAGAATATAGAATTGCTTTTGGAATAATATAACTTAGAGTATGTTTTACTGTAATAATACACTTCAAATCTAGATTACCATAACTGTAAGCAAGGAGGTTATGGATCTCTGAATGTTAAAAATGCTCGACTGGGTGTGCAAAAGCAGTTAAGCCAAAAACATCATGAGAAAAAATAAATTAAAGATTAAAATCAATTTCCCAAATCCCTTATGTGCCAAAACTATACACAGTTTGCAGAAAAATATTTGTTGGTTAATACTGTAAATATACACATCAGGTTTGAGAGGTAGAACTGGAACTTAAAAATTCAATGCCACAACTGGGATTTGAACCACAGACCTTCCGCTTACCGGGCGGCTGCTCTACCACTGAGCTATTGTGACAAACTGCAAGAATGGCATTAAATTCTCAAACCAGTTCGTATTTCTCCAGTTGTGGCATTGAATTTTTAAGTTCCAGTTCTACCTCTCAAACTTTGCCCACACACGGCTTTTGTGTTTAAAAACACCAACAGTAAGTTTGTTGGCATAAATAAATAATACACATCAGGTTGTTTTAATTCCTGAAAATGTTCATCCCTTATGTAAGGATTATCTGAAGGTTTCGAGGGTGGATGCGTGACTTACATGACTTTTCACAGTACATGTTGACATATCCACTTCCACACAAATGTTGAACTAATGGTTTCAGCTGAACATTTATTGCTTGCCACTAGAATATACATTGAACTGTATTTTTAAATATGTAATCAATTCTTGTAGTTCCCATGGGGATAAAATACCACCATATTTATATAGCATTCACATTTAACAGAACTTGAGAAAATGACAACATAAAATTAGTACAAGGATAATGAAACAAGGCATATCACTGTGGTAATAATAACCTAACAGCCCATACCACCTAGCCATTACGTTCCCCCACCTCTTAAGTACGACAGGCGTCATGAGTGTGGTGCAGTACTGGTGCTCAGCACCCTGGTCCCTCCCAGCCAGTTATGTAGTCTACGCAACCAGGAACGAAAATTTTCAATCAAGTAGCTCCTCAATTGGCCTCTCAGGGACCTAATGAGGCTGAGTGTACACCGTGTCAGGTCTCTCAGTGGGAGAAAATCCATGCTGGTGCCGGGAATCGAACCGTAGTCCTTTGCTTGTCAAGCAGAAGCACTACCATCACACTAAGGAGACAACCCCGATATCACTGTAGTATTTGAAAATAATGCCTTATAATCACATAGTAAATATTACATTTTTAGCCTTTTATAAAATGTTAAATTTAATGAATTTGGTAAAATATAACATAACACTAAGCAGGGGCGGCGCGTCCTATGTGTTCAGTGGTTCAGTGAACCCCCAGAAAAAATGTATTTGTCCAAATTATATTTAAACAATCATTTTTTTGTTTCTTTCTCGTGTTAGGCAATTTTATGTGCATTTTCAAAGTATTTTATCGTATGAAAGACTTTTAAGTCGTTCAGATAGCACACATACGCGCTAAAGTTTGCCCAGACATTCCCGAGGTTCAATTTCCTTTGTGAACCTCCGAGTGTAAGCTTAAAGGTGCTCTTTTGGCAGGGAGAGACAAAATGGGAGGTCGCTAGGTATACGTGGATATGCGCTGGTCCAAGCCAGCTCCAACCCAACTGCAAGTAGGACTCTGGCAAAAACACACGAATCGACCCGAACTGAAAGCAACCTAACCAGTACAATTAGCACGTGTTTTCACTGTAATAATGGAATGGCTGTCTACAATCGTTTATCTGTATTACAGTGTATCAGTTATTTACTTGTGCTTTAGTGTTTATTTGCTATTCATCAGTTCTTAGAGCTATGTTCCAAGAAGAATGAATAGCTTTCAATGTCCTATAGAAACAGACTTCTCAGCTTTAAGCTTGAAAGAGAACTGTGGAATAAAGAAGCTCAGTAGGCCGATTCCTCCTCTCAAATTAATACATGCGCAAACAAGCCAAGGTAAGACACATTGCAGGTCTTTTAATGTAAATATAAATAAAAGAAATAGATTTGCAGTTTATTTCCACAAATAAGCTATTTGGTTTTCCATGCTTGCTGTTTGCTAAGGGTAAATATACAAGCTGGAGATGCACTGGCGTGTCAGATCTGTCATCTAAAACAGAAGGTTAAGAAGCACGAAGAATCTATTTAACATAAGAATGCTTATTTGGATTTATCAGTCCTTGTAAAAACAGAAATTGTGCAACAGCTTAGCTCAGCTTTCAGACAGAATATAGAAAGACACAATGACAACGTAAGAAAAAATCGCTATATTATTTCCAAAATAATTGACTATATTAACTTCTGTGGCGAGTTTGAACTTGAGTTACGTGGACATGATGAAGCTGCAGAATCTAACAATCCTGGAATATTCAGTGTCATAATAAATTTGACTTTAGCTTTGGATGCAGTTGTAAAAGAACACATGAATTATGCTACAGTATTTAATGGTACAGCCATGGAAAAAAATTATTGAGCGCTTTAGGAGAGCAGAATATTTCTAAATCCCACGTCGTGCTGCAGCGCGGCTTACACAAGTCTATATTTCCAAGATGCAACCTGTGTTTATTGATAGTCTCTGTTCCATATGATGGACACGCAAACACCCTGTGTCTCAAATCACCATTCACATTTGTATCTGCTCCTGATAAAGAAGTGTAGCAAACTGCCTATTTGTGGAGGAATGTAGCAGCAAAGGAAATATGTCACATAATGATACATCAGAGCCAACAGAGGTTTGAATTCTCCACTCACTTATTGGCCACTAATTTACTTGACCAGCACTTCTTTCTTCGTTGAAAAATAAATTTCCTGAAAAAATCCTTTCTGACGCGCAGTCCTCTCCATTTTAAATAAATCTAAGTCTAATCAGAAATACAGATCATTTATTCTCGAAATGGTTTTGAAGAAATTAAAAGTGCAATAGCCCTTCTAAAGCTTTTTAATGGAAAATGACCTGCAAGAACTCTTTGGTGATGTTATGAAATTGTTGAAATTAGTAGCTACTATTCCAATGGCAACGTGTGAAGCAGTGAGATGTTTCTCCACTTTGTATGGATCAAAACATTTCTTACAAGCACCATGGATGAAGATAGCTGTCTACTCTTGCCGTTCTGCCTATTGACAAGGAAATGATCCACAGTCTTTAATATTTCAACGAGAGTCATAGGCAGATTTGCCAAGCAAAAGGAAAGGAGGATGGAGTTTCTCCACAAATATACCTTTACAGGAGATTCAACCCCATCAATGTCATCAGACTGGTCTAAGGTAATTACAGAGCTACGGAAATACGTTATGCAATTTAGAAAGGTAAACTACATAATGCACTAAAAGTAGTGGTCCCCCTGTTATTTTAGGCACAAGCCGCCATTTACTCCAAGTAAAAAAAACAAGACAGTTTATTAGTATGACTTTAATATCATGCACTCTCTTTAAATTTCCATGAAATATTTTCATAATCCAAAATATAATGAATAATAAAAACACATTCTTCACCCAACATCGTCATTGATATCAGTATTTGAAAGGGTACTAAGAGCACTTTCAGATCTTTTCAGTATTCTAGAATTCCCAGAATGTGGCCAAGATAAATGAAAGTAGGTCCAGTAAGTCCTAGTTTTGCTAGGTTTACTGCATTTAGATCAGAATACTTCTTAAAAGTTTGATACCTGCAGATTCATTTCCTCTTCTGAGAAAACTGAGAAATCTGAAATCATTTTTCCTTAACTTGTACTTGAGAAATAATTTCCCCAAGGAAACCTTTTGAAAACACAGCCACTGCATGTCTCTCCAAATGATCTTTTGTCCAGTTATGCCAACTTTTCCTAGCACAAGTTCTTTTCCCAGCAATGCTGAAAAGTCATAAAGGTCCTCTTTAGACATACCACTGACCACAAATGGCTTGTTCTTTCCTGATAAAAAAGTTGCATCCAGTAGAGATGATGATGAATAGGAACACGATACTTTCATTTCTTTTTTTCTATGACTGCATGATCTCCAGCACTCTCCATGTGTGTATGACCTAATATTAGGAATTAGTGGTCAATAGATTGGGTGATTGGGTGTTGCTGAAGTGCAAACATACACATTATGGCAATGTGGCTGTTTTTGTTTTGTCCTTGGTAGGAATCAGAATGCATGAGCTATTTTTTACACTTAGATGAAGTTGTTTAAATTAATTGTAAAGGTAAGATCCTATTCATTAATCCCTGTTGAGACTTGTCTTTTGTGCTACATGAAACAAAATCCTTGCTTGTCATCACAGCAGTGAACATTAAGTTTTAGCTCTACAGCTGTCTTTTGTAGAAGGCAATGAAGTGACTGACTACTGGAGTTGGCAAGCATTGTTGTAACTTGAATGCTATGCCTTTCCTTGTAAGATCATTTCTTGAGAGTGACTTGCCAAGTCAACCTTTTCTTGCTGCATTTCTTACTCTCAAACTCAAGTATCTTTCACCTTCAGAGATCTCTATCTTCAGCTTAAGTCTATCACATGTCTGGTATGTTTCCACTTTTGGTTTCTGTAGTTCAAGACCATCAAAAATACTTTTGTATATCCTCCTAGCAACATGTTGTCCAGGAATAGCATTTAAATATTCTTTGTATAAGTAGTTAAAGTGATACAAGATGGTAAATGGTTTCTGTGTTTTACTGAAGTGGTATACAGAGTTGCAATAATTTATTCTTTAATGTGTATTGTTGACAAGTCAGAGTTTGTTGTTTTGCATTACTCAATCTTCATATTAGTGCAGTGAAAATAAATACTTAGCCACCAGATAGGTGTAGTGTCAAGCTGGATAAGCCTTTTAAATTTGTAGTGCATAGCAAGTTAAGTCAGCTCTTTTACTGACTTAGCCAATTTTGCACTGCTGGTTTGATGGTGTATGCGCATGCAGAACTGATGACTTCATGACATACCTCCTTTGGCACACTCGTGTTACTCAGCTATTATAAGTGATATGACTTAACCGATTAGACACATGGATAGAGCACACAAAATTACATCAAAGGCTGTGGAGAACTCATTTTCGATATCTTTTGATTTAACTGCTTTTGCACACCCAGTTGAGAATGTGATACTTAACATTTTACACCAAATAACCATCATTACTTTGTAGAACTTTATGCTGTGTATTGAAATGAAATGTAGTTTTAACTATCAGCAAGCAAACTCATGAATGTTACTAATGTGTTTCTTTTTCCATAGGTCTGCTATTCAAGTTGAAAAACAGAACTGTTCAAATGCAGCAAGTATTGTAAAATGGATATTAAAGAAGAATCTTGCTTGCTGGACTTTAGTTCAGAGAATGAGAGAGATACCAAAGACTTTGTAAAGGTTAAGATTGAAAGTGTTACAAGTGGTATTTATATCAAACAAGAACCTGAAGATTCCACATCTTGGTCACAGAATGAAGCCATTGATCAAGCCACTAAAGATGAAATTGATACCAAAATAGATATTAAAGAAGAAAACTGGAGGTTGGAAAGAGACGATTCATTTATTAATTATGATATTAAGGTAAAAGTGCATCACTTTTATGTTGCTTTTTCTTATTTTCTTCAATGTCCAACACTAACATGTAAATATCAGGAGTTTAAGAGGTAGAACTGGAACTTAAAAATTCAATGCCACAACTGGGATTTGAACCACAGACCTTCCGCTTGCCGGGCGGACGCTCTACCACTGAGCTATTGTGACAAACTGCCAGAATGACATTAAATTCTCAAGCCAGTCCGTATTTCTCCTGGTAAACCACAAAGGCAGTCTCACATCAGAAACAATTACCCCAATGGTGACTTACTATTGCAAGTACTTTATATCCCAGGATTAAATAACCTTCAGATGGTAATTATTATTTATTTATGCCAACAAACTTAAGTTGGCATAAATAAATAATAATTACCATCTGAAGGTTATTTAATCCTGGGATATAAAGTACTTGCAATAGTAAGTCAACATTGGGGTAATTGTTTCTGATGTGAGACTGCCTTTGTGGTTTACCAGGAGAAATACGGACTGGCTTGAGAATTTAATGTCATTCTGGCAGTTTGTCACAATAGCTCAGTGGTAGAGCGTCCGCCCGGCAAGCGGAAGGTCTGTGGTTCAAATCCCATTTGTGGCATTGAATTTTTAAGTTCCAGTTCTACCTCTTAAACTTTGCCCACACACGGCTTGTGTGTTTAAAAACACCAACAGTAAGTTTGTTGGCATAAATAAATAATAATCAGGAGTTTATTTTGCCTCAAACAGAAAGAAAATGTATTTATACACACACTTTTCTCACTGTGCAATTAACCACCTCCATATCACACCATTAGTTGCAGTACACAAAGAATATACTGTTTTGAAAGCATTTTCATTAAGCAGGTTTTTAAGTTCATGCTATCAAGCAAGCAAAGCTAGACTTTGGTAGCATGATTTTTAATTGTATTTTACAGCCAAGCCCTTAATCTCCAAGAAATATTGCATCAGGTACTTAATTTATGTTGTGGTTGTAACTGAGTGGTAATTAATTCAATTACTTATGCTTTGTTTTGAGTTGAATAATGGGTATGCTATCATAGTTTAATGCTAAGTTGTTTGCTTCAAGTCACATGTTGAGCTTGCTTGGTGGGAAATCCATGTAAGATTTATCTCCAAATTCTTGTTCACTATTATGGAAAATGTAAACATTGAAATAATGACTCTCAGAGTTAACGACTCTGTGTTATAAGAAAATGTTTCATTTTGTCCTTATAATCACAAAAACGTATAAAACTTTACAGTCATCACATTGCAATATTACACTGCAAAATATAAAAACATTTAATCCTTTTACAAAGTTGCCATCATTTATACTGGGATTAAGCTTTGTACTGAAATTGCTTTAAACATGTTTGTCCATTACATTATATTATAATGCAGTTTGTGCTTTGAGATGAATGGGTTTCTTCTGATACCAATGCAATAAGCTGCTTTTCTTGGGCTGCATTAAAAGCCAACAAAATTAATAAACTATATAAATAGTGTATTTTAGTATAGTATTATATAATTTCAAACAACCATCTTTCTTGGTTGGCATTTAAAGTTTATGAATAGGCAGGTATTTTCTGTGGTAATAACAAAAATTTGTTTTCATTAAATAATCAAAAGCATTGTTTATCCTATGGCTTTCTACTGTATGCCTTGTTTTCTCTCATAGGCATTAAATAAATGTATTTCCATGATTTAAATTGGCTTATGTGTATGGCATGATGTGGAACAAGCAAAAGTTGTAACTTAGTGAGCATCATAATTTCCCTTCATGCTAACATGTCATTGGTTAATCCTGCCCATCCTGCTGCTTAGTTATTGAAGAGGGGTAAAGAGAGGAAAAGAACATGAAGCTAGGAAGGTTTCTTTCAACAATAATATCCTTGCATCTTACTAAATTTGCTTTCTCTACACCTGATGAGTGTGTGAGGGATTTTTAGAGCGACAGAGGTATATTCACAGGCTTTACAGGTGTTGCACCTTAAGTTCAAAGGAATCATAAACAAAACCACATGACAAGGTATTGACTGGTGTGCAAACTAAAACTTCCTGCTTAGCTTCAATCTCTTTCTTTACATAAGCAATTCAGTTGAAATGTAACACTAAGTTATTGTTATTAATATGAATTAAAAATGCTATTACTGTAACAGCTCAATTTATGAAACAAAATGAGATCTTCAAAATCACTTACAAATGTCTGAACCATTATACCAGGTGGTATAGTGTGCAGTTTTGTTTCCAGATAAGCTTTTAATGTTCTGTGTGCCACATGTGCTTGTTAGCTAACACTGGATTTCTGACAATGAAGTCATTAGTCCTCTTGCTCTCCAATACTTTTACCTGATGGATGGGGTGCTAGAAAAAGTTGGACATTTGCAGATGCTCAGAAAATACTGCTGTTAAGAAAGTCGTTGCTGCGAACTCACCACCATGGAACAACATATATCTAGAAGGTGGATACAAGACACTTTTATGGTGTTAAAATGCATTAAAAAATTCTTGATATGTTGTTGTTGTTGTTTTCTAGTGCCTTGCATCTGGCAATGAAGCCATTAGCATTCGTGCTTTCCAATACTTTTGAACTGTAGTTTCTTCTGATCTTAATGCTTCACAGGTCTTCAAGTGGTCTTCATTCATTTCTGCTGGATCGTTACACAGGACACATATCGGTGAGGCTGAGATACCTATTCTGTAGAGATGACTTGCCAAGCAGTCATGATTTGTCAATAGTCGGAAGGCTGCAACAGCTGTTTTCCTTGGTCTCTGGGGGATTATATCTGGATTGGAAAGTAGTGTAATCCATTTTTTATCTTTGGCATTTGTTTCTATTTCTTGTAGGTATGAATGACAAAAATTTTTAATGATCAAGCGTTTTATTGAGGAATATGAGAAATTGAATTTAGACTTTTGTGTTATTGTTGTGGCTTTCTTTGCAAGTGAGTCTGCAGCTTTGTTCCCCATGACTCCACAGTGTGCTGGAATCCATTGGAGATGAACAGTCTTATTAACTTTTTGGAGTTGTGTTAACATTTTGTAGCATTCTCTAATTTTTTTTGACTTCTTTGTAGTATTTGAACATATTCCCTGAATTGCAGCTTTAGAATCTGAAAGAATTACTGCCTTGTTAAATTTATTTAAGGGAAGATTTAATAATTGTCGGAGAGCAATGTATATAGCCTCTATTTCTCCATCATAATTTGTTGTGTCTCTGCCAACAGAATGGTAAAAGGAAAAATGTGAACATGTAACTCCAGCTCCAGTAAGGTTTTCCTTCGAGGATCCATCAGTATATATGTGCAGCCATTCTTCTGTGGGATACCTAGTATTGATTGTTTCCAGAGCTAGAAGTTTTTGTATTTCTTTTGGTGTGTCTGATTTACTTATTTCCTCTATTAATTCCAAATTGAAGGTAGGTTGCAATAATTCCAATGGATTTTCTCTAATAAGTAGATTTTCTCTGGTGTTAGGAATGTTCAATTTGGATTTAATCTGTGTTACCTTTTCTAGGAAACTACTATGAGTTTTAAGGATTGAAGGGGGGAGGTTCTGTTCTGTCCATTTAGAGTTTGGCAGTCGTAACATTTTCTCGTGTTGGAGCAATGCTTGTTCTTCTATTTTTGTTGTTATTGATGGGGTCCGTGTTAAGGCAAGCATGGCATCAATAGGTGTGGATTTAACTGCTCCAGTGATTAGGCGAAGAGCCTGATTTTGTATTTGTTCAAGTTTATTGATGTTAGCATTTGCTGCTGTTATTAAAGCTTCAGAACAGTACAAGAGGTTTGGTTTAATATACATTTTGTATGTTGTGTTAAGGACTCTCCTTGAGCAGCCCCATTTAGCACCAGCTAACCTTTTCAGGATTTGCAATTTCTTTTCAACCTTTTCTGAGATGTTTGTTATATGTTTTTTCCAACTTAGCTTTCTGTCGAAAGTGATGCCTAAGTATTTGGCATCATCAACTGCTTTGAGTGGTTTACCATTATAATTTATGCTAATATTAACTGGTTTGTATTTTAGTGTAAATAATTCATAATTTGTTTTTTCCACATTGATAGTCATGAGGTTTTTGGAGCTCCATTCATGTAGTTTGTTTAGGGCTGTTTCTATTCTGTCTTTAATTAATTCAGGTTTTTTTGAAGAGCCTGAAGTCCAAATGACTACATCGTCAGCAAATAGAGCAATTTTGGTTTCTAAAGTTTTTATTATTGATGGAAGGTCATTTATATATATGTTAAAGAGTGTTGTGCTCAGAACAGCACCTTGTGGAAGTCCTCGGTGTGTTTGTTTATATTTGGAAATGTATGTATTATATTTTGTGGCACAAAATCTTTGTGAAATAAACTGAGTTATCCACTTAAGCATGTTACTTTTCACACCTATTGATTGCAACTTCTCAACTAATTTATTTCTCCAGACTGAGTCATATGCTGATTTAAAATCAATGAATACTGCCAAGGTATCCTCCTTTCTATTGAAAGCTTCCTTGATGTCTTGGCTTAGTAGGAGTACATTTTCACTTGTACTATGATTCTGTCTGAAGCCGGTCTGTGAACTATTAATTAAGTTGTAATATTCTAGGAACCAGTTAAGTCTAGATGCCACCATTCTTTCCATCACTTTTGCAATAACACTGGTCAAAGATATTGGTCTGAAACTATTAATATTGTTTGAGGGTTTGTTTTTCTTTAAAATCGGGATGATAATGGCTTTTTTCCAGTCGGAAGGTACAGTCATTCTCCAACACGTGTTATACAGTTTAAGTAGGATTTCTTTTCCTTTCCTGCCAAGGTGTTTAATAAACTCTGGATGGATCTTGTCAGGTCCAGGAGATTTTTTGTTCTGTAATTGTTCTATTGCTAAATCCAGTTCTGTTTCATTAAAATCCTGAATAAAAATATCATTTCATATACCTTTTGGCTTACTAGTTTCTCTGATAGTTTTTTGGATAGCCTTATCTTGTTTTTTATACGCTTGGGGTACTCTTTGTGACTGAGCATAAAACTTGTTAAGGGATTCTGCTATTTCCCTATCTGTAGTTAAGCTTTTGTTATTATATTTTAATGGTTCAGTTGTATTTTTTGATAATTTTGTTTTATTAAGGAATTTGTATATTTTATTTCCATCTTTCCTATAGTCCATATGTTCTACAAAATTTGTGAAACTGGAATTCTTGATATGTAAAATAGACACTTTAAAAGCTTGCAATAAGTAACTTAGGTTAATGATTTCACTTCTTTTATGCTTTGTCCTATAGTGCTCCATATATATCCCAAATCCAGTATATTTACCTCAGATTAATTTTTCCAGAAGATAGGCATTATTTTATTCAGCACACAAATGCGCTGAGTTTTTGGCCTAAAAGCTTTGAATTTTCTTGTCAGATACAGGTGTTAAAAATAAATATATTTCTTCTTGTTCTTCCTTTCATGGAGATTAGACTACATACCTGTGCCATCTGGTCTCTTAGTCTTCTTTTTCCACGTGCCTGGTAATTTAAAATTTGTCTATGTAACCAAGATCTTCCCATTCTGTTAACATGTTCTATCCATTTTTACTTTCTCTACTACATATAGTAAAGTAGAGGAAGTATTGTATTCCACCCAAAAATTTTATTTTGAGATTTCACAGGAAATATATGTCTGAGGCCCCCTGAATCCAAAGAAAAAGCATTTTTAGAAAAAGGTCCATGTATGTGTCTGTCTGTGGACAGCATAGAACGTGAAAATGAAAAGTCTTGTAAAAACCAAAGCTGGTATGCCTCTCAAGAATGTGACACAAACATGTTGAAGAAAATTGCTTCACCCTAAACTACCCTTTACATGGAAAATGTTGATGTTCCTGAAAATGGCTCTAACAATTTTGATTAAAATGCCGTATGTTTGAGATATTTTTATGACAAATGAAATGTATATCTTGAATTTTCGGACTATAGCCCCTGTAGACATATTTACTCTGGATGACTTTTGCATAACTGGTAAACCATAAGAGATAGACCAAATCTTACTATAGAAAAATGTAGATCTTGCTAAAATGCAACATTTATGTCTGAATAAATTTTTTTGTAGAGTGAACCGCTCCGGAGATGTCTTGTTATTGGTGTGAGTTTTGGAGAACTTATATTTCTGTCAAATATAATATCATTATTAATTTTTTTATATGTTGATCATGCAAAGAGAACAGAATCTCAAAGCTTTAAAAGAGTTTACTAAGCCTACTGTATTCTCAAATTCCCCTTGCCCCTACAAGGAAATAGGTACAGGAAGTAAGCAATAAATAATTGCTGCAAATGTTTATCTCAACTAACAGATAGAAGATATAGGAATAACAGTTTGCAAGAATGGTTGGTATAAGAGTAGAGAAAGTCATGTGAGTGCAACACATCAGATTTTTCTCTATAATTTTGTACATGATGTAATATAGGAGTAATTTGTAATTGCTTTAATATCTCTGCACTTTCTTTTCTATCCTATAATGATAATATTTTAGAGATTCATACTTATAATTAAAACAGTGAACATAGTCTATAAAGATGAGTTAGAATTTTGAAACAAAATATATAATTAATAAACTATGAACACATCATTGTTTTCTAATATGTCTACTAAAGTCCTGTGAATATAATATTTATTTCTAACTATTGATGAAAAATGTTCTTGGAAAACCCCATTTCTTCCTTGTATGTTTTAATGGATGAATGTTATTTATCTAGAGAGCATGATATCTGTGTGTGGTAACTTCTTCTCTGTAGATTATACAAGGGTCACTACAAAAGTTTTGAGATGTGAGAAAATGATAGCTCTACAATCTTAAAATTGGTTTAAACTAGTGCCAAGATCTTCAACATTTTCATCAGGATTTTGGAGACATATCTGCTTCTCTCATTCCACAGTTTTCCGATGATTTCAGCAATTTTTTTTATACCTGATACCAGGGATGATTATTTAATGGTTTGAAAGGCTTTACTCTGCTTTGGTTTAATCTAGATGGGCCTATGGAGCAGAAATTTGGGGAATAGATGAGGGATGAAGTAAAGTGGATGTAATATTAAGAGGCTTTTAGAGTTAGGAAGGGTAGGTGTGAGGGGGTTATTGATGGAGAGAGCACTGAAGTATTTATTCCGAGTACAAGAGTTACCAGATGTGCACATAGTAAAAATGTCTGATATGTCAAGAAGAAAATTTGAGTAATATGTCTATCAACTGGCTGAGAAAATTCAGGGAATAGCTTTTTAAAAATGGATTAGGAGCTTTATAGGTTAGAATAGGCTCTTTTGGAACAAGATGTGGGAGGAAGTGAGATCGACGATGGAAGGTATGGATAGGCAAACACTGTTTGCCCAGATGAGGGATAAAAGTACACTAGCATATTATAGAGAACTCAAAGATGACCCATAAAAAGATAACTATTTGTACGAAAAATGAAAGAGAAGGGTTAGCTTGGTTTCAATTGGGCGTTTGGAAATTAAGGGAGACGAGAGGAGGGGTTATGCCAGGAATATGTCCAATTTGTGGTGAGACGGAAGATAAAATTCATGTTGTATTCCAGTTTAAAGCTACAAATGGTGGGAGGAATAGCTTAATAAGAAAGAAATGGTATGAGAGGTAGAACTGGAACTTAAAAATTCAATGCCACAGCTGGGATTTGAACCACAGACCTTCCACTTACCAGGCGGCTGCTCTAACCATTGAGCTACTGTGACAATCTGCCAGAATGGCACTGAATTCTCAAACCAGTTCGTATTTCTCCCAGCTGAGGTATTGAATTTTTAAGTTCCAGCTCTACCTCTCAAACTTTGCCAACACACGGCTTGTGTGTTTAAAAACACCAACAGTAAGTTTGTTGGCATAAATAAATAAGAAATGGTTGCTTAGGATTAAATAAAATTGTAATCAGAAAGATTTTTGAAGATAAGAAGCAGATATCTAAATTAGGGGAGTTTTTATGGAAGGTAAAGGTGAAATGGAGATGATCAGTGGAAAAACATGGAAATTAGATTGGTATTTAAGGGATAAAGTAATCTTTGTAAAATTTTGGCTCTATATATATTGAATCTAGTAGAGCCGGAATTATTACAAGGGCTAAGGGGTATATTATAACCAAACTGTATATAAAAGGATATTGTATAATTAAGAGAAAAATAAATTGTAATGAGTTGGATAATGGATATGACTGGCTAAGAGCCTAGACTGAATGCCTAGTCATATTCATAATATGTAATAACTTAGCACAAATTTAAACAATATATAGTAAAATCATAATTCCAGGAATTTAGAAGGAGCCAAATGACTTTAAAATATCAAGAAAGAAGCTTGCATCTGGTAATGGCAGTGACTGAGGAAAACATCACAGTGTTGAGAAAAATACTTCATAAAAATAATCACATAACATTTAAAAAATTGAGGCAGCATTGCAGAGTGATTTTCGAGCAGCTTTGAAAACCCTCTATGAATTCGTTCATGTGAGGAAGGTCACATCCTGATGAGTGACTCATAATTTGAACGAAAGAACAAACACATGCACATGTTGAATGGTGTGAGAAAATGGTCACAAGATTCAAAGGAGGAGACTGAAGACAGGTTTCTGACATCTTCATAGACGATGAAATCTGGGTTTATTAGTTTGATCTGAAGTTGAAGAAGCAATCAGTGGGTTGGATCTTTTCTGATGACAATTAACAACAAAAGTACTTATGATAGTAAGTCACCATTGGGGTAATTGTCTCTGATGTGGGACTACCTTTGTGGTTTACCAGGAGGAATACAAATTGGTTGGAGAATTCAATGTCATCCTAGTAGGTTCTCACAGTAGCTTAATGGTTAGAGAACCTGCCTGGTAAGCGGAGCGTCTGTGATTCAGATCCCAGTTGTGGCATTGAATTTTTCAGTTCCAATTCTATCTCTCAAACATTGCCCACACACGGTTGTGTGTTTAAAAACACTTAACAGTAAGTTTGTTGGCATAAATAAATAATAATTGTCCCCAAAGCATTGACAAGAAAATGGTGGCCTCATTTTTCTTAAAGGGTGGCTTTGTGGTAACCAAAGCACAGTTACTGCTAGTTTGTAAACCACAATTGGCTTCTAAAAAGTTTTAGCCAGGTTTTAGGAATGGCGGTCATGCATGGGACAGTGAGGGATCCTTCTCCATCATGACAATGTGTCCACACACATGGCTAACATCACCATTCAGTTCCTGGAGTCTACAGAAGCCAAACTTATGATTCGTCCACCATATGGTCCTTACCTAGCCCCATGTGATGTTTTTCTGTTCCCGGCGTAAAAACATTGCATGTGCAGAAAGAGATTTTCAACCCCTGAAAATGCCATTGCCCTCTATGAACTGGAGCTTGCAGCTCTTGAAAAAAACGTGACAGAACTGGTTTCAGTGAATGCAGAAATGTATGCAGTGTGGTGGCAAGTACTTTAAGAAAGTGCCACAATCAGCATAATTTTAAAACATTATTCTTGGCGTATCTCAAAACTAAAGTATTGACCCTCATACATAAAGTATCCATTTTGTTTCTGTTCCTCGTCATGAAAATAAGAGTTATAGGGTTAGAGCATGATTATGTATTTTACAAGTGCTTTATTATGTTACAGGACGAAACACAAGAAGACTTTTATTCCACAAAACCACCAAGGTAAGCTTTCTGATTCATTCCACTACAAGGGGCTACCTATTTCTATTAAATGTTTTTCATATTCCCCTTTAATGTTATGTATAATATTTTTTCACACTTAATGATCACAGAGGAACAGTTCAGTAAGTTATATCAGTGAGTGTCTCTAGACATATCATGTTCCCTTATCATGTACCATTATGTTCAATGTCTATATAATAAGGCAAATGCCGTTCACATATCTATACTAACTTTTAAATATCAAAGGGAATGCTTTAGTAACTTGTATTTCAAAAACAATCATAGAAATGGTAAAAGTGGACCACCCATTGTTAACCCAGCTGTTTCTTGAAAGAAATATCCACTACAATTAGTGAAATATGATCCAAACAGGGATTGGTTAGCTCAACAAGATCATTTATTAATTCATTTCATTTAATGCTTTTGAACTTAACCATGTAGGAGAGCTAGGAAATAAAGCCATTATATAAACAGAAATAAGTTTCTCACGAACAAGCAATACTGTAGTGCTTATGTACTCTACCAATTTAAAATAATTTTTAATAAATTGAAAAATATGTTGCTGTTTCTGAACACATTCTACTCCAACCTGTAATTGTGTTAACCACAGCACTAGCAGATTTATCAAAAATACTGAATTTTTTATTCAAGCTTTTAGCTAGATTATAAATAAATGAATTTATACAATTTATAATAGTTTTCATTTTATTTCCCAGTTTATGAATTATACATGATATGATTTATCACAGTGGAAGACAGGTTTCGCTGCTGTGACGTCAGCTCACTCAGCTCACATGCTCCCACCAAAGACCAGTTGGACGTGTGACGTCACAGCTGGGAAGAGGAAATGGCGTGCGGGACATCGTAATTTTAATGTTGACTGTTCACATAAACTAGAATTTATATATATATATTTCTATATTTCTAGTTTATGTGAACAGTTAACATATATATACAGTCATGGTATAACACAAATAGAAGAGAAATTATAACTATTTTGCCCGAGTTAGAGGAGAGCTATACAGAACAATTAGGTGGACATTTTCCAAAATTTGCCGTTTCGCTTTTCTTTAATTAGTTTGTCAATGTTAGGGCGTAATGTACAGCACATTTGTAACCGAAGACTGCATGTTAGATTGTGATCTGACAATATGTTTCGGGATTTTGACTTAGAAAGGTTCATAACAGAAAAGAATTGTTCGCACACATGCGTAGAACCAAACATACATAATATCCGTGCAACAAGTGCATACAACCTCAAAAATCTGGTTTGAGGAATATTCTTATAAAAATCAGCGAAGTCTTATTTGTGTTTATATTTGTCCTTCAGCAAATCGTCGCACTGTAAATTTATCAACTCAACGTGCTACCTGCTAGAAACAGTGTTAATATCCAATGAATACGGGGTCGCAAAGATCTGAAACGTAGTTGACAATGTTTCTATATCTTGAGGCCTGGTCTCAAACTGGTGTGATACACGGGGAACTGAACACAAACACAAAACCACAACACACAACGCTACACAACGTCAACAAAAACACAAAATAAACACAAAATTCGCACTAACGTCTTTAAGATCCCTCACACAACAAATAAAAACCTCAGATTACGCTGAAGAGGGTTCTCCCTAACAGCCCAGACATGTTGTAAACATGCCCAAATAACATTTTTCATATTCATTCAGTTTCGTGCAACTAGCGCCGCTGATCTAGGTAGCATAGCAATACACCGCTCTCGCCTGATATCACACGAACGTACAAGCTGACTCTTCGTTTAAATACGTCACACGGCCCGAAGTTGTCTTCCCCTGATTTATGATATGACGGACGGACGCGTAGAGGGAGAGAGAGAGACAGGGAGGGACGGACGGACGGACGGACGGACGGACGGAAGGACGGACGGAAGGATGGATGGATGGATGGACGGACGGACGGACGGACGGACGGAGGGACGGACGGACGGACGGATGGGTGGGTGGAGGGATGGGTGGGTGGGTGGATGGATGGATAGAGGGGTGGGTGGGTGGATGGATGGATGGATGGATGGATGGATGGATGGATGGATGGATGGATGGATGGATGGATGGATGGATGGGTGGGTGTTGGATGGATGGATGGATGGATGGATGGATGGATGGATGGATGGATGGATGGATGGATGGATGGATGGATGGATGGATGGATGGATGGATGGATGGATGGATGGATGGATGGATGGATGGATGGATGGATGGATGGATGGATGGATGGATGGATGGATGGATGGATGGATGGATGGATGGATGGATGGATGGATGGATGGATGGATGGATGGATGGATGGATGGATGGATGGATGGATGGATGGATGGATGGGTGGGTGGGTGGGTGGGTGGGTGGGTGGGTGGGTGGGTGGGTGGGTGGGTGGGTGGGTGGGTGGGTGGGTGGGTGGGTGGGTGGGTGGGTGGGTGGGTGGGTGGGTGGGTGGGTGGGTGGGTGGGTGGGTGGGTGGGTGGGTGGGTGGGTGGGTGGGTGGATGGATGGATGGATGGATGGATGGATGGATGGATGGATGGATGGATGGATGGATGGATGGATGGATGGATGGGTGGGTGGGTGGGTGTTGGATGGATGGGTGGGTGTTGGATGGATGGGTGGGTGGAGGCAGAGAAGCAGAGAGGGTGGGACGGACGGATGCATGAATGAGACGTAGCTTTTTTGTCCACGAGTGTATTGCCTTGATGTTTTTAATAACCTAAAGTGATTACTTTCTTTGAACTGATAACTATCGTATCATTCAGTGTTGTATGTGAACATAGTACTACACACACTTTATGTATCTTGAATCTAGTGCCCCAAAGAGTCCAAGTCAAGAACTCCTGTGGTTTAACAAGGTAATAACTGAGGATCGTTGTTCATGCTCCAGCGTTACTACTAGTGCACTTCACTGTATTGTATTACATTTGTTGCTGTTCTGTCATGATACAGGTTTACTTTTGTGTTTCACCAACCAAGTCAATCTTCGATAACAGATCCATCTGGAATTTCAAGGTAAAATAATGCTTAGTAGACTTATTTCACTGCTCTATCATCCTTAGCCCCATAGCCTGCCTGTTACATAAACAATTTTCTTTATTTCTTGGTGACACATCCAGTTTGCGGTTGCTAGCAAACATACTTCTTACAATTCTCCCTAGAGTGATTGTTCCATCGTGTCTATGGGATCATTTTGTCAGCTGTATTCAGTTTTATGTTACGCGGCTTGAAACGATTGGTGAATTATATTTATCAGAAGGTTGTTTCCTTTATTCTGTTAATCTCTATTAAATTTTATCTTCAACTAGTGTAGCTCTATAACAGACATGGAAAAGAGGGGGGAAATGCCATCTAATGTTTACCCCCTTCACTTATCAAATGCCGGCATCCTCTTTCTCCGGTTGTTTATTTACATATCCACACGTCTTTACTTACAAGGTAAGCGGGCAATGGCGGATGCATATAGAAACACCATGTGTTGGGTTTGTGATTACGTTACGTACATCTCCTTTCGGGATAGAAAACATAAAGTTTTATTACTTTCTCTACTACGTATAGTAGTATCGTATTCGATCCAAAATTTCAGTGTCGAGATTACACCGAAAATATGTTTTGAGACCCCGAATTAAAAAGGGCATTTTAACAGAAAGGTCCACGTTTGTGTGTGTTTGTCTATGAACAGCATTACTCAAAAACAAAAGTCGACTAAGAATAAATTTGGTATTTAAGTACAATATATTTCAAGGATGCGACACAAAGATTTTGAAGAAAATTGCTCCAACCTAAACTGCGCTTTACATGGACATTTTTTCGAAAATTGAGATTTTCTCAATAATACCTCTAACGATTAAAATGCCATATGTTTGAGATATTCTTACGGCAGATGAAATGTACGTTTTGAATTTTCTGTCTATGGCCCATGTGGTCCTGTTTACTCTTGATAGTTTTTGTATAACTGGTAAACTGTGAGAGATAGACCGAATCATATTATACAGAAACCGTAGATCTCGTTAAAACACACGCTATCTCCATATGCATTATTTGTGGAGTGAACCATTTCAGAGATACTCCTTGTTATTTGTGTGAGTTTTGCAGTATATGAAACTTTTCTCAAATGGAAGGCGTTGTTTACTTTTTATGTCTTGGTCGTGCAAGTAGAACGAAATTTCAAAGCCTTCACAAAGTGACCAGTTTTAAAAGATTTTACTGTCGCTCAAAGTTATAGAACAGTGTGTGGTGTAGCTAATGCTCAGGGTTCATCAACAAAGCCATTCTCCTTGTTGCCTCCCAATATTTTGAGGTCAAGTCTGGATACAGTTGTTGCAGAGTACAAGAGTAGAGAACTGATGTGAGTACAACACATTATATTGGTTTTTTTTTTTTACTAGGAATACTAAGGTACATATGTTCTCATTGGGCTTTGAAGTATCTTTTTACGCGACGTAATTCCACCGTTGACATAATGTGAGGGGCTGACCGGTTTTCTGAGGTAGATAGATGACAGCGGAGCTTGGTCTGGTAGTTAGCCGGCGTGTGGTAGGGTGGATGGAATTAAAACTACGATGTAGGGGAAACGACACATTGAGTCACTTTTCCCCATTTATGTTCAATAATGTGTATAACCAACTGTGAAATTTTCTTTCATTTGTTAGATAAAATAAAAGTGTGAACGTATATTTTAAAAATTGAGCACTAGTGGAAAAAGAAAACATTTCAGATAATTAACGTTTACGTGGCTATTTTCCATGTTTGCGTATCATGACAGCAAGTGCAAATTTTGCGCAAAATATTAATAATTAAATAACCAATTACCTAATCATCCCACATGACCTTTATTTGCACAAAGGTAAGGATGATTATGTGTGCATTTTGGCAAGAAAATTTTTTGAAACAGACTCAGCACTTGCTTACATTTACTACAATGTCAAATTAGTAATCCCTCAAAACCTCTAATTGAACACATAATATTATATACAAATACTTGTAACTGTCTTTCATAAAGCCATTGTATCTTCCATCGTGTGTATATAGAGAATATTCGCATTTGTTTCCACTTGTTTTTTTCAGCACTGTAGTAATTACTGATAAAGTTGCTCTTATATTTCAGTTTATACAACAAAGGAATATCCAGTTGTACATCAGATTTATTCTCCAGTGAAGGCTTAGGAAGTGGCATAAGTTTCGATGCGAACAAGGATGGACCTGAATGTGAAAGTGACAGAAAATATCAAGGACAGAAAAGTGCAGTTACCAATATATTTTCAATAGAAACAAGTGTTTCCTCAGAAACGTCTAATGATGGGAAACTTGTCAAAATGTCCTCCTCTTTCAAACCAAGTAAGTTGCACCATCAGAGCAACTCAAATGAACAGAATATGAAGAAGCAGAGCTGCAAGTTAATCTTGGGTCATAAGTACAGAAAGTCAGACAAATGTGATGTTTCTCAGAAGTATTCTATATATTCCTCCCATCCAGGAAGACAGCGATTCGCTCACGACAGTAAAGAAGCAAGCAAGTGCGACACTTATGTTAAGACTTTGAATCAGTGTTCATCTCCTAAAACTGGCAATTTGATTGATGAGGGAGAAAAAATAAATAAATTTAGCAATTCTGATAAGAGTTTTGCTCTTTTGCAATGTTTGAAAACACATAAATTGAATAACAAAATCACAAAGCCACACAAGTGTAACATTTGTAACAAGGCTTTTACTAAGTTACCAGTTTTAAAACGACACAAACTAACTCATGAGGACACAAAGCCAAACAAGTGTAATATATGTAAGCAGGCTTTTACTGAGTTATCAAGTTTGAAAACACACAAATTGACTCATGAAGGTGTAAAGCCACATCAGTGTAGCATTTGTAGCAAGACTTTTAGTCAATTCTCACATTTGAAAAGACACCAGTTGATTCATGAAGGCATAAAGCCACACAAGTGTAACATTTGTAGTAAGGCTTTTACTCAGTTACCTAGTTTGAAAAGACACAAGTTGATTCATGAAGGTATAAAGCCACACGAGTGTAATGTTTGCAACAAAGCTTTTACTCTGTCATCACAGTTGAAAATACATAAATTAGTTCATGAGGGCATAAGGCCACACAAGTGTGACATTTGTAACAAGGCCTTTAAGCTATTCTCACTTTTGAAAAAACATAAATTGGTTCATGAGGGCATAAAGCCCCACAAGTGTGACATCTGTAACAAGGCGTTTACTCAATCCTCCCGTTTGAAAATACACAAATTGATTCATGCGGGCATAAATCCATACAAGTGTGACGTTTGTAACAAAACTTTCGCTGGGTCATCACATTTGAAAACGCACAAATTGTTTCACGAGGGCATAAAGCCACATAAATGTAACATTTGTAATAAGGCTTTTACTCGGTTATCGCATTTGAAAACGCACAAATTGTTTCATGAAGGCATAAAGCCGCATAAATGCAACATTTGTAATAAGGCTTTTACTGATTTAGCAGTCTTAAAGCGACACAAATTGATTCACGCGGACATAAAGCCAAACAAGTGTAACATATGTAACAAGGGTTTTACTGAGTTATTAACTTTGAAAAGACACAAATTGATTCACGAAGGCATAAAGGAACATAAATGTAACATTTGCAACAAATCTTTTACTGTGTTACAAAGTTTGAAAAGACACAAATTGATGCATGATGGTATAAAGCCACATAAGTGTGACATTTGTAACAAGGCCTTTACTGAGTTACCAAGTTTGAAAAAACACAAATTTATTCATGAAGGCATAAAGCCACATAAATGTGACATTTGCAACAAAGCTTTTACTGTGTTATCAAGTTTAAAAAGACACAAAGTGATGCATGATGGTGTAAAGCCACACAAGTGTGACATTTGTGACAAGGCTTTTACTCAGTTATCATATTTGAAAAGACACAGATTAATTCACCAAAACACAGTCACAGTAGTGTAGTATTTGTGAATAGGGTACTATCAGATCTCTTTAATCAGTTGACAATCACAAAGTGTAGGAGAGTGATGAATATGAGAAGTGTTTCACCAGTTTTAATCTTATAGAGAAATTAGTTTGTTATGTGAATCCAAAATTCCCTCTTTCCCTATTTCCCTGTGAAACTTGTATAGACGCATTATTGCATTATACATATTGTATTATATATATATCTGTCGTTGTGTATGTGGCTAAACTGTTCTCCTAAACGGCTGGACGGAATTTTATGACATTATGTGTGTGTGCGTGCTTGTCATAACGGTGATTCGAGAATGTTTTAATTACACAATATGACCAGACAGAGCGTGTTCTTTTTAATTAATTTATGTGTTGTTGATCTTTGGATGGTTTAACTTCAGAATTGGATCCGTCAAGAAGTGCTGCGATCGCGTTTTTAATTTCCGGTATTTGCTGATGCAATCAGATTTTGGGAAATTTTTTGCCACAGCTGAGCGTTAATATCACACTAAAAGTGTGCGCTCATTGAGGACAAGTAATTAAAAGTGTAATTAACAAATATACATTGTGCAAATGTGTAAGACACAGTATGGAAGTGAGTATTCTACATGTTTTTTCATGAATTCTAATGACCTGTAACATTAAATAATGTTCATTGTGCAAATGTGTAAAGTGTAGTATAGAAGATAGTATTTTACATGATTTTCTATGAATTCCAATTATGTAATTAAAATATATACATTGTGCTAGAGCATTTGTAGTACATTTTCTTATACAGTAATATAATCACGTAACAACAACAAACATGGCTGTCTTCCCACTACAGTACATGCGCAATTACGACTTCTAACCCAAAAAGGAAACGAACTACGCGGTATTAACGATATTTATATTTTTTTCTCTTTCACAGTAAAATGATACTGCATTAAACCACATAAAATGGCTTATAACGGATCGTGCATCGCAGGAAATATATCATGAGACGTTAATAAAGATCGAGGATATTTGTATTCTCATTTCGAATGTGGCTTTCATTCATTTCGGTGTGCCATCGCCTACCGCCCAGCAGCATGAATCATTGCGAGCGATGTTCGGCGCCAAAAACAGTTCGATAGGACATCTTGGCTACCTTTATTGCTAATAATGAGCAACTGTTCACTGCTGAACTAAAGAATATATATCAAATTAATTTGTTAATTGCATCACAAGACGATATTTTTGACACACCATGTGGCACTGACAAACCGTTCCTAATCCCACTTATACTTGCGCACATTAGATCACAATCATATTGCGTTGGCAATTGCTTCATCAGGCATTGCAGCGATCTTGCTTGATGGTGAACGGACTGCGCATTTAGCGCTCAAGTTGTGATTGAACATTCACACAAATCCAGAATAAATGTGTAACATAAGATGCATTTAAGTATGTCTTAAATTTTGAGAAAATGCAAAATTATTATCTGGAATGAATACACTATGGCCCACAAGCATTAACTTGAAGCTCTCGATAGAACGCTGGAAGATCGCAATAATAATAATAATAATAATAATAATAATAATAATAATAATAATAATGATAATGATTGCTGTCCGGTGATTTCAGACAGACATTTCCGGTCATCCGTGTGCTACATATGTGGACGAAATTAGCGCCTTTTTAAAAAAAAGTAATATGTATAGCGAAGTCTCAGTAAATTATCCCGCACCATAAATATGCGTCTTCAAATTCAAAATGATCCATTACATTGGCATTCTCTGAACAGCTGCTCAATATTAGTAGAGAAAAATTTAAATAGTATTAAAATGCAATCCAACTTCCAGATAGTTTTTGCAACATGTTGGATACCAATGCTTTGAAACTATTGTACTTTCAAATTTACAAGCGAATTACACTAATTATGCGTGGCTACGTGACCGAGTTATTTTGGCCGCAAAAAAAAAAAAAAAAAAAAAAAAAAAAAAAAAAAAAAAAAAAAAAAAAACCACACACACACACACACACACATCGACGCAATTAATTTAAAAAAGCAATCATTGTTTGGCAATGAAATATTCAAATCCATCGATATTGTCCATTCTGAGGGAGTTATCAAATATCCTGGTGAATTCTTGAATTCACTGGGTTTACTTGAAATGCCACAAATAACTTGCGATTGAAGTTTGGTTCACCAATTATTTTGCTTCCAAATTTGAATGCACCAAAACTTTGTCACAGTTTTACAATAAAAAAGTGTTGTAAGTATATACGTAGGTATTCCGTCTACGAGTCATTGATACATACAGGAATTTAATCCAATGGAAATAAACAGGGTGGCGCCGTGGCCGAGTGGTTAGAGCACTCGCCTACTACCTAGGTGGCCCGGGTTCCATCCCAGGGACCCATGTGTTGTATTCGTGTTGGACGAAGCGGCGTCAGGGCGGGTTTTCTCCGGGTGATCCGGTTTCCCCCACCACTCATTCCACAAATTGCTCCATTATCATCTTTCTAATCATCGATTTCGCCTGCATTTTATATAATTCTCTTCCTCACTGTCATACCTGGTGCTGGGCTGACCACCCGCTTCCAGGTCTTCACTCTATGCGGTCCATAGGTTCCTGTGCTCCTCGACAGGTGTCTGACCCTAGGCACTGGCTTGGGTCAGGGTAGTCAGGAAAAGAAGAAAAATCTGATGTGTTGCACTCACATGACTTTCTCTACTATTGTACTTCTTCTTACAAACTCGTATTCCTATATCTTCTTTCTTGTTAGTTGAGATAAACGTTTGTACAAATTATCTTATTGCTTATTTCCTTGTAGGTGCAAAGGGAATGTTAGAATATAGTAGGCTTTGTGCGATAGTCAAATGTTTGAGATTCTGTTGTCTTTGCCCACTTAACATATAAAAAAATGAACAGCGATGATCCACTTCACGAAAGTTCTAAGTTTTCCGAAACTCACACACATAACAAGGAATACCTCCGCAATGGTTCACCCTATAAGAAAATTTATTGAGACATAAATTGTGTATTTTAGCCAGATCTACATTTTTTGTATAGTATAATTTGGTCTATCTCTAACGGTTTACCAGTTAATGCAAAAGTCGTCCAGAGTAAATACGACTACAGGGGCTACAGCCGGAAAATTCAAGATATACATTTCATTTTTCATCAAAATATCTCAAACATATGACATTTTAAACAAAATCGTTAGAGCCATTTTCAAGAAAATCAAAATTTTCGAAAAATTTTCCATGTAAAGGGTAGTTTAGGGTGGGGCTATTTTCTTCAAAATCTTCGTGTCGCATCCTTGAAAGATATTAAACTTAAATACCAACTTTGGTTTTTAACCGACTTTTCGTTTTTGAGTTATGCTGTCCACAGTCTGACATACAGACACACACACGGACCTTTTTCTAAAAATCTGATGTGTTGCACTCACATAACATTCTCTACTCTTGTACTAACCATTCTAACAAACTCTTATTCCTATATCTCCATGTTAGTTGTTGTTGTTGTAGTGTTTAACGCCCGCTTTTACTACTACGGCACCGCAGGCGGTGACACTGATGATACATGAAGATGGAGCACCGGTGGAATGAGATGGTGGGGGAAACCGGAGTACCCGGAGAAAACCCGCCCTGACGCCGCTTCGTCCACCACGAATACCACATGCGGGTCCCTGGGATCGAACCCGGGCCGCCTAGGTGGTAGGCGAGCGCGCTAACCGCTCGGCCACGGCGCCGCCTCCATGTTAGTTAACATAAACATTCGTACAAATTATCTTACTGCTTATGTCCTTGTAGGTGCAAGGGGAATATTAGAATACAGAAGGCTTTGTGCGACAATCAAATCTTTTTTACCCTTGACATTCCGTTCTCTTTGCACGATTAACATTTAAAAAAAACGAACAACGCTGTTGCATTTTGCTAAAGTTCTAAGTTTTCCGAAACTCATACACATAACAACGAATATCTCCGAAATGGTTCGCCCTACAAGAAAATGTGTTGAGACATAAATTGTGTATTTTAGCAAGATCTACATTTTTTGTATAGTATAATTTGGTCTATATCTAACGGTTTACCAGTTATGCAAAAGTCGCCCAAAGTAAATACGACTACAGGGGCTATAGCCAGAAAATTCAGGATATATATTTCATTTGTCATCAAAATATCTCAAACATATGACATTTTAATCAAAATCGTTAGAGCCATTTTCAAGAAAATCAAAATTTTCGAAAAATCTTCCATGTAAAGGGTAGTGTAGGGTGGGGCTATTTTCTTCAAAATTTTCGTGTCGCATCCTTGAAAGATATTAAACTTAAATACCAACTTTAGTTTTTAACCGACTTTTCGTTTTTGAGTTATGCTGTCCACAGACTGACAGACACACCGACTCACACACGGACCTTTTTCTAAAAATCTGATGTGTTGCCCTCACATGACTTTCTCTACTCTTGTTCTAACCATTGTTACAAACTCTTATTCCTATATCTTCTTCGTGTTAGTTAAAATAAACATTTGTACAAATTATCTTATTGCTTATTTCCTTGTAGGTGCAAGGGGAATATGGGAATACGGTAGGCTTTGTGCGATAGTAAAATCTTTTAAAGCTTTGAGATTCCGTTCTCTTTGTACACGTAACATATAAAAAAATGAACAACGATGACCCATTTCACGAAAGTTCCAAGTTTTCCGAAACTCACACACATAACAAGGTATATCTCCGAAATGGTTCACCCTACAAGAAAATTTATTGAGACATAAATTGTGTATTTTAGCAAGATCTACATTTTTTGCATAGTATAATTTGGTCTATCTCTAACGGTTTACCAGTTATGCAAAGTCGTCCAGAGTAAATACGACTACAGGGGCTATAGCCAGAAAATTCAAAATATACATTTCATTTGTCATCAAAATATCTCAAACATATGACATTTTAATCAAAATCGTTAGAGCCATTTTCAAGAAAATCAAAATTTTCGAAAAATTTTCCATGTAAAGGGTAGTTTAGGGTGGGGCTATTTTCTTCAAAATCTTCGTGTCACATCCTTGAACGACATTAAACTTAAATACCAACTTTGGTTTTTAACCGACTTTTCGTTTTTGAGCTATGCTGTCCACAGACTGACAGACACACACACGGACCTTTTTCTAAAAATGCTTTTTTTGGATTCAGGGGGCCTCAAAACATGTATTTCCGGTGAAATCTTGACTTCGAAATTTTGGGTGGAATACAATACTTCCCCTACTTACCAGTAGAGAAAGTAAAAAGGATATAAACAGAATTTTTCTATATGGCGGTTATTAGAATATTGCAGTATCCGGAAATTCCAGTGCATACAACTATATCATTAGAATAACCCTATTAAGCGTATCTGCCAGCACAATTAATTCTGCACTATTTGATAAATACCAACTAAAGAAATAAAATAGGGAATCGATTTTTTATTTTTAATGAGTACTTGTCGAATTTACTAGATGCAATATTAACCGGGCTTGTGGGCCGTGGTCTATTGGGTTCCTTCTTCTTCCCAAACGTTTCGTCTACGACTACGGCAGACATCTTCAGTGGCGGCGAGGTCGAAGTTTCCTAGTGGAGATCTCAGCACCGACTCAGCAGTCGGAAGGAACCCAATAGACCACGGCCCACAAGCCCGGTTAATATTGCATCTAGTATTGACACCGGCCGTGAAAGCCTTAGAACTTTGATGACTTGTCGAATTTGTTAAACAGTAGGTAACTTTGTACAGAAAATGTTATTGATAATATACTAAGAAGGCTTTCTCTGATAATTGTGTTTAATATTAACCTTTTAACTATGTTAAGTAGATTTTCCGGGCTTGTGGGCCGTGGTCTAGACGTTGTGGTGACGTTTCGCTGAACTTCGGAGGAAGGTAATCCAATTCGACCACGGCCCACAAGCCCGGAAAATCTACTTAACATATTTGATAATGCCGGCCGTGAAAGCCTCAGCACTTATATTAACCTTTTAGACAGTGTTATTGATAATGTTCAATTAAGACAAATAGGATTTTCTATCATCTGTTCACTAAGTTTATGCTGAACAAATTTACGAGAGAAGTGGTTGATATACGTTTCTAACTACTTACTGACTTTTAGCTGCGGAACATGGACGTTCACATTCTGGAGTAGAACTCTTTAGATTTACCTTAGTCTCATCTCCATCTTGACCATAAACTGCTTGGTTTTCCAGACTTTCCAGATGGACCTGGAAAGCATTCATTGCTTGTTAAGTCAGGAATAGGTTTCTTTGAGTGAAAACGTAGATATGGTGCGACGTATGACCATGTACCATGAGGCTGTGGTCGCTCTTCGGTAAGTTTTGTTACTGGTTATACTAGCGCTG
Organism: Tenodera sinensis; assembly: GCA_030765045.1. Classification (NCBI taxonomy): domain Eukaryota; kingdom Metazoa; phylum Arthropoda; class Insecta; order Mantodea; family Mantidae; genus Tenodera; species Tenodera sinensis. The sequence goes on along the minus strand of CM060974.1, from coordinate 53,152,566 downwards.
GCAGTTCATCCACTTCCTTCCATGGTCCAGATTGGACCTTACATTTTCGCACTAATTCCCCTGCTTTGTTTTTCTCCATTTAATCCTCTTTGTGCTCTTCTGCTTCGTTCGTATCTCCTTCCCTTAATTTAACTGCAGGTTGCCTAACTTGAGACCCGCATAATCCATTTCTATTTGCTTTTTTTTTTTTTTTTTTTTTTTTTTTTTTTTTTTTTTGCACCACCATTCTGGTCTTTTCCTCGTCCTGCTGGTTTTTCACTTATTGGATTTTCTCTCTTAAGGCTTACTTCTTCTAATATCTTCGCCATGTCAAGAGTGCTGATCTTATTGGCCTTTGATTTATTGTGGTCTTTCCTGGTGAAGAAAGCATCTAATCCAGCCATGTTTGGTTGCACTTAAAATTTATAAATGTAATGAAGTTCCATATGTAATTTTAACAAACAATTTTGATAAGTAAATTGGTATAAAATGCCACAATGCACTTCTCTCAGCAAAGCCAAAAGTCTTTTTTGACATTTTTCAAATGTTACATCATGGCCTGTATATTCGTTGCAGTGAAATGTAGATGGTTTTTGTTTTTATAGTGCAATGCCGTTCAGTAACTGAATAAATAAATGGTCATTTCAAACTCATGGTCTTCTTCAGAATGTTTATAAAAATCGAGCTTACGTAGCCTTCTGCAACTGAATTTTAAAAAAAAATCTGTGTTGCACTCACATTACTGTCTCTACTCTTGTACTAACCATTCTTACAAAATCGTATTCCTATACTTTCTTCGTGTTCAGATAAACAGTTCCAGAAATTCGATAAAGGTATTTCGCTGGAAATATTTGTTTGGAGGCCTGCTGAATATTACAAAGAAAATAGTTTTTAAAAGAAGGTCCGTGTGTGTTTGTGTTAGTTAGCCGCTAGAGTTGCAGATTTATGCAAAGTGGTCTGTCTTTCTGGTGTTGTGGTGGTGTTTTGCCTCACCTTGAGGAGGTCGCCAGGTTGAATCTTGGTTAGGGTGACATACGGATAAGGTGTTTTTCACACGTTTCCCCTTATCCAGAGAAGACAAGTGTCGGGTAACTTAATTTTATTCATTCACGGCCCGATATGTCACGTTAGAGGAAGTTAATATACACAAAATCTGATGTGTTGCACTCATATGACTTTCTCTACTTTTGTACTAACCTTTCTTACAAACTCTTATTCCTATTTCTTATTCCTCCTTCTTCTTCGTGTTAGTTAAAATAAACATTTGTGCAAATTATCTAATTGATTATTTCCTTGTAGCTGCAAGGGGAATATTACAATACAGTAGGCTTTGTGCGATAGTCAAATCTGTTAAAGCTTTGAGATTCCGTTCTCTTTGCACACGTAACATATAACAAAATGAACAACGATGTCCCATTTCACGAAAGCTTTAAGTTTGTATAAATTTGTACACACACATCATACGATGATTACAAATGATTCGGGTTTTTGATGAATGTATTTTACAAAGTATTGTATACAAAATAATGAATGATATATTGTATGAAAAAACACATTTTATAGTTTCTTACATATTATTACAAATGTTCTATGTCCTCTCCTTGTGTTACACGGCACACGTCTATACGGTAGTAAAATTCAACCCATACACGTTCCAGCATGTTCCTGTCGATGTTCGCCAGCAAAGAAGTGATGCGATCCTGGAGTTCAGAAAATGTGGTCCGCAAAATGGCATGTACACATTATCTTTCACGTATCCCCAAAGAAACAAGTTATAAACTGTAAGGTCGGGAGACCTTGGGGTCACCTGAAGAGTGCAAATCATCCTGAGCACATCATCCGATCCATCTGTTTGGAACTTCCTCGTTCGGATGGCGACGTACTTCTCTATGCCAAGGAGGTGGAGCTCCGTCCTGTTGGAATATGAAGTGCGGCATTCCCATCAGTCTGGGAAACATCCAGTTTTGTAGCATGTGTAGCTACGTCATACCCATCACATTTTTTCAGGAAAATAGTAGGGCCCGCAAATGCTACGTGACACAGCACAGAAGATATTAATCTTAGGAGAATCTCTTTCAATCGCCATTGTAACATTGGGATTTACCGTGCCACGTATGCGGACGTTGTTACGATTCATTTAACTGTTCCATTGATTAGTCGCCATTTTTAAACTGTTATCACCCTGCCACTTAGCAAGTCACATCCAAATCTGTAATTGCATAAACAAAACTTTGAAGTATGCTCTTTCAATTGTTTATTAGTACAAATGGGTGAGCATTACATTTTGGAAGCTGTAAGGACGTCAAAACCCGATGAATAATTTGTAATCACCCTTCTGGGGTTAGTTGATTTAGTTAAAAAAGTAAATTGCTTTTATATCGTTTGCAACATACGTAAACTATTAACTGACTCAGAATTAATTTCTGATTTAATAATTGTTATGTAACTCTTATGTATGACGGCATTCCACTTCTTGAACTGCTGTTGTGCTTTCTTATTTCTGTACAGCATAAAAATTCTTATTTTAGTTGTAGGTTTACACTGATGAATAGATCTCACAGCTTGTTTTCTATTACTGCTGTGGAATTAATCTTATTGCAGGAGAACAAGATGGGTAAGAATAAACACACAGTAGCACACATTCTCGTGTAATTACACCTGAATTCACAACTTCAAATTCTGTATTGCATATGAGAGACACTGTAAGTACTAATGATCCTATTACTACGTGGCAGTAACAAAGAGAATTAAGAAGTTTAGCTGTCTTATTTCACTAAATACATTAATGTTACATTGACGGTGTAACCAACAATACATTCCCATTGTTGTATGGTAACTTCATTTATAAAATAAAGTGTTTTATTTCTCCTTCTGGTATACAAAGCATCAATTTCCATTAGTATTTCCTTTATTTTGTAAGCATCTCGAAATTTTATCTAAGTGCTAAAATGCTTTTTGGCTGATGGCCCTCCAGTAGTGCAGCCTTCTGCCCAGATGTGGATCTAGAAATATTCGATAGGCGACCTGGTTCCGGTCCTCTTATCACTTCAGAATAATTAAATTAATGCTAAAACATGGATAGCTAAATATTTAACTGAAAGAAATAATGTTTAAACTACCAGCTACCATTTGTTCTGGAAGAAGACTGTAACCACCACAGGCCCGTTGATCAAATGTTTACAAAGCACTCCTATTATGGATACGACATTCGAACATTTGCCTGAAATTCCAGAAGATGAGACTGGTGCACTTAGTGATTAGTTAATTGAATTTTACGATTTACTTAACTATAAATTAACTGTAATAAGAAAAAAAGACTAAGATACTGTGTTGTAACTGATATGTCAAAAAAACTGCAGCCTTCTGCGATGCTTTTTGCGAAAAGCCTAACTACCTACTCCGGCCGAAATCACCTCGATCTTTCTACACTCTTTATTTACTGCATGTTGCATTACAAAATATAGTAATACTACATGAATTGTTAAACATTATACATATTACACGTTCACAAGCCATCTAAGTCTACTGAGTTAATATGTGACATTAATTCCTGGGTATAATTATGTATTAGTGCCGTTTTATTGAATGTCCATTTTCGGTGTTTAATCATATTTTTTTCTGAAAATGCGTCGTTGCTTTTCTAGTTTTTCACATTCAAATAGTAGGTGATCTACTGATTGTTCTGCTGTACCGCGTGTACATATAGGAATGTCTTTTATTTTAAAACGGTTTATTTTCCCGTGTCCAGTTAAAAAGGTGGTCATGTTTCCTGTCAACGGAAAATTCAATTTCAGTCTGTTTTTCACACTGGTAGAAAAGATTTTGTCACTGCACCTTTTGTGGTGGTCTCCTATTCGCTTTCCCATTTGCTTATGTTTATTGCTTGGAGTTCACTTAGAGCTACACTGGTTGGTATACGGTCGTAACATACTGGAAGTTCGCTGTTCTCCGCTGCCTGTTTTGCCAGACTATCCGCTCTCTCGTTTCCGTAGTTCCCATTGTGTTCCTTGACCCACATGTAATGAATTTGCCACTTCTTCCTTTCCAGTATTTTTGTTTGTTCTCTTATTGGAACTATTAAGTTCTGTTGGTTTTTGTGATTTACAAGTAAAGTTGCGGTGGATGTTAAGCAGCATTAAACCATTCCGTCTATCCTGTTTCATACTGGATCTTAGATACGTCTTCACACGCCTTAAAGTAAAAAATGATCGTTGGGCTTTGCATGTTGTTGCTGGCATGACACACATTATTGTTAAAAGTTCCTTGATGTTAGGATAGAGGTTATTTCTGGTTAGGATAAGTGTTTCAATAGCAGTTTTCGGTTTATTTTGTGGAGTTTTCCAAAAGTTAAACCATTTGTTTAATTCCCATCGAAGCTCTGTAATGGTAGCGGGCAAGTCTTGTTCGTAAATGCCTGCAGCTTTTACTATATCCTCAACATTGGAGGAAGTAAGGTCGCTTTGAAAACCAGGAATCAAACTCTGAAATTTAAGGATGTACTTGTGTTTGTCATGAGAGAATCTAGTGGATAGTTCATTGAATAGGTAATCCAAGAATGGAAGGAAAACATTAATGCGATAATGATCTTCTGGAGAAGCTGTAGGAACATTACTTCGATGAGCTTGCCTGGATGCTATTCGAGGAACACCAACTTTTACATCAACATTTTTAGCTACTGTGATAGCGTTCTCAAAACAGAATGAAAGGTTTGGTTATTACGACACTCTTTTAGCGTATCTACAATTATTTCAATAATTCCGTAACACTGAATTAGAACAAGAGTTGGATTTTGGAGCTGCCGAGAAAGAGGTAGAGTCATTCCCAATATTTCAGCTACGTTAACCAGCGAAATTATGAACTCAAACTTTAAGGATAGAGTTGAGTATATTGTGTGCAGCTTTATTTAAAGACCTCCCTCTTCTAGGAATGATAGTATTGCAGGGAAATTTTCCTTAAACTGTAAAGCAGCATCATGTTGTTCTGTCCACCTAGTTTCACACAGCGATACCAGTTTAGTTTTCTTCTACTGAGAGAACACTTCACTAAATTTTTGTTTCAAGAAAAATAAAATAAAATAAGGAATTCGGGTATGTTAAAACATACCCAGGCTGCTTAGGAGGTTATTCCTCTTCAGCCGAGATGTGGTTCTTAAATTTTTGTGGGCTGAGCTTTCGGCGGTTGCGTCACGGCTGGCGGCGGTTGCGTCACGGCTGGTCAATTGAGTTTATTTAGGAACAATATATTTGTATATTGTTTCCTGTGGGCACTTGGCATTTAGGCTTATTCTAGGGACCCAAGAAGACTGATTTTAGTTGTTTGGGAAGGTTTTTGTTTGTAGTTGCTACGGGTCGTAAAGTTTTTTGTTTGTGTTTTTTTTTGTTTTTTTCTTTTTTGAAGGTGTGGGTGTGCTGTTTTAAATGTTCTGGAAGTATTGTAAGTGTTGTTGTAGTTCTTCTTGCTCGGCTGCTTGCTTTTTGTCATACACTTGGATGAGGGTGATTAGTGGAGGGTTTTTGTCTCTATCTGTTGGTGTGATGGTTTTCATGTGCTGTGCTGTGTTGATGAGGGCTCTTCGGTATGATCGTTTGTGTGCGTTGTGGATGTACCGTAGCATTAGTTCGGCTACGTGTACATCTATTGGGGGTATTCTGGCATATTGGTGGAGGTTGTTATTCTTGTAGTTCGGGAGTAGTTTAAGGGCTGTGCGCAGGCACTTTCTCTCAAAGGCTCTTATTCTGTTTATTGTAGTTGTGTGGATGAGCGGCATGGTGGCTACAGCAGCGTACGTGAGATGTGGTCGAATTAGTGTAATGTATAGTTGTCTGAGGATTGTAGATGAAAGTCCTTGTCGGTTTAGTTTTCCAAGGTACTTGAGAGTACCATGGATTGGGCGGTTTCTTTTTAGGAGCTCCTCATAGTGTGCCTTGATGGAGAGGCTGGCGTGGATTTTGATACCGAGGTATTTTACGGTCTTTTGGCTCTGTATGCTCTGATTGTTAATTTTAATTGTTAGTTGTCTGTCTTTCTCTCTTCTTTTTTTCCTAAATACAATGACTTGAGTTTTTTGGGTGTTGATGGTGATTCTCCACTTGCGAGTCCATTTGAGGAATATTCTGAGTTGCTGTTCCAGTTTGTTTTTGGCTGCGGCTAGATGGGTGTGTGTGCTCCAGTATGCCGTGTCATCGGCATACTGGGCTAGCTGGAGTGTTCTATGGATGGGTTGTGGCGTGTCCGAGGTATATAGTATGTAGAGGAGGCCTGATATGACGCTCCCCTGCGGTGTGCTGGCTTGCATGGTGATGGGTTCAGAAGTCTGTCCGTTTATTTTTATTCTGGCGGTCCGATCGGTAAGGAAGCTGGCTACCCATCTGACTAGGCGATGTGGTATTTGCATTTGTGTGAGTTTGTACAGTAGCCCATTCACCCAGCACTTATCAAATGCTGACTGTATGTCAAGGAATGTGGCTATTGTAGTGAATCCTCGGTTATACGCGTCTTGCAGTTGTGACATCACTCTCACAAGTTGATCTTGGATTGTGATGTCACTCCTGTATCCTGCTTGTGTGTCTGGTATTAGTTTCTTTTCCTGGCAGATTTGCGTCAGTCGTTTGACTAGGATTTTTTCTAGCAGTTTTGAGAGTGTGGAAGTGAGTGAAATGGGCCGGTAGTTTTTTGGGTCGGTTTTGTCCTTCCCGGGTTTTTCCAACAGCAGGATGTGGGCCTGTTTCCACACTACCGGGTGGTATCCATGTTTCAGTATTGCGTTGTAGATGTGTGTAATATGAGCTATTGTGGCAGGTGGTAGTTTTCTTAGCAGCAGATAGGTTATCTCATCCGGTCCTGGTGCGGTGTTTTTTGTTTTCGGGATTGCGTTGACCACTTCTTCTGAGGAAATGGGTTTTTCGTCTTTGTCTGTAGGGTCTAGTTCCTGGCCGGGGAATTGGGGTGTGTAGAGTGCCTGGTTGGTGTCTATATGACGGTTAACATGGGCGTAGTGTGTTTTGTGAAATGTTGTGTCTTCTGGTGTTCTGAATACTGTGTCATAATGTTGTTTGAAAACTTCTAGTTTCTCCGTTATGACGTGGATGGGTTGGCCATCTTTCTTTATGGGGTATTGGGGGGAGGCTTTCTTCTTTGTGGTTTTTATGAGGCGCCAAAATTTGGCGGGGTCTCTGGTGCGGCTCTCGGTGATTTTGGCGAGCAGGGAGCTCCAGTTGTTGTTGTTGTGTGTCGTGATGGCTTGTTTTATTTCTTGTTGTAGTCTGTTTACTATTGTTTTGTCTTCTGGATGGTGTGTTTTGATGTATTGTCTGTGGGCTTGTCGTTTTTGCTTTATTAGAGTTATTATGTGTGGTGGGAGTGGTCTGCTGTACTGGTTTACGTTGATGATTTTTTCCGGTACTGCTGCTCTTTGGGCCTCGGTGATTATTTTTGTTATAGATTCGGCATATGAATCTATGTCGTGCCACGTTAGGGGAGGGTGTTGCAGGTTGTTGGAGAGTCGTTCTGTGGTTTTTTTAAATATATCCCAGTCAGCGTTCTCGTAGTCTTCTATTTTGATGGTCCTTTGGCTTTGAGTTATCCATGGTTTTGTTCTCAAAGTGACAATTACTGGGCTATGGTCGGTGTCCGGGGGTGCATCAGTGGTAATGTCTTCGACGAGGGGGAAGGTGCTTTTTGAGGCCAAAATCTTGTCGGGGGAGGTCGATTGTTGGTTGGGTCCTCCTACCCTTGTTGGCCCTGGTATCAGCACTAGCTTGAGTTGGGTGCGGCGGAGGACTTTCTAAAGTTCGCGGCCGTGGGAGTTAGTGACTTCATCTAGTAGGGCGGTGCTGTTTGCGTTCAGGTCTGCGGCAATTATTAAATTCCGGTAGTTGTCATTCAGGTAGTGAAGTGCGTCGATGGGGAATGGTGAGCTCGGGGGGACGTAGATTGTGGCTACGTGGATCTTTTGTCTATTGATGGTGACTTGGATTAGTATTAGCTCGAGGTCCTTGAAGATGGGTGGTGTGTTTATCTGTTTGGGGTTGAGCTCGTTTCTTGCCATGATGAGTACTCCGCCTCCAAATCCATGTGTTCGGTCTTTTCGGAAGATTTGCAGGGGGTGGAATGAGAAGTTTCTTTGCTTGTGTAATTTCGTTTCATTAATGGTGATTATGTCTGCTTGATGATATGTTAGGAGGTCTGTCAGTTATTGTCTTTTGTTTGCAATTCCGTTGATGTTCAGATGAAGTAGTTTGATGTTGTGATGTGTCTGGGATGTTGCTGTTGTGACCGCCATTGATGTCTCTGATGTGCGTGTGTGTGCTTGGTGTGTGGGTTGTGCTTATTGTTGTTGTCGGTTCACAAATACAGCTAGTTGGTTGCCGATTTTGGCTGTGTTTACGGCTGTTTTCATCGTTTTTCTTGCAGTTTGGTTGATGCTCTGTAGTAGCCTGTTTCGTTGGTTGGGGGGCGTGGCGTCGTATATTGGGGGAATGAGTGTGGTCAGTAATTGAATCGGTCATTGCAGAAAGGTCATGAGTCACTAAATTCAAATTTTACAGGAGAGATAAAAAACTGTTTAGAACCTAAAGAAATTGATTATTTTTGCCGAGTTTAATGTCATTGCTAGCAGAACTTGACAGGATTGGAAAACAAACAAGAACTTTTAATTTTAATTATTTTCCTTTTCAAAAACACGGTTTTAATTCATTAGACTCATGCCCTTTCTGCAATGAACGCACAATTATTAAAAGTAATTACATTTAGATGCCTCGTAATATTTTTATTTCTTTGTAAACATAGTTGTAAATGATGTTATAACGTACATATCACATTTATAACTCTAAACAGTTTTACATTAATTTTGTATGGTACATGTTTTTTGACATTGTTACAAATTTGCACTAAGAAATTCAGTATTTTTGCATAAACATTTTGCTAACCCTTCATAAGCACTGCATATTGATAAATCATTTAACAATGCATTTGAATCTAGTCTTCCCCATCACATTCAACAGTCTCAGTTGGCCATTGTAGAATATCTTCATAAAATTCAATATATTCTGGAACAATGTACTTTTTCACTTTCATTATGTCCTCCATTTTCTTCACGTTGCTAGGCACTTTACCCTTTGGGTATGCAGGTGTTTCTGGTAGTGTTGGTTTGCTTTTTAGGTTATGTAAAAGATGGAAATGCTCCTTACTTAGGTCATCAATAAATTCTTCTGTGGCCACCATGCCAGGAGAGTGGTTGTTATATTCAAAAGCCATCCACTTGGAAGGAGAGAAAGAAATCTTCATTTCCTTGGGGATTGTTCCCATGCTTGATGCTGAAAGGCATGTTTTTTTGTAATAAACAGGCCAACAATGCTTTAAATCTAATATTTGAACACTATCCATGTTTTCAATTTTAAATCTCTCTGATGCTTTCTTTATTATAACAACATACTCTTCAGGGAGGTAAATCCTATCATGGCATTTTACAAATTTCTTAATAAGCCCGAAGTCTCACTCATTTGGCAGAAAACTGTGTCCTCTTACTGGAAAGTAGTGTTTTATTTTTTTGAAGGTCTTAGTCAAAGCCAGAGTAAGGTTAAAACGAATCGTTGCATGATTTTTATTCTGACCAGTACAACCATCAGAAAAGAGATGCAACTCGGTCACATTTTTTGCCACATAGTTTTGAATGTAATGATTTATGAAGGAACATACTTCATTTGCCCCCTTTTTTGCCTCTCCCTCATGGTAAACACAAAATGTGAGGTACCAGTTTTAAGATTGTGTATGCTGAATACATTAACCCAAAGTTGACGCAGGTAGAAAATATCCTGAACTGGGATGTTCGGTAGGGGCAAATTTTGCATGTAGTCGAAGCATAAACCCAGTGTATTTTCTTCTTGGCTGCATCGATTTGATACTTCTTTTATTTTGGTATAAAATTTCTTTGACCTCCTACGATTAACTATTAGTTCTGCAACAGCAGTTCGTTTGGCAGATTCAGAAAGATGTGGACTACGTATTTTTGCTGATAATTCTTCGCATTTCGAACAAGTATCAACCTGTGGTCTTCCAAACCTTAGATTAAAGTTCTCATTGAAATATTTTAAATAGAATTTGTACTTTACATTCTCCTCGGGATATTGTTGCAACAACATTTGGTGCATTTGCTTAACATCTAGTCTACCATCCAAATAATGTTGTTCCCTCCCTGAGTAGTGAGTTATCTTCTTTGGAAATGATTTAATATGATCATAGATCTTTTGACATGTTTCCCCAGAAATTATATTGCCTTTAGAATTTGTGCCCCTTAAGTTTCGAGGACTTTCCCCAAGGGGCAGTAGTATACACAACCTATGGACTCTTTTTTCCGTTATACCATGCAGACTGATAAAAGCTCTTTTACAGACATTTATTCTGTTATTTCTTACCAGAATAAAATAGGAGAACTTAACGTTCCTTGCCTTAGGGTTGTCCTTCCTTGGCCTTCTGCAGAAAGGGCAATCCATGCAGAAAGGGCATCAGTCAATGACTCATGACGTTTCTGCACAAACCACGGTTTTTGGGACACCGCTAACACCGTATTTAATGACATACTCGTGCCCTTTCTGTGTAGACTTGTGCATCTACCTCTAAACAACAAAATCCTGTATAAAACTCATTTTCGAAAAAAAGCTGACTCATGACCTTTCTGCAATGACCGATTCAATTGTGTGATTATGTTGTTTGCTACTTCTTGAATGAATTTTGTCAGGTTTTGTTCTATTGTTGTGATGTGTTGCTGCATGCTCTTAATGTGCTCCTCGGTGTTTGCAATTACGTGTTTCATGGTAGAGATCGTTTCTTTGGGCGTCAGTTCCTTTTTGTTGTTTGGAATCTGAGGGAGTTTGAGCTCAGGCCATTGTGTTGATTCTTTAGGTTTAGGGGGTGCTGGTATGTTGTGGGGGAAGATGCGGGTAGCGGCGATTTCTGTTGTCTTGGTTGGGGGGGCTCTCGGGTATTTGGGGCATTTTACCTGTCCCGTGTAGTGTCCGGAGGTTCTGCAGGTGGCGCAGTACGCTTGTTGGGGTTTACTGGCGTGTAAGCAGCGTCGGGAGTCGGCCTTGTCGCCACAGTGGAAGCACATTGGTTGCTCGTTGCATTCGTGGCGCTGATGTCCGTACTGCTGGCACCGCCTGCACGGTATGTGTCTCTCGGTGTTGCGTGAGGGCTCAGCATGAAATATCTGCTTTTCTATAATAACCCCTTCTTGTAGGATTGTGTGTATCGTAGCTACGCAGCTACTAAACACTAACGAGGGGTGTGGGCCGGTCTTTACTTGTGATTCTGGTAGCACGGGTGACTTCAGGATAAAGCTCCTTGATGCTAGCCAGGATGACGTTATCAGGGATCTCATATGGTATGTTTTTAAGTACTGCTGTCAATGTTTGCTTTGGTCGTGTTCCTATTGTCTCTGTTTGGGGGGGCTGTATGTCCAGTTTGAAGTTGTAGTATGCTGATTTGCCGAAGTGATGAGGGGGGATGCCTTGGGAGAAGGTGACTGCGGCCTGTTGAGTTCTGAATGTCAATGCGAAGGTGTTCTTGGGTTTGTAGATGCGTTGTGCCCTGTATAGCTTGTCAGTGTGTTGCTGGTGTTTTGTCATTAAAGCCTTCACTAACCACGCGCTCTGTGTATCTGTGTTGCAATTGTTGATGTAGAGTGTATGACAGCCGTGGGGTACGGGGGGATTCCTAAGGGGGGGGGGGCTCGTCGGGTATCTTTGGTCCTACTGGGGGTGAATGGTTCGGTGCCAGATTCTATGCTAGTGTCGTATTCATGTTCAGATTCGCTGTTTGAGCTGATGTGATGTGACCTTGTGTGCGGTTTTGTCAGAACGTGGGGGCGGTTGGTGTCAGGGTCGGGAGGGGGTTTTGTGGATGAGGCCGTAGATGCCTGTATCTTAGGCATTTTCCGACCGGTTAGTTGCTGGGGGTGAAGGAGTAGCTGCTGAAAAGCGCGTTTTTTTTTTTTTTTTTGCCCACAGTTGTAAAACTGCCGAAGTGTAGCTCCAGAGAGACTACAGAACTTTCGTTCTTTTGGCTGGAGACAAGTCTCCAGAGGGCGTTAGAACCTGGCTACCAGGATGGGTGGTTAAGGAATAAGGTTGCGGTAGGCTGTGTGGTAATTAGGCAGGGCCGGTTGACGGTCTCGAAGGTCTCGGAGGTCGATAGCGTGCCCTTAGCTTGCTTTCCAAGCTTCTTCAGGCCACGCTCCTGGACTCTTGGGCTCCAAACGCGTGGTCTTGTGCCGTATTAATGCCTTATTAATGCCTGCTGCAATGAATATCGTAGCGGAGCTTAGCGATGCTTGCCGGAGAGTGGTACTGCCGCTTGCCGCCTTCCGCCGAAGAACACCGAGGACCGACAACTTGCTGCCACAACGACTCGCCACAAACTGCTGTTTTCAAGAGTGAAGACCGCTTATTAGATTCACTAACGAAATTAGAAATTTCGCCAATGGTGTCTAGAGCTTGTCTAATTGGAGAGACAGAACAAGCTTTAGAAAGCGACAGATTCAGACAAAGCGCAGTGTGTATAGAACACGAGATGTTGAACGGCTAAAATTCGGGATTAAACACCACGAAACTGTCCTGAAAAATTTGCACCACCATCGTAGCCTTGTCCACAAAGGTTCGAAATGTCTAGCCCCAATTCTCGCAGTTCATCCAGTATTAACTTATATATATAGCCCTTCACTACTTCAATCGTGCGTTACAACAAATCTTAGGAATTCTTCCCTAACACAACCCATTTGTAGATCAACAAAGCGCACGCATAATGCTAACTGCTCATTTGCAGTGATGTCTGTAGTTTTATCAACTGTAATAGACAAATATTTCCCCCTCTGTAACATCGCCTGTAACTTTTTTTTCAGTTATAGTAGCACAGCAATTTAACAAATCGTTTTGGGTGGTTTTGCTTGTTAGAGTAGAATTTTTAGGCGCATTTACAAGATGGCTGCGTAATACTTCATTCCCTGCAACGACATGAAACTTAAGAAGCTGCTTAAAATTCCCCTTATTTTCACCTTCGAGTTCATGCTCTAAATTTATGGCACCATCATCTCTGTGACCTCGACGTGGAATGTTCTGGCGAACGCACAGTATGATAGTCTTCACAATCGAGATCAGTTTCACATGATTTTCATTAATTGTTTTCACTTCATTGTTCAACTGAAGTTCAACATTCTGTTTTTCCCCCTCATACACTTCTCTAAAATTTTCGCTTTTAAGCAAGGCTGTTTTATAATAGCTTTTTTCTGAATGTTCCCTGAATAGTTGAAGCGCTTTCTTAAATTTCTTTAGAGGCTCAGTTACTAGAGTTTTTAATAATTGCACTCTACTACTACTATAGTTGTCACCTGTTTGCCAGTTGTTATGTGCACTTCGTGTAATATCAGGAAGTCTACCCACCTGAACCTGTCGTATTTTAGACACATCACATTTATTAAAATGCTAGTGATTACGCTGCGGCAAGATGAAAACCTGAGCACAGAAACTCGACGTTTAACCAACCCACGTCGCCAACAACAGTATAAAATATGGAGATTCTATTCTATTAGTGATGTTTTGAAAACATAAAAATAAATTTCTTTAAGAATAGTAACAACAGCCATACTGAAAATCTTGAGCAACACTTTTTAAAAGTCTTAATCTTAATACTTAATCGTGCCCGTTCCGTATGGCTGTTTAAACGATCGTTACCTACTTATATTGCGACGTTACACCTACCCGCATAGCGGTAGGTAAACAAAAATTCCAATAACTCTTTAAATATTCATCCAATCGAAATGTTGCTTATTACAAAACTTAACATCGTGGGTAAAAACACTTGCTACGGAACATTTTTGCAAAAACTCCCAAAAAAGAGAAATTATTTTGATTTATTCAATATGGGCCCCCTTAGAAGCCTTCCACCTCAATGGTCTAATTCTTTAAGTGGGACCAAGTATCAAAGGTAGTACACATACCAATTTTTATAGAAATCGGTTTGGCCATTTTTGCGTGACGAGGTAACACACATACAGCATTTGTAGCAATATAGTAGGATATGACAGGGGGGTCCGGCCCCCCTGGCACCCCCCCCCCCTGTATCCGCACCTAGTTGCCTTTCTTTTTCAGAGATAGAGAATATCGTATGAATTTCTGTTTTGAAAGAGGGAGTAGAGAAACAAATTTGTGTTTCGTAAATGAAAAGTGAGTAGAGAAAACCATGTGAATGTAATACACTGTCTTTCTTTTTCAAACATAAAGAATATTATGTGAATTGTTTGTTGACGGACGAGTAGAGAAGAACATGTGAATGTGTTATGTAAAAGAGAAGCGAGTATAGAAAACAATGTGAACCTAATACCTTTTATTTTTAAATACAAATTAACGTCATCCAACGCAATGTCATATCAGACGGTGAATGAATGAAATGGGTGAAATTATGCTCAAATGAGTCCGAGGTCCATGGAGCTTTAAGTTACCTGACAGTCGTCTTCTCAGGATAAGGAAAATCTTGGGAAAAAAACCTTACGCGGATAACTTACCCTAAGCGACGTCGAACTCGCGACCTTGTGAACGTGAGGCAAACAGGCTAACCATCACGCTACTGAGGCGGGGACCTAATACGGCGGATGGGTACCATAGAAAATTTCTCCTGGAAAAGTTGGTGAGGAGAGGAGAGAGGAGCGGAGAGGGGAAAAAAGATGTGCCAATTTTCCTGGCGGTCAACCAGTATTGGAGTTCATACACACAATCATCTATATTTCTACTTATACAGATCCATGTTGCAGACAACGCTTGATATAATTTGGTTGGCAAATAGGAATCAAGTTACTGCTTACTAATTACTATGCTGTATTTCTGAACCTTTTATAAACAATATTTTAATCCAATTTAATGGCATGAACTTTACTTAAAATACCTTTGTATTCCAGCAACTTGTATCACATTCTAGCGGTTCCGCCCCCCCCCCCCCCCCCCCAACATTTGGGTAGTTTGCAAAAATGTGAGAGTCACCAAAAAATGTGAATTTAATTAGTTTAGTGGTTAAAAGGGCATTGCGCATAGGTCACGATAAATTGTTCATTTAAACCTCTGAGTGCATTTAACATTTTGAGAATAGCCGCTGTATTTTCGTGGATCATTTTAATGCTTTATTCGAGAAGAACCAATTCGAGAAACACAGGCGAGAACTGAATAGCATTACTCGAGTGACAATATCGCAGTATCAGAGAACTTGCATTGAGATTTTGATAGCGAATAGTACTACCAGTGAGTAACAGTACCCGAGAACTTGCATTCGAATGGAACACTTGTTTCTTAAAAGTATTAGAATACAGAGTATTCGATTCTTGAAGGGATTCAATTCTGTCCATCACTAAATAGAACATAGGAGAAACAGAGACTGCAACAAAAATTTGCACGGCTGTGTTATGAAGCGCAGCCAACCTATGAGAAATCTTGGGTTCTCGGAGGAAAGTCTAAGAAACGAAAGACATGCCTCACTTTTCCACGGGCAGAGTTACATGTTCACAACTATATTCTAAGGTTGTGCAACTTACAGAGTGTTTTCTGGTCTAATTTAATCTCATGTTGTAATGCCACTAATTTTATTTCTCATGGGTTGGCTGCGTTACCCTACGTGAGCTGGCATATTTGTGCAGGTGCTTCTGTTACACACGAACAACAGCGAATTGGCTGAGAAACTAACACTAGAACACATTTCTTCGTTACTGTAAGTAAAATTAAGTGTTATACTTTCTTGATTTAATCACAGTTTTCTGTGTTGCTTAACGTTGGATGTTGTGTAAAACTAAGTGTAAAAACTAAATGGTAATGTCCATCTGTATACGCGTTTACAGCGATATCTGTTTTACAGACGGAGACAATCATATTACTAATATTGAATCAGTGAAACCATACTGTTCCTTGTTTACTTGGTTTATTCTTATTACGCACTTTTCAATGTTACTACTGGATCTGATAAAACGTACCCACTGTAAGATCGATTTGTTGGACCACAATCTACAAATGTATTTGCTAAAAATGTAGTGAACTTTAGGTACCTACATAAACAACCTGAGCACATTAACATTTTCTAGAACTTGATATTGCCTGATTTAACTCCTAGAATCAACCAAAGAACCTTTTGTCGAACTGGTTACATAGGAGATACACTGCGTTCCCACCATGTCTTCGTTTCTGAAAAGTGTGCACCTTGCGTCAAACAACTTGATATTACACACACATAAATGTATAAATACCGTATTATGAGTGTGAATTATTGTTCCTAAAGGTCTATTGTTAATACTTGTGCAATAAATTCGGTTTAATATAGTGTTAAATGTGCGCGAAAATCTATGTGAAGTGCTTTAAGCAAATATGCAATATTAACTTGCGGAACATGAATGTAGTAGTGCAAAAACGGTATAAAGTTCAACAAAATCTACCAAAAGTAGAGGTATAACCATTATGCCGGGTTCTGCGCAACGTCAAACAGGCAACTCCGTGGAAAGATAAATCGCTAAAATTTGCTCCTGTGTAAAGGTTTTCGCCATTTAAACGCCGAAATTGCACCACTTACAGTTTAGTTGGTTAATGCGTAAAACTTGCCTTGAACAAATTTGAATAAGCCTACCACTTTTTATTGTTAAAGGATGCCTGGAAAGGTTGTGATCAATTGTTCACTACTTTCTGAAAATGGCATTAACATAACATTAGAATGAAGGAAATATGATATTGAATAAATACACTTTGCATCACAACAATGTTTCTAAATACCCTAAGTGAAGTGTGCTTGCAGATCTTTCATATTACCAGAAATTTTTTTTGTATGTTTCACCTGGATGAGTTTTATCACATAACTGCATATTATGTAGCAATTTATCGTACATGTCTGCACATGGAATGTATAGGTTACATTTGAGAATCAGTGCATTGGCATTATTGTGTTATCTAAAACCTTTCTTTTATCACATGGCGAAGTGATTAATTTTTTAAAACAAACGCTCAATTCCTGTATTTGATCCCAGGATTCACAGAGCAAGGTCTACTGTTTTAGGCAGCAGTAATGAATAGAGCCACTTTCCTCTGGGGGGGGGGGGGGATATTAAGCTTGACCTGGGGGAGAGAATGTTGATGATATATACATTTACAAACTCACCCAAACTGAGATTTGAATTCAAGGCCTCTCGAATGTGACACAGATATGCTACCCCTACTCCACAGATGGGTTAATTAATATTATTAATAATTAGTTTTATATGCCAACAAAAATACAAATCGGTGGAGGAATTTAATGTCATACTGGCAAGTTGCCATGGTAGCTCAATGGTTAGAGCAGCCGTGCATGAAGCAGAAGATGCATGGTTCAAATCCAGCTATGGCATTGAATTTTTCAGCGCTGATTTTACCTATCATATTTTAATATTTATTTACTTCAATAGTTGTGACAGTGAATTTTGTGTCCTTATCCTTAGTTATTCTATGTAATTGCCCAATTGGTTTTTGTTTTGTTGAGTGAAAATTAAAATGGAAAATTTGCACCCCTTTTACCTAAATTAAAGCACTTTTTTGGACCTTTTTAATCAAAATTTTGCACCTAAAATTCCTAGCTCTAGTCATCACAGATAAATGGATAAAGTAAAGGTAAATCAGCATACCTTGCATTCCTGGGTCTGCAAGCAGCCTTTAATTCTGTACCAAGAGTAGAGATATGGGATGTACTATATTAGAAGACTCAGGGGTCTCCGTCTAGGGACTCTAGGGGATATGTGAATAGCGACCACAAGGTACCCAAGCTAAGCAGAACATTACTTCCACTTACTGGTGTTTTGCTCCTCCCTGTAGCTTTTCTATCTGACCTTACCTTGGCCATCTCTTGTTCTCTTCTGACCCTGATGCTATTAGGGTTCCTGAGGGCTAGGGAGTCTTTATTTTTCCAACCTCTCCATTTCTCTAATTTCTCTATAAAATCTTAACCTCTAACATGCTGACCTGTCATGGCATGTATACATCCTCTGATTGGTAATCAGAGGATATGGTCGGTGAATTTATTTTGATAATTCTCCCGGTCAGGTCGGTGAGACCCGTAAACCAACGACAGGTGTGGTCCTCCAGACATTCTGGGGGTTGTGAGAGAGTGATGTGACCGCCAAAACATAAAAATATGGTGCTCTCTAAAAAGTGGTTGCTATTACTGCTATTGCTCTCTTCAATATCATCAGTGAAAAATATTGGAGAGCAGGAGGATTAATGACTTCATTGTCAGCAATCCAGTATTAGCTAACAACAACAACATTTACAAATAGATATGATGAATTTCTCGGGTGAGGGGGGGGAGACCTTTCAATTCCCAGGGCTAACCTCTGAATCCATTACTGTTGGGCAGGACTTGTAAATTTATGTACTTTTTCTTTAACACTTTAAATATTCCAACCCGTTTATAAACTTCATAACCAAGCTTGTCTTGTTTGAGGAAAGAATATCTTTTCTTTAAATTGGAAGAGAAGGTGCATTTCTGCTTAGGCTCAATAGCTTTTAAGTTCACGCAAATAACAACACAGCACATTGACTGCCAACACTATACACGGCAAACTGCATCTATCTTCACTGTTCCCAGAGTGCAGCAAACAATCATAATAAGTGAGATAAGCACCGACTTAGTATTTTTCACAACAGGAAATGGCAGCACTATGTAGTTAAATTTTTAATTTAGGAAAATGGGTCAGGAAAATACGGGACCTATTCACATCCCAACATTCTCTGAACAGGGACACACAAGTGTTCCATTTTTTACGGGATGAATGGCAGGCTTAAATTTGAAGGAACAGTAGAAAGTGAGGGAATGTATTGTGCAATCAAAGATTGGATTAGCAGACAACACCAATTTTTTGGTTTTCTAATGTTTTAGTGCAAGCAGAATAACACTTGTATCTAACCTATAAGAACATTTGTAATTCACCTAAGGATACAATTATAATAGAGATATGACTGTTTACTATTGTTTCCGCATAAAACTTTAAAAAGTAGTCAGCAATGGAAGTCAAATGACTTATCTTAAATGTTCCACGTAGTTTTTATCCAAGCATACAACACAATATATTTGTATTTCACTATTATCATTATTAATAATTCAAATATGAAACAAATGTAACACTTATTTTGCTGTTGTTTCTGTTTAAGGCTTTGAAAATTTTGATCAATGTAAGTGAATGACCAATGTTAAACATTTCTTGCAACATTTTAATCCAGGTACAAGACACAGCACTACCATTGCATTTCATTACTAGCAATATGGATAATTTACATTAAGCTTAAGAAAATAATAAATCACTAATGAAATGCAGCTATAACACTAATTTTGCTTTGTGTTGTTTCTGTGATGTGACCTTTGGAAATGTCTAAAGAAATATAGCAAATAAGATTTGAAGTACACATAATGACTTTCATTTTGTGATGGATAGTCTTTAGGAAATGGTGTAATCTGTGCTTCTTGGGGAATGTATGTTTAAATAGGTATTCCACTAAGTAACCTTCAAAGTGTGTCCTTCAAAGATGGGGATGGAATACTTGCAGCACTTTCATTTATTTGAATTTGTATTAATGTGTATGCGAGGGTATTGTTTTACCTCTCATCATATGTTCTCTTGCTGCAGTTTGCCAACTGTAGCAGTATTTTAAAATTTGATGGAATGGTATAGTCAGAGGTACTGAAAGCTTTTACCCTGAAGTGTATCTTGTGACTTACAGAATTTAGATATTGTTGTGCCAGGTAAAATCCATTTTTAGATTAAGACCAGTAATGTTGCCCTGTTCCTGGCTTCAACTGGTATGAGGAAGAAGAGCATTCACATTATACACCACCAAACACCCATTACCCTTTCATGGATCACTGTGTTGATATTTTCTATGTCCAAATTTTGTCTTGCCCATTTCCACTACTGTTCCTACTCATCAAGATGGGGCTTGCCTCCATAGTGTTCTGGTAGCATATCTGGCTCACATCCAAGAGGTTGCGATTTTGAATTAAATTAAATTATTTTGTTTAACCTCTTCAGGGATATGGACGTGAAATCATGTCCATTTAAAATGACGGACGAGCGATATGGACGTGTATACACGTCCTGTGCGTTTGTGCATTTAACCCTTATTTATCCACTATCTAACTCAACTTATTTTAATTTTCCCCCGTTATGAAACATTTAATTAAATTCTATATGCTTTACTGGCTTACCTTTATATGTTCCTTCTGCAGTGATATGCCTCAAAACAGGGATAAACACACAAGGGCACATCTCCACATTCGCCGCAGATCATCCCAGTTTCCTTACGGATTCCCTTCTTGCGGCACACGAAACACCTTCGAGATGGGCGGGACTTCTTTGCTGTTGACGGTATCCTTTTAGGATAATGTTTTCCTTGAAGTCTGAGGGGTGCAGGGGTTTTGGATTTTCTACCCCCAGTATGAAGAGGCCTCTCAACCTGGTATTGTTCAATTAAGCTGCGAGCTATTGATAGTCGAAAGTCCAGGTAGGTCATTGTCTTGTGTGGGTTTAGAGCTCTCCAAATTACCAAACAATTGTATATGGTTATATCCAGCTGGTGCAGAAATACCTTTTTATACCATTTCACTGTTTTTCGTAAAGAGGGATATGCTTGCAATACCTGATCTACTAGATCGACACCGCCCATGTGCATATTGCATTCCTGGATAACGTCAGGCTTGAAAATGCACATTTTGGTATGGGCATCTGTTTTTCCAGTGTCAATCATCAAAATCTTAGAGCTGCAATTGGATAATGCCATAACTACCCTCCTGTCCTGCCAGGCAAGGTAGGTCAAAGGTGGGAGCTGACGCACCTCCATTTCCCCTCTCCTTAGAGCCTTCGTATTCAGATCTTTTGGCAAACCAATACGATTTGAACGTACTGTTCCAATTGCATTAGTCTTTCTTTTGTGTAAGGCCATGAATAATTTAGGAGAGCTGTACCAGTTATCTAAGTACACAGTCCTACCCTGATCAAGCACAGGTTCCATTAGGTGCATTACTATGGAGCCAGATAAGCCCAAATCTTTGTCTCCAGTATTGTCAGTCCCTTGACCAGTGTAAATGCAGCTATTGTAAAGATATCCCGTTTTACTTTCACAAACATCAAAACTCTTTATGCCAAATTTAGCCCTTTTTGTTTTGATGTATTGCTTCCAACCTAAGCGGCCCTTCCAAAGCATTAGGCTTTCATCAACAGTGACCTTTTCACCAGGCACATAATTTTCTTTAAATTTTGAAATAATATAATCGAAAACAGGCCTAATTTTGTGGAGTTTGTCATTTCCATTCTCTGTGCAGGTGAAATGAAGGAACCGCAAAATTGACGTAAATCTGTTATTTGACATGCATTTTCCAAAAAAAGGAGTAGCTAGCATGTCATCTGTGGACCAATACATGTATAATGCAGGTTTACGAATAACACCCATAAGTATAATTAGACCAATTAGCCTGTAAATCTCATTGAGTGTTACTTCTGTCCACCTTTGAATTCTGCTCTTAGGCCCTAATTTACCTTTAGAGAGCAGGTCTTCCTTCACCTTACTCGCATATACATTTGTTTCGCAAACAATGAGAGACACTAAGTCGGTAGTAAAAAATTTTGTAAAAATGTCAATTGGTTGGCTGTCAGAAGTCAGCTGAGGCTGGGATTGAACACCAGACCCTGTGCTCGTGAAGATGTGCCTGTTTGTATTGGAATTGTTTTCAGCACTCCACAATGCTGACTCTTCACGAACACCTGAAGGAAGTTGGTCACGTTCTTCCTCACTGCTACTTGTACCTATATCCTTCACACCCCCCTCAAATTCTGAAAATTCGCCATCAATATCCAAATCGCTGTCACACAGCAAGAAGTCCTCCACATTATCGTGTGTAATTTCAGAAGCCCTTACACTTCCACCACTCGCTAACCTTTGTGCAACACTGCTTGTTGATGCCATGTTTTAGCTCTGAGATGTAACACTCAATAGCTTCTCACTTCAGCTACAAGCAGGAAAGTATACGTATGCATTTCAAGAGAGAAACAAACGGAGCCTGTAAGCTATATCCAAGTTACGAAACACGTGTAAGGAAAAATTGCAAACCTGCTTTATTCTGATGACTCATAAACCACGCATACAGTAGTGTTCTATTTCACATTGTGCTGTGATTTGCTGACGCATAGCTATACAATGGGTCCACTACTGTTTCTTTCCGATAAATTATATTAGGCGCCTTCGACAAAGCAAAGTTAACTTTTTACCACAGTGAAACAAATAGTGCCATTTCAACGATTTGTAAATGCAACTCAACATTGCTGATGATGTACATGTATACTGCATATAATGAGTTTTATACCAGTTTTTGTTTCATTAAGATAACTTAAAATTTACGCAAAATACAGCTGTGTATTTAGGAAGCACTTTTAGCGCATTTAACAATTTAAATGCCCTGCGCTGGATATTGGGTATCCGTTCTCGGCCTGCAGAGCTTTTAAATGGCTGTCGCTCAAGAGGTTAAAGCATATTCAGAACTTATATTTTGAAAGTGTAGTCTATGGTTGAGGCCTCTAAACCCCAAACAATAGTCAGGGATGTCATATAAAAAGAGGAGTAAAGCACCTGTGAAGCAAAATTAAGCATAGCCAAACTCCCATTGTCCTATAGTGTCTGTGAAGCCATAGTCCAATTCCAGTGGAAAAAAAAAACATGAATTAAGTAACAGTTAATATTTAACTTGATAATGAGTGAATTTGGAGGAAGAAAAACAAATTCATCAGTAATTTTGTGGACTTCATTACTACTACTCATGTGTTGGCACTTCCCGGCGCATGTGTGCAGTTATAACAAAATGGTATTTTTTATTTATGGTAGCTGCAAAATTTAATAACGGCTGATAGTGGACTATTAGTATTCTTTTTCCTACTGTGCAAATAAATTTTGAGGCTGCAAATGATATATCACCAGCTTTACAGCATGATTTCATAGTGTGTAGTTAAACACAGCTATACATTGTGTAATTGATATTCATAAGAATGAGTGGCGGTGGACGGTTTCCAGGCTCTCAAACACATCATATGTTTTACTTTATTGTGTTATATGCATTTGCATTATTTATTTTGTCTTTTATGTGTGTATAGTTTATAGAGTAAGTATCAAATTAATGTCACAGTTATCTGGTTCCAGGAATGTATTCTTGTGTGATTCATGACTAGCACTTGATTTACTTGGGAGTAAACATGGAAAGTAAGATTGTGCATTTCTTAAAACCTTTCACATTGCTTATTGAGTCCATATTGCAGAACTTGTAACAATACACTTTACCAGGAATAATTTCCAATCATGATAAGATATTTATTATACGTATGTGTGTCATAATATCAATTTAACTGATGCAAGGTGGGAAAAGTTCACAAAACAACAGTAATGGAGGAAATCAGTCCACATGAGGTATAATGGGAGTGTTTGTCTCCTGTTCATCCATCCCTTCCCTCTCTTGTGTAGCTGTTGCCAATGTCAACACTCCAAATGCAGCCAAATTGTATACAATGAGTGTAGAATTTCCACTACACCCATTTTTCTCAGGTTCTCTAAGTGTAGAGTAGTTGTTGACACAAATTCAAGTGAATGGTTAACCTTCAGATGAACAATACCAGGGAGTCGTAGGCTTTCACGCAATTGCTGATTATTATTGTTTATGGGAAATTCTAGTCCTTTGAGAGGTAGAACTGGAACTTAAAAATTCAATGCCACAACTGGGATTTGAACCACACACAGCTTGTGTGTTTAAAAACACCAACAGTAAGTTTGTTGGCATAAATAAATAATAATTACCATTCTAGTCCTTCATTACTTGTTGGAGAGTTTCCTGATTACTTTGTTCAACAGGTGGCTTTTATCCCAATACACCACACCAGCAAACACAGTTTGTCCTTCCACAAGGCATCCTCTGTTGTGCTTTTTGTATCCATATTTGGATTTTTCAACTTCCACAACTTTATTCCTACTGCAAATTCATCTTCGGCTGCAGTCACCCAGTTCACATATAACTTGCAGTTGAATATGGGCCAGTTCACAAATGTTTTAGTGCCACATTGTAACTTCCTTGGAATAGTGTACTGATGTGAATGCTGGAGGAATAACCAATACAAGTAGAAGAGCATCACATTATGAATACTACATTTAGTGTCACTGACTAAGGTATTTGTTTCTTGAATGGCAAGTGACCGTGTGTTGTAAATAGTGGAACTTTGCTCCACATTCCCTGGATATGTCACTACATTTCATAGTTCCCTGCATTTTTATACACGGGCAACACCTTTTATTTCTCATTCGCTGCTCCCCTACTTTTTGTGTGTGGAAATGACTTCAGCATCTGCTGTGTAAGCAGCTTTGCCGAAAGGTTGGTGAATGATCCTGCAAGTAAAATGCGGCAACATCATGTTCTAAAACACTAATTATCAACTCAGGATATTTATTTGTCAGATTAAATATATGTTAAGAAAAGTTGATTTTATCGCATAGATGATCTTAACCAATGTGGGTAGTTATTGCATTGTTGTGCAATTTTGATGTTTTAATAGTTTCAAATTAATGTTTTATCTTCCAGAACTCTTTATGTTTCTTTCAGTTATGCACTGAAGCAAAACCAGCTTTAATAAAGGTGATTGCTCACTATATAGTGGAATGTCCATTGAGACACTTGAGACATAATTACAGTAACATTTTATTATTATTATTATTATTATTATTATTATTATTATTATTATTATTATTATTATTATTATTATTATTATTAATCATCATTATCATCATCATCATGTTATCATTATCATCATTATTATTATAGCTTTTATTATTGCTAATAAACAATAAGAGTAATACAACTGATTTTACTTTTTTTGTTACAAAGGATAATAATGTAACATCTTAAGTGAATACTTCGGTATATGATCTAATTTCTCTGTTTTTACACGCTTTATATGGCCTCATGAAAAAGAACCTGCCCAACACTTCCTACTACATCTTAACAGCATCAGCCCCTGCAGCATTCTAGTAGGTAGAGAGCTTTTCTTGTTTTGGTCCCATCCCGGGGATCCAAATGTGGGACTATTACTCCAGATTTCTTAGCAAGAACTATCTCTGCTTAAATGTAGACCATTTCATCTGGTATATCAGAGCTATACCAGTCCAGGCATACACTGATATACCAGTCCAGGGGGCACCGTGGAGAAGCGGTCTACTTTGCCCCCAGCTGATATGTATAAAGAGTCATAAGTATACTGAGAATGCAATTGTCGCCCATTATAGTAATACACCACACAAGCTCCTTGTGAAAATTTTGCTATTTTATAAACTTGGGGTTGGGGTTAATGCACAGAGGTCCATGGTGGTGTGTGCCTTAATGGAAACATCTGTAACAGTGCATAGTATGAAAAGCTGAAAGCACTATTATGTGGAGTAATAAATACAAATTAAAGTTAAAATAAAAGTTTGACTTATTTGGTTGAATGATGACTCCTTAAAGTTAAATATGCTGATGGACAGCTTCCAGATTTTTCACATTAGTAATTATCATAAAATATTTCATCGTTACATCTTGTGAAAACTGCATTCAAGTGTTTCCATCGAGGAACAAGCGCTTCCCATGGGAAGGATAGAAGAAAAACAATAAAATTAATATAAACAAAGCGAGGTACAATAACAAGAATATCTCCTAAAGGGTTTGTTCCACAAGAACATTCATTTGAACATAATTCTGTTTTTTTAACAAGATGTGCCGATACACTCACACGCAATTGCTAGATCAAGTTGTGATAACTATGCATGGTGGCATCGGTATCCTAAAAATACATTTTTTTATATATTTTTTCACCAAAACAGTTGAAACTATTTATAGTTTATTTACATTTTATAATTTTTGGATATACAATGTTTGAACAGGTCGTCTGTTTAATCCGCTAATACATATACGAGATTAGTAATATGCACTTAAGTCAGAAATGTAGCGGTAACTACACAACACAACAGCCATGGAGAACATGTATTCCAGCCGAGGCATCATGGAAGCATTGCTCTCCTGTTCAACCCTTCCTTTTCCTGTCTAGTGTTACCAACATTGGCACTCCAAATGCAGCTAAATAGTGCTGTGAGTTTGTTGAATATTTAAAGCTGAAAAAAACACTAATTCCCTTATTAGTGTGTGTATGAATGGACAAATGACACACAGGTGATAGTCACAGTCTTTACTGTGATGGTGGATGCCGGCCGCCTACTCCAATTAGGAAGTGACGCATTTGCAAAATATGGTTTTGTTTAACAACGCTGTCAATTGCTAGGATCACATCAGGGCCGATGTGCCAGAAGTTTGTCCTGCAGGAGTTCCTTTACATGCCAGTAAAGCTGACATGGAACTGTCGTTTTTAAGTACATTTAAAAACCATCAGTCTGGGCCGGATTTGAACCTGCGACCTTGGGATCTGTAAGCTGGCATCTAACCAACTGAGCCATCCAAACCAACAGACATTTGCAAATTTCTGCAATAGACATATTTGAAATTGTGCTCCTTCAAAATGGTCCTGCCTGAAGAAGGAAATGGAGCCCTTTACACTTTTCCACTTGATTTCTATAGTATTGCAATTTACACCAGTGTGGTAGGATTTCCAGCAGTCACCAATTATAATTGTTCCCAGTCATTAGTTGAAGGAGAGTTTCCTGATTTCTTTGTTCAACAGGCACTAGAAAGAAGTAGGTTTTATCCTCATGCTGTTTGCCACCAAACACACATTGTACCATCAGAAGGCATCATTTATTGTACTTTCTGCACCCAAATTTGGATTGTTCAATTTCCACAATTTTTTTTGTGTCAGCAATTCACCTTTGGTTGAGTACTATCTCACTAAATTTCACATTTCCTTACATTGTCATACATTGGAACACCACTTCCCCCTTCTACATTCCTTTTGCCCCTACCTTCCATGTGGACATGGCTGTTGCATCTGTTACGTATGCAGCTTTGCTAGAAGGTTGTGTTGGTGGTCCTAAGAACACAAGGTATCATGTTCTTAAAACAGTAATTATGAACTCAGGATATATTGCATAACTTATAGCAATACCTGTAATTAACAATAAATGACGCTCAGGATATGGTAGTTAAAAATACATCAGCAATGTGCATTCAAGTCGCTAACTATTTGTCATCAAAATGTGTTTTTCCCCTACACCAATTGTACACCAGACATGCTGTACAAGATGAGCAAAGCAGTTTGCCCATCACTACAAAGCAATGACAAGCATGACAGAAACATCTCGTAGCTAAATCCCAATGATCTAGGAAATTTCTCTTTAGTTAGAACTCTCATTCTTGCAAATGGGGATGTGACTATTTGTCTGCTGTCTTCATACACCATTTCTTGAAACGAAAGACTACTAAATAGGGATGGTGTGTGCCCAACGACTTTGCTGAGGTAACATGTGTGCCTTAAGTGCTTTTCAGTTTATTTACAAGATATTATCTTATTTTCATCAACATTTGTTTCCATTTCTAAACTGGCTCAAATTGGACCACGATACTAAAGAATGTCCTCTATTGGAATATCGGTAATTGGCAACTGATACCATTTGTTATCAAAATGCCAACCATAGCAAAAGGATTATTATAGGTCACAACTGTGAAGAGATAGCAAAGCACAGCAGTAACATCTCTGTAGCTAAACCCCAAATTACTCTGTATTCACTCTAAGGTTGATCCGTGCGAAACTATACCCAAGTGGCCAGTGCACAGATATAATGTGTTCTTCCGCCATTCGCGCCAGAAATACTGTCACAACACAACCATGTAGTGAGTGCATGCAGTACATAATAGGAAGGAAACGAACCCTTATTCTGTCAATTTAAAGAGTGACTAACATGTAACTAGAGGTTAAAGGCAATAAGATTGATAGCTAAAACAAAATAAACCTGTTGTAGCACTTTGTCAGTTGTTGGCAGCTCATTTTTAAAAAGGAAATTGTGCACTGTTACACGAATTAAGTTTTTAACAAAATCGTCACATTCTTGCATGGCATATTTCACACGCTTTCTTTTTTTCCCAGGTGTAAATACTTTTCCCGTTTCAACTTCTTTGCGAGCACTGTTTATACTGGTACTCGAAACGTCGGTGAACTCAGAAGTTAATTTACTGCTTCTTTGATGGGAAGAGTTGGATATTTCTCACATAACTTATATGTTCAACACTATTGTTTTTTCACCACTCGTCAATGGTTTGCTTGCCTTATGCTTTACACAAGTTGATTGGCCGTCCGCCATGATTCTAAATAGAAACTGCTGACTGTAAGCAATACTCTGTAAATACTCAAAAGTCAGGTAACTCACACAAGTTGCATGTTTGGACTTGTAGCTCTGTTTATCAGTTTACATCAGTGTTAATTAACCTCTTAGGTATTTGTATAGAACATTATATCATTTAAGGATAAATTCATTTTAAAAATTCAGATTACTAGTATGGGACTACTTCCCTGCATGCATTGCTACCGCGTTGTACCACTGTGCAGTGGTCACATGGGTTTGTTTTGACGCGGATAAACCTAAGAGTGAATTCAGTATAGTGTGTTTCGCTCCCTCCGTTAGGTTGGTACTCTAATACTCAAGTATTAGAGTATTATCATTAGTATTACATTTGTTGCACTTGAATGTATGTTACACTTTGGAAAAGATCTGTAGAACACAGGTTATAAAAGGATGATCTGAAATGCTTGTTGATGGAGTGGAAGCAAATTATAAGGGAAACAAAAGAAAAACTTGTGATATTATTCCCAAGAATGACATAATAAAGAAGAAGGGAGGACCTACCAAATGTTGAACATAGAAGCCATACATGAAAACTTTACTTTGTGCTTTGGAGATGAACATTTTAATGTTCCATTTACTTGCCACCTTTAACATTGAAGGCCATATCGGTGCCTGTAACCTCTTGGAAGACCTGCTCAACAGCAATTGTGTTTATTAGTTTAATTATAACTTTGTATTAATTTTTACACTGAATTCACAGACACATTAACGCTCCCATTCATACTTCCAGACTCTAGGGGGGTTGGGGAATAAACCTAGTTGCCTGGGGTGCTATAGTAGTAAAAGCGAGCGTTAACCACTTAAAAAAACAAAAAAAAAAAAAACGAAGAAACATTCCCACCCTCCAGGCTGGGAATCAAAGGTGCTCCATCAGCCTGAGATGAATATTGAGTGAAAAGTCACACTTTTGACTTCATTTTCTTGCATTAATTACAATAAAGAATAATGTTCTGTTAATGTATAGTTTTCCCTGAATGTGATAAATGAACTGGCAATAATTCCATGCCTGGTTCTTTAAGTTTATAACATTGAACAATATTTATTTACTCTTCTATGTAAATAAATACTTATAAGAATACTTCTTTGAGTGATTATACAGGGCCACAACACAGAAGATGAAGAATAACAATTATCAATCATAGTAGCTTTATCAGCAATGGCTTTCTTTTCAGGCAATGAAACTGTACTTGTTGATCATCTAATAACATTTATTGACTCTAATATATTAAAATAACTCTAAAACTTGAAGTTTACTACTTTTTAGGCAAAGAATTTCAGAAAATTATGTGAAATATCTATGTGCATCTTGTAATGGTCATTGGAAGCACTAATGCGTTGAACATTCTCAAATTGTTTTTGGAGTAATAGAATCTTAGGGTATGTTTTACTATAATAATACACATGAGATTAAGATTAGCAAACCTATAACCATGGAAGGAATGTTAAAAATGGTATACACCCTATTACAATTATTACTTTATGCTGTCTGCTAAATGGTGGATGTTACTAATAATGTTTCTTTTTCCGCAGATTTTCTACTGAAGTTTAGGAACAGAACTGTTCAAATACAGCAACTATAGTAAAATGGATATCAAAGAAGAATCTTTGTTCCCAGACTTTTGTTCAGAGAATGAGAAAGATACCAAAGACATTGTAGAGAAAGTTAAGATTGAAACGTTTACAAGTAGCATTGATACCAAATCAGAACTCGAAGATTCTACAAGTTGTTCACAGAATGAAGAACACCATCCGAGATTTAATGAAATCATCAAAGAAGGTGAAATTGGAAATGCAGTATATATTAAAGAGGAACCTCGGTTTTTGGAAAGAGAGGATTCATGCATTAATGATATTAAGGTAGGTTGTGCAAAACCTGTACATCACTTTTATTTTCATTTTCTTATTTTCTTAAATACCCAACACTAACATATAAATATCAGGAGATAATTTTGTCTCAGAAAGAAAGAAAATATACTTCTATAAATACATTACTTTGCTGTGCAATTAATTACTTTCTGACAAAGAAGTTCAGAGGAAAGTGACTTGTGAAGTGGCTCTTCAGGAGCATCTGTCTTATATATGACAGGATGAGACTGCCCTCCATGGCCTGCATCAAGTTTTATGTCTGGCTGGACTGTATCACTTTGTACGTGCGTCGGCCAGTACTGGTATCCATGCTTTGTGAATGCGTGCTGCTTCCTCTTTTCTGTTGAAGTTAGTAGTGTACCATTTTACTGGGGTGCACGAAAACATAACTCTTCTAAAGCAAGAACAAATTAGAAACTAAATAACTTTGAGAATGAGTTGGAGTCAGCTCGAAACTTGAGTCAGTTGTGCAACAAGAACTTGCAACATTACTAAGATAAGTGAAGTTTTTAGTTTCTAATTTGTTCTTACTTGGAATCTTGTTGCTTCACTGTTAATAACTTCAATTTCCTTAATTAACATAAGTCTTGTTAGCTGCGTGCAACCCACTGAAAACAACTTAACCTTTTTCTAAACCTTTAGGATATGTGGATCTTTAAAAAAACTTACACTGCAAATGGGCAAGTAATAGTTGCCTTTATTATAACAGCTGCTAACAGTACAAAAGCTCAACACCTTGGATTACAAAGAAATGACAAATACTTGTTGCCACTTCAAAGTGGTTAGAAAAATTATAACTTTAGGTAATATATTTTAATATCACTATTTAGTCTTTAGTATTTTAAAATTCCTGCCATTGCTGCTAATATATTTTACTCACGCCCAAACCATTTAATTATGTAAATCCGAACAGAAGAGCTAAAGGCTAATTTGGAAAAGACCTACTCCCATATGATAAACATGATGCCTCCCTGACTAGTCACCATTTCTGCCCAGCTCCACAGAAACGTCCTCTCTTGTTGAAATCCCAAGTACAACTCTCTTGTCAAGCGCTGCACATGCGCCGCTGTTTTGGTCCTTAGCCACAGGAGGTCGTCCAATTCGCCAGGCTTATTGCTTCTATTGCTTATGATGTGGAAGTCACAGGGTGCTCATTGAATTTTGGTTTGATGAGCCTCTATTGATGGTTGTCTCTGCTTTTGACTTATAAGTGATATAACAGCTCAGTAGGTTTAAAAATTTCTATGGCCTGACGGTACATCCTGGCATGGAAGTGTGCTGTGGTGTCGAGAGCTGTGGTTTCATTGAATGTCATGGCCTTTTAAGGCGCATTTGGCTACTGCTGATTTTCCTGTGTTTCAAGTGGCAGTTACTCTTGTGTTTTTATTCTGGTGTTTATACTCCTCTTGGTGGTTCCAATGTATACTTGCCCACTGCTGCATGGTATACGGCAGATTCCTTCTGGTGATAGGGTGTCCTGTTTGTCCTTTGCTGATTTAAGTTTTTGTTTTATTTTGATGGGCAGTATGAAAATAGGCTTTATTGGCCTTTTCTAGTACTTTTCCAATGCGATCTTTGACCTCTATTTATGGTAGAAATACTCTGTTATTTCATACTCTCTTTGGGACAGCATTGTCTCTTTGGATGTGATGCCCTGATTATTTCTTTCTCAGTATATCCATTTTTCTGCTGGCTCTGTGTAGGTGTTTGAGTTCTTGTTTTAATGTGTCCAGTTCACAGATATGTCTTGGTCATTCCTTTAGAATCTTGATTGTATTATTGTTTTTTTCTTTCAAATTCTTATGGAGATAACAGTCCATATGTGTCGGTTTTCTACAAATTGTGTGGCCAAATGTTGTGTCAGACTTTTTGGCTATCAGAACATCAAGGAAGGCAATGCTTTGGTTATGTTCTTTTTCCATCATGAACTGTATGTGCCATGTGTGTTAAGTTTTTCATGGAATTGATCTAATTCTTTATTCCCATGCAGCCAATAATGAACGTATAATTCATGTACCCCACCAAACCATTGGTTTATATGTGGCAGATGCAAAGACCTCCTCCTCAAATTTCTCCAAGTAAAAATTTGTGATAGTTGGAATGAGTGGGCTACCCATTGCTACTCCGTTTTGTTCATAGTAATCATTACTCCATAGAAAGTCACTGGTGGTAAGGCAGTGCTGGCATAAAGTTGTAATTTCTCCTGGGAAAATCTCGGAGAGGTACATCAAAGTTTCTTCTATTGGTACCCTCGTGAACAATTCAAAGCTTACCAGTTTGTCTTGTTCTTGTTTAGTGTTTTATTTAGCTTGTCAATGAAGTGGTTGTAGTTTTTTATGTATGATTCTGTATTGCCGATATGTTGTAGCAGCTTCACTAAATGTCTAGCTAAAGCATAAGTCAGTGACCCTATTGTACTGACTGTAGAATGTAATGGCGTGGATTCCTTATGAATCTTCAGCAGTCCATTGAGATGAGGTGCAACCGCTTCAGTAGTAATAGTCATTTGTACTTCTGGTTTCTCATTCTCAAAATCCTATTTGTTGAATCGCCCTTCAGCTTAGTATAGGTTTCCGGTTCCAACAGTTGCTCTATCTTTTATTAATAGTCAGTCATGTCCATAATTACTGTGGAATTGTCTTTATCAGCATCTAGTGTAATAATGGATGTGTCATTCTTTAGGGTCCTTTTGGCTTGTCTTCTCGAGTTAGGAAGCTGATAAAGGCAATTCCACACTGGGTAGCCCACTCCGTCCACCTATTACAAAGTTTTACATGGAAAAATTTGTGGAGGAGGTCTTTGCATCTGCCACATATAAACCAAAGCTTTGGTGGAGGTACATGGATACGTTCATTATTGGCCACATGGGGATGAAGAATTAGATAAATTTCTTGAAAAACTTACAACACACATGGCAACATACAGTTCATGATGGAAAAAGAACATAACCAAAGCATTGCTTTCCTTGATGTCCTGATAACCAAAAAGTCTGACATGACATTTGGTCACACAGTTTATAGAAAACCGACACATACGGACTGTTATCTCTGTAAGAATTCAAATCACCATCTTCAACAAAACAATAATATAATCAAGACTTTAAAGGAACGACCAAGACAGATCTGTGCACCGGCCACATTACAATATGAACACCTACAAGGAACCCTGCAGGAAAATGGATATAGTCAGAAAGAAATAATCAGGGCACCATATCCAAAGAGACAATGCAGTCCCAAAGAGAGTACGAAACAACAAAGAGCATTTCTACCGTATATAGAGGTCACAGATCGCATTGGAAAACTACTAGAAAAGTACAATATTAAAACTATTTTCATACCGACCATCAAAATAAAACAAAAACTTAAATCAGAAATGGACAACAGGACCCCTGTCGTCAGAAGGAATCTGTCGTATACCATGGGCAAGTATACATTGGAATGACCAAGAGGAGTATAACATTGGAATCACCAAGAGGAGTATGAACACCAGAATAAAAACACAAGAGTAACTGCCACTTGGGACACAGAAAAACCAGCAGTAGCCGAACACGCCTTGTTAAAAGGCCATGACATTAAATTCAATGAAACCACAGCACACATCCCTGCCAGAATCTACTGTGGGGCCCTAGAAATTTGTAAACCTACTAATAACTTCAATAGAAAAGAGGAAGCAGCATGCATTCAGAAAGCATGGATACCAGTACTGGCCGACACACATACAAAGTCATACAGTCCAGCCAGACATAAAACTTGACGCAGGCCATGATTGGCTTGACGCAGGCCATGATTGGCTGGACGCAGCCAATGGGAGAGGTGGGGATGGTCTCATCCCATCATATCTAAGAAGGATGCTCCTGCTGAGCGCCACTTACAAAATTACAATCAAAAACTGTTCTTGGCGACCTAATAATGGTCACTCTATGGGTTTTTGATAAACCCCAAATTGTAAAAATTGTAAATTTATATAATTAGAAATGAACGTTAATTGTAGGCTGGAAGGCTAAGCCTTCCCTGGATAAAGAAAAACCGAAACTGAAGCAGCACTTCACAAGTCACTTTCCTCTGATGATGCTCATTGGAATGGTAGGCGATATGTCAGGTGTTCATGCATTGACTGCACCGCGGCCCATAAGTTCAGAAACATCATTTTATTGAAAGTTAATTGTTGCAGAAGATTGATGTAATATTATTCATCACGTAACTTAATTGCATTTTTATCTTGAAAGCTTTGAATTTTTTTCTGAGATAACAGGTGTTCAAAATAATTTAATTCAGAAATTTAAAAACTGAACATTTGAGGTAAATCAGTAAAAATCAGTAATCAGTAAAAATGATTTGGAATTTGAAACAAAATTTATAGTTTACAAATTATGGACATAATTCTAATAAGACCAATTAATGTAATATTTATTTTTAACTATGTATGAAAAAGAATCTTTAGAAACCCACTGATGTACAACAATGTACATCATTATCCTTGTACAACAAAACATCATCTGTTTTAACAGAAGAATGTTATTTATGTTGATTGGATTGTTTTCATGTGAATGTGAAGTAATTTCTTCTCTGTGAATAATACAAAAAATGTCTCCATGTTTTTTGTTTTTGCTCCTGTTTTTTAAGATAAGAGCTATAGGGTTACAGCAGATCATATGTTTTACAAGTGCATTATTATGTTACAGAATGAAACACATGAAGACTTTTATTCCACAGATCCACTAAGGTAAGTCATCCTATTGATTCTTTGTACACAAGATTACCTATTTCTATTGAATTTTCCTTATAATCCCTTTTAGTGTTATGCATAGAAATTTCTTATACCTAGTGATCTTAGCGGAGTTCCTTGATTATGTTGTATCAGTTACTATCACTAGGCATATCATTATGCTCCCTGTTAGTGTTAGATACGGCACTGTTCAGTGAATGGAATTAGTATAACAACCATTATTTGAACAAGTTATTCAAGTGACTATCTCCAGGTACATTATTGTATTCCCTGTTATTGTGAGAACTGTACTCTGAACATGAGTGTAACATGGTTCTTGATCAGTGACTGTCTCTTTATTCACTGTTAGGAGTAAGTAACGAAACTCATAATAATGAAGTGCTAAAACAGTGGAGCATATTAATAAATTCAAAAATATGTTGATATTTAGAAACATATTTCGCTCCAACTTACTTTAAATAATATTAATCACAGGACTAGTTTAAGAGAGGGTCCTCTCCATCATTTAGCTGTTGGTCGACGGATTCATCATCAGGTAACATCCTCCTCGTTCTCTTGTTGCCTGGTCTACTGTTCTTTCAATCGATTAGTCGTAAGACATTGTGTATGAATGGTGTGTCAAAATTCATTAGCCAATCTCTATCCTTAATAATACATAGCGTAGGCTTTGGCAGGCGGTGTCCATCTTATGTACAGGATGTCCAAAAAATAGAGACAACGCTTAGTTTGTTATGAGGGATGGCAAACTGATAGGTTTTCAAATGGGAAACCCTGTCCAGAAATGCACAGTATGGGCACTGTAGTGCATCGAGGTGTGAGATAGGCATACCTTCACATTTTATCTATGAACCCATCGAGCTATCACATTACAAATAGGCTTCGAACTGTACTTCTCACGTAATTACAGAGCCTATATCAGCAGTGGTGAGCCTCATGCACATGATGCAATGCATGAGGCTATCTTTGAAGATTTTCAATCGGTCCTGAACTGAAGCCATAAGGTCCTCCGTTGACATTACTGGAGTGCTATACAATTCCATACATACGAGTACAACTCCACAAAAAATAGTCAAGAGGTGTCAGATCTGCTGACTGATACCCATGGGATTGGTCCACTTCTACTAATCCATCAATTTGAATATGCAAAGTTTAGGGATTTCGCACATTTGCATTAAAGTGTGCTGGAGCTCATCTTCCATTTCAGTAGCTGTGTACTGGTATGTGTCACACTGCTGTTAAAACGTTACTGTATTGGAAACTACACAAGTAACGCAGTAGGAGCACACCAAGGACTCAATGGAGGAACTTTGTGTATCAAGATACCAAAACGAATGCTAACAAATTGTCACCACATTTCGTTTTCAAACTTTGACGCTCTCCAGCGTCCAAACCGTGCATTTCCAGACAGCGGTTTCTACTTGGAAACCAATCAGTTTGCCATCCCACACAACATACTAAGCATTTTCTGTGTGTTTTTGGGACACCCAGTATATATATTTGTACCAGATAGTTACAGGATATCAATCACATAATTCTTTCAGTCTTCCTTATGCTATGTACAAACTTGTCTGATTTGTGTATCACTCTGCTTCCCAGCATGCTTGACACCCTGGCGTTTTTGCATTGTTCTGCAGTTCATGAAGCTTCTTCAATCTCTCCACATCTGTAATTCTATCCCTCTTCTCCGTTGTCTCTTTCTACTATTTTGTCCCTTTCCTGATTCATCTTCTTTAATCATCCCTAAAAATGTTCCTAACTTACATATCATTTGAGAGGTAGAACTGGAACTTAAAAATTCAATGCCACAACTCGGATTTGAACCACAGACCTTCCGCTTACCGGTCGGCTGCTCTACCACTGAGCTATTGTGACAAATTGCCAGAATGGCATTAAATTCTCAAACCAGTTTGTATTTCCCATTCTGGCACCCGGTAAGCGGAAGGTCTGGTTCAAATCCCATTTGTGGCATTGATTTTTTAAGTTCCAGCTCTACCTCTCAAACTTTGCCCACACACGGCTTGTGTGTTTTAAAAACACTAACTGTAAGTTTGTTGGCATAAATAAATAATAATTAAATAAAAGATGGGAACTACCAAACATTCAAACAGTAATTCCTGAGTATCCTCGAAAAACAGCAGTTGCAACCTTCAGGTTGATTACAGGACATGATTGTCTGGCAAAACATTTAAACAGAAGTGGGATATATTCATCACCACTCTGTCCTCTATGTGATCTGCAAGAGGAAATGGATCGAGACCACCTTCAAATATGCCCGGCGACTTCTAGTGCCCCATCCATCAGTGAAAAATATTGGAGAGCAAGAGGATTAATGACTTCATTGTCAGAAATCCAACATTAGCTAACAACATAAATAATAATTACATATCCTTTCTTGTTTTCTCCCCATTGAGACAGAATATTAGACCCCAATAGAAAATCGTTCATATAAATGTTTGTTAAAAATGTATAAATTTCTAGTTCTTGTTTGGGTGTATCAGGAACTTATCTTTAATATTCAGGATAGCCAATGTTTTGTTGTTACTAGCTAGTCTGTTGTGTTCCATAATAAAAAACTATTTGCACGGATGAATACAAAATGGCGGTGTGTCGTGTCGAAGCGACGCCAAGAAACGATTCAGTAGCGTCTATATGTTCAAGGTGATAAGACGTGTTTTGGTAGCGTGTGAACATGGAACTTTCACCAAACTTTTATCCAGCGTAAATTCTACCAAATAACAAAAGTGTAAAGTTTTTCAAGTATTTAATATGGTGCTGAGAGTGTAAAATATCGAAGTGTTAATAAATAAATACATCGTGATAAAGAAACATTGATATATGCATTCCATCTGTTACCACGACCCTGTAGATAGAAAACGCGTCTGCTATCACAGTATTCCATCTTTCTGAGAAGAACATTATTCTTGCTGCTATGTGTTACCAGTAAACATTTAAAAACAGCACCAAAATGGCTTACCCAACGTGGAACTCGAATTTAGGATGGAATGCAAATTACGGGAATTGAAATCACGATAAACATCAAGTGACGCTATCTCATCGCGTAGGAAAGAGGACGCCATAAGACCATAGTTTGATATCAAGATTAGGACAACGATAAACGGATAATCAACATGGGAAAAACACCGGAGATCATCTAGCGAAGTCAACTGCCCAGGAGACGTAAATAACTGGACGAAGCAACGAAAAAAAAAAGTGGGATCAAAAATGTTTGTTTTCACATACAGTTTATTTTCATTTTTATGTTACTGAGAAGTGGCAAAGTAGTGGGACTTTTAACCCTAAGTGAATTGAATAAAGAAATTAAAATGTCGCGAAAAGAGATAGAAACAGGAGTGGGGGAAGGGGCAGATAGGCCTAGTTATCAGGTAGAATCAGAAGGTGAGGAACAGCTAGCGATAAGCAAAGGGTTATCGTTAGTCGATTATTTTATGAAAGTAGCCAACAAAGGAAAGCTATTAGACCCCAACTTGTCGGAAGCAGAACTAATTACCAGCATAACAAGACATTTCCCAGACACAGTGAGAACAGGGTTAATTGTTGCAAGGCCAGTAGATTTTGCAGATATGATAGAATTGCTGACAGCCTTCGAAACACAAAATGGTCGGCCTAATGAGCATAGACATAGGAACGGTCACCCAAACTCACCCATCTTAAACCGGAGCACGGCTACGACTAACCAGAATGAGGGAGAAGATAGAAATACTAGGAGCACCCATGAAAGGGGGAGAGGGGCACACCATCTCCCACAACC
Organism: Tenodera sinensis; assembly: GCA_030765045.1. Classification (NCBI taxonomy): domain Eukaryota; kingdom Metazoa; phylum Arthropoda; class Insecta; order Mantodea; family Mantidae; genus Tenodera; species Tenodera sinensis. The sequence goes on along the minus strand of CM060974.1, from coordinate 53,113,842 downwards.
ACGTAATCATGGCGAGAGGATGGAGAACACAAGACAGCGGTACGACGACACAATACCGAGGGGTGAATCGAGATACAGAACATATACATATGATCGTGGAAGACCAAGAGACCGTACCCATCAAGTAAACCACATACGATTCTGTAGGGAATACTTCAACAACCAAGGACCATCATACAACAGAGGTTCACGCCAAAGGGGCAGAAACCAATGGTACACTGACAATATAAGACAACAGGAAGTAGATGAAAACGTGCCAAATAGGGCAGATGCTGCACAGAATACAGAAACAACCACCACCAACACTCAGGGAAATTACAACAACTAAGTCTGTCCCAACTGACTGGATGACCAACAACACAAACCCTAAGCAGTTGACATTTGACATCGACACCGTGATGGCTACACAGAGAGAAAGATGGAACCACTGGTCATAACAAAACAGCTGGGTGACCACATGTATGAGCTACAGAATACAAATGGCAAGTTGGTAGGAAGATACCATAAAAATAAATTAAAGTCATACAAAGAAAGGACCAAATAGTCTTTGCCAACAAATATGTAAGGCAGGAATAGTAGAGATGATGGAAAATAACAATTTTTAATGGGTTACTTATAGAAAATTATGTTCAGATTAGAAAATACAAGAAGAAAGAAAATCAACATAGTCATTGGCTATATTGGCCACAAAGAGCATTGTCAACAAAGACCGATGAGGACACTAATTGTCATTAAAGAAATGAATTATAGCGACGGAAGATAATATGTTTTTGACATAAGGATGTCAGGGACCAAAATAAAAAGGAATCAATTACGATGACAAAGATGTAATATTTCGACACAAAGATGTCGAGGGGAATTGAGAAGAAAAATAATACAATTGCAGAATAATTATAAGTATAGAAGTTTTCTCTTATAGAAATAAGAGACAAAGAGGTGGCAATTAGTGAAGTAAGGAAAACCATAATCAGAAAAGCAATGCCCATGAATTAAGATGGATATAGCCAATGCTAAGCTCGAAGAAATGTTGAACCAAACAACAATGAATAATAACCCAATTAAGAAAAATGGTACCATTAGTAACATCAGAGTTTAAGAACCGACTCAATGACCTGCCTATACATAATAAACTTACAAGACAAAGAAGGCAAAGAACTGAATAGAATATTGCCATAAACATGATCATAATCATTAGTTCAAAATTTGTATCCTGTTTTTCTCTCCTCATAACAAAGAATACAAGTCAAAAAAACCACATTATAAACCATGATACACTTAAATTATATTTGTGTCAATGTCAAATGTACAATAACTGAGTATGTGTTGTATAAGAACTGAATATGTGTTGTACAATAACTGAATATGTATTGTATAATAACTGAATATGTATTGTATAATAACAGAACATATGTGGTATGATAACTGGATATATTGTACAATAACTGAATATGTATTGTATAACTGGATATGTTGTGTAATAACTGAATCTGTTGTACAATAACTGAATATGTATTGTATAATAACTGAATATGTGATGTGTAACAACTGAACATATATTGTGTAGTAATTGAATATGTGAAATCTATAAAGACATGCTATATCATGCCAAAACAAAAGGCAAAGACAAACAGCGAAGAAGACTGTAAAGAAAAGAAAAAAATATTCTACAAAGTGATTGAATCAGAGGAGTAGGGAGAAGTATTGTATTGTGTTTCAAGATTGTAAATATAAGTGACAACTTGAAAAACAAAACAAGGGGCATATGAGACAGAATATTAGACCCCAATAGAAAATCGTTCATATAAATGTTTGTTAAAAATGTATAAATTTCTAGTTCTTGTTTGGGTGTATCAGGAACTTATCTTTAATATTCAGGATAGCCAATGTTTTGTTGTTACTAGCTAGTCTGTTGTGTTCCATAATAAAAAACTATTTGCACGGATGAATACAAAATGGCAGTGTGTCGTGTCGAAGCGACGCCAAGAAACGATTCAGTAGCGTCTATATGTTCAAGGTGATAAGACGTGTTTTGGTAGCGTGTGAACATGGAACTTTCACCAAACTTTTATCCAGCGTAAATTCTACCAAATAACAAAAGTGTAAAGTTTTTCAAGTATTTAATATGGTGCTGAGAGTGTAAAATATCGAAGTGTTAATAAATAAATACATCGTGATAAACATTGATATATGCATTCCATCTGTTACCACGACCCTGTAGATAGAAAACGAGTCTCATAGCACAGCCAATCCCTGTATTAATTATTTAAAAACAGCACCACCATAATTGACAGCATTGTTAACGAACATACCCTCTAATGCTGTTATGTTAATATATTGACATTTATCTCATTATTCAATGAAGACATTGAAACTATTGTCAACGAAGCAATATAAATACACTTGCAAATAAATTGGTGACATTGGGTGACATGTTTCTTCATATTGTAGTATCAATTAGAGAAAGCAAAACAAATTTGTTGGCACAATCGGTTGATGTTCTTTAGAAATTCACTACACTGTGCGTATTCTTCAAACTCAATATCTTTTCTCAAATCATTAAACCTATAGGTCCATTTTGTTGTTTTAATAGTTTGATCTCTGAATTTATTTCTTGATCAAATGAACAAAAATTATCTCCCACAGCTGATTTACCAATCTGAGCAATACCTTATATTTCTAAAATGTTTTTTTATTCTGGTTTCCTAATGGCACTTAATTTTACCAATGTTAACCATCACAATCCAAACAACTAAATTTACAAATGCCAGGTTTTTCTAATTTCAAATATTACCTTTTAAGGACAAGTTTTGTACATTTTTTTATAGTCCAAGGGTGGTAAGTAAGCTGTTCAAAAATACAATGCCCTTTTTTATGCCCTTGAGGGTAGAGACTTCTTTCATAGTCTTTTGGTATTTAAATTTCTCTAGGCTTTATGTACAAAATCTGTATTAAACCAATTAATTAATGCAATGTTGATAATGTATTTATATTCTCTCTTAAATTCACAATTAACATTTATAATAGACCTCATTTTATTTGCTGGTTTATGATCTGGGAAATACATTTGACTGCAAACTGGATTACTGATTTCTACAATATTTTTCTTTACTGGGTATAGCTTTTGCTTCATTAGGAATTTTATTAAAAGTTTTAATGCACAATTTTATTGGTCATTACTACTTCTTATGTAATCCTTGGCTCAAAGTTAAAATTTTCCTCTATTAATTTAATCAGATTCATCCAAAATCACCATCACATTTCCATTATCAGCTTAGTATGATTTACTTCTTCATTCAATGACTAAGGACTTGCTGATTATGATTTCCTTTAGGGTGATTTGCAAAATGGCAACATCTATGCAATTTATTACACCTTTATTATGTATTGGATTATTCTGTTTATTTGTCTTCAATTTGTTGTTTTGAGTACAATTTCTTGCGTTTTTTTAACTTTGTGTTTGTATTCCATACTGGAATTGAGATTATCAAATAATTTTGATTCTAAACTAATTCAGGTTAGGTTACCTGAAACAGGTATTCTTCTAAGATATATGTAACTGTAGTTCACTGTAATTTAACTAGTGTAAACTTCTATCCACTTCAACTGATTTTCTTTCTTCTGCTGTTGATAATAACTACTAATATTGAATTTAACTGTTCTACTAACAAAAACCAGATACTTTCCATTTTAAGGAAAGATCCAAAAACAGTCTCTAGAACAGCATGTCTTCTTTTATCTTAAAGGATTAAATATACCTCAATTTTAGGTTTATTACTATTAAGATGTAGATTTAGTAAGTAGTTATTAAGTTTGGAATTACCTGTATTTTGAGAGGTAGAACTGGAACTTAAAAATTCAATGCCACAACTGGGATTTGAACCACAGACCTTCCGCTTATCTGGCGGCTGCTCTACCACTGAGCTATTGTGACAAACTGCCAGAATGGCACTAAATTCTCAAATCAGTTTCTATTTCTCCTGGTAAACCACAAAGGCACTCTCACATCAGAGACAAATTACCCCAATGGTGACCCACTATTGTAAGTACTTCATATTTTTAAGTTCCAGTTTTACTTCTCAAACTTTGCCCACACACAGCTTGTGTGTTTAAAAACACCAACAGTAAGTTTGTTGGCATAAATAAAAATACCTATATTTTGTTTTTAATGCTAGAAATTTTCATATCCTAAATTTCTGTTTTTATGTATTAAATGTGTTAGCACTGTTAACTAGTATGGTGCTTTTATTCTGTTAAATTCTTCCTTAATAAGGGATATATTCATTAAAGTATTGCAAACAGCGAATTTATGAGAACATTAAAAGCTTGTTGTTTGTGTAACAACGGTATGAGCTGTTTCCCTTTATTTAGCACTAGTCATTTAATTGGGCATTAACACAATTTTCAGGCAGTAACCTGTTCTACGTTTCTTTACCAAAGCACTCAAATGATCTGTTATTTCCACCTCTTATTTTTCCATCCTGTGTTCTAGTAATTCCTGAGTATTTTATATTTCAGTTTATACAAAGAAGGTGTGTCCAGTTATACATCAGATTTATTCTCCAGTGAAGACTTAGGAGAAGGCATAAGCTTCAAAATGAATGTGGATACTCCTAAAAATGAAAATGATAGAAAATATCCAAGTCATAAAAGTGTGGTTACTGACATATCTTCAATAGAAACAAGCGTAAGCTCAGAAACATTTGATGATGGTAAAATTGGCAGCATAGCTGAACGCATAAAACCACACAAGTGTAACATTTGTAGTAGGGCTTTTGCTATGTTAGCACATTTGAAAGCACACAAATTGATTCATGAGGGCATAAAGCCACACAAGTGTAACTTTTGTAGTAAGGCTTTTACCCATGTATTTAGTTTGAAAAGACACAAGATGATTCATGAAGGCATAAGGCCACACAAATGTGACATATGTAACAAGGCTTTTATTGCACCATCACATTTAAATGTACATAAATTGGCTCACGATGGCATAAAGCCACACAAGTGTGACATTTGTAATAAGACTTTTACTACATTGTCACATTTGAAATCACATAAATTGATTCATGAAGACATAAAGCAACACAAGTGTAATATTTGTAACAAGGCTTTTACACGGTTACCAGATTTGAAAAATCACAAATGGATGCATGATGGTATAAAGCCACACAAGTGTAACATTTGTGACAAGGCTTTTACTACATTGTCACATTTGAAAACACATAAATTGATTCATGAAGACATAAAGCGACACAAGTGTAATATTTGTAACAAGGCTTTTACGCGCTTATCAGATTTGAAAAAGCACAGATTGATTCATGAGGGTATAAAGCCACACAAGTGTGACATTTGTAACAAGACTTTTACTCAGTTGTCAAGTTTGAAAGAACACAAATTTATTCACGAAGGCATAAAGCCATACAAGTGTTCAGTTTGTAACAAGACCTTCACTCAGTCATCAAGTTTGAACACACACAAATTGATTCATGATGGTATAAAGCCACACAAGTGTCTAATTTGTAACCAGGCTTTTACTGGCTACACAACTTTGAAAACACACAAGTTGCTTCATGAGGGTATAAAGCCACACAAGTGTAGCATTTGTAACAAGGCCTTTACTCAGTGTTCAAGTTTGAAAAGGCACAAATCGATTCATAAGGACATAGTGGCATAATATTTCATAGTAGAGTTCTTTCAGTGGTCTCATTTTGTTTTGTGACCACAAGAACTACTAATGTGACACTTGCATTAATTTGTATATTAAAACATTCATGAATGTACAAAAGCATACAGTAGTTTCTTATTTTGTTAGTTTTGCATATTCTATGTAACCCACATTTTGATTGGGTGGTATGGAGAGTGTATCAACCAGTTTTTTAGTGATGGGGGTTAGGTGATTAAGTTAAAAAGCAAATTTCCTATATTGGTGCAACTTAAATAAACCATCTCAGAATTAATTTCTCATTTATCATTGTTTGTCTGGATTTTAAACTGCGGTTGCATTTTCTTATTTCTGCATAAAGCCAGGATAAACAGTGTTGAGCCTTATTCAAACTGCTTGCTTTAAATATGTCATAGCTTGCTTTTTATTATTGCTGTGGATTAATTTTGTTACAGGATAAAATCAACGTAAACTAAATAGGCAATAAGGCACATTCTGGTGATCCACATGAATTTACAACTTTATATTTTATATTGTACAGGAGGGTGCTTGTTAGCGCCTATAAAATTCAAATTAGCCTGTTCAATATGGCACTAATGAAAATCAGTAAAACCTTATGCCTTATTTCACTAAATGCATTAATGGTTTCACAGGTAGTAAGCTAGGATTATTCTAAAGTAAGAACAAATTAGAAACTAAAAACTTCACTTATCTTAGTAATGTTCCAAGTTCTTTTTGCACAAACTGACTCAAGTTTTCAGAAAAAATGAAAGATTGTAGCTTTGTTAACGAATTTGTTTGTATAGCTTTGAGAATGAGTTGGAGACAACTTGAAACTCAAGTCAGTTTCTGCAAAAAGAACTTGCAACATTACTAAGATAAGTGAAGCTTTTAGTTTCTAATTTGTACTTACTTTAGAATAATCCTAGCTTACTACCTGTGAAACCATTAATGCATTTAGTGAAATAAGGCATAAGGTTTTACTGATTTTCATTAGTGCCATATTGAACAGGCTAATTTGAATTTTATAGGCGCTAACAAGAACCCTCCTGTACAATATAAAATATAAAGTTGTAAATTCATGTGGATCACCAGAATGTGTCTTATTGCCTATTTAGTTTACGTTGATTTTTGTTAATAGCTTCAATTTTCGTTATTTAACTAGGATTATCTTATATATTTAAACGAGTAAATCTTATATATATATATATTCTGCGCAACTTGGAAACGGCTCTAATGATTTCGATCAAATTTTGTATTCTGATAGAGTTTTGCTTTTTAAGTTCATCTATATAGGTGTAATTCCCGAAAAACGCGATTTTACATAAAAAATAACATTTTTTTATTCCCGCTTCTACAGTGCAATTCTCGTATATATATTCCCGGTATTTCAGAAACGGCTCTAAAGATTTGGTTAAATTCTTGTATACATGCATATTATATTCACAGCGATTTCTCTACCCACTTTTAGGTAACAGATTCACATCTCTTTCTCTACTCAGTCTTCTATAAACAATTTTCCATAAAAGCATGATTTTGCACCAAAAACATTTTATCCCCACTTTTAAAATAAGTCATACCATGTTCTATATGTTTGAAACAGAAGTGCTGTAACATTCACACTGTTTTCTTCTCACACTTTTAGGTAACACATTCACATTTCTTTCTCTACTCACTCTCCTGTAAACAATTTTCCATAAAAAGCATGCTTTTGCACCGAAAAAGACTTTCATCCCCACTTTTAAAGTAAGTAAAACCATGTTCTGTATGTATGACACAGAAGTGCTATTACATTCACACTGTTTTCTCCTCTCACTTAGGTGATACATTCACATTTCTTTCTCTACTCACTCTTCTACAAATAAGTCATGCAATTTTCTGTATGTTTGAAACGGAGTTGTTGCATATTTCATTCACAGCGGTTTCTCTACTCACTTTTAGGTAACCCATTCACATGTCTTTCTCTACTCAGTCGTCTATAAACAATTTTCCATAAAAAACGTGATTTCGCACCAAAAAACACTTTTATCTCCACTTTTAAAATAAGTCATACCATGTTCTGTATGTTTGAAACAGAAGTGCTATTACATTCACACTGTTTTCTCCTCTAAACTTTTAGGTAACACATTCACATCTCTTTCTCTACTCACTCTTCTGTAGACAATTTTCCGTAAAAAGCATGATTTTGCACCGAAAAAGACTTTTATCCCCACTTTTAAAGTAAGTCAAACCATGTTCTTTATGTTTGACACAGAAGTGCTATTACATTCACACTGTTTTCTCCTCTCACTATTAGGTGATACATTCACATTTCTTTCTCTACTCACTCTTCTACAAATAAGTCATGCAATTTTCTGTATGTTTGAAATAGAGATGTTGCATATTACATTCACAGCGGTTTCTCTACTCACTTTTGGGTAACACATTCACATCTCTTTCTCTATTTAGTCTTCTATAAATAATTTTCCATAAAAAATGTGATTTTGCACAAAAAAACACTTTTATCCCCACTTTTAAAATGTTCTGTATGTTTGAAACAGAAGTGCTATTACATTCACACTGTTTTCTCCTCTCACTTTTAGGTAACACATTCACATCCCTTTCTCTACTCACTCTTCTGTAAACAATTTTCCATAAAAAACGTGATTTTGCACCGAAAAACACTTTTATCCCCTCTTTTAAAGTAAGTCAAACCATGTTCTGTATGTTCGACACAGAAGTGCTATTACAATCACACTGTTTTCTCCTCTCACTATTAGGTGATACATTCACATTTCTTTCCCTACTCACTCTTCTACAAATAAGTCGTGCAATTTTCTGTATATTTGAAATAGAGATGTTGCACATTACATTCACAGCGGTTTCTCTACTTACTTTTGGGTAACACATTCACATCTCTTTCTCTATTTAGTCTTCTATAAATAATTTTCCATAAAAAATGTGATTTTGCACAAAAAAACACTTTTATCCCCACTTTTAAAATGTTCTGTATGTTTGAAACAGAAGTGCTATTACATTCACACTGTTTTCTCCTCTCACTTTTAGGTAACTCATTCACATCCCTTTCTCTACTCACTCTTCTGTAAACAATTTTCCATAAAAAACGTGATTTTGCACCGAAAAACACTTTTATCCCCTCTTTTAAAGTAAGTCAAACCATGTTCTGTATGTTCGACACAGAAGTGCTATTACAATCACACTGTTTTCTCCTCTCACTATTAGGTGATACATTCACATTTCTTTCCCTACTCACTCTTCTACAAATAAGTCGTGCAATTTTCTGTATATTTGAAATAGAGATGTTGCACATTACATTCACAGCGGTTTCTCTACTTACTTTTAGGTAACACATTAACATCTCTTTCCCTACTCAGTCTTCTATAAACAATTTTCCATAAAAACGTGACTTTGCACCAAAAAACACTTATCCCCACTTTTAAAATAAGTCATACCATGTTCTGTATGTTTGAAACAGAAGTGCTATTACATACACGCTGTTTTCTCCTTTCACTTTTAGGTAACACATTCATATCTCTTTCTCTACTCACTCTTCTGTAAACAATTATCCATAAAAAGCGTTATTTTGCACCGAAAAACACTTTTATCCCCACTTTTAAAATAAGTCATACCATGTTCTGTATTAAGCCTCAGCACTTATGTTCATGTTCTGTATGTTTGAAACAGAAGTGCTATTATATTCATACTGTTTTCTCTACTCACTCTTAGGTAACACATTCACATCTCTCTCTACTCACCTTTCTACAAATAAGTCATACAATTTCGTGCATGTTTGAAATAGAAATGCCACGTATTACATTCATACTGTTTTCTCTACATGCTTTTGGGTGACACACTCGTAAGTGTTTCTCTACTTACTCTTCTAGAAATAAGTCATACCATTTTGTGCATGTTTGATATAGAAATGCTGCATGTTACATTCACAGTGTTTACTCTACTCACTTTTAGGTAACACCTTCACATGTCTTTCTCCACTCACTGTTCTACAAACAATTCATATCACCTATATAACTTGAACGTTTGTATATATCTAACTGTTAATCTCGAAAACCGCTTAACCGATCACCGCGAAATTCGGCACGTATATGTATTTTTTTCATGGAGTTTTTATGGTAACAATTTTACTACACAATATATTACTTTCAAATGGTTTTCTACTCGCTTTTCTTTTACGTTAGTGCATTCATGTATCCTCTGTTTGCCCTTCACCATACAATTCATATAATATTCTAGGATTGAAATATAAATGCAGCGTATTACGTTCAAACGATTTCCTCTACTAATTCTTCCTTTACGAGACACAATCAGTCTTCTTTCGCTATTCACCCTTCAACATATAATTAATATAATTTGCTATATGTTTGGAACAAATACAACGTATTACATTCATACCACTTTCTCTACTCACTTTTGTTTTATGTAACAATTCACATGTTATTCCCTATGGTTTATCAGCTTCATACATACCAACGCCTATACATATCTTATGTTGAAGAGTGATTAAATTCCAAAACAGGTTTTTTGATCGCCATGAAAAGTGACATCTGATTTTTTTCATGGCGAAGATTTTTATACAATCCATTTTACCACGCAATGTATTACGTTCACGTGGTTTTCTCTACTCCCTTTTCGTTTACCTAACATACTGCTCCCTCTTCTGCAAACAATCCATACATTTTTCCATACCCTTGAAATATAAGTGCAACTTAACACATTCACACGGTTTTTCTACTCATTTTTCTTTAGTAAAACACAATCACATTTATTTCACTACTCCCGCTTCGACGAACAATTCATACAATTTTCTATATGTTTGAAACATAAATGCATAGTACATTCACATGGCTTTATCAACCAGCTTTTCTTCCTGTAGTATTTGTTATTCTTCAACATTGCTTTTGCTTAGTGTCGCTCCAGTGTTTTAATAAAGAATAAAGAAATAGTTAAACAAGTAAAGTAATCACAATTGGTGTCAGGAGTGCAACGAAAAGCACGATATGGAACAGTTGATGAAACAAATGTTAGCCAAGATGGCCATAATGGGAAATGAAATGAATTCCGGAATGCGGCAGAGGAAACAAATATGAAAACCAAATTGGAAAAATGTAAACTACGGAATAGAAAATGCGGAAACAAAACTGGAAGCCAAATTGAAAATGTAAACTCCGAAGCGGAAAAGATGAAGACGGGAATTCCAATATTAAGACAGGTCTATCAGAGAATACTAACGAGCAACTGGCCGGGGTTAAGGAAGCCATGGAAGAACTCGACGGAAGTATGAACGACCTTGGCCAACGTGTTAAGATCCTGGAGTCAATCGTAGCAGCAAAGAACTGAATTTCATAATGGAACAAATGCTCGACGAAAATCTTAAACTGGGTGGATATCTATGGGGGAGGCCTGCTTTCGGCAGTACACGTTTTACAGCTGAAATGATGGTGTTTATGAAATATTTTTATGTATTTCTATATCTCTTGTATCTCGGACATTACTCTTAACAATTGCGACAAGTAGTTTTAGTTAGTTAACGTTTTGCCTTTCAGGTTTATCTAAACAAGTATCTTCTCCCACAAAAAGCAAGATTTCACAAAAACAGGCGAAAAACGCAGAGCGAAGCTCGGTCGCCCAGGTACTATGCTCGTAATTATGGAAAACTGAAGCTGCTAAACTTTTCATCAAGTTTTTTTTTTTGCATACAAACTACTAAATCATTCCCTTCAATTTTTAAACCCTGATAAAGATATGTAGATACGACGGTTACTTCCTGTACTATGTTTAGTAAAGTAGAGGAAGTGTTGTATTCCACCCAAAAATTCGATGTCAAAATTTCACCGGCAGTAAACGTTTTGAGGCCTGAATCCAAGAAAAGCATTTTTAGAACAAGGTCTGTGTGTGCCAATCTGTGGACAGCATAGCTCAAAAACGAAAAGTAGGTTAAAAAGCAAAGTTTGTATTTAAGTTCAATGGCTTTCAAGGATGCGACACAAAGATTTTGAAGAAAATTCCTCCACCTTTACTTTCCTACCCTTTACCTGGAAAACTTTTCGAAAGTTTTGATTTTCTTCAAAATGGCTCTAATGATTTTGATTAAATGCCCAATGTATATCTTGAATTTTCTGCCTATAGCCCATGAAGTCCTATTTATACTGGATTACTCTTGCATAACTGGTAAGCCGTAAGAGATAGACCAAATCTTACTATACAAAAATGTACATATTGCTAAAACACAATTTATATCTGAATAAATTTTTTGTTGAGTGAACCATTTTGGAGACAATCCTTATTTGTATTTTGGGAAACTTATACTTCTGCCAAATGGAACATTGCTATTCATTTTTTATGATAACCATGCAAACAGAACGGAATTGGAAAGCTTTAAAAGCTTTGATTGTCGCTCAAAGCCCAGTGTATTTCCATATTCCCGTTGCATATGCAAGAAAACAAGCGATAAGAAAATTTCTGCAAATGCTTATCTCAACTAACACGAGAAGAATAAGCGCTTGTAGGAATGCTTAGTACAAGATTATAGAAAGTCACGTGAGTGCAACACATCAGACCATTGCTATTGTTCTTGGAAAACAAATGATACCTTAAAGCATTTAAATTTGCAAGATTGTCATAAAATACACTTTGAAAGCAAAATAACGCTTGCCTTGCATTTCTAGATGTAGTGATAAAGCAATGAATTGAATTTTGGCATTTATAGAAAACCCACTCATATTTGCGTTTGCAAGCTGATGGAATACAGGATCAATGCACGATTGGTATGGTGGTTGGAAAATCGTAATCGTAACCTACTGACATCCAGTGTGGTTTTCGACGACGCTGTTCAACTGCAGATCTTGTGTCAGTATCAACACACATAATGAACGGATTTGTGAAGAACTGTCAAACAGTTGACCTATTTTTTGATGTGTGATGATACGTGCTGGCTAGCAGGGATTCTTCAATCCCTGTATAGCTGGAGCATACGTGGATGCCTACTGCTGTGGGTTCAGGAGTTTATGAAAGACTTCTTTTTCCGTGTGAGCGTCGGCTGTGTTTTTTCGAATTCTTTTGTTGAGCAGGAGGGAGCACCCCAGGGTTCGGTACTATACTCTATCCAGCCTTAGATCCACCCCTAGTATGCCTCCGCGATAACCTGATGTTCATATCATGTACGAATAACACAAACAAACGTGTTTATGATGCAACAGAGCGATATTTACTCGGGAGTTTTAGACATAGCGCTGCGATCTCGTTATATTTAAGTAGTCTTTACCAGGGTTATCGTACTTCTTGAAAACTCGGAAAATCGCCAACATTTAAGGTACTATATTTTGTGCTGTGCTTCGGTTTCCGGCGTATCACGGGTTGTTGACGGCTTGTGTTTACATCAGGTGCGGATCTAAGGGTGGAGCGATTATAAGTGTCACGTTGTTTCCTATAGCAATCAACTCCATCTGGAAATGTGTTCCACCTGGAGTTTTGTCCTGCCTATTCGTGGACGACTTCGCCGTCTATTGTACTGCTCAGCGCACGGCGTTGTAATCTGCAGCACTCTTTAGACAACTTTCCAGAATGGAGCTCAAAAAACGGCTTCCATTTCTCAACTGAGAAGTCAACCTGCGTTAATTTCTGGCGCCGTAGGAGACGATTACCACCTTCGCTCCGTTTCGGTCGATTTACTTCCCTTAGCAGATGAGACGCGTTTCCTGGGGTTGATCATGGTTAGGAAGCTTAGTTGGTCATCGTATACAGTACAGCTAAGAGCACGATGCGACCGTTTCCTGAATAACATGCATGTACTGTATGGCAAATCGTGGGGAGCGATTCGGACAATTTTGCTCCGAATGTATCGCGCACTGTTCCGATCCAAACTTGACTGTGGGTGTGTATTCGTCAGCACGACCAGGCCGCACCATAGCCGAGTGGTTTGACCATTCGCTTCTCACCAAAGCGATCCGGGTGTGATCCCAGGCCGCGTGTGGAATTCGTAAAGGACGAAGCGGCGCTGGGGAAGGTTTCCTCCGATTTCCCCCGCCATCTCATTCCACCAGTACTCCGTCTTCATTGCATGTATCATCAATTCATCAATGTCACCGCCTGCGGTACCGTAGTAGTAAAAGCGGTTGTTAAACACTACAAAAAACGACCATCTGGGCTGAGAATATTAGACGCGGTCCATTACTGGGGCGTACGCATGGCAAATGGAGCTTTTCCAACAACCCCAGTTGTGAGCTTTTACGCCGAGTTCGCAGAATCTCCTCTGCAATGTCGGCGTGAGATTCTCTTAGCAAATTATGACTGTACGCTTAGATGCATGCCTAACCACCCAATTTTCGCTTCTTTTTTCACCACCACTCTAAGAGAACGATATAGGAAAGGTACACTTATTCCTAAGCCAGCGGATTTTCGTTTCCAGGAGCTTGGAATTGAAATGCCATAGAAGTTTCCCAAGGGTGAGAAGCTCTATTCCTCTTGGTTACCTGGCGCGCCCCATGTAGATCTTGGGATGACCGTACACCGAAAGTCCACGATGGCTATTTCAAGAATCCGTACTTGTTTTTTACAATTTTTGTCAAGCTACACCGACCGACGTTTTATGTACACCGATGGAGCCAAGCGCACCAGCGGTGTTGGATGTGCTTATGTTTATGAAACCGAACCACATACATTCGGTTTCCATAATAGCACTTCCATTTTTACTGCAGAGCTGCATGCAGTTTACCGATCCGTTTTATACGTGCGAATTCGTAAATTAGGTGATTGCCTGATTTTGAGTGAATTTTTAGTGCGTTTAAGATTCTTCGTGAGCTGTACAACTCCCGTCCAACGTATCCAATCTGCCCTCCATGTTTTACACGCTTCTGGTGTTAACTGGTGTGTGCATGGATTCCTGGTCACGTAGGTTTGCCGGGGACTGTAATGGCAGATTTAGCAGCAAAGACGGCAACTGCAGAACCCAGTACTACCATCTCTCGTGTTACTTCGGAAGACTAGGCTTGAAGTGTGCAGAGCGGTGCTGTCTCGCTGGCACGAAAAGTGGTCAGCTCTCCGCGATAATGAGCTTAGAGAACTGAAAGAACTTCCGATAAACTTGGTAACTTCCTCTCGCATATCCCGTTGCGAGGAAGTTAACTTGACTTGGTTGCGAATTAGCCACTGCAATTTTTCACATGGTTACCGGTTTAAACAGGGCCTTGTTCCTATTTGTCCGCTGTGCCTCAACCTTGTGTCAGCCCGTCTTGTGCTGCTACTGTTCCTCTCTAGCGCACCTTCGAGACTGCAACTGGCTGCCAGACTTGCAGAGGTCTTGGCGGACGACAAAACAGCGGCGGAAAGAGTTTAAGTTTTTAGAGGGAGTAACGTGAGTTTGAGGATTTGAGACTATAGATATTTAGTTTTTATGCTCTAGTTTTTATTTTGGCTTTTGCCGCTGTATTTGTATATTTATTTATTACTATTTTTCCTTTTACTAGTAATTTTATTTTTTATTAAAGTTTGTATCTGGCTTTTGCCATGCAATGTTTCTTAAAGGCACTGATGACCATGCAGTGGAGGGTCCTTAAACTTACTACATCATTGTCATCATCCACTCATATTCATATGCACATGAAAAATAAACCTTTTTATTCTTTCATGCAAATCTGGTGTTTTTAATAAGGTAATAATTATATCCCATAATATGTAAGAATTTAATACAGAGTAAAAACGCATTATGAACACTTGTAATTAATGGCTTTAGTACAGATTTTATGCATAAAAATAGAGAAATTTGAATATCAAAAAGCTGTTAATGATATTTCTACCCTCAAAAAATAAACGATACTTGTGATTTAAAAGGTTTACTTACCATCTTTGTGGTAGTAAAATGTACAAATATTGTGAAAGAACATGTTATAATTTTGGTTACTCAAAATATAGTTTAAAAATTTGCTGAATTTTTCTATGAAAAATATAAAAATATCCGGTATTTATCAATTTAATTGTTTGGGTGGTAACAGGGTTTATATTGATAGAACCAATTGTGATCTGTAAACCCAAATAAAGGAATGTTTTAGAAATATTCAATATAAACACATGGATAAATCAGCTGTTGCATATCTTTTTTTTTTTTTTTTTTTTTTGGTCATTTGGTCATGAAAGAAATCGAGATGTTAAATTATTTAAACTATTAAATGGCCCTATATATTTAATGGATGGGAAAGGATATTCATTTTGAAAAGTGAGAATCTCATAATGAATTTAGAAATACGGCCATTTGATCCTATTAAAAAATATTTTGTTTTCAGCAGTTAGCAGCAGATAGAAACATTAAGTGATTTAGCGTTTGCTACGCTAGTGACCAGTCCAAATAAAAGTGACACTGTAGATGCCATAGAACTATCGCAAAACTACGTAGTCTTCTTTGAATTTCAAGAACTTGCAACATATATTGAGACCTTTAAGATATTTGTTAATATTGTGGAATACATGCTTCTGTAAAACATTTGAAATATTTAAACATCACATAAGTTTTAGTTCTCTTTCTTCTGGTATAGGCAGCACCATCTGCCATGGTATAGAAGTAGCATGCTTGTTTCTGATTTTCGAGGTTGTGGGTTCAAATTCGGCGGAGGGCCATGGATTTTTTAACGACGAGGAAATCTTTAGCATGGCATCCTCCGGATGGAAAGTTAGGTATGTTGTCCCGTGTCGTTTATTTGCAGGATGTAAAAGATCTGAAGCACGATAAAGAGACATCTGAGGAAAATTAAGGGTCTTTCATGCTAATTATATAATAGGATGCTGAAAGTTACAGCAGTTAACGTTCGTCCATAAGTAGAACTGAATTTCATTCATTAATTTTCTTTGGCATTTACTGCTATTTCCTTTATTCAGTAAGGAAGTGCTCAACTTTGTTTTCATTGATGGTTCTCCATTAGTGCGGCAATATTCAAATTGTTATATATCATTTAAGTATTTTAAGCATGTATGTCAATTGTAGCCTTTTATATATTTCTGTTATTTGTCCCACAGTTCTATATGAGAAGATGCCAGATAATATGAGAATCTCTATAACGTCAAAGGCAACAAAGTAAGTCATTCTGAACTGGTGTCAATGTTTATTTGTAAACTTCATCTAGGTACCTTAAGAGACTCTTAGTGTTGGAGTTTTACTCTCCTGGATTAAGTAGGGAACATATAATGTATCTGATAATGTTCTTTCACATTAGCTGTGTGTATATATGAAAATGTTCCTACGCACCCCACCCAAAAGAGCAAGGATATGCACGTCGTTTCCAAGATCGGTTCTCAAATGCGTTCCGAACTAATACGAAACTTTTCTTACGCACATGCACAATCGAGCAGTCTCTCTGAAGTAGTTTTCGAAATTTTGTACGGTTGGAGCATTAGCTGAACCATTATTCATCTGTGATTTTGAATAACTTGAGCATACGTTGTGGGCTATACGATTTTTGCATGTCCAGAATTTGCAGTTCTTACTTCTGTGCAAGAACCGATTTCGTCAGGGTGCAATCCTACTTAGGTACTGCGCATGCTCAGATAATTCAGAAATGATTCTTGATCGTGTTGGAACAAACCTGTAATCTCAACTGGAACTACTATGCGTAAGAATGGAATGTTTCACTCCAACACAATGATCTATAATTCTTCCAAATGACATTAAATCTAAAGATAATTATAGTGTTTCCAAACGCAGAACAAAGGCTTTCTTGCAGGAGCACTACTTCTGTTTTATATAGCAATTTGGTTGGTTGATATCTAATGTTAAACGTTTGATAATGAAATCATTTGTGTTCTTGCATTCCAATATTTACATGGGAGGTTCTAATCTGCAAAAGTTGGACAATGTAGATGATAATCACGATCCATTTGCTATTCCTAGTTACAGGAAGTGCAAATAGGAGTCTCTGCTATGCCAAATCTGTAAACATTCATGTCCCTTTAGTAGTCTGAAGCTTGCTACTGCACATGTTTTGGTAATGTAGAAATATTGTAATATATTAAATGTTTTCCATGTTTTACTTGTGTATTTTTAATGATTCTGTTGTATATTGATATTCTTTTGATAGACCAAAATGGAACTAAACAAGGTGTTGATTTAGTGGTAATGTTACTTCTTTTTGACCAAAATATCAGCCATTTCATTGTCTAGTATTCCACAATTGGCTGAATTACCCATGGTAATGTTAATTGTGTTGTTTTAGGATGTTCAAGAATATAAGGCTTTTGTTAGTTTGTTACAAACTCTTTCCCATTTGAAAAGCAGTAGCAGTCCTTTCCGAGGTTTCTGAGGTTTTTTGTTAGACAAGATATTTCATTGCGCCTTGAACAATAGTAAGCCCAGTTACATTTGGAGTACATAAAAAATTTAAAACACACGGTTTGCTCCTTTTTAAGTGAGTGAGTGTGTTGGGTTTAAGGGCCCGTCGACAACTTGGTCATTAGGGCCCCGCTCCTTTTTAAAGGTAGAGCCATGGCACAGAGACACTATCTCCAGTCGCCCCTGCTAGTTAAGTACGAAGGTGTCCAGGTGCCTTCACACGCTGTTTAGTCCATTTATATTTCCCCCTGGAAAGATAAGGGCAGGTATTGGGGTTATAGCTGTTCAACTGAACATTCCACAACCTATCAGTTGTTTCCAGTGTCATGGCTATGGCCACACTAAGACCTTTGGCAAAGAGGCGAGTTTGTTCATCTGCTCCTAGCTGTGTGAACTGTAGAGGTGTCCATCCAGTGACTTCCTGGGACTGTCCACATTACTTGGTTGAGGCTATTAAGTAGCTTAGGATGTAGCAGTGTGTATCCTTCACTGAAACTTCGAAACGCAATTTGCTCGACAACCTTCTGTCCTGAAATTTGTTACTTATTATTTAGTAGTTTTAAACCAACTGTCAAAGCGGGATACAGGTGCACAAACTTGCCCTGTAGCCACAACCACCGTCGCTGTCTTTAGGCTCATAGAATTGCTTACAGCGGCACATTCTTTGTGTTATGCAATAATACAAACCATTATCGATGGTTTATTGTATTACAGAAGGTTGGGAGGGGAACATAACATGGGGCAAAAATAATATGCTTTCACAGGCACTGCAGTCATTTACACTTTATTATTGTAAATAAAGTACACAATATTCTACTTTTTAATACACTATGTGTTCATATAATCAGATAACATACAAGGTCAAAATAATTCTTGAGAATTCACATAAGGTAAATATAAAAAAAAACATTTGTAGACAGCATGGGAAACATCAAATAGCTCTAGGTATAACAAAGGAAATAAGACTCCTAAACTTGTCAGAGAAATTAATTCGCATTTCATTCCTTCCAATGATCACATGCATAACTTACTTAACTATAAACTAATTATATATAGCAATACCTTTTCATGATATCCCATCTTTTATTTACACATTTCATGTAGCCAATTTAATGCCTCAAAATTATAAAAACATTTTTGAAATTAGTGTCAGGTTTGACAAATCAATGATTGCAAACATTGCCAAACCCTTAAGTCCAATGCAGGGTTAATTTCAGTTAGTGCCACAATGCCACAAGTTCATTCACAGATGTAGATACTAGAAATTGGAGATCAAACAACATACATCTAGTCCACAAGTACAAAGTGTATGCTATTCATAAAAGTAAAAATAAAATGTAATAAAGGTTGGTACTATCAATATTAGTTAAGTAACTATTTCTGGAGTAAATGTTACCACTTCAGAATCTTGCAAACCACATACCACATTGTATATCAGGTTTTCTTTCATAGCAAAATGATGTGAAAAGGGTAAATCGTGTCACATGTAGCATATCTTTTTTTTTAATTAACGTCCTCCAACATAATGTCATATCGGATGGTGAATGCATGAAATGATGCTCAAATGAGTCCGAGGTCTATGGAGCTTTAAGTTTGACATTTGTCTTCTCAGGATAAAGGAAAACCTCGGAAAAAAACCGTACCCAGATAACTTACCCTAAGCGAGATTCAAACTCGCGACCTCTTGAACGTGAGGTAGACACGCTAATCATCACGCTACTGAGGCGGTCATGTAGGATATCTATCGCACATGCACGGCTGGTACTGCCTTTGGATAGGAAAACAGAAGCCTAAAATAATGGTACTATTATATCATACCTGTGAAAACAAAACTCCGTATGTTAACTCTTGCATGGCTGCCTCTGCAAATAAAGCTACTCTCTGAAGGAAGTTCGTTATTAGTTTTGAAATTCAAGCTGCCAAAAGATGAAGTTTGATTGTGATGTGTAATTCTATTGTGAAGCCTACTGCTATAACTCCTCAATGATTGAAACTCAAATATGAAGAAAGGAAAAATTTTATTTCACACACACACACACACGTGTAGATAGTGTTATTTTATATTTCCATTTATTTCTCGTAATATTATCATTTTAATTTCGAAAGTTGGATGAAACCTGTTATATATGAGTCATATTATACTGACAATCTCTAACAGGATTTTGTGACCTCTACAACAATAAATAAATTAACTGTAGTTAGGATCCTGGTCATACCCAATTGTGGTGTACAGCTCCCTCTTTTAAGCGGAAAATTGGATTGGATTGGATTGGATTGATGAAGTTTAGGGGCCCGTCGACAACTAGGTCATTTGGGCCCTAGGTCAGAATATATTGTTGTTTTCTAGTGCCTTGCATCTGGCAATGAAGCCATTAGCATTCGTGCTTCCCAATACTTTTGAACTGTAGTTTCTTCTGATCTTAATGCTTCACAGGTCTTCGTTCATTTCTGCTGGATCGTTACGCAGGACACATATTAGTGAAGCTGAGATACCTATTCTGTAGAGATGACTTGCTAAGCAGCCGTGATTTGTCAGTAGTCGGAAGGCTGCAACCGCTGTTTTCCTTGGTCTCTGGGGGATTATATCTGGGTTGGAAAGTAGTGTAATCGATTTTTTATCTTTGGCAATTGTTTCTATTTCTTGTAGGTATGAATGAGAAAATTTTTTAATGATCAACAGTGATCAGAATATGTTGTTGTTAGCTAATGCTGGATTTCTGACAATGAAGTCATCTCCCGGTCAGGTCGGTGAGACCCGTAAACCAACAACAGGTGTGGTCCCCCATACATTCTGGGTGTTGTGAGAGAGCGATGTGACTGCCAAAACATAAAAATATGGTGCTCTCTAAAAAACGGTTACTATTACTGCTATTGCTCTCTTTTTATGATCAGAATATAAAAAAAATCTAAAACTCCCCTAAAAACTGCCTAAAATGTGAGGTTTAAAATGGAACTAAAAACGCAGATTAAACAGTTACTGCTAAACTCATCTTTATGACAAAAGTATTTTTGCCTCAGTACATGTTGAAGTGGTAGACTGAAAAATATTTTCATAAGCATTTAGAGAAGTTCAATAATACATCGGATTCTTTTATCCACATTACTTTTATTCCGAATATATTTTTGCTTAGAAATTATTAAAAACTAAGATGAGCTTCATTACAACATGGGAAAACAGTATTGATTATTGGTGCCTGGTAAGTTATTGCAATGGAAAAGCAAAAACAGGGCAAGGAAAAGCAAGAACTGCAAGCCAAAAAGCATATAAATTAGACGCTTACCATGGTATATTTCCATATGTAAGTGGCAGTGTAATACTAAAAACAGAAGTGAACTAATAAAAACATAGGAAGAGCGATTTTAAAATGTTCTTCAATGAATTACAAATAACACTTGATGAATTTCAAGGCAGTTAGTACAGGGAACAGATGGTAAGATAATGTACATACACTTATCAAGGCAAGAACTCTAAGAGACTCACACAAAGGATCTCTAGAATGAGAGGCAGATATGCTATTCCCATGCCATATAGATGGATAATACTTTTAACAAAAAACCATAGGCACATCCTTGGGTGGAACTGCAAATGCCTCCTTGACATGACTTCTCAGACTGCTGAGAGGAACTAGTTCTAGTAATGTGCTTCATCCGATACTACTTCTTACTTTCATGAACTAAATAATGCCTTTTCAAATGTGACAACCGAGCAAAGCTCTTATTACAAGTTTTACACTGGTGTGGCTTCTTGCCTTCATGAATCAAACAATGTCTTTTCAAATGTGACAACCGAGTAAAGCTGTTGTCGCAAGTTTTACACTGGTGTGGCTTCTTGCCCTCATGAATCAAATAATGTGTTTTCAAATGTGACAACCGTGTAAACCGCTTATCACAAGTTTTACACTGGTGTGGCTTCTTACCCTCATGAATCAAATTATGTGTTTTCAAATGTGACAACTGGGTAAAGCTCCTGTCACAAGTTTTACATTGGTGTTGTTTCTTGCCTTCGTGAATCAAATTATGTATGTTCAAATCTGATGACTGAGTAAAGCTCCTGTTACAAATTTTACACTGATGTGGCTTCTTACCCTCATGAAACAAATTATGTGCTTTCAAATGTGACAACCATGTAAAGCTCTTATTACAAGTTTTACATTGGTGTGGCTTCTTACCTGCATGAATCAAACTATTGTGTGCTTTCAGATATGACAACTGAGTAAAGCTCTTGCCACAAGTTTTACATTGGTGTGACTTCTTACCTTCATGAATCAAATAATGTCTTTTCAAATTTGACAAGAGAGTAAAGCTCTTATCACAAATTTCACATGTGTATGGTGTTTTGCTCTTATGAAGCAAATTCTTTTGTTTCAAGTGTAAAGGCTTTGTGTACATTTCCTCTCCCCCACTGCATTCGCCAGAGTGTTCTGAGAGAATATGTTCTTCTGCAGTTGGCATTTCAGTAACATCACTTCTTTGATGTTCATATTGAAGGTGATCCTTTTCATTATAGAAACTTGGTGATTTACCACTGGCAGCACCGTTAACTCCTGCGCATAAGCTAAAATGTCAGAGGATTTGAAATTATTACCTAAATGCAATAATTAGAAGACTAAATCTGAAAATGCAATTTGTTTTCTAACGACAAGCACATGGACAGCAATAACTGACAACTGTAGATGAAAATTCTTAGGTAAAATAACTGTGTTAGTAGTTACAAGTGAGTTAACTTTCTTAATTCAAATATAATTATATAACTTTAAATGAAAAACATTAACGGTAGTAACAGACTAGTGTATGTGACCACAAGCAATATTTGTTACATGCACTGAGAATTACAGACAACTTCCAAGTTAGCTTAATGTGGTGGCTATATAAGAATTAAAAGTAAACATAACACAAGAAGCAGAAGGCTTATAATTGAAAAGAGTCAAGACTTACCTTGAAGATTTTACTGGAGGGAACTCCTCATCCTGTGACAGAATAATTCAAATGTTCAGTTTCATATAATCATCTATTCAGAGTGAATGAAAGCTCCTGCATAACAAAGGGTTTATAAGGATGGCAGCTAGTAAAGCAATGCAAAATATGGCACATAACTTACAGATAACTGGAGGTAATTCAGTAAATGAAGTGAAAAAGTGATAGAGAAACAAAAAACAATATGGTAGAAAGCCAGGGAAAGAAAGGAATAGAGCAAAAATACACACTGTGAAAATATTCTTAAATAAGATTGGCAGAGAGACATGACTCATGCAACACACAAGGCCAAAGTGATAGCGCTTCTTCAAATGATTACACAAATGCTAAATAAAGACTTAAAAGGTGCTCATTCTCAAATACAACTGCCAAGGGCAGAAAATGCAAATGTGAAAACTCAAGTAAAGATACTACAAGAGGAAGATGCATGTTTTGTCAAGATAGTAAAAGGGAAAACCAGAAAGAAAACATGTGTGCTGACTAATTTTCTCAAAAACATTTAAGGTATAAGCAGATAAAGAATTATAAAGGCAGTGATAGTGGTTGGAGAGTCTAGGCCCTAATTTTCCAGAAACCTATGCAAGGAAAGAGGGCATAAAGTGCTGTCTTCCGAGAATTAAAGTAATCAAATTCAGGAACAGGGGCAAAGGTAAGCAAGAAGAAGTACTGATACATGCAGAGACAAATGATGTAACTTGCACAGTCAGATCTAAGAACACACAATGTCAATCTTAGGAAGATAGAAAGAATAAATAGCTAATTTAACTGAGTATGTAGAGTAAGGAAATGTTTGATGGTAGATGGTATTTTTTGGCTACAAAATAATGGTTCTGCTAGGGACAGAATACACGTAAGTGCAATGGCACCTAAAAATTTAGAAAACTGCTATGTAAGATCATCTCTTCACAGCTAAGGTGAAATTAACAAAAAGAAATGCTAAAGCAAAAGCCAAGAGGCAACGCCCAACTATATATCAAAACCTATATGTAACAGGAGTGAGTGAATAAGTGATTGGCATCATTTGGGCCCAAAGTAAAGCTTTAAAACCTAAAAGACCAACAAATTTATAGGGTTACAATATGAAGCATTAAAATATTAAATTGTTAAATCACCAAAAGCTAAAAGACAAGAGGGTTAAAATTCTACAGAATAAATTTTAAAAGCCAAAAACTTTCCTAAAACTGAAAAACAAGTTTCACCTGGTTTTTTAATCCAATGTGGTATACAAACCATAGCATCTTACCTACAGACACTGGGTCCTTGCCCAACATTGAGCGAAGTGCAAAACCCAGGCCAGTGGGCTAATGCTCATAAGCATCTTGCAGACAATCAAGGACATGTGACATGGATAGTCCTACCATGCACGTGGGACAGACAGGGGCAGGTTCAACTCCAAAACAGGTCCACAAGTGGTGCATGTGTGACTTATTTGTAAGCGGGCTAGAATAACCTTCGATTGCCAGAAGTCCTTTTAAGAAGTCAGTCAATCAGTTGTATGGTGTCCTTGATTGTTTTTATTTAGTGCTGGCTAAGGCCTCCCTAGATGGCTGTTAGACCGAAAATAGATGGTGAACCTATAAGCAGTGTGTGTATGGAAAATTTTGGCAAATAACATACAGACTTAGCCTGGAGTCCATCTAAAAACTAACTGGTATCCATGAGATAGCAACTGAGACACAAGTATCTGAATTTTAACAATGAATGTTGAGGTGCCAAGAAACTGTTACAAGGCTTGAATAGCTCTTGGAGTGTCAAAGCATATGGTAAAACTTCCAGTAACTGAGCTGGAAATAAAATGCAAGATATAAAATATGCCAAAGAGCTCGGCAATAAAAACTGAACTGTTGTCTGGAACACAATACTTGTAAGCCGCACCGTTACATTAAACTACAACCTGTAGTACCCCCACCCTTAAGACGCATCGGTTAATACCAGAGTGCAATTATGGTAACAGCTCAAAAGTTTGGTGAAAAGTTGACAAAACACTGATGGACAAGACCTTAGCACAGCCCAAAAGTTTTAGTTCGCTGAAGTTGCTGAGCAGCATAGCAGCCAGGAAAATACCACTGGAGTGGGATATAATGCTACTCTACATACAGTGGTGAGTGAAATCCAGGTGCAATATAGATTTTAAAGAAGGGTGACCCAGCTGATTCACCAACCTTGCAACATAAGAACATAGTAAAACCATGCGTCAAGCACACAGTGGAGGTTCTCTCAGCATACAGATACTCACTCACTAAGCTTAACTATTGCAGAAAGCCCCAGCAGTAAGACAGAGGACAGTGTGCTGTATAGTTTCTAAGAGAGACGTATAGAGGTGGACGGATAAAACTGCTGTAGCCTAGTTTGGACCACACAAATGAGTGATGCAACCTCTACATTATAGTATGATCACTGCCCCAAGATGCTCCATATAAGGCCCTGAGAAGGGTGATTGGTCATGTAATAGCAACCACAGCAGATAGGTGCATATACTAGCCAGCTATTCAAGCCATCATTGGTCAAGTAAGAGCAAACACAGCAGATAACTGCATCTACCAGCCAGCTCTTCAAGCCATCATCGGTCAAGTAAGAGCAAACACAGCAGATAACTACATCTACCAGCCAGCTATTCAAGCCATCATTGGTCAAGTAAGAGCAAACACAGCACATAACTACATCTACCAGCCAGCTATTCAAGCCATCATTGGTCAAGTAAGAGCAAACAGAGCATATAACTACATCTACCAGCCAGCTATTCAAGCCATCATTGGTCAAGTAACAGCAAACACAGCAGATAACATCTACCAGCCAGCTATTCAAGCCATCATTGGTCAAGACCAAACAGAGCAGATAACTGCATCTACCAGCCAGCTATTCAAGCCATCATTGGTCAAGACCAAACAGAGCAGATAACTGCATCTACCAGCCAGCTATTCAAGCCATCATTGGTCAAGAGTAAACAGAGCAGATAACTACATCTACCAGCCAGCTATTCAACCCATCATTGGTCAAGAGTAAACAGAGCAGATAACTACATCTACCAGCCAGCTATTCAAGCTATCATTGGTCAAGAGTAAACAGAGCAGATAGCTACATCTACCAGCCAGCTATTCAACCCATCATTGGTCAAGAGTAAACAGAGCAGATAACTACATCTACCAGTCAGCTATTCAACCCATCATTGATCAAGTAAGACAAACAGAGCAGATAACTGCATCTACCAGTCAGCTATTCAACCCATCATTGATCAAGTAAGACAAACAGAGCAGATAACTGCATCTACCAGCCAGCTATTCAACCCATCATTGGTCAAGTAAGAGTAAACAGAGCAGATAACTGCATCTACCAGCCAGCTATTCAACCCATCATTGGTCAAGTAAGAGTAAACAGAGCAGATAACTGCATCTACCAGCCAGCTATTCAAGCCATCATTGGTCAAGTAAGAGTAAACAGAGCAGATAACTGCATCTACCAGCCAGCTATTCAAGCCATCATTGGTCAAGTAAGAGTAAACAGAGCAGATAACTGCATCTACCAGCCAGCTATTCAACCCATCATTGGTCAAGACCAAACAGAGCAGATAACTGCATCTACCAGCCAGCTATTCAAGCCATCATTGGTCAAGAGTAAACAGAGCAGATAACTACATCTACCAGCCAGCTATTCAACCCATCATTGGTCAAGAGTAAAGAGAGCAGATAACTACATCTACCAGCCAGCTATTCAAGCTATCATTGGTCAAGAGTAAACAGAGCAGATAACTACATCTACCAGCCAGCTATTCAACCCATCATTGGTCAAGAGTAAACAGAGCAGATAACTACATCTACCAGTCAGCTATTCAACCCATCATTGGTCAAGAGTAAACAGAGCAGATAACTGCATCTACCAGCCAGCTATTCAACCCATCATTGATCAAGTAAGACAAACAGAGCAGATAACTGCATCTACCAGCCAGCTATTCAACCCATCATTGGTCAAGTAAGAGTAAACAGAGCAGATAACTGCATCTACCAGCCAGCTATTCAAGCTATCATTGGTCAAGAGTAAACAGAGCAGATAACTGCATCTACCAGCCAGCTATTCAAGCTATCATTGGTCAAGAGTAAACAGAGCAGATAACTACATCTACCAGCCAGCTATTCAAGCTATCATTGGTCAAGAGTAAACAGAGCAGATAACTACATCTACCAGCCAGCTATTCAACCCATCATTGGTCAAGAGTAAACAGAGCAGATAACTACATCTACCAGCCAGCTATTCAACCCATCATTGGTCAAGAGTAAACAGAGCAGATAACTGCATCTACCAGCCAGCTATTCAACCCATCATTGGTCAAGTAAGAGTAAACAGAGCAGATAACTGCATCTACCAGCCAGCTATTCAAGCTATCATTGGTCAAGACCAAACAGAGCAGATAACTGCATCTACCAGCCAGCTATTCAAGCTATCATTGGTCAAGAGTAAACAGAGCAGATAACTACATCTACCAGCCAGCTATTCAACCCATCATTGGTCAAGAGTAAACAGAGCAGATAACTACATCTACCAGTCAGCTATTCAACCCATCATTGATCAAGTAAGACAAACAGAGCAGATAACTGCATCTACCAGCCAGCTATTCAAGCTATCATTGGTCAAGAGTAAACAGAGCAGATAACTACATCTACCAGTCAGCTATTCAACCCATCATTGGTCAAGAGTAAACAGAGCAGATAACTACATCTTCCAGTCAGCTATTCAACCCATCATTGATCAAGTAAGACAAACAGAGCAGATAACTGCATCTACCAGCCAGCTATTCAACCCATCATTGGTCAAGTAAGAGTAAACAGAGCAGATAACTGCATCTACCAGCCAGCTATTCAAGCTATCATTGGTCAAGAGTAAACAGAGCAGATAACTGCATCTACCAGCCAGCTATTCAAGCTATCATTGGTCAAGAGTAAACAGAGCAGATAACTGCATCTACCAGCCACCTATTCAAGCTATCATTGGTCAAGAGTAAACAGAGCAGATAACTACATCTACCAGCCAGCTATTCAACCCATCATTGGTCAAGACCAAACAGAGCAGATAACCACATCTACCAGCCAGCTATTCAACCCATCATTGGTCAAGTAAGAGTAAACAGAGCAGATAACTGCATCTACCAGCCAGCTATTCAAGCCATCATTGGTCAAGACCAAACAGAGCAGATAACTGCATCTACCAGCCAGCTATTCAAGCCATCATTGGTCAAGAGTAAACAGAGCAGATAACTGCATCTACCAGCCAGCTATTCAACCCATCATTGGTCAAGAGTAAACAGAGCAGATAACTACATCTACCAGCCAGCTATTCAACCCATCATTGGTCAAGTAAGAGTAAACAGAGCAGATAACTGCATCTACCAGCCAGCTATTCAAGCTATCATTGGTCAAGACCAAACAGAGCAGATAACTGCATCTACCAGCCACCTATTCAAGCTATCATTGGTCAAGAGTAAACAGAGCAGATAACTACATCTACCAGCCAGCTATTCAACCCATCATTGATCAAGGAAGATAAACAGAGCAGAAGGCTACATGTACTAGCCAGGTATTCAAGCCACCCTTGGTCGAGTAAGAGCCAACAAAGCAGAAGGCTACGTGTACTAGCCACCTATTCAAGCCACCCTTGGTAGAGTAAGAGCAAACAGAGCAGAAGGGTACATGTATTAGCCAGCTATTCAAGCCACCCTTGGTAGAGTAAGAGCAAACAGAGCAGAAGGCTACATGTACTAGCCAGCTATTCAAGCCACCCTTGGTCGAGTAAGAGCAAACAGAGCAGAACGCTACATGTACTAGCCAACTATTCAAGCCACCCTTGGTCGAGTAAGAGCAAACAGAGCAGAAGGCTACATGTACTAGCCACCTATTCAAGCCACCCTTGGTCGAGTAAGAGCAAACAGAGCAGAAGGCTACATGTACTAGCCACCTATTCAAGCCACCCTTGGTCGAGTAAGAGCAAACAGAGCAGAAGGCTACATGTACTAGCCAGCTATTCAAGCCACTCTTGGTCAAGTAAGACAGTTATGTCCGCTAGCCAGTGAGAGTATCAGAACTACAGCTCCAGCTACATCCATCAGTCAGCTACCAGGCAGTTGGTAGTCAAACGAGGTTAAGTCACCCACCATCTGGTACAGTAAGGTGTCCAATCTACTGCTAAGCCCCTGCTGCCTGCAGATGAGGACATGCAAGACAGGTGCAGTATGGTAAACGTTCTTGTTTACCTGAAAAATGCCAACTTCTAATCTGACACCCAGCAAAGCCTGAAACGTTGCTGCTGATCAATCAGCAGCTGCTGTTGCTAGAACCAGCACTGATGCAGCCAAAATTCAAAGTCTGACTGTGCCTGTGTTTGTACAGGTATTTCAAACCACAGTGGCAGGACTTCAGTATTCCAGTATTCCAACCCTTCCCCCAAGTGGAACGTTCCACCAATAATGTTAGATAACTTCACAGGGCCTGTTGACTTCCTCAAGGAAGTCATGCCAAATCTAGTGGGGACATGCACAGTACAGGGGAACAAGAGCCTCTTTATATTCCAGGCCAAAACAACCATGGATTACCACCTTCCTCCTGCATCACCTGGGGCGGCGCCGTGGCCGAGCGGTTAGCGCGCTCGCCTACCACCTAGGCGGCCCGGGTTCGATCCCAGGCACCCGCATGTGGTATTCGTGGTGGACGAAGCGGCGTCAGGGCGGGTTTTCTCCGGGTACTCCGGTTTCCCCCGCCATCTCATTCCACCGGTGCTCCATCTTCATGTATCATCAGTGTCACCGCCTGCGGTGCCGTAGTAGTAAAAGCGGGCGTTAAACACTACAACAACAACTCCATCACCTGAAAGCATCCCTCACTTCACCCTTGGCCTGGGTAAGGCTAATGACTTGGGCAGGGTTATCTGAGGACTCCCTGCAGCTATCTCTGTGGGGACCACAACTGCCAGGATATCACCCCCAGACTGGTGAAGCAGCTCACCAGGCCCGAACCCCTTCCCCCTTTTCTTGGTAGTGGTGGAGCGCACAGTGACAGGGAGGCAAAGATAGATGGTGTGACAACCATCTATTACCTTTGGGGATACATCAAACCATCTTAGGGCACTAAATTGACCATTATTGTGTTTCAGCACTATTTCCTCAAGTGTCATGTAATTTTCAAGAACTATATTGACCACCATTTTCAGCCCCTTAGGTATACCATCTAACAGATGCTACACATTCACAAACTACCTTAAAAGCTTATGAACTTTGTGTTACATAAATCAAATGTGTTACTGACCACACAAAAGCAGCCTAATTACAGTATATTTCTGCCAAACTTACCTTTATGTCATCACAAAGAGGTTGAGTTTCCCTTTCCAGCCACCAGGGTTCTTCTTTAATTTCTAATCTTTTACCTATTTCATAGTCACTACTATGTTTCTTATCCTTTATTACAGGATCCTCTGAAAGAAATTCACCCTCCCTCTGTGAACCAAAGTCTGAAACTAGAGTCTGTTCCTCAAGTACTGTCTTCCTATCCATCTCCCAGTTGCAACTGGAGGTAACAGTTTCAGTCTTAATGGGATGTTTGGGAAAAGAAGTCTCTGCTTTAATTTCTGGTTTGATTACTATGTCACAATCATCATCCAGAAGCACAGCATCATGCTCTCTCTTCATTGTAACAACTTCTTGAAAGAACTCTGTCCCATTCTGTGAGGCTACATCATCTGAGAGAGATTCCTCTTCTTTGATATTAATTTTGGTATCCATTTCACAACTGTTGTGGAATCTGATGTTGCTCTTCTTAATTTCAGTAACAAGTCTGTGGGCAAAGAAAGGTATGTACACCTTAAAATATGTTGGCAACTATTTGAGTAATTTTGTGTTTTAATAATTAATTTGTTCTTCTACAGTAGTCAAATGCAGCAAATAAAGTGAAAATTAAGTACAATAATGGTAATTATAAAGCATCTGCCACAGTCAACACTAATCATGTGGAACAAATTAGCAGAAAAATTAACCCTAATAGTGGTTAATTATAAAACATTTGCAAATATGCAGGGCACCTTTCAGGTATTATACCTCTGCATTTGAAACAATCTGTTATATTTAATTGAGAAGGTTTAATACTTGCATGCAGATCTTGACATATCAGGGTCGGTCTGGGTGGATCAGTTGGTTAGACGCTGGCCTGCTGATCCCAAGGTCGCCGGTTCAAACCCGGCCCAGACCGATGGTTTTTAAGTGTGCTTAAAAACGACAGCTCCATGTCAGTAGATTTACTGGCATGTAAAATAACTCCTGCGGGACAAAATTCCGGCACACCCGCGACGCTGATGTGATCCCGGCAATTGACAGCGTCGTTAAACAACAAAATAATTAATTTGACATATCAGGTCCAGGAATAAGAAGATTGACTGAAAGGAACATACTCCATGGTTTGAGACCCAGTAGTAGATATAATTTTTCAAGTCAAATGCAATTTGCCACCTTAGTCTATGCACACAATTGATCACAAATAATAATTATCACCAGCACAAACCTACAAACATTTTGAATAACATTCTTGCTAATGGATTTAGTAAAGTTACCAAATTTACATGCACTTTGAGACAATATTAGTAGACCCCAAAAGAAAATCGTTTATGTGAATATTTGTTAAGAGTGTAATTTGTTTTTTGATGTTGGTATGAGTTAGTTAAATGACGAAAACGTGTTGCGAATATTCATTGTTACAAACAATTAAGTTTGTTTAAAGACGTCATAAATATTTCCATATTTAATTTTAATATATATGTATACATATTAGAGTTATATGTTGTTGTTGTGTTTAACGCCCGCTTTTACTACTACGACACCGCAGGCTGTGACACTGATGATACATGGAATGAAGATGGAGCACCGGTGGAATGAGATGGCGGGGGAAACCGGAGCACCCGGAGAAAACCCGCCCTGACGCAAAATTATGTGTGTTTAGTCTTGAAAGCGAAGGGAAAATGGCTAAGGATCGCTTCCCTAACAATGAGGGAACTATTGATGAACGCATGCGCAGATGTACACGTGGCAGTCGGAATGATAGACTCGCAACTAAAAGAATTGGGACTAGCGTCTGAATATTCAAGGTGAAAAGACGTATTTTGGTAGCGTGTGAACATTGTAGAACGTTTACCAGACTTTCATCAAGCTTTTGTTCCACTTTTTGAAAAAGTGGAATGACTTAAATAATCTATAATGGTGCTAAGAGGATTTATTTAAATGTAAAATAGAGAAAAAGTGTTAATAATATAATACATTGTGGTGAAGAAACATCGTGTGATTTTTCATTCCATCCGTTACCTCGCCCTGAGGGAAATAACAGCCACATCGCTCAAAATTGAAGCAACATTACAATAAAAACAGCACCAAATGGCTTACCCAAGCGTGGAACACGAATTTTGGATGGAATGGAAATCTACGGGAAATACCAAGTGACGCCAAATCTTCGCGCCAAAAAGAAAGAAGACGCCATTAGAACATCGTTTGAAATCTACGACTTCGGGTACACCAATGAACGGATAATCAACGCGAGAAAACACCAGAGATCGTCTAGCGAAGCCAACCGCCCAGGAGACGCACGTAACTGGTTAAATCAACGGGGAAAAAAGTAGGACCAAAACTTTTTATTTTCATATTCATTTTATTTTTATGTTACTGCGAAGCGGCAAAATAGTAGGACTTCTAAGCCAAAGTGAACTGAATAAAGAAACTAAAATGTCGCAAAAAGAGAGAGATCTAGTAACAGGAGTGGGGGAAGGGGCAGATAGGCCTAGTTATCAGATGGAAACAGTAAGTGAAGAAGAGGTAGCAATAGGAAAAGACCAAAGGTTAATGATGATCATGTTTGAAAGACTAGAACAGAATATGTAGGAAATAGGTCAGAAAATGGAACAAAACAAGGTAGAATTAGGTCAGAAAATGGAACAAAATAACGTAGAATTGAGACAGAACATAGAACAAAGTTTAGGTCAGAGTATAGAACAAAATAAAAAAGAATTAGGTCGGAAAATGGAACAAAATAAAGTAGAATTGAGTCAGAAAATAGAAGGAGTGAGACAGGACTTAGAAAATAATAAAAAAGAAATGGGTCAGAAACTAGAACAGAATAAGGAAGAGATAGGTCAGAAATTGGAGGAAGTGAGACAAGACTTAGAACAGAAAATAGAATTAGGAAGACAGGAGTGTAAAGAAAATATGAAAGTAATGGAAACTAATTTGAAATTAGTACATAAAAACATAAATGAGGCAAAGGAAGCCTTAGAAGCTAGGATAGAAATCATAGGAGATAGAATGGGAAAAATTCAATCGGAAATGAGAGAAAATAAGATTGTATTAGAAGGAGAAATTGGTAGATGTAGAGATGAAATAACAGAGTGTAACGCAAGTGTAGACTGTAAGATTACAAATGTAGAAGCAGAAATACCTGAGGAATTAAGGAAAGAGATTGAGGTAGTAAAGAAAGGAATTATTAATGAAACTGTAGAACAAATTGTAATTCCTAAAATTAAGACTATGGCTGATGTGGTGCAATCGCAACAAGATGCTATGAAAGATATGAAACAAAGTCACTTAGAAATAAAGAATGATTTAAAATCAATTTGTGAAGAAATGAAAAAAGGAAAAGAAAGTTTGGCTAATGTAAATGATGTTGTGAAAGCACTACAAAGGCAAAATGATGATTTAGATGTAAGTAATGTACAAGATGAGAGTTATTTGAATGATGTACAAAATGTTGACTCATCATGCAGAGAAAGAGGTTCACAATTAAACAATGACACAACACACAACACATGCTACACCAACAGCATACTACACACCACCTACATTTGACGAGGAGCAGGGAGACGATCCAAAACTCTTTATTAAAGAGATGGCAGAGTATTTTAAAGTGAAAAGGATACCAAATGAGCTTAGGATGATGATAGTCAAGAAAACCTTAAAAAAACAAGGCATTAGAATGGCTTAGGTTAACACTAGCTGGTCATGAATCGTATAGCTCATTCAGAAATCTATTCCTATCAAGGTATTGGGGCCCAGCTAAGCAAAACCAAACTAGGATAGAGCTAGCGACAGGAAGATATGATCCAACCAAAGGGTTATCGCTAGTCGATTATTTTATGAAAGTAGCCAACAAAGGGAAGACCCTAACCTGTCGGAAGCAGAGTTAATTACCAGCATAACAAGACATTTCCCAGACACAGTGAGAACAGGCTTAATTGTTGCGAGACCAGTAGATTTTGCAGACATGATAGAATTACTAACAGCCTTCGAAACACAAAATGGTCGGCCTAATGAACATAGACATATAAACGGTAATCCAAACTCACCTATCTTAAATAGGAGCAAGGTTACAAACAACCAGAATGAGAGAGAAGATAGAAATATTAGGAGCACCCATGATAGGGGGAGAGGGACACACCATTTCCCACAACCACACAATCATGGCGAAAGGATGGAGAACGCGAGACAGCGGTACTACGGCACGATACCAAGGGGTGAATCAAGACACCAAACATATACATATGATCGTGGAAGACCAGGAGACCGTAGCCATCAAGTGAACCACATACGATTCTGTAGAGAATGCTTGAACAACCGAAGACTGCCATACAATAGGGGTTTACACCAAAGGGGCAGAAACCAATGAAACACCGGCAACATAAGACAGCAGGAAGTAGATGGAAACGTGCCAAATAGGGCCGATGTTGCACAGAATACAGAAACAACAACCACTAACACCCAGGGAAATTACCACGACTAAGTTCACTCCAATCGAATTGATGACCAACACAAAACCTAAGAGATTGACAATTGACATTGACACTATGATGGCTGCTCAAAGGGAATCGAAACAGAAGGAAAAATGTCAATTGGCATTCAGAAGGTTACAGCAAAAGGCAGAAAAAGGGAGAAACAAGGTAAAAAGATTTATCAGGAAATGGTCCCCACAAATTGGAGAAAATGTGCTCTTAAGAAGCCACAAAGCATCCAAGGCATCTGAGAAAAGATCTGGAAAGATGGAACTACTGTACACTGGACCACTGGTCATAACAAAACAGCTGGGTGAGCATATGTATGAGCTACAGAATACAAATGGCAAGTTGGTAGGAAAATACCATAAAAATAAATTGAAACCATACAAAGAAAGGACCAAATAGTCTTTGCCAACAAACATGTAAGGCAGGAATAGTAGAGATGATGGAAAATAATAATTTTTAATGGAACACTTATAGAAGATTATGTTCAGATTGGAAAATACAACAAGAAAGAAAATCAACATAGTCATTGACTATATTGACCACCAAGAGCATTGTCAACAAAGACAGATGAGGACACTGATTGTCATTAAAGAAGTGAATTATAACGACGAAAAAAATGTGCTTTTGACATAAGGATGTCAGGGACAAAAATAAAAAGGAATCAATTGTGATGTCAAAGAGAAAATATTTTTGACACAAAGGTGTCGAGGGTGAATTGAGAAGAAAAACAATACAATTGCAGAATAATTATAAGTATAGAAGTTTTCTCTTGTACAGATAAGAGATAAAGAGGTGACAATTAGTGAAGTAAGAAAAACCATAGTCAGAAAAGCAATGCGCATGAATTAAGATGGATATAGCCAATGCTAAGCTTGAAGAAATGTCGAACTAAACAATAGTGAATAAGAACCCAATTAAAAAATGGTACCATTAGTAACATCAGAGTTTAAGAATTGACTCAACGACCTGCCTATACATAATAAGCTTACAACACAAAGAAGACAAAGAACTGAATAAAATATTGCCATAAATATGATCATAATCATTGGCTCAAGATTTGTATCTTGTTTTTCTCTCCTCATAACAAGGAACATAAGTCAAAAGCCACACAATGAACCATGATACACTTTAATTATATTTGTGTCAATGTCAAATGAATAATAACTGAATATGTGTTGTATAATAACTGAATGTGTTGTGTAGTAACTGAATATGTAAAATTTAAAAAGACATGCTGTGTCATGCCAAAACAAAAGACAAAGACATACAGCGAAAAAGCCTGTAAAGAAAGAAATATTGTACAAAGTGATAGTATCAAAGGAATAGGGAGAAATGTTGTATTGTGTTTCAAGATTGTAAATATAAGTGACAACTTGAAAAACAAAACAAGGGGCATGTGAGACAGAATATTAGAAGACCCCAAAAGAAAATCGCTTATGTGAATATTTGTTAAGAGTGTAATTTGTTTTTTGATGTTGGTATGAGTTGGTTAAATGACGAAAACATGTTACTAATATTCATTGTTACAAACAATTAAGTTTGTTTAAAGACGTCATAAATATTTCCATATTTAATTTTAATATATATGTATAAATATTAGAATTATATGTGTTCAGTCTTGAAAGCGAAGGGAAAATGGCTAAGGATCGCTTCCCTAACAATGCGGGAACTATTTGATGAACGCATGTGCAGATGTACACATGGCAGTCGGAATGATAGACTCACAACTAAAAGAATTGGGACTAGGGTCTGTATATTCAAGGTGAAAAGACGTATTTTGGTAGCATGTGAACACTGTAGAACGTTTACCAGACTTTCACCAAGCTTTTGTTCCACTTTTTGAAAAAGTGGAAAGACTTAAATAATCTATAATGGTGCTAAGAGGATTTATTTAAATGTAAAATAGAGAAAAAGTGTTAATAAAATAATACATTGTGGTGAAGAAACATCGTGTGATTTTTCATTCCATTCGTTACCATGCCCTGAGGGAAATAAGAGCCACATCGCTCAAAACTGAAGCAACATTACAATAAAAACAGCACCAACTTCATGATAAATGAAAGGTGAGAGAATATTAATTATATCACATGTCCTCTTTTTGAATTTCCTCTAGATCCCATTTCAAATCACTAACTCACCAGATTTAGGTTTTAAGGGCCAGTTTTATCAACTGAAGTTAAGAATACTGTAACTCAGAGTTTACTAACCTTTAATTAAATGTTAAGACCACTGTACTTCATCACACTATTACACTGAACTGTTAGTTCAAGTTTATTTAAGTACTAAGAAATACATATGTTGTACAACAGATATTGTATTGTCCACTAGGATTTGGCCCAGGCCATTGTAACTAACGCTACCACTGTCACTACTACTAAATATTCATGAGCTATGGTTCTTTTCTGTTAACATTCCATTTACATTCATTTTATACTTTTTCTAGATATTGTCCCAATGTCTTAGTTTTTATCTATAATTTTATTTATATCACAATTCCTTTTCATTTTTGACCATATACTTTCTTTTCTTCATTTCTCTATTTTTTTACAATCAAATATGATATGTTAAACGTCTTTCTTTACTCCACATAATGGACACTCGCCTTGTGGATACCCTCTTTCGCTGTCCTTTTAATCTCCATATTCCTGCTCTTAACCAGGCTATCCCCCTCCTATTCTTCCTGGCAAGCATTATCTATATATTTTTCTCTTTCCCAGCTATTTTTAATGGGTATATAAAACTAAAGTGATCTCTTCTCTGATAGCTAACTAAACAATTTTTACTTTCGCTACTGGTAAGTAGGGGAAGTGTTGCATTCCACCCAAAAATTTGATGTTGAGATTTCACTGGAAATATATGTCTTGAGACACCCTGAATCCAAAAAAGCATTTTTAAACAAAGGTCTGTGTTGTGTGTGTGTGCGTGTGTGTGTGTGTGTGTGTGTGTGTGTGTGTGGACAGCATATAACTCAAAATGGAAAAGTCCGTTAAAAACCAAAGATAGTATTTAAGTTTAGTGTCTTTCAAGGATGCGACATGAAGATTTTGAAGAAAATAGCCCCACCCTAAACTACGCTTTACATGGAACATTTTTTGAAAATTTTGATTTTCTTGAAATTGGCTCGAACAATTTTGATTAAAATGTCATAGGTTTGAGATATTTTTATGCCCAATGAAATGTATATCTTGAATTTTCTGGCTATAGCCCCTGTAGTCACATTTACTCTGGCTGACTTTTGTATAACTGGTAAACCATTAGAGATAGACCAAATCATATTACACAAAAAATATGTTGTTGTTGTTGTTTTCCAGTGCCTTGCATCTGGCAATGAAGCCATTAGCATTCGTGCTTTCCAATACTTTTGAACTGTAGTTTCTTCTGATCTTAATGCTTCACAGGTTTTCAAGTGTTCTTCATTCATTTCTGCTGGATCGTTACACAGGACACATATTGGTGAGGCTGAGATACCTATTCTGTAGAGATGACTTGCCAAGCAGTCATGATTTGTCAATAGTCGGAAGGCTGCAACAGCTGTTTTCCTTGGTCTCTGGGGGATTATATCTGGATTGGAAAGTAGTGTAATCCATTTTTTATCTTTGGCATTTGTTTCTATTTCTTGTAGGTATGAATGACAAAAATTTTTAATGATCAAGCGTTTTAATGAGGAATATGAGAAATTGAATTTAGACTTTTGTTTTATTGTTGTGCCTTTCTTTGCAAGTGAGTCTGCAGCTTCGTTCCCCATGACTCCACAGTGTGCTGGAATCCATTGGAGATGAACAGTCTTATTAACTTTTTGGAGTTGTGTTAACATTTTGTAGCATTCTCTAATTTTTGTTGACTTCTTTGTAGTATTTGAACATATTCCCTGAATTGCAGCTTTAGAATCCGAAAGAATTACTGCCTTGTTAAATTTATTTAAGGGAAGATTTAATAATTGTCGGAGAGCAATGTATATAGCCTCTATTTCTCCATCATAATTTGTTGTGTCTCTGCCAACAGAATGATAAAAGGAAAAATGTAAACATGTAACTCCAGCTCCAGTAAGGTTTTCCTTCGAGGATCCATCAGTATATATGTGCAGCCATTCTTCTGTGGGATACCTAGTATTGATTGTTTCCAGAGCTAGAAGTTTTTGTATTTCTTTTGGTGTGTCTGATTTACTTATTTCCTCTATTAATTCCAAATTGAAGGTAGGTTGCAATAATTCCAATGGATTTTCTCTAATAAGTAGATTTTCTCTGGTGTTAGGAATGTTCAATTTGGATTTAATCTGTGTTACCTTTTCTAGGAAACTACTATGAGTTTTAAGGATTGAAGGAGGGAGGTTCTCTTCTGTCCATTTAGAGTTTGGCAGTCGTAACATTTTCTCATGTTGGAGCAATGCTTGTTCTTCTATTTTTGTTGTTATTGATGGGGTCCGTGTTAAGGCAAGCATGGCATCCATAGGTGTGGATTTAACTGCTCCAGTGATTAGGCGAAGAGCCTGATTTTGTATTTGTTCAAGTTTATTGATGTTAGCATTTGCTGCTGTTATTAAAGCTTCAGAACAGTACAAGAGGTTTGGTTTAATATACATTTTGTATGTTGTGTTAAGGACTCTTCCTGAGCAGCCCCATTTAGCACCAGCTAACCTTTTCAGGATTTGCAATTTCTTTTCAACCTTTTCTGAGATGTTTGTTATATGTTTTTTCCAACTTGGCTTTCTGTCGAAAGTGATGCCTAAGTATTTGGCATCATCAACTGCTTTGAGTGGTTTACCATTATAATTTATGTTAATATTAACTGGTTTGTATTTTAGTGTAAATAATTCATAATTTGTTTTTTCCACATTGATAGTCATGAGGTTTTTGGAGCTCCATGCATGTACTTTGTTTAGGGCTTTTCTATTCTGTCTTTAATTAATTCAGGTTTTTTTGAAGAGCCTGAAGTCCAAATGACTACATCGTCAGCAAATAAAGCAAT
Source organism: Tenodera sinensis (assembly GCA_030765045.1). Taxonomy (NCBI): domain Eukaryota; kingdom Metazoa; phylum Arthropoda; class Insecta; order Mantodea; family Mantidae; genus Tenodera; species Tenodera sinensis. The sequence continues at coordinate 53,074,132 of CM060974.1, read as the reverse complement.
TTTGGTTTCTAAAGTTTTTATTATTGATGGAAGGTCATTTATATATATGTTAAAGAGTGTTGTGCTCAGAACTGCACCTTGTGGAAGTCCTCGGTGTGTTTGTTTATATTTGGAAATGTATGTATTATATTTTGTGGCACAAAATCTTTGTGAAATAAACTGAGTTATCCACTTAAGCATGTTACTTTTCACACCTATTGATTGCAACTTCTCAACTAATTTATTTCTCCAGACTGAGTCATATGCTGATTTAAAATCAATGAATACTGCCAAGGTATCCTCCTTTCTATTGAAAGCTTCCTTGATGTCTTGGCTTAGTAGCAGTACATTTTCACTTGTACTATGATTCTGTCTGAAGCCGGTCTGTGAACTATTAATTAAGTTGTAATATTCTAGGAACCAGTTAAGTCTAGATGCCACCATTCTTTCCATCACTTTTGCAATAACACTGGTCAAAGATATTGGTCTGAAACTATTAATATTGTTTGAGGGTTTGTTTTTCTTTAAAATCGGGATGATAATGGCTTTTTTCCAGTCAGAAGGTACAGTCATTCTCCAACACGTGTTATACAGTTTAAGTAGGATTTCTTTTCCTTTCCTGCCAAGGTGTTTAATAAACTCTGGATGGATCTTGTCAGGTCCAGGAGATTTTTTGTTCTGTAATTGTTCTATTGCTAAATCCAGTTCTGTTTCATTAAAATCCTGAATAAAAATATCATTTCGAATACCTTTTGGCTTACTAGTTTCTCGGATAGTTTTTTGGATAGCCTTATCTTGTTTTTTATACGCTTGGGGTATTCTTTGTGACTGAGCATAAAACTTGTTAAGGGATTCTGCTATTTCCCTATCTGTAGTTAAGCTTTTGTTATTATATTTTAATGGTTCAGTTGTATTTTTTGATAATTTTGTTTTATTAAGGAATTTGTATATTTTATTTCCATCTTTCCTATAGTCCATATGTTCTACAAAATTTGTGAAACTGGCCCTTTTTGCTGTAATTAATTCTTTCTTAAAAATGGCTGTTTTTCTTCTCCAGTTTTGTACATCTTCTGGACACTTGGTTCTTTCGGCTTTGACTCTTGCTATATTTCTTTCGTGTTTTAACTTAGATAAAGATGGAGACCAAAAGTAGCTATATTTCTTTAACTTTCCTTTGGGGATATGTGTTTTGGCTGCTGTCAATAATATTTCACAAATTTTTTTATTCATTTCATCTGTTGACTTGAACTCTGATTCTAACAGTATATTACACTTCCCTTCTATCTCATTTTGGAAACTGGACCAATCTGCTTTTTTAAAATTCCAAGAAGTTTTAACTTTTGGTTTGTTACTTTTATTTATTAGACCTCTTATGGAGTTTATGGTGATTCTGTGGCCTGAACCTGGGTCTTCTATTATTTCTCTTTTTGTATTGTCAATTATGTCAGATGACACCATCAGAAGGTCAGGATTTGTACCCGAACCATTATAATGAAGGTAAGTGGGTGGATCATTTGGATTAAATATTAATTCCATTGTTGACGAGTTTAATAGGTCTTCTATGACTCTTCCTGCTGAATTTATATCTCTGTAGCCCCACCTAGGGGAGTGTGCATTAAAATCACCTATTAAAATACTTTTGGGTTCTATGAGAATAGAATTTAGATCTAGTGTATTGTCTGGAGGATTGTAGATACTGTAAATTCTATAGTGGTAGTTACTTTTCCATACTTCAATTTTAACTATTTCTAATTTATCTTGTTCTTCCATTGTTTTTTGGATTTACACTACACATATACTTACAAAGGCTCGTCAAATAGCAAGTGGTATTCTTACAGGAATTAAAAGAAATATGAAAGCTACACAAAAAATATAGATCTTGCTAAAATACACAATTTATGTCTAGATAAATTTTCTTGTAGGGTGAACCATTTCGGAGATATTCCTTGTTATGTGTGTGAGTTTCGGAAAACTTAAAACTTTCGTGAAATGGAACATCGTTGTTTATTTTTTTATATGTTAAGTGTGCAAAGAGAATAGAATTTCAAACCTTTAAAAGATTTGACTATCGCACAAATCCTACTGTATCCTAATATTCCCCTTGCACCTAGAGGGAAATAAGTAATACGATAATTTGTACAAATGTTTATCTTAACTAACACAAATAAGATATAGGAATAAGAGTTTCTCAGAATGTTTTTAGAAGTGTTACAAGTTTGTACAAGAGTAGAGAAAGTCATGTGAGTGCAATACATCAGATTTTTTAATTTCTATATCTTCAAATCTTTTTCTTACTCCCTTCTAAAAACCTTTATAATTTGTTTCTGTTTTCCTCCAAACCATTATTTTCTAAATTATTTTTTTAAATTACTTACCCAATTTGTACTTTGTGAACTTGTTTCTTGGTATTTCAAACGTTGTTTAAGCAAATTACTATCTTCTAAATTTAGGATCCTATACCAATATTTTAAAGCCCTCTCTATAACTAATCCTTTTGTCACTCTCCCCATTTCAATTTGGGCTACTTCATTTGCTGTTGCTCTTGGCAACCCTAAAACTTCCTTACAAAACATCCTGTAGACAAAATCTACAACTTCCCACCCACTTTCAAGACCACATATTTCAATACCATATAACATCCTAGCCTCAACCACTGAATTATATACTCTTTCCAACCATTTCACTTCCATCTCTGGTCTTTTATATACACAACCTCTCACTGCCATCATTGCTGCTTTTTCTTTTGTTTCTCCCATTTACCTCCTGCATCTATTTTTATTCCTAAATAAGTGTAATCACATATTATTTTATATTCTTTACTTTCTTTTTTCCCATTTTTCATATTTACTCAGTTTTACTCCTCTTTTAAAGACTACAATTTCGGTTATTTTCTATATTTACATTTAATCCCCATTCTATATAGTAATTATCTATTTCATGTAAAGACAATTTAAGACCATTTACAGTAACAGAACCCACTACCAGATCATCTGCAAAAGGAAGACCAGGAATCCATGCCATGCAGTTTTCCTGATTGAGGTAGAAACGTGATGTTAACTGAAAAATCTATATGCCAAGGAATTAATGATTCACCATCACTTAAAACTTATTAGTTATGGAATTCATTACCAATTGTTACCTAACAAAGAACTCAGGAATCATTGTGCCATAACTAATGCCTTTAAGACATATTTCCCTGAAGTGCTTTTAAAGTTCCAAAACTGTAAATTTGAAATGGATTCCACAATTCCCAGAAAGATAGAAAACAGTATTACCTTGTTAAAAAGCAAAACCTCTGACGGTTAGGATCAGAAACGTACCAAATTGCAGAAATATTATCAACTAAAGTCAAGTAAGCCTCTTAGTCATGTATGTAATCATTCTCGTTTGTCAGGAATATTTCCAGTAAAAATTAAAAACAATAATTTGTTAAAATTGTAGAAAGAAATATCTTCCGGGCTGTTATGCCGTGGTCTGCTGGAGATCTGTCTTCCAGACGTTTCGTCTACAACTGCAGTAGACATCCTCAGTGGCGTTGTCGAAGTCTCCTCGTGGAAGGTATCACTACGATTGATGCGTCGACTGTCTGTGGGGCTCCATTTATACCGTGTGCTGATTGGCCCGGGGCGTCCAGAGGCGTGGTGGCTGGTGGAGGGGAGTCTTTATACAAAAAATGAACCAATATCCTGACTTCCAATTATAGGCCCATCTTGTCCTTAATAGCCTTTTTCTAAAATAATGGAGAAAGCTGAAAGTGAGTCAAGAAAGAGATGTGAAGTGTTACTTAAAAGTGAGTAGAGAAAACACTGTAAATGTAATACGCATTGTTTCTATTTCAGACATACAGAAAATTATATGACTTACGAGAGGTAGAACTGAAACTTAAGAATTCAATGCCACAGCTGGGACTTGAACCACAGACCTTCCGCTTACCAGGCGGGTGCTTTAACCATTGAACTACTGTGACAATCTACCATCTATATATATGTAGATTTATCGAGAAAAGGTTTAGGTTAGTGTGTGTATGAGCTCATTGTCAATGTAGTATCTTTGTTAGGCTGTATGTAGAGGTGTTGCTGCAAAAGTAAATAATTACCTGAAATTTCAATTCATATGCTTATAACACTTTGTTGCAAAAAAGGCAAAGTGATATACTGTTTATAGATGTAATTGTCTTTAATTTCAATTCTTTGTCCATATAAACTGAAAGCCAGAAGCATTATACTGTATATGGTATGGAGTCCATATACACTGCTTCCAAGGAGAATTGAGATCAATTTGAGTCCAATCCAACACTTAAAACAATGTGCATTTCCATGTTAAACTCAATATATATTGAGATATATTTAGACATAGAAGATTGCTTTAGATATGGAACGCTCAAGAAGAAATAATTCAAGCTTTTATGTTGGTCGATTTGATTTACATTTGTGAACCTATGAAAAATATGTTGGTTTCTTATTCTGCATAATTCTAGCAGATTTTGAGGTTAGGGAATCTTTTTCAATAGAATACATTGTGAATCTATAAAAATGATACAGTTGTGCTTCATTAGACCAGTTCTGCAAAGAAACCAAAATTACCACAGTGGGTGTTTCCATGCAACAAAGTTTTGATGCATTTGAAATTATAAAACTTTTCAAAAATAAAACATTTTTAGTTCCAATTTCATTAAGCTGTAACACCTATTTCATAAACAAAAGTATTTTTAGTATTTCTATAGTAGAAAATTCTTTCACTCAGTGCTCAAAACCTTTTAACACACCAATAATGGCAACTTTATTTTCTTGTGGAATATGACCATTGCCTCATTCCAGTAGGCTGTGAATCGGAGTCACACAATGCTTAGTTTAAAATAGTGAGTGATTTGTATGTGAATATGGACTGTGCTGCACCTATTTAAATTTTACAAGCAGCAAAGACAGTGAAGTTGGAATAGTTATCCAAGTAAGTTTAGAAACAATTTTAATATCAATTAATTATATTTTGTTACATTATTTTCATTGTTTTATCATTTCCATGGCCTCCCTTATGTAGAATATTATGATTTTGTAAAAGTCATGTTGCCAACACTGATGCTATGCAAGGCAAATGAACATTGCAAGCCGAAGACTATCATGACCATGAGAAAGGTAAAACAATATCATGTATTTATATACAATTTATAATATATCTGTAAATATTCAGGATTGTCTGAAAAACAATGTACAACACATGGGTTAAAAGGATTTTATTTTTTTCTCAGTTTTCCTCAACTCACATGTGGCCTTGTTTCGGAATCACACCTATTCGCAAAATAAAATCCTCCTTTTAACCCTTGTATCATAAATAACTTATGAATTGATTAATAATACTTTTAGATCCTTAACTTTATTTAAAAGTTGTTATGTTTCAAACAACAAGAAAAGGTACCCGAGGTACAACAGAAGCCAAAGTGCTTGCACAGCAAGTGTGTTTGCTACAAATTCAGGCATGGTTTAAAAATTCATGAGCTGTGCATTAAACTTTAAGAGGCCTTTTACTCAGAATCATCTAGCCAGTTCTGTTTATAACTTTACTGACTGGACACCCTTAACAAGTGAGGGGTAATCAGAACACCCCTGTCATTCTTATTGATGTATAGGAGTATACCTTTATATGCATGGAAGTATACCTTAAATTTGGTACCTTTCTAGGAAGTAATGTGTGAGCTTTGAGTAAAAACAGAATGAATAAGGGAAGCGCAAGTTCAAAGAAAATACGCGCACAACTGTTTACATTATTGGGCACTGAGAAAGCTTACAGTTGCATTCCTTGTCTGTTGTCACTGTGAGTGTTTAATTTAACAATGGATCCTTACAAAGTAGAACAAGAAAGAATGCAGAAGCTTTTGCAAGAGGTATTAAATGAGTAAAGACATAACAGCTTAATTGCACTGTGCATGTTTGAAAACCATGTGCCTAAAGCACATGAAAAATTAATTTGAAAAGTGTTATCATAACACCAGTGACAGTGACTAAATACATAAAACTTTAGTATCAGTGGACAGATTAAATGTTTAGTGATATGTGTAATAGGATAAATTAGTAGTACAGAACAAATAATACCACAAACAAATAATTTTACCAAAGGTTGTAAGGAAATGGGAAATATTGTATGAACTTAAAACAAAGTAATTTCATACTTTATTCATATAAAAAAATCTGATGTATTGCACTCACACGACTTTCTCTACTATTGTACTAACCATTCTTACAAATTCTTATTCTTCTATCTTCTTCATGTTAGTTGTGATAAATGTTTGCAGAAATTATCTTATTGCTAAATTTCTTGTACATGCAATGGGAATTTTGGAATAAAGTAGCCTCTGAGTGATAGTCAGATCTTTTAAAGCTTTCTAATTCCATTCTCTTTGCATGGTTAACATATAAAAAAAATGAATAGCGATGTTCCATTTGACAGAAGTATAGGTTCTCCAAAACTTACACAAATAACAAGGAATATCTCCAAAATGGTTCACTCTACAGAAAAAAAATTATTTAGACATAAATTGTGTTTTAGCGAGATCTACACTTTTTGTACAGTAAGATTTTGTCTATCTCTTACGGCTTACGAGTTATTATAAAGTCATCCAGAGTGAACAGGGCTACATAGGCTATAAGCCAGGAAATTAAAAATATACATTTCATTTGTCCTACAAATATCTTTAATATATATGATTTTAATCAAAATCGTTAGAGCCATTTTCAAGAAAATCAACATTTTCAATAAATTTTCCATGTAAAGGGTAGTTTAGGGTGGGGCCATTTTCTTCAATCTTTATGCTGTATCCTTGAAAGACATTAAACTTAAATACTACCTTTGGTTTTTAACCAACTTTTCGTTTGTGAGTTATGCTGTCCACAAGCTGACACACAGACACCCACGCACACACATTTTTCTAAAACTGCCTTTTTTGGATTCAGGGGTCTCAAAACATATTTTCTGTGAAATCTCGACATCGAAATTTTGGGTGGCATATAATACTTCCTCTACTTACCAGTAGAGAAAGTAAAAATATAGTCACAAAAGGTGAGGTAATATTCTGAAGTGTCATTTATTCAGTAAACATATGTGTATTAATGATATGCTGCACAAATATGAAATTACAGCTGATTTTGTTTGGGACTGTAATGTGACTAGTAAAAGTTATGAAAACACACATAACTACATAAGGGTTAAGATATACTATTACTAACTTGTGAAGTCTCATCCCAAACTGAATTTCCCAAAACGTAAGTTCCCGTTGTTACACGAAATTTTAACCAATTTCAGCCCTTAAGTGACTGTACTGTAGGTCACTATGTCCTGAAAGCCTGAGTTAGTCTTTTACTCTTTTTGAGGTTAAAGTACTCCGTTAACATTGTTAATACTGGAAATAGAAGGTAAAAACGACATAAAATTTACAACACACGTGTAATGTATAAGTACATTAAGTACATTATACCTACAAAATATATAAACCAGCAGGGTTTTAGTCATGGTAATTAAAGTTATAGTAATATTAAGTCATCTACTGTTTCTGTAGTAGACGTGACCACTTCAGAATCCTATTACGCAACCGCCCGTCTTATTTATGAGGATTACTTTAATAGCAAACTCACGATGTGAACATAATAAACCACAGCATATATAGAATAGTGGTCATTCGCGGCTGTATGTGTCTTTTGGATACCAAAATAGCAACATGAATTCCAAGAAAACTAAAACAAAAGAAGTTGTATCATACCTTTGAAAACACAAGTTTTGATTATTTGCTAATTCTTCCAGTGTTGATCTGCGGATATAACTTGTCTTCTGAGAGATGTTTAATATGGTTTATAATTGAAATAACCAGAACACTTCATACAATGTAAATTGCCACTCACACGTTGGCTATGTGATTTACAAGGCCGTGAAATGCTGCAATCAAATAATGATCATAATTCATGGAATGATCGCTAATGATCTCCGAAATAGTTATACACTGGAGTAATGGTAAATCATTTTGACAAGTGGATTTTGAAGCAAGAAAATGTGCCACAGTGACAGAAAAAAAACCAAGAAAATTGCTACTTCTGCAAATATCAATATTGTTGTGGGTCTATAAGGCCTACTATTTATATTTTAATATCTTTCAGTAGTCCGACTTCGAAGTTCTTTTTCAGAATCACAGATTGTCTTAACACCCTCATTGTGCAGAGTGGGTTTAAAAATGTTTCAGAAGAATATCACGAAGCTTCGTCTAACAGAATTTATTACATTTGCTTGTTTCAAAGATCGTAGGAAGAATAAAGAATTTCACTTGATTCGCTAAAACTGTTTCCAGGGCATTGTAAGGCATTTTTAAACCGTTTCTCAAAAATATGAACAAATCTCGGAAGATATTGTAGCTAATCCCTTCTGCCTAAAAGTGCAGCGAACCAAACGTTGACTTCTCTTCTGCAACTCGTATCAGGTAACTTGTAACCATTGCTATGGATGATGAATCTCTGAAAATGAAACATTAAAAAGTTTTGCGTGTGCACTCGGACGACTTTTTCTATTCGCTCAAAAACACATGCTCTTGTTCAACAAGAACTGTGTTAATTCCTGTTATATTAATGGTAACAGTGGCATACACTCCTTAGGAATAGCTCACCTAAGAGAGATAGATATGAGCTCATCCCTGCAAACGTCAGGAGGCCTTTGCCCTTAAGGGATTTCTCAGGCTAGATTTATTAATTTTTTTGAGAAGTGGTTTATGTTGTGGGTTATCAAAGGTATCACCGAAACCCATATCTGAAGTAAACTAGAAATTAATAAGTAATATTAATAATTGTAATACTAGCCAGTTTTCCTCATGAAGAATTAGCGTGTAGGATGGAACATGTCTCGTTCTCTACCATTGAACAGAGGGGAGAGTAAGGCTTCGGATGCTTGCTGCCGCAGCTATCAGTACGATGCGGGAAGAGAGGGTGAGGTGCAGTGGCGGTTCCTAGGTGATAGCATACTCGCAACTGCTCACCCAGTAATTTTTTCCTGTATGTGAATGTGTATTTACCTCTATAGGCATGCATACGAGAAAGTCGAATGTCTAACTTTCTTCTATATGAACTTGCTCGTTTAATTTTCCCGCGCCCCCTTTACCAAATGCCAGAGCAGTCAGTCAAGTTGTAGAGACGCATAAACCCGATTTTACGACTGGTCAAGGAACCTTCAGGGTGAGGGGGTCGCGGATAGCGGGAAAAGCTTGTATTAAGAAATACGGCGACTTAAACCACCATGATCGACAAAGGTAAGACATGCAATTGTTACCGCGCAAGCGCACTGCGTACTCCTACAAGTCTGTTTTTCCTTGTTGCGAGCATTTCCCTCCCTCTCGTTTAGCGGAAGTGGAAATGACGTAGCCATTTAAAATGACACTTATGTTAATATTGTAAACACAATTAGGTACCTCCATTTTATTACACCATTATAAATGCATATAATTACTCATTTTAATATATGAAAGTGTGGAAATGAATAAAATGGCGAAACTGAAGGAGATAAATCTTTCCGGTTTATTCTTAGAAGAGAAGTTGTTTTCCGTACTTGCTGTTTGTGACTGAGAGAAATAACACCTGGACAAATAGTGGTTGTTGTGATATTGGTCATTTAAAACAAAATATAGCAAAACATGATAGCTCAATTGGCCAAATGAATTGCAAAATAGAATTGTGTGGCGTGTGTCAGAGAAAGAAAGAGAGTAAAGATGGAGAGGATGTAATACTGCACACCCACAGTGACAAGTCACGAGCCGCTACTGGTAGGGTGGCTATATGCAGGAATAAGCATGCCGAGGCTTCGGAATCACGTGTCGCTATACTCATACAAGCGTCTCCGAAATGTGCTGCATGAACACGACTGGCTGCATAGCAATACCACGTGAAGTTAAAAACAGGTTTTAATTGTGCGAGTGTTACGGTCCTCAACAGCTCTATTAGATTTACTTAGTTAATTGTGTACAGGTACCCAAGACAGTTGCTAGTGCTAATGCTTCGAAATGGACGAACAATGTGTAGTAAAACAATTCGTGAAACGACCGTACTCGCAGTTGATATTCGAGGATAAATTAGTGATAGTAAAACAGGGAAAGTCTACGGCAGCTCTTCCGCACTTGCAGTGTGAGCAGAAGCAAAATAAATAGTAATACTTACAAAGGGTATTTTAATATAAACGATTATGATAAGTGTGTGTTTCATGCTAATTTAATAAACTTTATTGCCTGCCGTGCTTTTTGTTTGCAACCGAGAAAACGCCCTGGAATATGACGAGTTTCGCAAATTTAGCGTACAAATTCCAGATTCAGTTCCCCTGAGGATGGCGGCAGAGTTAGTCGCTGAAAGCTTGGGTAGTTACCCTAATCTGACCTGGCTGTTAGCCCGAGAAACTATCATCAATAATCAACGCCGGGAAAGCTTCAAGTCATTAATTCCAGGTTTGGATAAACATAAGAGATCAACAACGCATATAAAGACTTTTACAGCTTTAAAAACTTCCGACACGCAACTGATAGACCAAAAAAAATTGTTGAGCGTTTGTATAATGGAAAGATTATAGAAAATATAAATACATTAAATAGATTGATTCATATAGTTCTTGTACTTCCCAATCTGTGAATTTTATTAAGGAAACCAAACAATTCTTTGTTTTTCTTAATGGTTTACCTGCTTTTTGCCCTCATATTCAATTTCACGTACATTGCAGATTACAATTCATGAGCGTCCACAAACTTTTTTCCAGGGGAGGGGGGACACACGTTGGAAATTTGCAATCAGATAATATTAATTCATTATTTTATTGTCAAAATTTATATTTGTTGCAGATAAGCATATTAATTTGTGCTAAGTAAAAATTGATCTTTACATTAAAATTAAAATAGTAGTTTAATAGTCAGTAATTGCCCCCCTTCGCGACGCCCATGTTACAATTTATTCCCTTTCCATGTAGTGTAGTACAAATTATACTGTATTCGTCTGTCTTGACCTATCTAGCAACATAAAGCTAATAAAAGCTGTGTAAATTTAACCCTTGTGTCCACATTAGATTAACCAGGTGAGCTTTATAGTTATACTGTAAATGTAGTATGTGTATTGAGGCTGGTACCTATACAAACCTCTGGTTATTCCTCATTTGCATCTTCATAAATACTATAAGAAAAACAAAATTAAAACATGTTCAAATAAAAACATTTAAAATGTTAACAAATATAATCTACCTGTAATCTATATTCGGGTTATCCAAGTAACCTTATATCTCAGAACAGGTACAAAGTACACATATGAAATCTTTTTTTTTCCACATAATATATTAACAGTTTTATTATTTCCTAGGCAGCTGAGCAATAATGCAATATACATAGTCATAAATATGTGTAAAATATTAATTGTTTACAATTGTGGCAGAATGAGTTATAATTATTATAAACCTAGTAAGTCTTGATGCTTGTTAAATTACAAAAGACATATCTGGAACTATTACTTATTCACAAAGTGCAGACGTTGTAATACAATGTTCATTACAAATTAGTTGTTCACATTTCTTGCAACTTTTTCTTTTGTTCCTCTTACTTGATTGAGGTAAGCACACAAAGCAATTTGCGGCTGTCCAGAAGCATCTAATTGTGGCTGAGTCTCAGTTCCTTCAGGAACCAGAATTAGGGGTGCTCCATCATGCACTCAATATACGATTTCTCTAAAAGTTTTCTCAAACAATTCAAATTTGACGACCTAGAGATAATGGAAGGTATTGCCAAGTGCTTGCCCAGATCCTGTAGAAACAGTCTACGTCTATGAGTCACGTTATGTTCAGGATATTATGCTCCAGAAGCTTTCTTTATGCTATTCAGCCTCATCTTTACCACACAGAATGCATGCAGAAGACACAAACACACCACTTTTCGTCAGCTTTGTCACTTTCATCACTACTATAATCAATCTTTTTGCCTTCTATTTCAATATCACTACAGACATATTCAATATCTGAAGTATTAGCATCTTCCTTACTTGGAATCCATTCGTCTGTAGAATCTTCTGCACTGGCATAGATGCTTCACCCTCTTCTGAATCACACCGCTGCTTTCTAATATAATCTTCTTTCTCTTTCTCTTTCTCTTAATTTGCTACATTCGGAGTTCTCCGACATTATCCATAAGCACACACAATTGATGTTTACTGTAGCAAAGCTTATACAACAATGACTAGTACAGATTGTGCACAATCATGGTCAACAATTCAAATGAATTGTTATAACATTTTTGTACATGCCCGAAAATAACTGTTGCTAACCATGGCTATTACCGCAATTAATTTATGAGTTACCTGGTTACAGAACAGAGTAGGATTTTTTAAATGTGGGCACAAGGATTATGCTAAATCAAGCTAAACATGGGAATGAAGGGAAAATGGAGTTAATATAAATACAAGCATATAAGCACAAACATGTAGCATGAAGACCTACTAGGGCGCGTACCTAATGGAAGTTGAAGCAACAATCCCTTATTGTCTGGATCACATACTTACCATGTACCATGCATATCCTTGCCGACGAATAAAGTTGAACTGATGGAATCATCTGACTTGATAGGCCTCGTGATTGTCCAAGTCAAAATCCCAGCGTACGCCAAAGGTATGCAACAGAGAATTAATCAAATGTTGTTGTTAAATAATCCACTTATAGCTTAAACAAGTCAGCTTCATATTTATGCCAACAAGCTTACTGCTTGTAAGTCGCCCTTGGGGTATTTATCTCCTGGGGAATTTAATGTCATACTGGCAAGTTGGTCATGGTAGCTTAGTGGTTAAAGCAGCCGCTTACTACTTCGCCATCTCGTTAACTGCAAAATGAAACTATGATCTGTGCTCCGATCCTCCTTTAGTGATGCAACGTTTATCTCAGTTCTCCTACATATTTCGATTCGACGCAGACATCGATTACTCCTGCCAGGAGTGTGATAGTGCGTCCAAAAACCCCCAAACAACAACAACAATAGCCACTCGATAAGCGGAAGATCCGTAATTCAAATCCCGGCTATGGCATTGCATTTTTCAGTCTTGATTCCACCTCTTAAGTAAATCTTCATTTGCACTATCTTGTTCGAGAGCTATTAAAAACACCTCGTGTGATTACAAGCATTAACCTAACTTTTGGTTTGTGTGTGTGTGTGTGTGTGTGTGTGTGTGTGTGTGTGTGTGTGTGTGTGTGTGTGTGTGTGTGTGTGTGTGCTGCTAAGTTTGTTTTGATTTTAAACCATCTATTGTTTTACAATTTCTTAATTCTTGTAAAGTAATTCTCAATAATGCTTCTTTAATCTTTATTTGTCATGTGAGCTTACTATTTGTAAATGATGTGAGATTCGAATAGATAGAAGTTTCAAACTATTATGTAATTTTACTGCACATGCTGAAACCTCAAGAAAATATTTTCACTTCTTTAATGCCGTCTTCTAACACTTCAACATAGTCTAAATAAAACATTCACACAGATTTTATAATTCTTCTCTAACTTCCCTTCAGTATTGCGATATGTGGTTGTTCCTTTCAAAGTTACTACGGAGAATCTATCTCAATTGCCTCCTTTCGCTCTGGAACTGTTGATGTGCTTTTAGAATATTCTTAAATAATCATATTTGTTTGTTACATATAGCTTTGTGTTTTCTGCATTATTAATTATTAGCATTTCATTGTATTTATAATTTTGATTAATGCAAATACTTGAGATATTGCTTCACAAGCGTGCTATAATTTTCTAGATTTAAATTCTGCCCATTAACATAATTTTCTCTACATCAATTCTTTTTCCCACTATCGATTATTTACAATTTTTAACACTTTAAATATTCCTTTTGATTAACTTAATTTATGTTCATAATTTCGTTTAATATTATAAAACACTGTTTCAAAGATCTTATACTCACACAAACCTACAACTGGTTCTCCCAAAGCAAATCACTTACAAACACATGCGTGCAGCAATTAACAAAAATTGTCACTGAAAACTGTAAGAGTAAGTGAAACTTACAGGAGTGAACAGAATATTTCAACAGTGACTTAGGCTGAAAACTCAGCTCACTATAGCTGCTGTTCCCCAGGTACTTTACACCAGATCACCACAATTCATTTCTCAACACGATGCCAAATCTATTTCATATGGTAAACGCTTTTAAAATCAAATTCAAGATATTTATGCTTTAAAGACTAGGAGATATGTAAGAGATGGAGCTGAGGGTAAGAATAGGTTTAATGAAGGTTTATTTTTAGCTTATTGGGTGCATAAGTAGTCTTTAAGTGCTACTGACCTATCTGCTTATGCACATCAAGTTGGCATATTACACATTTGTTTAAACTGGCATGACATTTCAGCCACAATTTTGTTGGTGCATGCGTTATATGCACTGTAAAGTAGTTTATTCAACGTCAGATATCTACAGGCTTTCTGCAGCCATTTTATGCTCCAGCTGCAGCTCCCAAGTAGTTCACACCATTTCGAAGGCTATATGCAATTTATTATATAATAACACACTTTTTCATTAATTTGTAATCATAAGACCTGCATTCATAAAGCCTAATGATGAAAAGCACTGTATTAGAGTGCATACTTGATTTCCTTGTATAAAGGTGAAGGAAAGCACAATTTACAGAAGGAAGATGGTGGCTTGGTGAGAATTCGGACGAACTTGCAAATTTGGGTCCCACCTTAAAACTGATATACCTCAACGTGAATAATATTTATTGGAAACATTTAGGAGTTACTTTTAGAGTTGATATGTACCGATAAACTTCCCAGCATGAACTCCATCTTAAAACTGATGCAATTGCAGAATGTAATATTAGCAATGCATGGCTGTTTTATTTAGTTTATGTGATCACTTTGTTATAAAGGAAAGTGTTCTAGTGGGTTACTGACTCTGAAGGTGGTCACATCAACTTCAAACTATCCTGCTAAGTTATATTCATATTCCAGTACTTCTTCAGGACATCAGGACACAACAATGGAAATGTTTTACATAAGACAGGTTCAATTTGTTTAATGTTACTTCATTTGTTTGTAATACACTTGAGATAGGCTGTTGCATGAACTCAAATCAACATCTACTGCATTGTATCTCTCTCTTCTCATCTACTGTACTGCCCGCAACTAACAGCTGTGCTGTATCACAATTCACAAGTATATGCCAACACGCTTATATTGTCTCCTGAATCACTATAGATTCTCTTAAAGCCAAACTTCCTCGACTTGCTGTAAACAAAACCCCTACACATCTAAAGCTCTAGAAACACATGCAATCGCATTTATCCTTGAGTTCACCCGTTGTTGAGTCTTGTAGACTGATAATTTCAAAGGCAGTAATTTGAGGTAAGTAACACTTGTATCTCTCTGTGCAAATATGCCACAACAGTACTCTTTAATTCTGTTCCATTTATAACCTGCCTTTAACTGCCAAGATAACACTGAAACAGCAGGTTTTGTCTATAGTATAACATATTAGCGGCATGAACCTTAGAGAAAATGAATATATAAAAATACTACAGCAGCTTATGCCGCCCTTAATATATCAAAGAATGAAATGGGTAAAGTTACTATCATTTGAACCCAAGGCTTATAGAGATTAGCTACCCAACATTCTGAATACAGGAAAAAGGATAACCAAGAAAAACTCTTATCCAAATAATGCACCCTGAGTTTCAAACTCAGAACCTCTTGAATAAGAGGTAGAAGTGCTACTCCCGCACCATACAGATAGATAATACCAGTGGCGGCTGGTGAACAAAATAAGGTGTGTGCTACAGTACCGCACAATGATTACACATTTTATATAATTAGTCTTACCTAATGCCGAAATATAAAGTCCATACGGCGCTCCTTCCGGCTGCAGAACTTATCGATCACCCTGGTTTAAACCCCTCCATGTTAGAAGCGATGCTTTTCTCCATGGACAGCATTGCCAGAGCAGTAAGACGATCCTGTGACATAGTGTTTCTTAAGAACGTTTTTACGCGTTTTAAGCATGAAAAGCATCTTTCTGGCTCAGAAGTGGTCATTGACGTTGTGATCAAAATTTTTAGTAAAGTTGTAACTTCAGAAAACGAATCTTGCAGACTGTTAGAAATTATGTATTGCAATAGTTGCACAGCCTCGTCAATGTTTCTAAAGTCAGGTCTTGCATACAGAACGCTAAGTTGTGTCTTTAGCATTTTCTTGTTCAGTGTTGTATACGTAGTCACAGCAGTTTGAAGTTCATCCTCAGGAAACTGACTTAAAAAGCTGCCAAAGAATTCAGAGTTTAACAGCTTTGCTGCATCGAGATGACTAAGCGACTGAAAACGACGTCTAGCTTCCTCGATAATGCCGTCACACACTTCTTTGGCTTCTATTTTTAGACATTCTACCTTCTGGCGTTTGCTCATTGATTCAGGTGGAATCACAAATATATCATCGGCTGCCTCTCGAATGTCACAGATGCACTGAATGAATGAAGACACAGCATTTTGTACTTTAACAGCCTCAGTTGATCTTGATTGCAGTTGATTATAAAGTACATCAACATGAGGCATTACTCGGTGAAAGAATTTCAACCATGAAAGGAATTTGCTGTCTTCTAAATAACGCCGAAGCCCATTTGCTTCCAGACAAGTCTTATCATGGGCAGAATTTTCCAACTCCGAAAAGCACTGCAGCAATTCTTCCTGATTTTCATAAAGGACATTAACAGTTCTGGATCTAAAATTCCACCTAGTTGCAGAACCACCAGGAACTCTTCTAGCCACCGCAGAATCCAGAGCTGCCAAGCGCTGTGGGGATCTTGAGAAAAAGGCAGGAAAAGCAGAGAGATTAAGAAAAAATATTCTGGCAGACTTATTCTGCGAAGCTGCATGTTCCATCACTAAGTTCAGTTGATGCGCATAGCAGTGAATATACTGCGCATTTGGAAACTGAGATTGTACTTTGGCTTGTACTCCACCAACTGCACCACTCATTACTGAAGCTCCATCGTAAGTTTGGGCAATAAGTTTATGACGTTTATCTCTGAATAGTTCATTAAGCACTTTTAATATGCTTTCAGAAATTGCTTCTGCGTTTTGTCCCTCTGATTGCAAAAAAACCCAAAATCTCTCATATGGAACACCCGTTTTCTCATATCTAAATACTAATACAAGCAGGTTCTGATGCGAAACATCTGTGGTTTCATCTGCCATAACAGCTTCTTGCATTTCCTCCAGAATCACCTCACGACAGACTTCTAACATACAATCTAAGAGTTCGTTTTGGATGGTTTTAGAAGTCCCTTTGAATATATGGTTTGAGTCCATGTGTTCCTTCACAGCACTATCAATGTTACTTACTAAATCTATAAGTCCTAAAAACACGCCAGGATTTTCATTAGATTCAGTCTCATCATGTCATCTCAAAGCAAGCTCAAATGCACCACAAAACTTTATACAGTCAATTATGCGGGACAACACATACCTGTTTTTCTCTACTTGTAGATTATGCTTCAGCTTCGCCTCTTGATAAGCACGGCTTAACTGAGTCACAATATTTGTACTACCTAAAGCACTTAAATCTAGTACATTGTTTAAATGTTTTACATTTTGTTTGTGTTCGTTAATAAGAACATTAATATGTCCTAGGTCTGTCACTCCCGTCGTACTCCACGAATCACTGTTCCCAAAAAGCAAGCATGGAAAACAGAAAAGAGCATTTCTTTCCTGACATCCACATATCCATGCATGCTCATAAATTTTGAGGTTAAATCGCCTGGTGTAAGAATTATTTCTGCCTCCTTTTGCAGGTTGCGTGATGTTTAAATTTGGTGTTTGCCTTCCTAACTGCTTCACTTGAACTTTTTCTTCTAGAGTCCTCCTAGAGAAAGGATAATTTATTAGGCTGTCCACAGAATTCATTTTTGCGTACACAACACAGATATTGCTCAGCACACGAAACTGACGTTCATAACCTGAGTTTATGGAGTATTTCGCGGTTATTTGTTGCTGCCAAAAATAAGTAGTGCCAACAGTAATTGCTCCACATGTCCAACTTCCGAGAGTTTTATTCTCTCTGTTGCGTGCAAGGTCTATCACCGGCAACAGATAGTTGTCTCAACACCACATAGATGGCAGAAGTTGTATAACAGCAAGCAAAGTCGTTAGATGACATTGCAATCCTGCTATCTAGCGACTTTGTACAGAAGCAGCATGAATTAATGTGCTCCACTTTATGAGAGCACAACGCTAGGTAAATTCAACCAATAGGAGAACAGATTTCAAAATCGTACACCTATGTTTCGCATGCGTGGATTGGTCTACATTCCCTGCAAAGGACTGAAGAATTTTGTAGCACCCAACGCATCACCTATCTCGTGTATGTGAGGCGTGCA
This sequence comes from Tenodera sinensis, assembly GCA_030765045.1. Lineage (NCBI taxonomy): Eukaryota > Metazoa > Arthropoda > Insecta > Mantodea > Mantidae > Tenodera > Tenodera sinensis. The sequence goes on along the minus strand of CM060974.1, from coordinate 53,055,759 downwards.
TCATCTTCGCACACAATGAGCAAAGAACACTAGCGCGCGGCATATAAAATAGTGAAAGTGAAAGAAAATGTGCAATATTAATTGAGTATATGTTTAACACAAAGAAGAAACTATTTTCTGCAAAATAATCATTGTGCTGTAGCACTGTAGCACATATTGACGAGCCGCGCCTGGATAATACTACTTGTTACCTATATGAATCAAATTATGTCTGTTCAAATATGACAAGTGAGTAAAGCTCTTATCACAAGTTTTACACTGGTATGGCTTCTTACCTTCATGAATCAAATTATGAGATTTCAAACTTGATGAGTGAGCAAAGCTCTTGTCACAAACTTCACACTGGTGTGGGTTCTTACCCTCATGAATCAAATTATGAGATTTAAAATTTGATGAGCGAGTAAACTTCTTATCACAAGTTTTACACTGGTATGGCTTCTTACCTTCATGAATCAAATTATGAGATTTCAAACTTGATGAGTGAGCAAAGCTCTTGTCACAAACTTCACACTGGTGTGGCTTCTTACCCTCATGAATCGTAGTATGAGCTTTCAGATATAACAACCGTGTAAAGCTCTTATCACAAAATTTACACTGGAGTGGCTTCTTAGCTGCATGAATCAGAGTATGAACTTTCAAATACGACAACTGTGTAAAGCTCTTATCACAAATTTTACATTGGTGTGGCTTTTTGCCTTCATGAATCAAAGAATGTGTTTTCAAATTTCCCAATTGCGTAAAGCTCTTATCACAAATTTTACAATGGTATAGCTTCTTACCCTCATGAATCATAGTATGAACTTTCAAAGATGACAACTGTGTAAAACTCTTATCACAAATTTTACACTGGTGTAGCTTCTTACCTTCATGAATTAAATTGTGCCGTTTCAAATGCGATGACCGACTGAAGCTCTTCTCACAAATTGTACATTGGTGTGGCTTTTTACCTTCATGAATTAAATGATGTTCTTTCAAATGTGATGACCGAGTGAAGCTCTTACCACAAGTTGTACACTGGTGTGACTTCTTACTTTCACGAGTCAGATTATGTGTTTTCAAATGTGACAACTTACCACAAGTTTTACAGTTGCATGAAGTTCTGCTCTTATGAGTCAAAGTCTTTTGTTTCAAATGTAAATACCTTTTAAATATTTTCTCTCGCTCACTACATTTACCAGATTGTTCTGAGAGAACATATTCTTTTGCGGTTGGCATTTCTGCGACATCACTTTTCTGGTGTTCAAATGTAAGATGATCCTTTCCATTGTAGATGCTTGTGTCTCTTCCTGAGACTTCAGTAGGAGGCAATGGTGATTTATCGATGACGGCACCCGAAATTGCCTCTGTACATAATCTAAAATGTTGAAAACTTACCATTATTAAGGAGATTAATGAGATAATTAAATCTGGAAAAAGTAGCTCCATTTATTAATAGGCATATGCTCAGAAATAAGTGATAACTGCACTTATAAAGTCTTTAGTAAAGGAACTATGTTGTGCCTTGCAAATGAATTAACTATATTAATCCACTACATCAATATTTCATTAATAAAATCTTTACGGTAATAAGTCTGAAGTTTGATGCAATAAAGCAATATTTGTTACATGCACTGAGAATGACTAAAGCCTCCAGGTTTGCTTAGCGACTATTTAAAGCAGGTTTGCTAACAATAACTAAGTTGATTACATTTGGCAAGAAAATAAATTTGCAACAAAACAGTTTTAACAAGCCAGTAGCTAATACTTTGGATGTAATGTTACTTGTCTCAATTTTGTACTGTTTCTACCACATGATGAGAAACAACTGAATAACAAGCTGATTTTTAAAATGTATGCTGTAGGTACATGAATTTCAAATCAACAGGAAAAAAGCATCACAGAGATAATTTAATTGATGTGACAAAAATGTACTTTACAAGTTGTGTGTTTTATTAGGATTTACATTTTATGTTTGGTAACCAGTTGTCTCCAGCTTATGACTTAAAATTAATGCAGCATAGTCTTTATTCACAATGTAGTCTTCAGGAGTTGTTCCGACAAAATGCAAATATGAACTATGTTATCAGCCATAAGAGTATATTAAATATACAATACTTAAATCAGAACTGTCAAAACAAGTGTTTGAGATAGTAAAAATAAGTGCACATTTACCATACTAGGAAGAGGTGCAGGAGTTTCCACAAAATCCTTGTGTCAGTCTTTCAAAAATCCCAAACTTAAACACTTAAGTCTGGAATTTATCAGAATTTCAGTTTTGACTTATCTTAACCAAAGCATTTGTTAGAGTAAGTTTTTATTAGTCATTTTTGAGGAGAAAAAGAAAAATATGTATATAGAAAGAGGCTGCTAGTTGTGCAGTAGCAGAAGGCTTGTAGACAACATAAATTATTGGCTGCATGTGAACATATAAAAATAAAGAAAATCTAGTCTCAAAGTATTGGGAAGCAAAGACAAGAATGATTTATTATTGAATTCTAAGAATTAGACATACGGATAAGTTGATATGCATTTAACTTCTGTTTTGAATTCATTACCGCTTCTCCCTAAGGTGTTCACAAATTGCAAAAGTCATAACTGCTCACAAACTAGGATTTGTATTTGAAGATGCAGTATCAGAAGGTGTGGCAGTTTATAGAATTACTGATATATTAAAGTAACAATATAAAATAGAGAGATAAGACAAAATGAGGGTCAATCAAGGGTTATGCTTTGCTTTGTTTACACAAATCTGCAAGCATCCACCCCAGCTTGGGTGAAAATAGAGTAATTCCACATCTTACTCTACCAGTTAATGCCTACAAGACACAATAAGGATTTAATTATTCTATGAGAGCAATGTACTTCAGATGCCCTGTAAGAATAAGAAATGCCTCAAAATCCTTTGCAGGCAAGGGTCTCCTATCCCCAGTAGAGTTAGCTCAGTTTTATACTGTGTGAGCTTATTCCTTGTGTGCCTAGCTCAAACTTCAGTCTATTTGCTTTACACTACAAGGTATGTTATGTTTTGGTCTAAACTTACAATTGTAATTTTCCACCCTTTGTGTTTCTCACTAGTCATGTCCACTGTGGTCCAATCGCTTCCATGAAATCCTGTGCCAATCTCCTTGGTCTTCCGCTACTTCTTTTCTCTCCTCTTGGGGTTCCATATCACGACGGCATAGGCCCATCTGTGTGCAGGTAGTCTGGCCATACGTCCTCACCATTTCCATGTGTCTTCTTGTTTTCTGTGAGTCTTCAGTGCTGCTTTGTAATCTCAGTTCTTCATTCCTCACTCTGCCTTGTAGTTAACTTCCAAGGGCCTTCTCTCCATTTTGCGCTGGCATGCCTCTATCTTATGTTCTTGTTTTGCCATCATTCAGGTTTGGCTACCATATGATAAGGGAATGTTAATGTCTTTGTCTAGGAATAGGGACTTGAGTGCCTAGAATTTCCCCCATGCTTGACTTATTCTTCGAATTTGTGTCCACTTTTTCTGTTAGGCTGACTGCTTGACATAATTGTGTGCCATCTACTATTACTATTATCATTGCTTATTATTATCACCATTATGATCATCATGATCAAGATTTCCCTAGGGCGTCTTCCCCTTATTCAGAGGTTACCCTCATCGTCCGGCCGCTGCGTCCTCCAGCCGCAGCCAAGGCCACGGAGGAGTGCAGGTTGGGGGTGGCGGGGGTCAGCACGCCGACTCCCTCGACCGTAAGGCGACTACTTTCACCTTTTAGAGACGCTACATTTCTATCAGGATAGCTCCTCAATTGGCCCCCCCAGGGACCTAACGAGGCGGGGGAAAAATCCCATGCCGGTACCGGGGATCGAACCCGGGTCCTGCGCGCTACCAATCATCATCATTATTATCTTTATTATTATTTTTATTACTATTACTCTTGTTATTGTTGTTTCTTCATCTTCTTATCATTATCATTCTTACCATTCTTACGATTATCATCATTATGATTATTATTATTGTTATTATTATTGTTGTTATTGTTATTATTATTATCATTATTATTATTATTATTATTATTATTATTATTATTATTATTATTATTATTATTATTATTATTATTATTATTATTATTATTATTACTATTACTATTGGTGTCTGTCATTTGTCATTACTTTGCTCTTTGTAGGGTTCAGTTTAGTCCCGCTAATACGCTTTTAGTGGTAAACTCTACTATTTCCCATAGTTCTATGGCAGATTTTGCGAACAACACCATATTGTCTGAAAATATATTATAAAATATATTATATTATAAAATATTAATATTATATTATAAAATTATTATTTATATTATTTAAAATTTATTATATTATTATATTTTATTTATATTATTTATATAATAATATATTTAATATATAATATTTATATTATTTAATATATATTTTATAATATTTAATTTATATTATTATATTATTTTATTATATTATTATTTATTATATTATTTAAAAGATTATATTATAAAATATATTATATATTATAAAATAATACCATATTGTCAAATTATTGTTTGAGAGGATTCTTCCATTGATATTTACTCCTTTCCTTTTCCAGCTCAGGTTTTTGAATTGTGCATGTGAAGAGTTTGGACGAGATGGCATTTCCCTGTTTGACTCCTCTTCTTAAAAGATTTCACTCTTCACTTATGCTTTGCTGTTCCTGTATAATTCGTTTAATATCCTTAACTATTTTGAGTTACCCTTTCCAGTACATTTAACATTGAAGTTGTGTTCTATTGAATAAAATACCCTTTGGTAATTGATAAATCCTATGTATTTCTAGATTGACCTCGTGTGTTCTCTCAAGCATTTGATTTACTGTATGTATATGGCCTATATTTCTATAATTTGTATAGAAACCTGCTTGTTTCAGTGGTTGCTTTCTTTATGTATTAATACAGGTTGATTTATGAAGCACTAACACATTTCTTTCTTTAATTATTCTGTTCAAAATTCACCCAATACTCCAAATTTAAGACCAAATTAAGCAAAAGGTTCTGGAGTTTTAATTGCCTGCCACGAGATGTGTAGATGCTCACATTCTGTTCGTAATTGTTAGTTTTATTGTTGGCAACCATTTTTGAGATTTTGTTCTAGTCAGCGTGAAAACGGAGTACACATTAAATGAATGGCTCTTCCTTATAAAGCAAAAGTGGATTACAAATTCAATTACAGCTATTCAAAGGGTATACCAGAGAGAATTTGGTGTTCAGAGTCCTCCCCAAAGAAACACAATACTGGGACTGGCAAAGAAATTGGAAACAACTGGAGCTCTGGTAAGTGAAAAAGGCAAACATCAGCAAACATCCATGTGAACTCAAACAACTCATGCTGTTGGGCCAGTGAAAACCCTCATGTTATTCATTATGCATCCCATTCACCCACTTAAAATCAAAGTTTGGTGCGCAATATCCAACACAAAGAATAGTAGAACCAATTTTTTTTAAACCAATGTGAACACTGCAGAATACAGATTTTCATAGAGTTTTCTGAGCAACTAGACAAAGTGGAGCTGGGTCAATGATATTTATAGCAGGATGGCACTACATGCCATACATCAATTTATGAATCCATGGCACTAATTTCAAGTTCCTTTGATGACCGGATAATTTCCAGGAAACTGTGGCCTACCAAGATCTCAGGATTTGACATTACCAAACTTCTTTCTGTGGGGTTACTTAAAAGACAGGGTTTATGCCACACATCGCCAATCATTGGACGATCTGAAGCACAAAATTACACAGGCTAATTGACAGTCCTCCAAGGGGCCACTAACATGGAATGTGTTGAGCTGTGTCTTATGCAGGAAGGAGGACATTTTCAACATTTGCTACAGAGGTAAATGGTAGCACCATGGCTGAGTGGCTAGAGCATTCCCCTACCACCTAGGTGGCCTGGGTTTGATCCCAGGGACCCACATGTGGTATTGGTAGTGGTGTCCGGGTGGGTTTTCTCCAGGTTCTCCGGTTTCCCCTACCTGCATTTCATATCCTTTTCCTCACCATCATACCTGGTGCTTGGCCGACCACCTGCATCCAGATTGTCACTCTGTGTGGTCCATAGGTTCCTGTGCTCTCAGACAGGCGTCTGACCCTATGACACTGGCTCGTAAGCCCTAGGGGGTATAAGTTCTACATAAGTGGAGAGTAATCAGGTACAGAAAAAAAAGAAAAAAGCCATAGAGGTAAATAATCTCCCAAAATTCCTCTGCATTTCAGGTTTAATAAGTTGTTGCCAGCATAACTTGTTTTCAAACAGGGAAATAAACATGTCAGTTCTTCGCAAATCAGCTTGTATTATCGCACTTATTGTTGAGGTATTTCTTATGCTTTAAAAATTTTGTTAAAAGGGTTTGTTATTTCAGCTGTTAGTATATCTTGTCCCTATTTCAATCATTCATTCAATATTCTGCCACTGCCTGATCTTCTAATGTTCTTAAGCTGTATTATGGCATTCTCAACTTCCCTACTCAGTATCGTAGGTGCTTCTTTTTTCTTGTGAGGGCTATATTATTGTGTTGTATTGGCATGTGCAGTAAACAAAACATGCATTCGTTTTACTTCCCTGCCTGTACAGAGGAATAATGGTAGACATGTTACAAAGAGCGGCAGGAATAGAAGTACATATGGTAGGCTTTAGATAGGGGAAAACAACTGACATATTCGTAATTCAATCATAGTGCATAAATATTATGTTAAAAAAGAGCATGAATACATAGTATTTTACAGATTTTTAGAAAGCCTTTTATAGTACAAATAGGGAAGCATTAATGTTTAAATTATTCCTAAAGATGGTTAAAGGAATTTATCAAGGAGTAAAATTATATTACATATGAAAAGAAAGGCAGAGGTATAAGCTTACCATTTATACCGTGTACATCAAGTGAATAAAGTAGATTTAAATAAAACCATGTGAATTTTGACACTTTTGCCATCTAAATAGTCAACTGAAAAAATGCTACTCCTAAGGTCTGAAATCTCACTTAATATTTGCTAAAGCATGAACTAAGCATACTAAGTATAGCTGAATTATAAGTATATGCAGTTTAGTAAATTTGTAACCATTTGTAATCACTCGGCGTGTGCATCATTCACTATGAAAGTAACATGGTGGAACAAGGAATGTTGTGAAATGTAAGCTTGCAAAACTGTTACGAAGTGGTGTAAAGACAATAATAATATTGAATGTGTTCAACAAGTTCTGCAAGAAATATCCCAAATTTGTTATAGTTGACATGCTGAAATTAATATCCAAGTTTACTGGTGTATCAGCTTCAAGTATTTAGTGTAAGCAAAGCAAAAAGGCTCAGTTGGTTAAGTCACAACACCTGGCAAGAAGAGACCGCAGGCCAGGCAAGTGCTGGATGTTGTGATAAAATTGTGAATACTGCAATCCGTCCAAATGGCGATATTCCATCCATTAGGTTGCATTAGTGCCGCCAACTGTTCGTAACATATAACCATAGTAAAGCTACAACCATTGCTGGTGTTACTGCATCTGTTATGTTCCCACAGAAGCCCTTGTTTATGAAAGCGTGCAGAGGCCAACCTATAGATTTTAAAACAAAATTCTGTTTAGACGCTGTATTAATTAATCAATCAGTGGACATACTAGTTGTGTTTGCATGATTTTGTCTTGAGTTCTTTTAGAGTAGTATATGCAGTTATAGTTAATGTTGTTATAGAAGGCACAGCTTATTGAGATACCCCAAAAAACAACCTTGACATTTTCTCCCCATTAAGGTGTGGTCTAGTTATATTTGGTGATATTCCATCCATTAGGTTGCATTAGTATCGCCAACTGTTCCTAACATATAACCATGGTAAAGCTACGGCTGTAGCTGGTGTTATTGCATCTGCTATGGTACCATAGAAGCTCTTGTTTATGAAGGCATTGCAGAGAGGCCAACTGATAGAGTTTAAAACAAGATTCTGTTTAGGCTCTGTATTAATTAATTAATCAATCAGTGGATGTACTACTCATGTTTGCATGATTTTGTCTTGAATTCTTTTAGAGTAGTATATGCAGTTATAGTTACTGTTGTTATTTTTTTGTCTGCGACACAGTAGAGTATCTCGTATATATTACAATATTTAGTGCTTGGAAGTGATTTTATCCAAAAGTGTTATTGCAGAACAAAATTTTCCGACGCTGAGTAGGTTTATGTGTTGTGTGGTAATGATGTTCAAGCATTATTATTGTTTGAAAGCATGTTACTTCAACCCTGTGATATTTGAGGTTAGAAATGCCTTTAGTGTGTACGTTGGCAGGACTGCTTTTTGGAATACTTTCATCAGCTGTTTAGTGTAATGCCAGCCATGTTGAACTCTTGGGAACTGCCAATAAACTGTGTCCACCAAAAACAATGAACCCCTCACCTTAAACAAAATGCTGTTGGCACTTGGTTGGCACTCTGATCCCAACTTTCCAGATCTAAAATGAACCTCCCTCCATAAACTGCTTCTGGAGACTGGTTTCGAGTTTGTGAGCAGAAAATGAAAAAGTGTAATTGTGGACAGAGATGACATAAGTAGCAGTTAATTTCCATGTGCTGCATGTTATTTAGATTGAGTAAATATAACCTTTTTGGTGGCGTAAAGTGCATATATACTCATGCGTAGCAGTAACTGTGTTCTGTCATTGCAAATGCACGTTGCTGCAGTGATACAAACCAGTGATTTGTTTACATGCACTTTATTCCTTGAGGTACATACTATAGTTACACATATTTACAGATAACATACCACCCAAAAGTTTCTGAACACCCTTGATTTCTTGAGATAAGAGGTATTATTGCACCACTGAAAGTTAATTTCATTTATTTAATAAAGGAACACATAGAAACATTAATCTATTTTATAATGCTACTTTCCTTTCCTGAAAGAAGTACATTTTGAAGTCAAAGCTTGACACCCCGTTTGAAGGACATTTTCCCTAAAGTTTTGTTTTGATCTCTTTGGCACAAATTGCTGCAGGTTTGTCAGACATATGAAAGAAGAACACATGGCATCTCATTGCATATCTGCTACAGTGAAGCATGGAAGTGGTTCAGTAATGGTCTGGGGTTGTTTTGGAGGCAATAAAACAATAAGAATATGCCAATTCATTGGAGAAAGTGAAGTCTGAAATGAGAACAATATGTACAAAGGTGGGCAGTTTAGCATTGTTGTACCTTTTCACTGATTTAATTAAAAAGAATGTGTTGTGTTCAACTCACATGATTTTCTCTACTCATGCTTGTATGAACTATTTTTATAAATTCAACTTCTTTTAGTATGATCTGAAGCTTTCCTGGCGAATTGCATATTCAAGATGTTCTTGGACATTGAGCCAGGTGTAGAGATGAACAGCCATCAGAGTTCTCAACTCTGGCCCACAGAGCTGTGTCTATCTCTGACCCCAGCCACCTGAAACAAGAACTACAGCACCTGAGGCACACTTTCCGCCAAAACGGCTACTCTGTAGAGGATATTGAATCCTCAACCTCCAAGGCAAAGAATGGAAAACCGCAATTACAACAAACATCACACAAGCCGACTGCCACTGCCTGCATCCCATATACTGGCAATCTATCCGGCAGAATCAGTAGAATTCTTGCCGAACACATTATCAGAACCATCTGCAAACCACCTTTGAAGATCAAATTCCTAGTGAGACTGGTAAAGGACAAACTGGACCTTAATGTACCAGGGGTATACTGCATCCCCTGTAAATGCGGGACGCCATACATAAGGCAAACCGGCAGGACCATTTCCACCAGAGTCAAGGAGCATGAACGTTCCATATGCTTAATGCAGCCTGGGGCTGGCAGAACACTGCTTTGAAAAAGACCACAGAGCTAACTTCAAAGAAATGACCACTGTGGCAAAATGTAGTGGTTTCTGGGAACATTAAGGAGGCTCTGTCCATCTCCTCCGAAAAGAGCACACTGAACCAGGATGCTGGATTGCAGTTTAGTCCCTTCTGGAAACCAGCCTTATAGTTGGAGATCAACCGGCTCAGAAAACAAAGATTCCAACGGCTCCAGATTAGACTTAGTGTTTTCTACTCGGTCTGTACTAGCGGACAGTCACTCTAGTTTCATTCATCATCCTGATGATGGGAGAGATGCATACCCCGAAAACATCAATGGCTCTTTATCACATGTTGGCATTTTTGTTACCCATATTCATCATTGAGAGCTTTAAAAAGTAACACAAGCAAAACAAAAAGCATCTAAAGGGTGTTTTAATAAAAATTATAAGACATCCTCATTTGGATTAGTTAGCAAACACAATGGGATATCTACCACAACATAAATGTGAGAGTTGTATAAGAATTAAAATAAAATGTCACACAAGAAGCAGGAGGCTTCTAACAGAAACTTTAGCCAAGAGACAAACCTTACCTTGAAGATGTTACTGGAGGGAAGTCTTCATCCTATAACAGAAGAATTCAAACATACAGTTTCACAAAATCATCTATACAGTGCAAGTTAAATGTCCTGCAAAACCTATTTATCTGTTGGAGCATCATATTTGTTTAAAAATAGGATTATGATAATAGATGTACGGAAATGAAGATTTAGCCTTTGAATGTAGTCAGGCCTAGTACAACCAAGCAATGGAAAAAGGATTTAGATGTAGATAAATTGTTTGACTGACAGAATACAGAACTGGTTATAGGGCAGTATAATAAGGATATACAGGGCTTTCGAACCGGTTCTTCACCACTGCACAGCCTTTTTGCCTGTGCGAGTTTGAAGCTCCCACGGCCAGGTTTGCCGCTACTAACAAGCCGCACGTAAAACATGTATAAAAATCTTACCTTATAGAAAATGCTGGAAATGTTGTCCCTCCTCCGCTATACAGGCATTATATGGAGAAAACATTCTGATTCACATGATTAAGTTGGGCAACTGTGATGCCTGTATTCAAGATGTTCTTGGGCTTCTAGCCAGATGTAGTGATGCAGAGCGATTAACGTTTCAGGAGTGTACATTTCTCCCATCATCAGGATGATGAATGACTAGCAAGAGTGAAGGGACCAGTATATGTACTGTCCGCCAGTACGTACTGAGTAGAAAACACCCAGTCTAATGTGGAGGTGGTTCACCGCTCTGTTGGAATCTGTGTTTTCTGAGTCGGTCGATTTCCAACTTTAAGGCTGATTTCCAGGAGGAACCAAACTGCAATCCAGCGTCCCGGTTCAGTGTGTTCTTCTCGGAGATGGACAGAGCCTCATTAACCCTCCGTTCCCATAAACTGCTACATTTTGCCACAATGGTCATTTCTTTGAAGTTAGCTCTGTGATCTTCTTCAAAGCAGTGCTCTGCCAGCCCTGACTTGTCAGGCTGCATTAAGTGTATGGACCATTCGTACTCCTTCACTCCGGTGGAAATGTCTACTACACACTCTGCCAAGCTTCCTCACACACCTCAACAGCCTCCAACCCCAAATTCAGTTCACCATGGAGGTGGAAAAAGACGGAACACATTCTGGTCTCCAGAAACAACAACGGTGCTCTGGGGCATGAAGTGTACTACAAACCAACACACACTGACCTCTATTTGAATGCTCGTAGTTTCCATCATAAATCACAATGGGTCGGAATTCTCAACACTTTGGCCCACAGAGGTGTGTTTGTCTCCGATCCCAGCCACCTAAAGCAAGAACTACAGCACCTGAAGCACACTTTCCGCCAAAATGGCTACTCCGTAGATGACATTGAAGCCTCAATCTCCAAGGCCAAGAGAGGAAAACCACAATCTCAGCTAACACCAGACAAGCCGACCGCCACTGCCTGCATCCCATATATTGGCAATCTATCCGGCAGAATCAGTAGAATTCTGGCAAAACACAACATTAGAACCATCCACAAGCCGCCTTTGAAGATTAAATACCCAGTGAGGCCGGTAAAGGACAAACTGGACCTTAATGTACCAGGGGTATACCATATACCCTGTGAATGTGGGGCACCGTACATAGGGCAAATCGGCAGGACCATTTCCACCAGAGTGAAGGAGCACGAATGGTCCATACGCTTAATGCAGCCTGACAAGTCAGGGCTGGCAGAGCACTGCTTTGAAGAAGACGACAGAGCTAACTTCATAGAAATGACCATTGTGGCAAAATATAGCAGTTTCTGGGAACAGAGGGTTAAGGAGGCTCTGTTCATCTCCTTCAAGAAGAACACACTGAACCAGGATGCTGGATTGCAGTTTAGTCCCTCCTGGAAACCAGCCTTAAAGTTGGAAATGGACCGACTCAGAAAACACAGATTCCAACGGAGCGGTGAACCACCTCCACATTAGACTGGGTGTTTTCTACTCGGTACGTACTAGCAGACAGTACATATACTGATCCCTTCACTCTTGCTAGTCATTCATCATCCTGATGATAGAAGAGAGGTACACTCCCGAAATGTTGATCGCTATGCATCACTACACCTGGCTAGAAGCCCGAGAACATCTTGAATATTTTCGTCGCTAGGAAAGCTTCAAATCATATTGTAATGCCTGTGATTTCATTCCTAATATTTTGTTTTACTTCTTCCAATGTGTGGGGATTTTTCTCGTAAACTTTGTCTTTCAGGTTACCCCACAAGTAAAAATCACACACTGTTAGATCGGGGGAGCAAGAGGGCCATACACCAGCACTAATCACTCTATCTTCAAATACTTCCCTAATTTTATTCATGGACTATATGGGCAGTAGCAGAATCTTGTTGAAACCACCCAGATAACTTCTCTTCTTCTGTCAGTTCACGAAAAAATGGGATCAAAATGTCATTTCAGTACCTCTATTTATTTGGTCTGGTCCTAAAATATTGGATCAAATATGCATCTAGCGCTAACAGCACACCAAACTCCAACTCTCCGATCACAATGAGGGATTTCTTGAATGCAATGTGAATTTTGAGATGCCCAATACCGACTGTTATAAGTGTTCACACGACCCTTTAGATGAAACCATGCCTCATCTGAAAAGAACAGAAGCTGTGGATTGATTAAACCATCGTTCATGACATTTCCAGCATTTTCTATAAGGTAAGATTTTTATACATGGTTTACGTGCGGCTTGTTAGTAGTGACAAACCAGGCCGCGGCAGCTTCAAACTCGCACAGGCAAAAGGCCGTGCAGCAGTGAAGAAGCTATTCGAAAGCCCTGTATAACTCAGCAAGGCGTTTTGGCAAATTAAGACAAAAATTGTGGAGATACTTTGAGAGACAATGACATGGATGAGGAAAGAAATAAACTGATTGTTCTGTGCCAATAACCCAGCTGTTGAGGGTATAACATGCTGGACTTGTAAACAAGAATTTAAAATAATTAAATTAAATAATTAATTTAATTAAATTAATTAAATTTGAATAATATGGTCATGTTAAGTCCACTGGGGTTTCAGAGGAAGTGGTAACCCACAGTATTCATTTTACACATTAAATACTGTTATGAGCCATGAGCTAAGAAACAGAATTTGTATAATTTAGAAAATGTATGAGGTAATCTGAATTTTAAGAAATGTCTCTCATAATAAAGTTCTGAATAGTGTTTCTGTGCACACCTCAACAGTCCATGCGACAATACCTACTGCCCGCATGCTCAACAGCAGCCTCTAAACTCACATTCAATATCCATATCATGTCACACATCAAAATTGTTCAACGTACTCTGAAGTTACTTTAGAAGCTCCAATACTTCCTACACAAGCTAATTTAGAAGCCAGGATTCAAAATGCAAGTAACAAGTGTGCTATTCCACCCAAGAGAATCTTGCCTCATTGGTATTTAAGGTGGCACTAACTTGTAATATGTATTTCTAGCTCTGTTGACAGAAAAAATCATGTTTCTGTGTAGATGTATCCACTTTGAAATTTTGTGTGTTTATTATCATCATAACTATCTAACTACTGCATGAATTTCCATGTTTTATACCTCATACAAATTGTTTTACATGATGCTTCATTCATTAATAAAAAAAGATAAAGGTGATCTACTGTGGAATGGAAACTCATAACAACAAACTTTATATGCACTATCTCATGTACATGCCTAATAACCTCAACCTATAACATTTGCAACTTGTGTTTTCATTATTTTTTAATTAACTTTAAAAATTTTTTAAATCCAATTTCTAAGTTTTGGATTTCTGTAAATGCACATTTAGCAGACTGCTTGGGATTCTATCCAGTAGTTCCTGAGAAAAGGTACATTTTATAAAGAAAATCGTAATTGCTGGGAAACTGAGTATAGAGAATTTGGTGCACCTAGTGCAGTTTCCTCCACTGTAACTCTAAAATATCCCATTCTTTTTACTTTCTTAACTATGTATAAGAAGTATTGTATTCCATCCAAAAATTTGATGTTGAGATTTCATCGAAACTATATGTTTTGAGGCTTCCTGAATCCCAAAAAAGCATTTTTCAAAAAAAGTGTGTGTGTATGTGTGTGTGTGTGTGTGTGTGTGTGTGTGTGTGTGTGCATGCGTGCGTGTATGTCAGTCTGTGGACAGCATAACTCGAAAATGAAAAGTCGGTTAAAAACCCAAGTTGGTATTTAAGGTTAACATCTTTTAAAGATGCGACATGAAGATTTTTAAGAAAATTCCTCCATCCTAAACTACCCTTTACATAGAAAATCTTTAGAAAATTCTGATTTTCTCAAAAATGGCTCTAATAATTTTGATTAAGCTGCAAAATGTTTAAGATATTTTTATGACAAATGAAACGTATATTTTGAATTTATACATATACGAGAACTCACCTTTTTGTACGATGTATGAGCAAAGCCTCCACTCATTCACAAAACGTGAAAGAATTTCAACATATCACCTTTGCTCCCCAATATTTAAAAATAAAAATTTAATAATTTCCAGTGCTTCATTTGTCATTTAAAAGTGATTGTTAGACTTTATCAAGGATTGGTCTCTTATCTGGTATAGAAGCATCGTTGAATGCTGCATGGGAGAAGATGTTTTCCTGCGTGTCAGGTTGTCATGCAAATGATTGTTTACAGTCTATCCAATGAAACAGACCAGCAAACAATGAAACCAAAGGCAATCAAAAAGTGGATTAATCGCTCAGTTCTTTAAACATGATAATGTTAATACTAATGCACCATCAGTAAATTCTGTGACATTGCAAGATTTGATAAGAGAAAATATGCAGGAAAACAAACGTAAAAAGACCAGAAAAGATTATGCAATCGCGCAATTGGAGAATTTGCCTTTTGGTGAGGATACAAATAAAATTTTAGACCATAGTGAAAGTGAACCATGTCCTCAAAGAGTGACAGTATGATAGGAAATAGCTTTTCAATATTGTGGCAGAACAATCGATCACGGTTAATATTTACAACCACTAATGAAAAAGATGTGATGTGCAGTGTTTGTGTTAAACATTCTCAGCAAGTGTGTAACACAATTAGAATTTCACTTTGGTCAGGAGACAGTAAAGCAAAGAAGAATAAGAAGAACCTAGATGCCATATACAAACATGAAAAGAGTATTATTCATTCGCATTGTGCATAGCAGGAAATCTAAGCAAATGATCCACAAATGCTTCTGAGCTGTACTTAAAAATCTACTATACTTAAAAATCCTAAATAAAAAATTAGATGCAATTATTAAGGTAATAAGATCAGTTTACATGACTGCAAAAAGAGAGTGGAGTCTCCTAACCATTCAGAACTTATACAAATTGCAAATGGCATGGATAAGGAAATACATCATTCAGATAAGGCAGCAGCAGCAATAACTAATTTTATTGCTGAACAATTACTTTTAAAGTTGCTTAATTTTTGGAGATCAATTGACCATTTCTGTGGATGAATCAACCAATAGGTTTTCTGAAAAACACTTGATTTTATATGTTGTGTATGTGAACAAGCAAAATAATGCATGCTGCTGTTTTTATAAACCGCTGATGCAAAGTCCCTAGAAGAAAAAATTATCCAAGCTTAAAATAAAAACAAAATTAGAGACTAAAAGGTTCACTTATCTTAGTAATGCTGTAAGTTCAATTGAGAAAGTGGTGGATGATCATCACGAAACAATTGCCTGGAATTTTTAAGAACTTACAGCATTACTAAGATAAATGAAGCTTCTAGTCTCTAAGCTTGTTTTTAGTTTAGATTCTGTTGTTCACTGTTAACAGCTTCAGTTTTCTATTGAATTATTCAAGCTTTATCAGAAGATGGCATAGGTTTGGAAATGCTTTAAGAAAAGCCTGTACAATTTGGCTCAGAAGGAGCGGCAGTATTACTGGTAAAAATGTGTTGCAGCTAGAATTAGGAGAAACATACCTTCAATTCTCCATACCTGGTTAGTGTACAGCCATGGAAAAAATGACTGAGCTCATTAAGAAAGCAGAATATATCTGTCTCACATCCTGTTGCAGCAGGATAAGTCGGTATTTCCAACATGCAGCTGGGTTTATTAATAGTCTCTGTTCCATAGGTTATGGTCTGTCGGATACACAAATAGGCTGTATCTCGAATTGCCATTTGCATTTGCAGGTATGCAAGTGGTGATTCAAGACACAGCCTATTTGTGTGTCCAACAGATGATATATGAACATAGACTATCAATAAACTAAGCTGCATGTTAGAAATATTGACTTGTGTAAAGTGTGCTGCACCATGATGTGAGCCTTTAAATATTCTGCTCTTCTAATGCGCTAAATCATTTTTTCCATGGCTGCACAATGCAAGGCACATAAGATGGACCTTGTTTCTGAACAAGTTTTACTGATGTCAATGCTGTTCATAACTTTGAATGCTTGCTTGATTAACTTTATAAAATTTTCAGTAAACCACATACAGCTGCAAAACTTAGACATTGTAGGTCACGGCTTATCCGAAAGTTAAGAAGCTGTTTCATGTTTGTTGGATTTCTAGTGAGAAAGATGCTTTGTTGGCAGTGTTCAATAACTTTCATTGTATCCTGCAGTTTCTAAACTTAGAATCTGAAAGCTGTGAATTATTAGTAGAGATCCTTGTAAATTGGCAGGGCTTTATAAAAAAACTTCAGAGAGAAAAAGAATTTCTGTTGCTGGGTTTCTTATTAGATATATCATGTGTTCTGTCTCTAATTGGTATAACAATGTAAAAAGCGTATGTTTCTTAAGTGAAATAGAAAATAAGATTAATTCTGCAACACAAATACTTAAAGAAATGCATGTTAAGGATGATCTTTATTTGAGTCTTTGGAAGGAAAATTACTTAACACACTGTAAACTTCAACCTGAAAAGGAAGGTGAAAGCAGAGTTTGACAAAATAACAGGATGAATAATGCAAGCCATTAATTAATTAATGAGCTTGAAAGGTTTCTTTCAAGGGAAGTGATAAAGTGTTTCTCAGTTTTTGAAGAAAGTAAAACTAGAAGTAAAAGCGGTTTGTACAGTAATTCACATATACAAAGCAGCTGAGTTGCTCGGTTTGGATAGCGACACTGTGAGAGTACAAGTCAGGCTCTCTAAACTTATGAGGCAATATATAATGCCCCACTATTTTTTCTCTGAACATATTTATTGTTAAGAGTCATAATTTGGTGACAATAAACCTCAATATGTTTTGTCCATGTCCTATTTTTCTACATAGTCTCCATCACGTTCTTTGGCCTTACACCAACGTTGTGGGAGAGCCCTGCTGGTAAAAGTTCTTGTCCTGTAGACGTAGCCATGTAGTCATTGCGTGAATGACACTCTTGTCATCTTCAAAGTGTGTCCCCTGTAGAGAAGTGGTCCAAAGAGATGGAAGTCTGAGGGTGCCAGGTCTGGACTGTAGGGTGGATGAGGCAATGATGTCCAACCCAATTTGGCCTGGATTCTGACTTGTGTGTGGGCATGCATTATCATGTTGGAGTAAGATTTCTGCTGGATTGTCAGATCAAACACATCGGTAATGTTTCCTGAGTTTATTCAGAGTCTTCGCATATGCCTCTGAATTAATGGTTTACCATCCTGGCATCACATCCACGAGAATGACGCCATCACAATCTCGACAGACTGTCACCATGACTTTTCCGGCAGAAGGGGTTGTCTTGAATTCCTTCTTTTGTGGTGAATGAGGATGACACCACTCCATGGACTGCATTTTTGTTTCTGGTGCAAAATGGTGCATCCAGCTTTTGTTCCCAATAATGATCTGAGACAGAAAGACCTCTCTGTCGGTCTCAAAATGCTCCAAAAATTTAGATGAAATGGTCTTTCTTTGAATCTTGAGGTCTACTGTGAGCATTTGTAGAACCCATCGTGAGCACGACTTCGAATATCTGAGAGCCTCGATCATTGTAGGCACCCTTCCAATGCTGACCAACAACTGTAGAGCCAATTGTCAAGTTGTGATGCGCTGGTTGGCAGGAATAATGGCATCCGCACGATTCAGCATGTCTGGAGCAGTGGCTGTGATAGGACGTCCCAAGTGTGGCTTGGAGCTCGGTTTGTGCATTTCCTGAGGCTTTTACTTTCTTGTCCCATCACTCAACAGTATGTCTATCAACTGCAGCATTGCCATACACTGCACACAAACGTTTATGGATGTTCCCTATGGTTTCTTTTTCTGCACACAAGAATTCAATAACAGCATGCTGCTTGTAACGTAAGTCGTGTGTAGACACCATTTTGACACTGTACTATGGCTCTGCTATCTGCCGGAACGGTTCGAAACTCAACCAGCGCACAGAAGAAACATCAAACGTGAAGCACCTACAAGGACGTTTGTCTACATATATTAATGGTTTTTTAAACAAATGTGGGGCATTATATATTGAACAACCCTCGTAAATGCTTTGCCTATTCTGCAAAGATGAATGCCGAAAGTCTGTTCAGTGCCTCTGTCAACTGTCGCATGTAAACGAGGTTTCAGCATTGCTCATAGTATCAAAACTGCTGAAAGAAATAATTTGTTGGTGAAAACTTCAGTGTGTAATCACAATTACACACATCAAATATGGAAAACCTGGATAAAAATAGACTACACAACACTATAAGAACAGGTACAAAACATCAGATTAAATTTAGAAAGGGGAGTCCAAGAACTGTAATGCATTGGAACAAGGTTTGCAGCAAGCGAACAGGCTATCAGGGAGAATGGCAGTATCAAAAATAGCAACAAATTATGCATAGACACCATAAAGTTAATTGAACAAATATCTAAGCTGCTACAAACCAGAAATATCTCAGAATACAACAGAGCAGAGTATCCTGAATTAGATAAGCTAAGCAATGCAATAAGCAATTGAACATAGCCCACCCATATTCTACCAAACCTTTAACAAAATCCTATAAACAGAAGTAATTCCAGAACAATGGAAAAGAAGTACAATTATTCTTCCACACAAAAAAGGCACCAAGGATGACAAACAACCACAGTCTTAAAAGTCTGATGTCAAACATCTACAAGCTGTTCACCAGGATTCTAACAAGAAGAATAACTAAGGTCCTAGATGAAAACCAACTACCAAAACAAGTGGGCTTTTGCAAGGGATTTAGCACAATAGACCACCTACAACCCATTAACCAGGTTATTCAGAATGTAGGAGAATTTCACCTAACCATATACTTAGCCTTTGTGGGCTATAGTAAAGCGTTCAACTCTGTTGAACACCCAAGTGTAATACAAGCAGTAACAGCTCAAGGGATAGACACAAAGTACATGAGGATACTGCAAAAAATCTACAGCCAAAGTTTTGCAAAGGTGAAAATGGAATTAGAAAGTCAATCGTCCCACCTAGAAAGAGGAGCTTGCCAAACTTTCCACCTGTGTATGGAAGATATATTCTGAAAAATTAAGTACAGCAAACAATTTGGAATAATTTAATTTAAAAGGTGAGTTAATTAATAACACTGAACAACACTTACAACATATTTTTCCGGAATGCGTTTCGAAGGTTAACTTTCCTCCATTATCAACCGGACAATAACTGTTATTGCCAGTTATTGTCCGGTTGATAATGGAGGAAAGTTAACCTTCGAAACGCATCCCAGAAAAATATGTTGTAAGTGTTGTTCAGTGTTATTAATTAACTCACCTTTTAAATTAAATTAATTACAACAACACTATTTTCAAACTTCTATGAAAGGAAGATAATTTGGAATAAGTTTGGATGAAACCAGAATAAGGAATCTAAGATTTACCGATGATGTTCTATTTGCCAAAACATCACTAGAACTACAAAAAATGCTAAACCAATTACGTGGAAATAGCAAATCTGCAGGTATCTTGTTAACCCTCCGTTAGGCGCGTGCCTTGGTATGCAACACTGTTAGTCATGCGGTGCTTGGTAGGCCCTCGCTATATTTTTGTGCTTGTATGCTAATATGATAACAATTTATATGCTAGCAGTTTGGGGTCTTCAGTACAAAGTCTTAGACAAAGCCTTAAGCAGACAAACCAAATTCCACGTATTGGAACTCTGTTTACCTTGCATGACCCTATGGGTGTCAGACATGATCACTAACAATACATCAAAAAAACTAAATCCATATATGCTAATGGAAGATGCAACACAAATTCCTGGGGGTATGTTTGAAAGACAGAATCTCTACTGTGAGATTAAACCAGTTGTCACAGACAATAGACTTAACACAATCAGCCACAAAATTAAAATGGAAATGGGGAGGCCATGTGGCAAGATTAAAAGACAACAGGTGGCATACAAGGCTACTATGTGGGATCCCCATATAGGAAAACGACTACAAGGAAGACCAAGAAGCAGATGGACAGACCTCTTCAAGGAGCATGCAGGAAAGCAGTGGCCATGGGAGGCAAGAGAACAAAGTGACTGGAAATCCTTAGAGACATACCTGTGTAGAGACTAAATAGTGAATAATAAGCATGTGCAACATCTAATGTGGAGCAGCTCACCACATAAGTATAAATGAGCTTTCCATTTTGATAGGAGGCCTTTGCCCTTCACAGGACATCTTGGGCCATTTTCATTATTTTCAATGACAAACTTAACCTCTTGAGCACTGGCCATTTAAAACCTCTGTGAGTCGAGAACTGCTCACCAATATCCAGCGCAGGGCATTTAAATTGTTAAATGCACTAAAAGTGCTTCGTATATACACAACTGTATTTTGCATAAATATTAAGTTATTTTAATGAAACAAAAACTGATATAAAACTTGTTATATGCAGTATACATGTACATAATCAGCAAAGTAGAGCTGCATCTACAAATCATTGAAATGGCACTATTTTGTTTCACTGTGGTGAAAAGTTAACTTTCCTCTGTCGAACACATCTAATATAAGTTCTCTGAAAGAAACAGTAGTCAACCCTTGTATGTGTGGCCTGTGCATCAGGAAACAAAGCATAGTGTAAAATAAAGCACTTGTGTATGCGTGGTCTATGAGTCATCAGAATAAAGCATGTTTGCAACTTTTCCTTACACCTCTTTCGTAACTTGGGTAGCAGGCTCCGTTTCTTCCTTTGTTGAAATACATACATATACTTTCCTGCTTGTAGCTGAAGGGAGAAGTGGTATAAAAAGGTATTTTTGCACCAACTGGATACAACCATGTACAATTTAATTTAAAAGGTGAGTCAATTAATAACACTGTAATATACAATTGTTTGGTAATTTGGAGAGCTCTGAACCTACACAAGACAATGACCTACCTGGACTTCTGACTATCAATAGCACGCAGCCTAATTTAACAAAATCATGTTGAGAGGCCTCTTCATACTGGGGGTAGAAAATCCAGAACCCCTGCACCCCTCAGACTTCATGGAAAACATTATCCTAAAAGGATATCGCCAACAGCAAAGAAGTCCCGCCCATCTCGAAAGTGTTTCGTGTGCCGCAAGAAGGGAATTCGCGAATGTGGAGATGTGCCCTTGTGTGTTTATCCCTGTTTTGAGGCATATCACTGCAGAAAGAACATATAAAGGTAAGCCAGTACTTATATAGAATTTACTTAAATGTTTCATAAAGGGAAATTAAAATAAATTGAGTTAGATAAGGGATAAATAGGGGTTAAATGCACAAATGCACATGACGTGTATATACGCCCATATTGCTCATCTGTCATTTTAAATGGATGATGTGATTTTACATCCACAGCGCTCAAGAGGTTAATGGGCCAGCACTGAGTTTGTGGGATGCCTTTACGATCGCAGATGGATGGGTCATCTCCACACATCTTTCGGCAGATCAGTCTTACTTGCTAAAGGAAAGGAGGGAGGAAGAGTACTACCTCAAAATATTTCTTTAAGGTAAGCTTACTTTAATTCAGTAGTGGCCTGTGATGACCTTTTAAGTAGAGTAGTCACTGTATAAAGGTAACAAGCAATGAACTCAGGTCCAGAATTTGCATAATTATAGTCAATGCTTCACCTAATTCACCTTCCAAACCGAAACTGCTTCTATTTGACATATTTTAACATATATATAAGCTGCACTTATCTTAGAAATATTGCAAGTTCTTCCACAGCTGACATGTTTCAAGTTGTATCCAACTATAGCTTTGAAAATAAGCTTTTAGTTTCTAATTTCTTATTTTAGATGCCTAATATGTTTGAGACCTCTCAGACATTGCCCGCACATGGCTTGTGTATTTGAAATCACCAACAGTAAGTTTGTTGTTCTCTTCTGACCCCAATTCTATTAGGGTTCCTGAGGGCTAGGGAGTCTTCATTTTTCCAACCTCTCCATTTCTCTAATTTCTCTCTAAACTCTTAACCCCTAACATGCTGACCTGTCATGGCATGTATACGTCCTCTGATTGGTAATCAGAGGATATGGTCGGTGAATCTATTTTGATAACTCTCCCAGTCAGGTCGGTGAGACCCGTAAACCAACAACAGGTGTGGTCCTCCAGACATTCTGGGGGTTGTGAGAGAGCGATGTGACCACCAAAACATAAAAATATGGTGCTCTCTAAAAAAGACGGTTACTATTACTGCTATTGCTCTCTTCAGATATTGGAGAGCAAGAGGATTAATGACTTCATTGTCAAAAATCCAGCTTTAGCTAACAACATATACTTTCTCTTTAAAATGACACTACAAATGCTTTGCCCTCACCAATTTTTTATGATTTTACACCTGACCATTACCATCAACCCTTTAAATCATAGCTGGGGAGAGCCAACTCAATGTGTCACTTCCCCTACATTGCACTTTTAACCCCTTCCATTGCCTCACAGCGATTAGCTCCAGGCCACACTTCCTGCCATTGTCGTCTGCCTCAGGGAACCGGTTAAGCCGCCTTCAAATTGTGTCAGTAAGTGAATAGGGTAAATACCCTGAGGCATCCAACACCACTCTTCCCCATTCCGGCTTTAAATACACCATGTGACAAATACTGTACACATATACAAACTATCTCTTATCCTTAATTTTCTATTACAGAATACAAATATTTTATCTGGTGCATAATAAATAAATATTTTAAGTACAGTAGATTTTCACTACAAAACTTACCTTGGTGTCATTACAAACAGATGAAGTTTCTGTTTCCAGCCACCAGGGTTCTTCCTTAATTTCTATTTTGCTATTCACTTCATCATCACTGTTATATTTCTTAAGCTGGATTAAAGGATCTTTTGAAAGAAATTCTCTCTCTTTCTGTGAACAGCCTGAATCCAGAGCCTGATCCTCAATTTTAGTTTTAGCAACTGTCTCGCACTTGTTGCTGCATGTAACAACTTCACACTTAAACTGCTTGGTAAAATACTCCCTCTCTTTCTGTGAACAAACGTCTGAAAAAGGAGTCTCTAGTTTAATTGTCTTCATGGCCAACTCACAACCATCATCGTCCAGAAGCACACCATCACTGTTTGTCTCCATCTTAACAATCCTGCTGTCATTCTGTGAGACTAAGTCATCTGAGAGAGGATCCTCTTGTTTGATTTCTATTCTGGTATCCATTTTACAACTGTTGTGCAATTGATGGTGCTCTTTTCAATTCTATTAACAAGCCTGTGGAGAAAGAAACATACAATGTATACAATAAACATTTAAAATTTTAACATTATTTCTCTCCTCTCAGAAATAAACTTTCTTGAAAAATTGGATCACACCTGGAAAGTTCAAAGTGATGTTCAGGACTTGAACCATGCATTTTCATCTACTCATCCCAATGCTATTACCACTCTAGATACCACATTGAGATACATGTACCAGCATTAAACCATCTCATCTGGTGTTGAACCTTTAAGGAAACTGGAAATATTAAACATACCTCAAAGTTACCTTGCAGTTTGAGAGGTAGAAATGGAACTTAAAAATTCAATGCCACAACTGGGATTTGAACCACAGACCTTTCGCTTACCGGGCGGCTGCTCTATCACTGAGCTATTGTGACAAACTGCCAGAATGGCATTAAATTCTCAAACCAGTTCGTATTTCTCCTGGTAAACCACAACGGCAGTCTCACATCAGAGACAAATTACCCCAATGGTGACTTACTATTGTAAGTACTTTATATCCCAGGATTAAATAACCTACAGATGGTAATTATTATTTATTTATTTATGCCAACAAACTTACTGTTGGTGTTTTTAAACACACAAGCCGTATGTGGGCAAAGTTTGAGAGGTAGAACTGGAACTTAAAAATTCAATGCCACAACTGGGATTTGAACCACAGCCTTCAACTTACTGAGTCCTAAAGATAAACATTCCGGAGTTAAAACTGTCCGCCAATTGGATCTCCGGGTGGGGACATCTTTAGGCAAATTTCATCACAATTCCAATACTTTAAGAATTCTATAATGGAATGCAGGAGGCATGTCCCAGCTTAAAAAACAAGAGCTAATTAAAATATTAAAAGACCAAGATATAGATGTTTTCACAGTACAAGAAGCCAATATATCAGAAGAACAGGAAATATACTTTGAAATGGATCAGTACACTACACATATACTTCCAAAGGCTCTTCAAATAGCAAGTGGTATTCTTACAGGAATTAAAAGAAATATGAAAGCTACTATCAAAATTCAAAAAACAATGGAAGAACAAGATAAATCAGAAATAGTTAAAATTGAAGTATGTAAAAGTAACTACCACTATAGAATTTACAGTATCTACAATCCTCCAGACAGTACACTAGATCTAAATTCTATTCCCATAGAACCCAAAAGTATTTTAATAGGTGATTTTAATGCACACACCCCTAGGTGGGGCTACAGAGATATAAATTCAGCAGGAAGAGTCATAGAAGACCTATTAAGCTCATCAACAATGGAATTAATATTTAATCCAAATGATCCACCCACTTACCTTCATTATAATGGTTCAGGTACAAATCCTGATCTTCTGATGGTGTCATCTGACATAATTGACAATACAAAAAGAGAAATAATAGAAGACCCAGGTTCAGGCCACAGAATCACCATAAACTCCATAAGAGGTCTAATAAATAAAAGTAACAAACCAAAAATTAAAAATTCTTGGAATTTTAAAAAAGCAGATTGGTCCAGTTTCCAAAATGAGATAGAAGGGAAGTGTAATATACTGTTAGAATCAGAGTTCAAGTCAACAGATGAAATGAATAAAAAAATTTGTGAAATATTATTGACAGTAGCCAAAACACAAGAAACACAAAGAAAAGTTAAAGAAATATAGCTACTTTTGGTCTCCATCTTTATCTAAGTTAAAATACGAAAGAAATATAGCAAGAGTCAAAGCCGAAAGAACCAAGTGTCCAGAAGATGTACAAAACTGGAGAAGAAAAGCAGCCATTTTTAAGAAAGAATTAACTACAGCAAAGAAGGTCAGTTTCACAAATTTTGTAGAACATATGGACTATAGGAAAGATGCAAGTAAAATATACAATTTCCTTAATAAAACAAAATTACCAAAAAATACAACTGAACCATTAAAACATAATAACAAAAGCTGAACTACAGATAGGGAAATAGCAGAATCCCTTAACAAGTTTTATGCTCAGTCACAAAGAATACCCCAAGCATATAAAAAACAAGATAAAGCTATCCAAAAAACTATCAGAGAAACTAATAAGCCAAAAGATATACAAAATGATATTTTTATTCAGGATTTTGACGAAACAGAGCTGGATTTAGCAATAGAACAATTACAGAACAAAAAATCTCCAGGACCTGACAAGATCCACCTAGAGTTCATTAAACACCTTGGCAGGAAAGGAAAAGAAATCCTACTTAAACTGTATAACACGTGTTGGAGAATGACTGTACCTTCCGACTGGAAAAAAGTTATTATCATCCCTATTTTAAAGAAAAACAAGCCCTCAAACAATATTAATAGTTTCAGACCAATATGTTTGACCAGTGTTATTGCAAAAGTGATGGGAAGAATGGTGGCATCTAGACTTAACTGGTTCCTAGAATATTACAACTTAATTAATAGTTCACAGACCGGCTTTAGACAGAATCATAGTACAAGTGAAAATGTACTCCTACTAAGCCAAGACATTAAGGAAGCTTTCAATAGAAAGGAGGATACCTTAGCAGTATTCATTGATTTTAAATCAGCATATGACTCAGTCTGGAGAAACAAATTAATTGAGAAGTTGCAATCAATAGGTGTGAAAAGTAACATGCTTAAATGGATAACTCAGTTTATTTCACAAAGATTTTGTGCCACAAAATATAGTACATACATTTCCAAATATAAATAAACACACCAAGGACTTCCACAAGGTGCTGTTCTGAGCACAACACTCTTTAACATATGAGGAGTATCATTTCAAAATGCGAAAACAACAATAACAATTTCACAGGAAAGCCGAAAATGTAATAACTCCTAAAGTAAACAATACTTTTAAAATATAATTATGTCGTTGTGATCTAAAAAATGAGCGTATAACATGGCGATGAGTGTCAAAAATCACAGCCTTAATGCAAAGCTGTAATGGCGGGTTAAAATATGAAAAATGCGGGACTTATCTTGTTTTGCACCGAATAGATGGACATAGAGCTTTTTGAACCGTTCTTCCATATAAATAATGTTAATTTCAGTAAATTGCTTTATCGCAGATTTTTAACTCTGACATGCCATTGTAATTTACAACACATGTTTGCTGTTCTTAATGTGTTGTCTAGGACACTGTAACTCTTTCGACTGTTTGAAACAATACAATTTTGAAAACCAATTCAATGTAATAATTATGCATATTAGAAGCAGACATGCAAAAAATCCTGATTAATGATCATGTGTTCTGAATAGTAATGTGTTATAACACCACTATATTTGAGCAAACGTAAAGGAAAAATTTATTCCATTCTATGAATGCTCTTAGAAATTCTAACACTTATGATTGGTAGTTATCGGGGTGAAACAAAACTAGTTTAATGATAAACTTTGAGACAGCTCTCAAATGGAAATAAAACCATGTTCTTCTTCCAAACAATCACAATCTTCATTCTCACTTCCCTCCTCCATTTCTTGTGCATCATCTTCGTGCTGAATTAACCTTGTATAAAATTTTAGCTCATTATTACTGTACCATTCTTCACCAAAATGTTGTTTTAAAAGCTTGTACAAATCATTCTTTTTTTCTAATTTGATGGGCTGTTCCAAAGGCAGAACTGGGAGCTGTACTAGTTGTTCGACTGCTATTCCTCGTTTAAGCATGGAGACAAATTTCTTGGATTCGTCATTCAATCTATACGACATTTCCATTTTCAGAGAAACGCAAAATTTATTCCCCTTAAGCTTCTTTTTTAACATGACCCTTTTCATTTCCCTTATACCATCCGGCTTTTTTAAGTAATTGCAAAGCGTCTTAAAGTCATGCACATACCAATCCTTGCCCAGTTGGCAAACAGTACCAACCTTAGAATATGTTTCAACATACTTCTCTGGAGTTAATATCTCAGACTGTTTTCTAAGATCCTATTCCAAAACTCCAAACATGCGGTCCACACGTAAGAAAGAATGGCCTCTCACAGGAAATATCATGCATATTTCCTTAAGATAATCTGGAGACTTTTTCAAAAGCCACCAATAGAGTGCGTGGACCACGTGGGCATTTCTATTTTGGCCAGCGCAGCCATCAGAGAAAAGCCTTAATTTGGATACAACATCCTCAAATTGCTGTTTGCTTAGAAAATTTGTTAACACAGAAGAAACTTTAATAGCTCCACGACCTGCTTGATTTTCAGTCCAGCAATAAAATGCTGGTGATTTATTCTCTATATCAGTTATGCACAGAGCATAGAATGATAGTTGGCGAGCATAATAGGCTTCACCTGTAGCAAGCTTAGGCAATGGTTGCACCTGCTGTAAATCGAAGCATAAGGACATGGTAGCTGAGTCCTTTTCTCTCATCATTTTGTGGCATGCCTTTGCTTTCAATTTATGTGCAGTGAGTTCAACTTGTAACTCGTTCTTTCTATGGGAATTTCCATGGCTTGCAGTTCATGTTTTGTCCTACTGCAATAACTGCAAACATGTACAGCTGGTTCACCAAAACCCAAGTTAAATTTATTAGAAGAAATAGTGTGGAAAAACCACTTCTTTACCTTTAGTGATTCAGCCACACTAGCATTGTACATTTGGAATAACTTGTTCACACTTAACTCTGAAGGAAGGTAGAGCTGCTTGCTTTTTTGTCTTGAATAATGACTCTCTCTAGCTTTTGGCTTGGATAAAAACTAATTTCCAATTCCTTCTTTTGGGCATATTGTTTGGCTTTTCGGTCACCTCCCCTTCTTTCCATTATTGGTTTACCTGCTATTACAGAAGCTGCTATGTTGTTTACTCTTGTTGTGTCAGCGCTAAAAAGAGCTCGAAAGAACTTAGAACAAAGCGGAATAGTTTCATTGTTTACTCTAACTAAATATTTAATAACTACTGCGTTAATCTTTTCTGATTTTCTTGATCTGCACCTTTTGGGAGATGATACAGACATTATTGATGCCAGGAGCCTGTCTTGTGATTTGTTCCTGTAGTTATACACTAATTTTCTTGCTCTGATGAGATGATAGGCAGGAATAGTACAGCATTTAAATCTACCCTCTGTGTGTGCACATGGAGACTCAAAGTCCAGCATGTTAGGATCTTTGTCAAAATACCTGAAACACACCAATGGATGATGTGGTAAGAACTATACTAACCACAACGTGGTTCTGAACACATTCCTGTATAACTAGTTTTGCTAAATAATACTGATAATTATTCTTCTTATAAAGTTTGAATAGTATTTACCTTTCTTCTTGTTCCCTTTTCCTTTTTGTCATATTCTTTTGCCTCCTTCTGGAACCTGCAGGACGCTCACCTACAACTACGCTTTCTTCCATGCTCATAGATACAACTACACGAACTGCTTACAAAACTCACAATAATAGCAAGACTCTGTAGATAGTGCAATCTGATCAAACAATGAGGTAGAATAAGAAACAGATGTTTTTCTGATGCCGTGACAAAACAGGCGGAAATTCCTACGCGCGAGTCCGACAATGTGCGTAAGAAAGTGCACTACTCGCGCTTTGATCTGGTCAAGGCACTGGACATAACGCATTTTGCACTGAACCCACATTTTCGTTCTCGATTTTAAGGGGTTTAAAACGTGCTTTGAAGCAAACAGGAACGTAAGTCCGATGCAGGGCACGCTAAACTGTTGAAATTCGCTTCAAACTAATTTTCGATCGCGAGTGGACTTTTCGCGTTTTGAAACGATACTCCTCATATATATATAAATGACCTTCCTTCAACAATAAAAACTTTAGAAACCAAAATTGCTTTATTTGCTGCCGATGTCGTCATTTGGACTTCAGGCTCTCCAAAAAAAACCTGAATTAATTAAAGACAGAATAGAAACAGCCCTAAACAAAGTACATGAATGGAGCTCCAAAAACCTCATGACCATCCATGTGGAAAAAACAAATTATGAATTATTTACACTAAAATACAAACCAGTTAATATTAACATAAATTATAATGGTAAACCACACAAAGCAGTTGATGATGCCAAATACTTAGGCATCACTTTCGACATAAAGCTAAGTTGGAAAAAACATATAACAAACATCTCAGAAAAGGTT
Organism: Tenodera sinensis; assembly: GCA_030765045.1. Classification (NCBI taxonomy): domain Eukaryota; kingdom Metazoa; phylum Arthropoda; class Insecta; order Mantodea; family Mantidae; genus Tenodera; species Tenodera sinensis. The sequence goes on along the minus strand of CM060974.1, from coordinate 53,025,801 downwards.
GAAAAGAAACTGCAAATCCTAAAAAGGTTAGCTGGTGCTAAATTGGGCTGCTCAAGGAGAGTCCTTAACACAACATACAAAATGTATGTTAAACCAAACCTCTTGTACTGTTCTGAAGCTTTAATAACAGTAGCAAATGCTAACATCAATAAACTTGAACAAATACAAAATCAGGCTCTTCGCCTAATCACTGGAGCAGTTAAGTCCACACCTGTTGATGCCATCCTTGCCTTAACACGGACCCCATCAATAACAACAAAAATAGAAGAACAAGCATTGCTCCAACACGAGAAAATGTTACGACTGCCAAACTCAATATGGACAGAAGAGAACCTCCCCCCTTCAATCCTTAAAACTCATAGTAGTTTCCTAGAAAAGGTAACACAGATTAAATCCAAATTGAACATTCCTAACACCAGAGAAAATCTACTTATAAGAGAAAATCCATTGGAATTATTGCAACCTACCTTCAATTTGGAATTAATAGAGGAAATAAGTAAATCAGACACACCAAAAGAAATACAAAAACTTTTAGCACTGGAAACAATCAATACTAGATATCCCACAGAAGAATGGCTGCACATATATACTGATGGATTCTCCATGGAAAACCTTACTGTAGCTGGAGTTGTGTGTTCACATTTTTCCTTTTATCATTCTGTTGGCAGAGACACAACAAATTATGATGGAGAAATAGAGGCTATATACATTGCTCTCCGACAATTATTAAATCTTCCCTTAAATAAATTTAACAAGGCAGTAATTCTTTCGGATTCTAAAGCTGCAATTCAGGGAATATGTTCAAATACTACGAAGAAGTCAACAAAAATTAGAGAATGCTACAAAATGTTAACACAACTCCAAAAAGTTAATAAGACTGTTCATCTCCATTGGATTCCAGCACACTGTGGAGTCATGGGGAATGAAGCTGCAGACTCACTTGCAAAGAAAGGCACAACAATAAAACAAAAGTCTAAATTCAATTACTCATATTCCTCAATAAAACGCTTGATCATTAAAAAATTTTCTCATTCATACCTACAAGAAATAGAAACAAATGCCAAAGATAAAAAATGGATTACACTACTTTCCAACCGAGATATAATCCCCCAGAGACCAAGGAAAACAGCGGTTGCAGCCTTCTGACTATTGACATATCACGACTGCTTAGCAAGTCATCTCTACAGAATAGGTATCTCAGCTTCACCAATGTGTCCTGTGTAACGATCCAGCAGAAATGAACGAAGACCACTTGAAGACCTGTGAAGCATTAAGATCAGAAGAAACTACAGTTCAAAAGTATTGGAAAGCACGAATGCTAATGGCTTCATTGCCAGATGCAAGGCACTAGAAAACAACAACATATATCAGGGATCATACCTGTGATGAATGATAGATTGATTAGCTTGATTAGATTCTGTACTAAATAACATGTTTCTTAAATGTAATACTATGTGTATTATTGTAACTAGAGAAATCTTTGATTTGAACTTCTGCAAAATATAACTTATTTGCTGAGCTTCTTCATTGTGTCACTAATTATGGAATGGAGTTAATTGTCTTATAGCTTGGCTACTTCTTTTTGAGAGCATGTAATTCAAGCTTACATGGCTGACAACCAGGATGGATGCTTGCTTTGCTTTGCATTAAAAGACTAATGCTGGGTTGTAAGAAAACTGCCATATGAGTAGCTACTCAAGACTGAACTTTAAGCAGATGCAAGAACAGCATTATACAACTGATTAACTATTCTCTGCTTCAAGATGAGAAACAGCAAAACAACAGAGCCTGTGTAGTCAACAAAATGATCTAATCACATGTATGATAATCCTTCAATGAGCAAACTGTGTGGAAAATATGATTTGGCTGGGTTATATACTATTAACGAAGAGAACAGGCAAACTATTTCCGCACTACTACACACTGATTAGTGACTGATACTACACAAATTGGCCCTGGATATACAAATATTGCATATGACTGTGTTTTGTAACCTAAAGAACTGCCTGAGGATGCAAAACTTTGCATTTTTGTGGGTTCACTGAGATTTGATGGAGGCACAGCAATGGCTGCCATGACTTCGCTGAAACTGAACTGGAACATTATGGTCATAATGGAGATGCCTTCCTATAGTGCATTATTTCACTAGATGAAACATGGGTTAGGTCATATGAACCTGTAGTTAAGCACCAATACAATGAGCAGTGTCATTATGGGTGACCATGCAAAATAGTGATGCAGTGTCCACCTACAAATGTGAAGGTTACACTGATTCTTGCATACGACTGTATGGCGTCATCCTAACACATACCATCCTGCAAAGATGCACAGTATTTCAATCACTTTTGGGGAATAATCTGAGACCAGCATTGCGATGAAAGCATCCACATGTTTTACAGAACCCTAACCCTCCCATCATTTTGCAGGATAATGCCTCGGGTACCATGATACACCTGTCGCTGATCTGTAATGTAGGTCGGGGTGGGACATGCTTTTCTATCCACCACATTCACTGGAGTTAAACCCTTGTGATTATGATTTGATCCCTAAGATGAAGGAACCTCCTCGTGAAGTATGATTCTGGACTGTTCCCATGGTTCTGCAGACATTAGGGTGATCCATCAGAAATATCAACAGAACAGGAGCTGCTATAACTGGTAACGAGTTGCAGACAGTGCTGACAACTACACTGAAAAGGGCTATAGAAGTTTTACAGATGTATCACTTGTATAGTAGTAATACGCAAATAGTTACCAGTGTTAAAGTTACAGTCCAGAAGTATCAAAATATTGTAGTTCAATATTTTTAACTGTGTTTCAGTAATTATAATGATTTCAAATTTAACTTACCTAGGCAGCATGATCTGTATGTTCTTTACTACTTTGACTAAATTCCTGAGTTCACTATATTGTGTGCACTGATGTCACAGATACCAACATGAGAATAACCCACACAATACGCAATCTTGACTAATAAACATAAGTGTGGATTACAGAAAAACCTTTAATACCCAACCCCACCAAATTAAACTTCCTAAAGGGAATATTATTCAGATTATATTCCTCAATTCACTGTACTGTGTCCGCTGATGTCATAGACATTATGAGAAGAACAAACACTCATCCTTACGCGATTATGTCAGTCTGGGTGGCTAAGTTGGTTAAGAGCTGGCCTACTGATCCAAGGTTGTGGTATCAAATGCAACCTAGACGGATAGCTTTAATGTGTGCTTAAAAGCAACAGCCCCATCTCAACAGATTTACAGGCCTGTAAAAGAACTCCTGCAGGACAAAATTCCAGCATAACAATGGTACTGATATGATCTGGCAATTGACAGTATCATTAAGAAAGAAAATCTTTGAGAGGTAGAACTGGAACTTAAAAATTCACTGCCACAGCTGGGATTTGAACCACAGACCCTCTGCTTACAAGGTGGGTGCTCTAATCATTAAGCTACTGTGACAACCTGCCAGAATGACTGAATTCTCAAACCAGTTCATATTTTTCCCAGTAAACCACAAAGGCAGTCTCACATCAAAGACAATTACCCAAATGGTGACTTACTATTGCAAGTACTTTATGTCCCAGGATTAAACAACCTTCAGATGGTAATTATTTATTTAGGCCAACAAACTTACTGTTGGTGTTTTTATACACACAAACCGTGTGTGGGCAATGTTTGAGAGGTAGAACTGAAGCTTAAAAATTCAATGGCACAGCTAGGATTTGAACCACAGATGGTTTGTGTGTTTAAAAACACCAACAGTAAGTTTGTTGGTATAAATAAATAATAAGAAAATCTTTATTTAGTTTCTTATGCAACTCCAAATGCAAGGTGTCACTCAGTAAACTTCAAAGGGTAGCTGAAACATCAGTGTAACTAAAGCCCAATAATGCAGGAAACTAGTTGATTTCACTTAGGTTGGTACTCTCATTCCTGCACGCTCAGTATTCTACATATGTCTGCTGTTGTGATGCAATATTTTGCCAGAGAAGAAAGCTTCTAAATAGAAAGGGTGGGTGGTACAGAGGACTTCACCATGGCAGCAACAAATTCGGTCCAAGTGTGCTTGAACTCCTGCAGGATGAAATTCCAGCACACAGCTGATGCTCATGTGATCCTGGGTAGTACCAGCATCATTAAATAACAAAATGTTTCCTTTAAATGACAACAGCTATGCCTTAAACACTTTTTTCCAAGATATTCTCAAGTATTCTACTCACTTTTTATTTCATTATTACTGAATTGGGCCGAAGTAGTAAATTATGTCCCATTATTTTTAACCCCTTTGGAGTTTAAGCATTGGTAATTTGCAGTTATTAGAATTATCCTATTTACTGGATAAAGGGTCCATAATATGCACAGTAACCCACCTTGGCCGCCCATAGGGAAGAATCATGGTTCAAGTTGTCCCATCAGGAACATGTTTGGGGAGAATTCACATTTGGGCATGCAAAAATATTGAAGATAATATAAGCATATTTATTGATAAGTTTAACTGACTAATACATCTGTTAAGACATTTGTATCATCAGTTTGTTAAATTAAATTAGGTCTACCAATAAATAAACAAAGGGAAATTTGAAGTACAGTTGATATGGTATAATGTGGCATATATAACATGAACTATAATATTATGGGTAGGTATGTACAGTTCAGAACAGATAGCATTACCACACTTACTACTAGTATATTGGTCTATTCAGAATTACAGTACATTGAAATACCAAATCCACCGCTGGCCAAAATTTTATAATTTGTGAAACTTCCCTGTGGCATAAGAAAGAAACTAAATAGGATAATCAGGGAACTGGATAGTCCCTGGGACCCTGTGAGTGACAGCATACCACCCCTCCATCCAAGTTGCTTCAGCCATTTCCCTCTCCACAACTTACTGCAAGAACTAAATGCGGGCGTTTAACACTACCAACATCATCTCCACGTTATTATTTAGTTATTTAATGATACTGTCAATTACCAGCATCACATTAGCATCACTGGCATGCCGGAATTTTGTCCTGTAGGAGTTCTCTTACATGCCAGTAAATCTACTGACATGGAGCTGTCATTCCCGCCTTGGTAGCGTGATGGTTAGCATGTCTTTCTCACGTTCAAGAGGTCGTGATGTTGAATCTTGCTTTGGGTAAGGTTTTTTTCGAGGTTTTCCCTTATCCTGAGAAGACGAATGTCTGGTAACTTAAAGCTCCATGGACCTCGGGCTCATTTGAGCATCATTTCACCCGTTTCATTCATTCACCGTCCAATATGACATTATGTTGGAGGACATTAATTAAAACAAAATGGAGCTGTCCTTTTTAAGTACATTTAAAAGCATCACCCTGGGCCAAATTTGAACCCGTGACCTTGGGATCAGTAGGGTAGCATCTAACCAACTGAGCCACCCAGATTGACATTACCTTCACAACTCCTTACCACACATGACACTGTTACTCCCCTACTGCAGCTTTAAGGCGGACCTCGTTTTATACAGTAAGTTGTAATACACGTTATATTAAGTGATTTCTAAATTGCAGATTTACATACGATTTAGGCAGGACTGTTAAATTTTTCTGTTGTAGCCAATATACTGTGAAAAGTGTCACTGTAACTGGTTTTGTCTGTATATGGAACGAATGTTTCCTAAAATATAATACCTTTTTTGTACAAGGTAAACACAGTCTTAAATTTACAATAATATGTCTAATTTAGTGTTTCAAAGTCGGGCACCTTTCTATGCTGGAACTAGGTTTATGACCAATATATTGACTATTTTTAAACATGTCTCAATTATGTTGTTTTTATTTTAAAGCTTAAGCTTTGTTTTATGGAATGACTAGAACTGGGAGAAGAGTAAATGTAATATGTTGCATTTGTAAGTACTATGCAAAAGAAAAGCAAGCAGAAATGTGAATGTAATATGCTGCATTTCTGTGTTACATAAAGGAAAAGTGAGTAGAAAAAGACCATGTGAATGTAGCACATTGCATTTCTATATGTTACATAAAAGAAAATCATATTCAGGAAACCATATGAATGTGATGTGTTGCATTTGTATTTTAATCATATAAAAAAGTATATGAATTGTATGTTTAGCGAGTAGAGAAGAACTGCTGTGAATTTATGTATCCCACTCCACCCCTTGACTGTCACGTACATCACTTCATATTCTCTGCACTACGGTAGTGGGGGAAACTACGTCATTCCAGAGGACTGTCATGTGTTACGTGTACTGAGTTTGGTGCAAGCTTGCTGGGAGGGGAAATGTGAAATGAGGTGGTCTAGCTATAGAGGAAACACCTTATTGGGGTACCCCAAAAAAGCTACTGTGACTTTTATGTCCCATTATGACATGGTGTGGTTATATTTGGTGATATTCCATCTGTTAGGTTGCATTATTAGTGCCAACTGTTCGTAAAATATAACCATAGTAAGGCTACTGCCATAGTTGGTGTTACTGCATCTGTTATGTTGCCAAAGAAGACCTTGTTTTTGAATGCGTTGCAAAGGCCAATGATAGATTTTAAAATAAGATTCTGTTTAAATCCTGTACTAATTAATCTGTGGATGCCATGTTTGCGTGACTTTGTCTTGTATTGTTTTAGAGCATTATATGCTGTTATAGTCACTGTTCTTATTTTTTGTTCACTGCAAAGTAGTCCATTAAATATATGTTATGATTGAGAGGTAGAATCGCAACTGAAAAATCTAATGCCACAACTGGGATTTGAACCACAGACCCTCGCTTTACCAGGTGGTTGCTCTAACCATTAAGCTAGTGTGACAACCTGTCAGAATGACATTGAGTTCTCCAACCAATTCGTATTTCTCCCGATGCACCAGAAAGGCAGTCTCACATCAGAGACAATTACCCCAATGGTGACTCACTATCATAAGTATTTTATCTCCCAGGATTAAATAATCGTTAGATGGTAATTATTATTTATTTATGCCAACAAACCTACTGTTGGTGTTTCTGAACACACATGCCATGTGTGGGCAATGTTTGAGAGGTAATATCGAAATTGAAAAATTCAATGCCACAACTGGGATTTGAATCACAGATATAGTTTCAAACGATGATAATACTTGAACATTGTTACCACATGAACCTACTCACTTCCAGCAAACCTTGTTCTGCAATAACACTTTTGGATAAAATCACTTCCGAGTGCTTAACATTATAACATATTATTTATTGATGCCAACAAACTTACCAATGGTGGTTTTAAACACACAAGCAGTGTGTGGGCAATATTTGAGAGGTAGATATTTGAGGTTAGAAATGCTTTTATTACTATGTTGGCAGTACTGCATTTTGGAGTACTGTCGTCTGCAGCTTAGTGTAATGTCGGACATGTTAAGCCCTTGGGAACTGCCAATAAGCTGTGTTCGCCAAACCAGGGACCATCCAGTTTCTCGATTACCCTAAATAGTTGATATTGGGCTCTCGGAAAAATTGAGGTGAATGCCCCATAGCCTTTGGGGGAGGGGTGCCTACAACCCAATACAGTACGATGGTGGGAAAGACTTATGTTAGGGACTCCAGAGTATGTACATAGCAATGCTGAGTTAATAAGGAGTTGTTGGAGATCATTGGGTTTTAGCTAGGTACACTGATGTTTCAGGTATGCACTTTCCACTCACTTCACAGTTGCAGCCTTCACTGCTTCCTCTGCTCACAATAGACATCCCTAGGATTATGTGTTCCAGTTTAGGGCCCTCAGTATATTTCCCCATATTCGTGATTAATTACGTGCATACCTCGTGTAACAAAGGAACGACTATATATGTACATACATTGCAACTCTGGGACTATAGTCTACACAGAACAGTAACACTGTAATGTAATAATTGACACAATCACACCTGTGCTCAATAAAGTATGGGTTATTTCATAATTAAATTCAGTCATTGTGTTCCTTTAAAACTTCTGTTATGAGGAAGCTCTTAAATGAACATGTTAAGATTACATATCTGATAAAAACACTTACATGAAAAATTCTTACATTAGCAAATCCTGAGTAGGTGTAAAGCTATCTTGAGTCAACAAGTACTGGTTTAAGAACATAATGTTGCCTTCTTACAGTCGTTGGGGCCACCCACGTCCCTTTAAAGTGACTTCATTTCCTCATGCATATATCTACATACATGTATATAATTGTGACTACCATATCCAGAATGCGAACGCGACTTCTTAATAAGACACGACCCATCCACTCCACACTGACCTACTTAGCACGACTAAACGGACGAGGACTTATGCCACACATACTTCGAAAACTTTACATCGCCCTAATAAGACCACAACTGACGTATGCAGCTGTAGCCACCATGCCACTGATCATGACAGAAACAATGAACAAGATAAAATCCTTTGAGAGGAGGTGCCTCAGAACTGCCCTTAAACTTTTACCCTCTTTCAAAACAAACACACTACACAACTACACACACACAATACCCATAGATACACAAATAGCCAAACTTATGATAAGTTACATACACAATGCACACACCAGACAATACAGAAGAACTCTAATTAACACTGCACAAAAAATGAAAACAATAACACAAACAGAGAAAGACAAAAACCCTCCTCTCATAACACTAATTGACGTATACGACAAATACCAACAACAAGAAGAAGGCAGACTACAAGCGCACCTTCAACACTTTCAAAACATCTAAACACACAATAAACACAAACACATAAAACAAAAAAGCACACACACACCTAACACATAAACAAACAAGAACAATTAACAAAAAGTTACCGATGAGCTGTTGCAGTAGACATACAAACTCGACAAAAATACAGCAAGAAAACAGTTTCTTCTTGGGTAGAGCACAGGCCACGCAGCTAGGGATGACCAAACACACCATTCCATCCAACACACAACCACAACACCAACACACATACACGCACACGCCACTGAAATCCGCCCCACGACCATTAAAAAACCATAAACACTAGGCTGGGTGTTAAGGGGTGCCCCTGAACAGCCAGGGAATGTTGCCAAACATGCCCGAATAACATTTTCATTCATTCATTCCAGAATGCGAATTATCAATTACGTGTATTATTACAACTTGTGCAATATGTTACATGTGCGTGAAAAGCAATGTGAAGAGTTTTAGCAAAGGTAAGCAGTCTTAACCAATAAACGAAAGTGTTGATAGCAGAAAATGAAGCTTCATAAAATAAACATTATTTAGATTATATTAGGAATAACTTAGTGCTCTCTCGCACACCCCGTGACGTATGGATTAGGCACACGCATGTCGGCCAGGTGCAAATAACCTAGTGTTACCCATGAAACTTATTTAACACCATAGTTTCAACTCACGCATGTGATTCTCCAAGGATTTAAAAATAGGAACGTAAGTTTCATTAAATTAAAAGTACTTATGCATCATACCTGTGAACATACTAGACTTGTATATAGTCCGAAATTGGGTTCTAGCATGCTTGAGAAACTCGGACGCCAAGTCTCCAGCCAGTTATTTTGCACAAGAAAGCAATCCCTCGCCAGGGCTATGTTGATTACACATCCATGTTCGACACATTGGATAATATATAGTATTGATCAAAACCCTATTTTCGTCACAAATACTTACGTTAGGGAATGTTGGGTGCCTTGATGAATAACACCAATACATTATTATTGTTTTAAGATCATTAAAATGCCTTCTGAAACTCTTAAAAACACGCAAATAACCTTTTTTCTAACCTCGTTAGAAAGCAGACGACGAACTGGCAGAGTTCGGTGCACAGGTTCGGTGTAAGTTGTGAACTTAACATTCTAGTATTACTGCTGTTGCGTTACATAGTACTATTTGTGTTCATAAATGCTACTGAAGGAAACTATAATATATCAGTATTTCAATTCTCTGCACACATGAAGAAAGTACTGTATTCTTACTACATCGTCCAATATTAAGGTTAGAATGACATTTATTTATGGCAGGCAATGAAAACTTAACGTGTTACTCAAATGGTAATAAGAAAGTGCAGTGTGCGAATCAGACTTTCTGAGGAGAGATGGGGAAACTTAAGTTTGTGTTATATTTATGTCAATAATGGTAGTAATGCCAGTGGTAGTAGCATTGGTGTATTATATACATACATACATAAAATGTAGCAGCGGCGGCGTCAGCAATACGATATGCATTTTACTGTCTTTAAGAGCATCGTGATTTTGTATTTCTGAGCCGTATAGCTCTTCCGAAACTATTTGATGAAAGTCAGAGGCGATGTGTTTTCCATTTTTTAAAATTTAGTTTTGCCGATACATCCCCGATTAATTCTTTAACACATGTCACTTCCAATGCTGCAGCTTTTACCTGAGAAGCTGTAATATTTATATTACCCTCTTGAAGTTGAAACTTGAGATTTGAACTGGAAGACATCATTAACAGTACTTTCTGTAACTTTTTGCGCTCTTGTCACAAATTTACCCATACTGACGAACAACAGAACAGTGAGCTGCAAGAAACTGAACTGAATACTGCAAGCTGCAATTGTCCTTGCTGGAATTGTGACTGAATGCCAACCCAACTAATGTACCTGAGAATTGTTTATTCTTTAGCTTACTTGCGATGTGATACTTTTGCTCACTCACAGCTCGCTCTCATACCAGATACAGTGTGCATCAAAAGTGTCCTGTGCCTTGTATTTTCAAAGAGCAATAATAGTAGGTACTTACAGTAAAAAGAAAAAAATACTTCCCTAACAGGGAAGAAATTCTTCTTTGATGAGCCGGGGAAATTATTTAATGAGAGGGGGACATCCGACCTCCCCCCATTCCAAACCTGAGAATGAGGGCAACACTGATCATTCTACATCCACATGATAACCTCATGGTTCACCTCCCCTCTAAGCCAGTCAGTAACTCCACCCCTGCTTCCTATCATACCACATGACTGTCTTCAACCTGGTACCCAAAATCCATTGCTCCACCACTGCTTCATTAAATATTTTTAATTTATGTGTTTCAAAGAAAAAAGGAGAATTTGCACGTTAGACAAATCCATGTTCATTTTAAAGGAAGTAAAGTCGGTCTCTGCAGTTCTAATTACTACTGTCATACAACATAATTAACATGTCAGTATTTGGTACAAATACAACACTAATATTTATTTGAAAGGATAGGGACAGAGAAAGGATAACTTGCATGTTATATCAATACATGTATGTTTGTTTATTTTAAAGGAACTAATTCACAACATTGTGCACAAAGTGATACATTTCTTATTATTTGACTGTTGTCACAATTATCCATAAATTTATTAGTTATGTATTTTAAAGGATTGGGATAAGAAAAAGGATAATTTGCACATGGCATAAATACATGTTAATGTTGTTAATGCAGCCTTTAACTTCTAAGGTCTAGTTGGCAGATTGTTATCTTTGGAACAATTGCTCAGCACTTGCTTAGGATGTGTTAATCTTTGGGTGTATATTACACTAAATTCACACAAACATTCATACTTCCAGGCTCTAGGCAGGCTGGGAAGTAATACTGGCTAAATAAACTGGTCATCTTGCTGCAGACATGCGCCTATCATGGCAGATTCCACGCTATGTCAGACAGGCAGTTTTGTCTATCTTCCTTTCAGTTTTGTGGTAAGAAAAACTGCTGAAATTGCCAGAGTGAACAGCTTTTGGCCTTTTGAATAACAAAAATTTTTACATTTCTGGTTAGATACTCTAGCATGAGGTATTTCGTTTTGGGTATGTGGGTATGCATTCTTGCATAATTCACTATCACCACCTAATTTACTTGAAAGTAAACATGGATAACCTTCACATCACTACAATGCTTGACATTTTGAACAATGATTGCCTCACTGCAGAACAGAATCTCCTTGGCGCATAATTATGGTAGTATTTATCATCATCAGCACCACCACTACCATCATCAGCAGCAGCAGCACCACCACCACCATCATCATCATCACCATCATCGTCAGCAGCAGTAGCACCACCACCACCATCACCACAGCAGCAGCACCACCACCACCATCATCATCATCATCATCATCATAATCATCATCATCATCATCATCACAATCACCAGGATTATAATAATAATAATAATAATAATAATAATAATAATAATAATAATAATAATAATTATTATTATTATTATTATTATTATTATTATTATTATTATTATTATTATTATTATTATTATTATTATTATTATTATTATTATTATTATTATTATTATTATTATTATTATTATTATTATTATTATTATTATTATTATTATTATTATTATTATTGTTATTATTATTAATATTATTATTATTAATATTATTATTATTATTATTATTATTATTATTATTATTATTATTATTATTATTATTATTATTATTCACATGCAGCACACCTCTTTACTGCCTTGTAGTTGTTATTTGATGTATTCATTACAATTGCAATTATTGTTTATTGTAATCCATTTCATTACTGTTCTGCTCCTCTTTTACTTTCGCTAGTGATAAGTAGGGGAAGTGTTGTATTCCACCCAAAAATTCAATGTCTAGATTTCACCGGAAATATATGTTTTGAGAGCCCCTGAATGCAAAAAAAAAAGCATTTTTAGAAAAAGGTCTGTGTGTGTGTGTCTGTGGACAGCATAACTCAAAAACAAAAAGTCGGTTAAAAATGAAGTTGGTATTTAAGTTTAATGTCTTTCAAGGATGCAACACGAAGATTTTGAAGAAAATAGCCCCACATTAAACTACCCTTTACATGCAAAATTTTTTAAAAATTTGTTTTTCTTGAAAATAGCTCTAACAATTTTGATTAAAATATCATATGTTTGAGATATTTTTATGACAAATGAAATGTATATTTTGAATTTAGTAGCTATAGCCCCTGTAGTTGTATTTGCTCTGGATGACTTTTGCATAACTGGTAACCCATTAGAGATAGACCATATCATACTACACGAAGAATGTAGATCTTGCTAAAATACACAATTCATGTCCAAGGAAAGTTTCTTGTAGGGTGAACCATTTTGAAGATATTCCTTGTTATGTGTGTGAGTTTTGGAAAACTTAAATCTTTGGTGAAATGGAACATCATTGTTCATTTTTTTATATGTGAAGTGTGCAAAGAGAACGGAATCTCAAAGCTTTAAAAGATTTGACTATTGCACTAAGCCTACTGTATTTTAATATTCCCCTTGCACCTACAAATAAATAGCAATAAGATAATTTGTACAGAAGTTTACCTCAACTAAGACAAAGAAGATATAGCAATAGGAGTTGGTAAGAATGGTTAGTACAAGAGTAGAGAAAGTCATATGAGTGCAACACATGAGATATTTTTTTACTGTAGTGTAAAACGTTTCCGAAGTACCAAATCCTTCAGGTTTCCTATTTCTCCAGCATTACTTCTGCTGTACAGTTGGTACCTAACTTTGCATATTAACACTGTCTGCTATGGCAGGTGCAAGTGTGCAGTAAGATTATCCAGAAGTTATTTAATAAGAATAGTATAGTTACTAGTTTAGTTTGCTTTCTTTAACATTTATGCTCTTTATGTGAAGGACACTTCCACACTACACTGTCCAGAAGATTAACAGATGAATCTCCTCATAATTCTTACACATCCCATAACATCACAGTAGAGAGAATTTCTGGCCGGTATTCCATTTGTCTGAAGGAATATAATTGCCTTTCCAGTTGTATTGAACTGGCCTGTTACCTCGAAAATGTCCACACCACAAAGGCAGGCTATGAGCAGCATGACTAGGTGCTGTGGTATTTAAATTTTACTCTAGATTATATTACATCTTATGTGTATATGAACAGTATGATGGGGTGTTGTGGTATTGAAATTTAACCCTAAACTATCTTACAGTATCTTAAGTGTATCTCAACAGCATTAATGGTTCCTGTGATATTAAAATCCACCCCAAGGTTAGGTTACTAGTAGGTTAGTCTGTGTGTGTTCATATTATATGAAAGGGATGACTGGGTACTGTGGTGTTGAAATTTAGCCAGCAGTACGTATGGACAGAGTTAGGTAATCTGGTCTCATGGATTATTGCACCGTAACATTGTGATTTCTTCTCCTCATGCACAGCAATGTAAGGATGACTACCTTGGTTGACATTCTGCCATGAGTTTGATATAATAAAAAGTGCACAAAGGGTGGGTTGGTGATATCCAAGCTCTGCAAGTGCTCATATCTACTAAAACTCTAATTTGGCTATTTTACTTGTTTTCATGTGTTCAGTACATACTTTTCAAGGATACTGAACATATCAGCTCTTCTAAAGTGTTCTTGTTAGCTAATGCTGGATTTCTGACAATGAAGTCATTAATCCTCTTGCTCTCCATATTTTTCACTGACAGATGGGACACTAGAAGTGGCCGGGCATATTTGAAGGTGGTCTCGATCCATTTCCTCTTGCAGATCACATAGAGGACAGAGCGGTGGAGAATATATCCCACTTCTGTTTAAATGTTTTGCCAGACAATCATGTCCTGTAATCAACCTGAAGATTGCAACTGCTGTTTTTCGAGGATACTCAGGAATTACTGTTTGAATGTTTGGTAGTTCCCATCTTTTATTCTTTGATTTTTCATAGTAATATTTTGCAATAATTTTTTTGAATTCAGAGTTGACTAATCTTTTAGCTGCATAAAATGGTAGATTAACTATAGATTTTTGTACACTGCTGGTACCCTTTTTTGCAAGAAAATCAGCTTTTGACCACTCAGTCCACAGTGAGCTGGTATCCATTGGAAGATGAGGTGTTTTTGAAGTGCTGTTAGATGGGTAAGGATTTTCCAACATTCTATAATTGTTTGGTTTTTTGGTGACAACTTGGAAGTAATTGCTATAATTGCTGCCCTGGAATCTGAGAGAATAACTGCTTGCTGAAAATGTGAAATTCTGTACAAAAGATTTTGTAGGGCCATTCGAATAGCTTCAATTTCTCCATCAAAGTTAGCAGTTCCATAACTTAAAGATTTGTAACAGGAAAAGAGGTGACATGTGACTCCAGCACCTACTCCATCTTGGTTTGATATCAATGATCCATCAGTATAAATATAGAGCCATTCGTGTTCTGGAAATCTAGTTTGGATTGTCTCTAATGCCAATAATTTTAGAATACTAGTTGGGGTATCACGTTTCTTAACTTCTTCTGTCAGGTGTAAATAACATGTGATGTCTAATGTATGTGTCGGATTGACTTTAGATATGAAGTTTTCCTTTGAATTAGAAAGGTGTACATTCTTCTTGATGTCTTGAATTGTGGAAAGAAAGCTCTCCTGAGTCTTTATTGTAGGTGTAAAATTTCTCTTGTGCCATGTATTGAATGGGAGTCTGATCATCTTTTTGTGTTGAATAAGAGCCGCTTTTTCTATTTCATATTGAATGGGATATTGGTTGGTTAGTATTTCCATAGCTGCTATTGGTGTGGCTCAGACTTTAGTTTTGAAAGATTTTTTTTTTTTTTTTTTTTTTTTTTTTTTTTGTGTGTGTGTGTGTTTGCTGTTACAAGAACTTTGCTGCAGTAAGTAAATAATGGCTTTATATATACATTGTATGTTGTGTTAAGAGTTGCTCTGGAGCATCCCCACTTCATTCCTGTTAGACATTTTAACACTAAAAGGCACCTCTCTGCTCTTTATATTACATTTTCTATTTGTTTGGTCCATGTAAGTTTGGTATCAAATGTAACTCCTAAATACTTTGCTTCCTTTGTTTCTGGTAATTGTTGACCCTCAAAATTTAGTTTTATTTTTAGTGGTTTTTTTCTTAGTGTAAAGATTTGGTAGTTTGATTTTGTTGTATTAACAGTCATTAAATTTTCTTTGGTCCACCTTTGTAAGTTGGTTAAGGATTGTTTCATGGTTTTTTCTAGTTCTGTACTTTTGCTTTTTGGTTTTGAAGCCCACATTACTAAGTCATCAGCAAATAGTGCACACTTCACACCTGATTCTTGTATTTGTTGTGGCAGATCGTTAATAAATATATTAAAAAGTTTGAGAGGTAGAACCGGAACTCAAAAATTCAATGCCACAACTGTGATTTGAACCACAGATCTTCCACTTACCAGGCGGCTGCTCTAACCAAGTGAGCTATTGTGACAAACTGCCAGAATGTCATTAAATTCTCAAACCAGTTCGTATTTCCCCTGGTAAACCACAAAGGCAGTCTCACATCAGAGACAAATTACCTCAATGGTGACTTACTATTGTAAGTACTTTATATCCCAAGATTAAATAACCTTCAGATGGTAATTATGATTTATTTATGCCAAGAAACTTACTGTTGGTGCTTTTAAACACACAAGCCGTGTGTGGGCAAAGTTTGAGAGGTAGAACCGGAACTTAAAAATTCAATGCCACAACTGAATTGAACCACAGACCTTCCGCTTACCGGGCGAACGCTCTAACCATAATAATAATAATAATAATAATAATAATAATAATAATAATAATAATAATAATAATAATGATAATGATAATGGTGGTGGTGGTGGTGGCGGTGATGATAATGATGATGATGATAAGTGTTGTGCTGAGCACTGCGCTTTGTGGTAAGCCACGGTGTACTTGTGTACTTTAGATATATTTCAGGCATATCTGGTTGCAATGAAGTGTTGTGTTAGGAAATAACATAGCCATGAAAACATTGGACCTTGTATCCCTATTTTTTTTACTTTCTTTAGTAGGTTTGTTCTGCATATAGAATCATATGCACTTTGGAAATCGATAAAAACTGATAAATTATCTTCTTTTCTATTGAAGGAGTCTTTGATTTCTTGACTGAGAAGTAACACTTGTTCATTTGTAGAGTGGAACTCTCTGAATCCAGCTCCTAAAGTGTTGTACTTATTATTTTAACCCCAATTACCATCAACTATATAGATGCAAAATTCATCGAAATATTTCATGTTACTAATAAGGTGTATTTTTTTCCACAGACTTGTTACTGAAGTTTAAGAACAGAATACTTCAAGTGCTGCAACTATAGTAAAATGGATGTCAAAGTAGAAGTCAAAGACAGGTCTTGTTTCCTGGACTTTCATTCAGAGAATGAGAAAGAGTTTTTTACCAAAGATGTAAAGAAAGTTAAGACTGAAACTGTTATAAGTGGCAGTGATTGTCATATACATATCAAAACAGAAGTTGAAGAAGAGGCTGAGGTTTCCAAACTTTGTTCACTGGATCAGAGAAAATTCTCTTCAGAAGATCCTGTAATGGGATATAGTAAAAGTGAAATTGATACCAAAATAGAAATAAAGGAAGAACAACGGTGGTTGCAAACAAGTTCAACATGTAGTTATGACGTTAAGGTAAGCTTTGCAATATATACAGTAAATAATATATTCGTTGTACACAGGAAAACTACCTCTTTATGTGAGGCCAACATTTAGAAATTTCTGTGTGGCATATGACATGTAAAATAATAAAAGTTTATTTAATTTAGTTTTGAATTGTTTATTATTCAGTGATTTTATTTACTGTGGTAATTTATTTTATAGACAAATTCCTCTATGGGCAATGTTTTAAGGCTTTTGTTAATCCTATGGGAGGTTAAATGCAAATTATTTGCTATTCTGGCATTGTGCAAATGCAAATCAGAATTTGTTTTAAACGATCTTGCATTCTGGTGGACAAAGCGCCCTGCATCTAGATATACACAGAAGCAACAGGTAGTACTTTTAATTCTTAAAAGATGCCCTTAGTGCGGGTTCGAACATCTCCACCATTTTTGTCCTAATTTGCAAAAATGCCTTAGTGAGTTATATATTCTGATTTAACTTTCCTATAACCAGTTCTGCATTCTGTAAGTCAAACAACCTATCTAAATTCTTTCTCCATTGCTTGGTTTTACTAGGCCCAATTACATTGAAAGGTCAAATGTTTATTCCCTGCATCTATTATCATAATTCAGTTTGTAGACAAATATGGTGCTTTAAGAGATAAGTATGTTATACAGGAGATTTAACTTATACTGTATACATGATTTTGTGAAACTGTATGTTTGAATTCTTCTGTTATAGGATGAAGACTTCCCTCCAGTAACATCTTCAGGGTAAGGTTTGTCTCTTGGTTAAAGTTTCACTGAGAAGCCTCATGCTTCTTATGTGATATTTTCTTACAATTCTTATATAACTCTTACATTGAAACAGACATCTCCGTTTTCATAAACTGGTACAAATGAGAATATATTTTCCAATTTTTATTAAAACACCTTTCATCTGCTTTTTGTTTTCTCTGTGTTACTTTTTGAAACTTGTTGGCAAAGTAATATGTGTAACAAAAGCTCCATTATGGTTCTTCTGCTATTCCTTTATTTTCTCTGTTTCCTTTATGTGTATTTCTTTTTTAAATGGTTTTTGGGATGGGGTTTTAACTATTTTTTCTGATTTCACTTTTTCAGAATTGATTTTTACATAGTACAACCTACATAATAAATGTATATCTTATTAAAACACATGGTTTATGTCAGCTAATGCATTTTTGGTATAACTAGTCATCTGTGAGATACTTCCTGTTGGTTTCAGTTTTCCAATAGGTATGCTTTTCTAAAATGCATAGTTAAATTTCTTTTATTTCTGTTCATGTAGAGAAAACAAACTTTCAAAGCTATCACGTAGTAAACAGCTCTTAAAATATTTGAGTATCATGCCTAGTAAATGCTGCTATTCCAATTGTACCTACATATAAAGAAATGTGTCATAAAACCATTTTTGCAATTGTTCATGGCCATTAGCATGACAGATATAGAAGAATTAGGATTTTTAACAATAGTTTGTACAAGCATGAATAAAGAAAATCATGTGAGTGTAATACATCTCATTTCTATTTACTGAACTAGTGAAAAGGTACAGCAATAGTTAATCACTTTTGTACATAGTGTTCTGATTTCAAACTACACTTTCTCCAGTGAATTGGCATATTCTTATTTGTTCCTTGAAGAAAGAATATTAAGTAATTATTATTTATTTATGCCAACAAACTTACTGTTGGTGTTTTTAAACACACAAGCCGTGTGTGGCCAAAGTTTAAGAGGTAGAACTGTTGTTGGCATAAATAAATAATAATTACCATGTGAAGGTTATTTCATCCTGGGATATAAAGTACTTGCAATAGTAAGTCACCATTGGGGTAATTGTCTTTGATGTGAGACTGCCTTTGTGGTTTACCAGGAGATATATGAACTGACTTGAGAATTTAATGCCATTCTGGCAGTTTGTCACAATAGCTCAGTGGTTAGAGCGTCTGCCCGGCAAGCGGAAGGTCTGTGGTTCAAATCCCAGTTGTAGCATTGAATTTTTAAGTTCCAGTTCTACCTCTTAAACTTTGCCCACACACGGCTTGTGTGTTTAAAAACACCAACAGTAAGTTTGTTGGCATAAATAAATAATAATTACCATGTGAAGGTTATTTCATCCTGGGATATAAAGTACTTGCAATAGTAAGTCACCATTGGGGTAATTGTCTTTGATGTGAGACTGCCTTTGTGGTTTACCAGGGGAAATATGAACTGGCTTGAGGATTTAATGCCATTCTGGCAGTTTGTCACAATAGCTCAGTGGTTAGAGCGTCTGCCCGGCAAGCGGAAGGTCTGTGGTTCAAATCCCAGTTGTAGCATTGAATTTTTAAGTTCCAGTTCTACCTCTTAAACTTTGCCCACACACGGCTTGTGTGTTTAAAAACACCAACAGTAAGTTTGTTGGCATAAATAAATAATAATTACCATGTGAAGGTTATTTCATCCTGGGATATAAAGTACTTGCAGTAGTAAGTCACCATTGGGGTAATTGTCTTTGATGTGAGACTGCCTTTGTGGTTTACCAGGAGAAATATGAACTGGCTTGAGAATTTAATGCCATTCTGGCAGTTTGTCACAATAGCTCAGTGGTTAGAGCGTCTGCCCGGCAAGCGGAAGGTCTGTGGTTCAAATCCCAGTTGTAGCATTGAATTTTTAAGTTCCGGTTCTACCTCTTAAACTTTGCCCACACACGGCTTGTGTGTTTAAAAACACCAACAGTAAGTTTGTTGGCATAAATAAATAATAATTACCATGTGAAGGTTATTTCATCCTGGGATATAAAGTACTTGCAATAGTAAGTCACCATTGGGGTAACTGTCTTTGATGTGAGACTGCCTTTGTGGTTTACCAGGGGAAATATGAACTGGCTTGAGGATTTAATGCCATTCTGGCAGTTTGTCACAATAGCTCAGTGGTTAGAGCGTCTGCCCGGCAAGCGGAAGGTCTGTGGTTCAAATCCCAGTTGCAGCATTGAATTTTTAAGTTCCAGTTCTACCTCTTAAAGTTTGCCCACACACGGCTTGTGTGTTTAAAAACACCAACAGTAAGTTTGTTGGCATAAATAAATAATAATTACCATGTGAAGGTTATTTCATCCTAGGATATAAAGTACTTGCAATAGTAAGTCACCATTGGGGCAATTGTCTTTGATGTGAGACTGCCTTTGTGGTTTACCAGGAGAAATATGAACTGGCTTGAGAATTTAATGCCATTCTGGCAGTTTGTCACAATAGCTCAGTGGTTAGAGCGTCTGCCCGGCAAGCGGAAGGTCTGTGGTTCAAATCCCAGTTGTAGCATTGAATTTTTAAGTTCCAGTTCTACCTCTTAAACTTTGCCCACACACGGCTTGTGTGTTTAAAAACACCAACAGTAAGTTTGTTGGCATAAATAAATAATAATTACCATGTGAAGGTTATTTCATCCTAGGATATAAAGTACTTGCAATAGTAAGTCACCATTGGGGTAATTGTCTTTGATGTGAGACTGCCTTTGTGGTTTACCAGGAGAAATATGAACTGGCTTGAGAATTTAAGGCCATTCTGGCAGTTTGTCACAATAGCTCAGTGGTTAGAGCGTCTGCCCGGCAAGCGGAAGGTCTGTGGTTCAAATCCCAGTTGTAGCATTGAATTTTTAAGTTCCAGTTCTACCTCTTAAACTTTGCCCACACACGGCTTGTGTGTTTAAAAACACCAACAGTAAGTTTGTTGGCATAAATAAATAATAATTACCATGTGAAGGTTATTTCATCCTGGGATATAAAGTACTTGCAATAGTAAGTCACCATTGGGGTAATTGTCTTTGATGTGAGACTGCCTTTGTGGTTTACCAGGAGAAATATGAACTGGCTTGAGAATTTAATGCCATTCTGGCAGTTTGTCACAATAGTTCAGTGGTTAGAGCGTCTGCCCGGCAAGCGGAAGGTCTGTGGTTCAAATCCCAGTTGTAGCATTGAATTTTTAAGTTCCAGTTCTACCTCTTAAACTTTGCCCACACACGGCTTGTGTGTTTAAAAACACCAACAGTAAGTTTGTTGGCATAAATAAATAATAATTACCATGTGAAGGTTATTTCATCCTGGGATATAAAGTACTTGCAATAGTAAGTCACCATTGGGGTAATTGTCTTTGATGTGAGACTGCCTTTGTGGTTTACCAGGAGAAATATGAACTGACTTGAGAATTTAATGCCATTCTGGCAGTTTGTCACAATAGCTCCGTGGTTAGAGCGTCTGCCCGGCAAGCCGAAGGTCTGTGGTTCAAATCCCAGTTGTAGCATTGAATTTTTAAGTTCCAGTTCTACCTCTTAAGAATATTAAGCTTTATTGCTCCAAAGATTTTTAACTTCTATTGTTATCATATTTGTTGCCTTTGTATATTCTCTTCTATTCCTTACTACTTTCTCAAAGCCTCTCTTGTTTCTCTCCTCTAGTCTCCATACATTCCCCTTTATATCCGGTTTTAGACTTTTCCTTATCTCATTTCACTAGCACGTGGTTTCTTTTGGTTTATACACAATCTTATAATGTCCTTGGTTTCTCTTTTCATGCATCTATTCCACTATATTATAACACTTTGTTACTGCCCTTTTCCCATCTGTCCTTCCCATTTCTATCATTCCAATCCTTTCTGTGCTGATTTTGTTAGTCCTAGTACTTTGTTGCCGAACATTCTAGAAGCTCTTTCTTTTGTTGCTTGCTGCTGTTATCTCCCAAATTTATATTGCATGTGTCATCCTTGATTCCACTATTGCTTCAGAAGTCCTCTGTAGCCATTTACTGTCATTTCTGGTACTTTGTAATTATTTACCCTTGACCCAATCATAACTGCCATCCCTTCCAATAGTGATTTTTTACTGTATGCTTCTCGTACACCAGTGCTGCTCAGTCAGACTCCTAAGTAATCAAACTCTCTCACTGTCTGTAATCTCTTATTTAAATGCCATTGCTCATGTTTCCCAAATTAATTTGCCTTCTTGTCTACTAATTTTTTTATTTCTCTATGCATATTGGTGCTGTTTTTATGTATTACGATGTTGATGGTGATGTTGAAGAGCTTTTGACTCTTATGTTATCTCGGGTCGTGGTACTGGATGGAATGAACATACACTCGGGTTTAACTTTAGTGAAACATTTTATTTGCACCTTCTTGTTCACAGTATTTAAATCGTATTACAGTAGTATTTTATTTCAGTGGATCGAGTTCCCTAGCATCGCCAGGATTTAATGTCTAAAAATTTAGCGATATTTCGCTAAAAGTGTTTTCTATCACTTTACACTTCGTCTATTTTACGTCCTTTTATTTACTTGCGCACTTTGTATTAACTAACTTATTAAAGTTAGCTGATGTTTCACTTATTTTACACAAATTAACGGCCTTTAAACACTTAGTAAATTTACTTTCACTATTTTATAACAGGCACACATAAAAATACGTCCATCTTCACCAAACACATAGACGCTAATGACTAGACAATCGGCGACACATTACACTTCCTTTAGTGTTGTTGTTAGCTAATGCTGGATTTCTGACAATGAAGTCATTAATCCTCTTGCTCTCCAATATTTTTCACTGATGATATGAAGAGAGCAATAGCAGTAATAGTAGTGTACATCCGCATATGCGTTCATCAAATAGTTCCCACATTGTTAGGGAAGCGATCCTTAGCCATTTTCCCTTCACTTTCAATATTGAACACATATAATTATTTTATTTATACATATATATTAAAATTAAATATGGAAATATTTATGACGTCTTTAAACAAACTTAATTGTTTGTAACAATGAACACTAGTAACACGTTTTCGTCATTTAACCAACTCATACCAACATCAAAAACAAATTACACGCATAACAAATATTCACATAAACGATTTTCTTTTGGGGTCTTTTAAAATTCTGTCTCAATATATACATATTATATTATATTTATTTCTCATAATCTGCAAAATCTGTTGATGGCTTTTCATAGACCTATTACTGTTTTTGCCCCCACCACTAGATCTTCTGCATATAGTAAACCAGGTATTGCCTTGTTCATTATGTTCTTTGACATTTTCTGTAACTTCTATAAATATGCTGAATTAAATGGTCCTGAGTTTACACTTCTGTCTCTCTCTCTCTGCTGCTATTTTAGTGCAGTATAGGAAATGCTTGTTATAAATAAAGTAAATTGTATGTGTTTCTCTTGGTTATGTTTACAAAACTCAGTATTTTTATTTAGCTATGTAAAATACTTTTGGAGAAAAAAATTATTGAATATATTGATGGCCACGTTTTCTCAAATTATTAATAATTTTCAAAATC
Organism: Tenodera sinensis; assembly: GCA_030765045.1. Taxonomy (NCBI): domain Eukaryota; kingdom Metazoa; phylum Arthropoda; class Insecta; order Mantodea; family Mantidae; genus Tenodera; species Tenodera sinensis. The sequence continues at coordinate 53,002,185 of CM060974.1, read as the reverse complement.
AAAACTCAGTAACAATTAAACTGTTCTATCTAAAGCATTTAAAATAACATGTTTTATGAAGGAACTATTTATGAATATGTGTGCAAAATTTCAAAGAAATCTATGAAGAATAGCACTAAAAGAAGCATTTTGAACCTTAAAATATGAAAAAATATATATATATAAAAAAAAAATAGAAAGCAAAGAAAAATGACTTTAAAGTTTTAAGTGCATCACAACATACATTTACTGCTTTAGAACTCCCTTGGAGCATACAAAGCTCTTCAAATAGCTGCTAAGCTTCTTATTCTTTAAGTTTTGCTCTTCTTAATTGTTTTTAGCTAATTTGAATGTATTTAGTGTATTTAGTGCTCTCAGCTTTAATCTTCACTCGTCCCTAACATTAGTAATTATTTTATGGATTGGACTTACTTTACCAGCTGTGACCTTTTTCTTTACATAGAGAGTAGCCTCACAACCCCATATTGAATGTGATAATAGCTGAAGTCCTTGCAATTTGCAATCTAATTTTCGAAACAAAAATTCTAAACTAAAATTCAGAAAAACACAACCACGTGATTAACACATATACACACACAAATATTTTAGCATACTTTAGCTCTGTTTTACATATATTCACTATCAAGGAATCTCACCACCTGATTTAAACCTCAAAATTCTACACGATTTTGCTCCAATGGGGTAATTAATGCATTTTGGGAATCATGCCCACCCACACATGGGCATTTAAATCATGATGCAGCGGCCCTTTAAATCATGATATGGTGTACATGACAGTAGATTCCAAAAGTACCAAGCACAAACATCATTTTGAGGCAAAAATCGAAAAATAGGATTTTTTGATCATTTTGGCCCAAACTCCAGCGATGCCTCCCCTTAAAGGAATTTAAGAAGCTGGGTCAATTCCCTGACCAACCTTAATGCAAAATTTCTGAGTTGCTTCACGTCTGAAAAAGCTGCTCGCAATGTTCCTTTCATTCTCTTAAGTAATTAATTATTTCGAAACCCTGTGTGGTTTCGAAATATTGAATTACGCATTCAAGTTGGAACAAAACCCACTTATTTTTTTGGAAATCGGCTGATCAATGAACAAAATGCCATTCAACTTATTTTGTTTGTAATGCTTCTGTGAAACACATATTACAAGCAATGTAATTACTTCCGTTCCACACACACACACGCACAAACACAAACACAGACACACACGTGCACGTGCCACATGCACACAATATGTCATTGATAAAAATTTACTCCAACAGAAATGCCAGAGAAACAATTCAAAAATTAAATTCAGATAAATTCCAAACTTAGTGCTTAACTTCAGAATCTTTCAAAGATGGACATAAAGATTTTGAAGAAAATCCTACACCTCTTACTTGCATGAAAAAGTTTGACTTGCTTTTACCAGCTCAATTTCTTTTGACAATTTTGATTACAATACTTTATGTTAAGTACATTTTCATGGTTAATGATATAATTTATGTTAACATTATGTCTGAAAAGACGAAGCACCCTTCATTTTGAATAAACAAAGTGCTATAATTTTTAAGCCATAAAAAACAATAACGATAATAGTCTAATGTGTCCCTTGAAGGGCAAAGGCCTCTTGCTAGAGGGTAGTTCTGCTTCACTAACGCAGTGAGCTACTCTGCGTCAGAATAAAACACAAAGGGTAACTAAATGTCGTTGTTTTCTAGTGCCTTGCATCTGGCAATGAAGCCATTAGCATTCGTGCTTTCCAACACTTTCGAACTGTCGTTTCTTCTGATCTTAATGCTTCACAGGTCTTCAAGTGGTCTTCATTTCTGCTGGATCGTTACACAGGACACATATTGGTGAGGCTGAGATACCTATTCTGTACAGATGACTTGCTAAGCAGTCGTGATTTGTCAATAGTCGGAAGGCTGCAACCGCTGTTTTCCTTGGTCTCTGGGGGACTATATTTGGATTGGAAAGTAGTGTAATCCATTTTTTATCTTTGGCATTTGTTTCTATTTCTTGTAGGTATGAATGAGAAAATTTTTTAATGATCAAGCGTTTTATTGAGGAATATGAGAAATTGAATTTAGACTTTTGTTTTATTGTTGTGCCTTTCTTTGCAAGTGAGTCTGCAGCTTCGTTCCCCATGACTCCACAGTGTGCTGGAATCCATTGGAGATGAACAGTCTTATTAACTTTTTGGAGTTGTGTTAACATTTTGTAGCATTCTCTAACTTTGTTGACTTCTTTGTAGTATTTGAACATATTCCCTGAATTGCAGCTTCAGAATCTGAAAGAATTACTGCCCTGTTAAATTTAAGGGAAGGTTTAATAATTGTCGGAGAGCAATGTATATAGCCTCTATTTCTCCATCATAATTTGTTGTGTCTCTGCCAACAGAATGATGAAAGGAAAAATGTGAACACACAACTCCAGCTACAGTAAGGTTTTCCCTGGAGGATCCATCAGTATATATGTGCAGCCATTCTTCTGTGGGATACCTAGTATTGATTGTTTCCAGAGCTAAGTTTTTGTATTTCTTTTGGTGTGTCTGATTTACTTACTTCCTTTATTAATTCCAAACTGAAGGTAGGTTGCAATAATTCCAATGGATTTTCTCTTATAAGTAGATTTTCTCTGGTGTTAGGAATGTTCAATTTGGATTTAATCTGTGTTACCTTATCTAGGAAACTACTATGAGTTTTAAGGATTGAAGGTGGGAGGTTCTCTTCTGTCTATTTAGAGTTTGGCAGTCGTAACATTTTCTCACGTTGGAGCAATGCTTATTCTTCTATTTTTGTTGTTATTGATGGGGTCCGTGTTAAGGCAAGCATGGCATCAACAGGTGTGGATTTAACTGCTCCAGTGATTAGGCGAAGAGCCTGATTTTGTATTTGTTCAAGTTTATTGATGTTAGCATTTGCTGCTGTTATTAAAGCTTCAGAACAGTACAAGAGGTGTGGTTTAACATACATTTTGTATGTTGTGTTAAGGACTCTCCTTGAGCAGCCCCATTTAGCACCAGCTAACCTTTTCAGGATTTGCAGTTTCTTTTCAACCTTTTCTGAGATGTTTATGTTTTTTCCAACTTAGCTTTTTGTCGAAAGTGATGCCTAAGTATTTGGCATCATCAACTGCTCTGAGTGGTTTACCATTATAATTTATGTTAATATTAACTGGTTTGTATTTTAGTGTAAATAATTCATAATTTGTTTTTTCCACATGGATGGTCATGAGGTTTTTGGAGCTCCATTCATGTACTTTGTTTAGGGCTGTTTCTACTCTGTCTTTAATTAATTCAGGTTTTTCTGGAGAGCCTGAAGTCCAAATCACTACATCGTCAGCAAATAAAGCAATTTTGGTTTCTAAAGTTTTTATTATTGATGGAAGATCATTTATATATATATATATATATATATATATATATATATATATATATATGTTAAAGAGTGTTGTGCTCAGAACAGCACCTTGTTGAAGTCCTTGGTGTGTTTGTTTATATTTGGAAATGTATGTATTATATTTTGTGGCACAAAATCTTATCCATTTAAGCATGTTACTTTTCACACCTATTGATTGTAACTTCTCAATTAATTTGTTTCTCCAGACTGAGTCATATGCTGATTTAAAATCAATGAATACTGCTAAGGTATCCTCCCTTCTATTGAAAGCTTCCTTGATGTCTTGGCTTAGTAGGAGTACATTTTCACTTGTACTATGATTCTGTCTGAAGCCGGTCTGTGAACTATTAATTAAGTTGTAATATTCTAGGAAGGTGTTTAATAAACTCTGGGTGGATCTTGTCAGGTCCTGGAGATTTTTTGTTCTGTAATTGTTCTATTGGCCGCCTCCGTAGCGCAGCTGGCAGTGCGCTTGCCTGTGGCGCGGAGGACCCGGGTTCGATCCCCGGTACCAGCATGGGGATTTTATCCCCTCTGGGAGGTCTGGCACGGGGTGCACTCAGCCTCGTTAGGTCCCGGGGGGACCAATTGAGGAGCTACTTGATGGAGAAGTAGCGGCCCCAGGTCGAGAAGACCGCATAACTGGCCGGGAGGGCTCGGGGCGCTGACCACGTCCCACCCTCCAGTACTGCACCTCACCAATGACGCCTGTAGTGGGCAGAGGTGGGGGACGCAGCGGCTGGGCGGTAGGCCTTGGCCCTTCGTGGGCTGTCGCGCGGGGTTTACATTTACAATTGTTCTATTGCTAAATCCAGCTCTGTTTCGTTAAAATCCTGAATAAAAATATCATTTCGTATATTTTTGGCTTATTAGTTTCTCTGATAGTTTTTTGGATAGCTTTATCTTGTTTTTTATATGCTTGGGGTATTCTTTGTGACTGAGCATAAAACTTGTTAAGGGATTCTGCTATTTCCCTATCTGTAGTTAAGCTTTTGTTATTATGTTTTACTGGTTCAGTTGTATTTTTTGGTAATTTTGTTTTATTAAGGAAATTGTATATTTTATTTGCATCTTTCCTATAGTCCATATGTTCTACAAAATTTGTGAAACTGACCTTCTTTGCTGTAATTAATTCTTTCTTAAAAATGGCTGCTTTTCTTCTCCAGTTTTGTACATCTTCTGGACACTTGGTTCTTTCGGCTTTGACTCTTGCTATACTTCTTTTGTGTTTTAACTTAGATAAAGATGGAGACCAAAAGTAGCTATATTTCTTTAACTTTCCTTTGGGTATATGTGTTTTGACTGCTGTCGATAATATTTCACAAATTTTTTTATTCATTTCATCTGTTGACTTGAACTCTGATTCTAACAGTATATTACACTTCCCTTCTATCTCATTTTGGAAACTGGACCAATCTGCTTTTTTAAAATTCCAAAAATTTTTAATTTTTGGTTTGTTACTTTTATTTATTAGACCTCTTATGGAGTTTATGGTGATTCTGTGACCTGAACCTGGGTCTTCTATTATTTCTCTGTTTGAATTGTCAATTATGTCAGATGACACCATCAGAAGATCAGGATTTGTACCTGAACCATTATAATGAAGGTAAGTGGGTGGATCATTTGGATTAAATATTAATTCCATTGTTGATGAGTTTAATAGGTCTTCTATGACTCTTCCTGCTGAATTTACATCTCTGTAGCCCCACCTAGGGGAGTGTGCATTAAAATCACCTATTAAAATACTTTTGGGTTCTATGGGAATAGAATTTAGATCTAGTGTATTATCTGGAGGATTGTAGATACTGTAAATTTTATAGTGGTAGGTACTTTTCCATACTTCAATTTTAACTATTTCTGATTTATCTTGTTCTTCCATTGTTTTTTGGATTTGAATAGTAGCTTTCATATTTCTTTTAATTCCTGTAAGAATACCACTTGCTATTTGACGAGCTTTTGGAAGTATATGTGTAGTGTACTGATCCATTTCAAAGTATATTTCCTGTCTTCCTTTCATAGAAATTTGAAAACAGTGTTGTTGTAATTAATTTTATTTAAAAGGTGAGTTAATTAATAACACTGAACAACACTTACAACATATTTTTCCGGGACGTGTTTCGAAGGTTCCATTATCAACTGGACAGTAAGTGGGTTTCCATGGTGCTTAATGGTGCAGATGGTGATGCTTCTACTGGTGTTTCTTCTGGTGGCAGTTCAATGAACTTACTGAAAATGTCTCTCTGAGGAATGTCAAAATGAAATACTTGGTTTCTATTTTTTAAAATAAAGATTTGTTCCCATGTGGACAGTTCCTGTTTTCTGGTTATGTGTTTAAGAAGTTTCGGTTCTAGCTTTATGTCATGATTTTTTGTCCAAAAGTGAAATGCAACCGCTGATTTTTCTCATTGTTTACTCTTAATGTTTCTAATGTGTTCCTTGGATCTAATTTCTAAATTTTTTTTGGGTTTTTCCTATGTATATTTCATTACAATCACTGCATTCAATTTGGTATATGCCAGATTTTTTGTTAGATGGAAGAGCATCTTTGATGTTTGAAAGTAGTAGGTTTTTTATGGAGTAATGGTTTACTGCTGCTAGCTCAATGTTGTATTCCTTGAACACCTTTTTAAATTTATCAAAGGCCCATGGATGATATGTGAATTTTTTTAATATCATTTTTGTTTTTGCTGCTGTGAGGGTTGTAGTTTCTTTTAATAATTTTTTCTTTTCTGCTTGTTTTACCTTTTTATCTACTAATTCTTTGGGAAAGCCGTTTTTTTGTGCTATTTCAATTATTTTGTAATATTCTGTTTTATATTCTTCTGCTGAAAGCGGGATGTTCACTAATCTATGTGTTAAACTATTGAAAATTGCTTGTTTGTGGCTTCTTGGATTGTAACTATTAGCTTTTATGTAGTTGACTGTCTGCGTTGGTTTTCTGTGAATACCGAAATTTATTCTATCCTTGTTTTTGATTAATTTTAGATCTAAAAATGGTAATTTATTATCTTTTTCTACTTCCACTGTGAAATTTATACTTTTGTCCTGTATGTTCAGAAGTTTTAATGAGTCACTGATGTGTCTTTTTGGAACTATTGCAAATATATCATCCACATATCGCTGCCAGAGTTTGAACATCCACGGGAAACCTTTTGTGATCCTTATTTCCAATGAACTCATGTAAATATCTGCTAAGAATGGCGAGAGAGGGTTGCCCATTGCTAAACCTGAAGTTTGACGGAAATACTTTGTTTGGAACTGGAAGAAATTTTGTTCTGTGCATAATTTGGTGAGTTCTATGTATTCTGCAATTTCTGACGATGACATTCCAAGTGATTTGAGCCAATTTTTGATCAGTGATGGGATCTTTTCTATTGGTATACTGGGAAATAGTGACTCTACGTCAAAGGAGACAAGGGTGTCCTCTTCTGTTAATTTGAAGTCTTTGATATGTTCTATTAGTTCATAACTGTTTCTTATGCTTAAACTTTCAAATTTAGGAAATGAATTAAATTTATTAGATAGCCATTTTGCCAGTTTGTAAGTTGGTGAATCTATGCTGCTAATTATGGGTCTCATGGTAATGTCTGGCTTGTGTATTTCTGAACATACAGGACAAAAGTATAAATTTCACAGTGGAAGTAGAAAAAGATAATAAATTACCATTTTTAGATCTAAAATTAATCAAAAACAAGGATAGAATAAATTTCGGTATTCACAGAAAACCAACGCAGACAGACAACTACATAAAAGCTAATAGTTACAATCCAGGAAGCCACAAACAAGCAATTTTCAATAGTTTAACACATAGATTGGTGAACATCCCTCTTTCAGCAGAAGAATATAAAACAGAATATTACAAATTAAGTAAAAATTGAAGCTACTAACAGTGAAGCAACAAGATTCTAAAATAAGAACAAATTAGAAACTAAAAACTTCACTTATCTTAGTATGTTGATATTCTTTTTCTATTTTTCTGGCCCAGGGGTTTCAAGCTATATCCACCTCATTCTCAAAGTCATATAAACAAAATCGTTGCCAAGCTACAATCTTTTATTTCTGTGAAAAACAATTATTCATATTCAATTTTTTATTTACCAATCTCTGAAAACAAAAATTTATAAATACAATCCATAGATGGCAATTCAAAGTTCATGACATGGTTCCTGTTTTTTAAAATAAAAGTTTTTTCCCAAACCATTAAATCTATCGGATTACTTAACTGTTTTAATAATTTAACCTTTGAATTAATTTCATGATTAAATGACCAAAAATGATCTGCCACAGCTGATTTATCAGTTTGTTTATATTTAATATTTCTAAAATGTTCTTTTATTCTGGTTTCTAGATGACGTTTAACTTTATCACAATCTGAACAGCTAAATTGATAAATGCCAGATTTTTTATAATTTGGTATTTTATCTTTTTTTTGAAAAATTAAGTAAATTTTGTATATTAAATTTATTTTGAGGGACCAAATTTATTCCATATTCTTTAAAAATCCTTGTAAATTTTTTATTAGCCCATGGATGGTAAGTAAACTTTTTAAAAATATAATTATCTTTTATTTTTTTAAGGGTTGAAACTTCTTTGACAGCTTTTTGATATTTAAATTCCCCTATCCTCTTATGTATAAAATCTGTATTAAAACCATTAATTACTGCAGTGTTAATAATATGTTTATATTCTATGTCAAATTCATCTTTATTAAGGGGTATATTTATTAATCTATAAATTAAACTATTAAAAACAGCAAATTTATGTGCAAAAGGATTAAAACTTTTATATTTTATGTAATTGTCAGTGTGAGTAGATTTTCTGTAAATATCAAATTTCAATTTATTTTTATGTCTTTTAATTTTTACGTCCAAAAATGAAAGGAATCCATTATTCTCAGTTTCCAAAGTGAATTGTATAGCTTTATCTTGTAAATTTAAAAGTTTTAAAGCATCATTTATCTGTTTATTAGGGACAACAGCAAAAATATCATCCACAGATCTATACCATATTTTAAAAATTAAAGGGAATGATTTTATAATTTGAGTTTGAAAAAAACTCATGAAAAGATTAGCAAGAAATGGCGAAAGTGGACTACCCATTGCCAAGCCAGAAGTTTGTTGAAAAAAATTACCATTAAAACTAAAGAAATTTTGATCTAAACAAAGATTTGTAAGTTTTACAAAATCATCTACTAAGTCATTATCTAATTCTAAAGAATTTAACCATTTAAAAAAAAAAATCAAAAGCTTTTTTCTAGGAATGCTAGGAAATAAAGAAACTACATCAAAAGAAACTAATTTATCATTCTCAGATAATATTAGGTTATTAATCTTTTTTACTAGTATTTATTTATTTATTTTACTAGTAAAAAAGATTAATAACCTAATATTATCTGAGAATGATAAATTAGTTTCTTTTGATGTAGTTTCTTTATTTCCTAGCATTCCTAGAAAAAAGCTTTTGATTTTTTTTTTTTAAATGGTTAAATTCTTTAGAATTAGATAATGACTTAGTAGATGATTTTGTAAAACTTACAAATCTTTGTTTAGATCAAAATTTCTTTAGTTTTAATGGTAATTTTTTTCAACAAACTTCTGGCTTGGCAATGGGTAGTCCACTTTCGCCATTTCTTGCTAATCTTTTCATGAGTTTTTTTCAAACTCAAATTATAAAATCATTCCCTTTAATTTTTAAAATATGGTATAGATCTGTGGATGATATTTTTGCTGTTGTCCCTAATAAACAGATAAATGATGCTTTAAAACTTTTAAATTTACAAGATAAAGCTATACAATTCACTTTGGAAACTGAGAATAATGGATTCCTTTCATTTTTGGACGTAAAAATTAAAAGACATAAAAATAAATTGAAATTTGATATTTACAGAAAATCTACTCACACTGACAATTACATAAAATATAAAAGTTTTAATCCTTTTGCACATAAATTTGCTGTTTTTAATAGTTTAATTTATAGATTAATAAATATACCCCTTAATAAAGATGAATTTGACATAGAATATAAACATATTATTAACACTGCAGTAATTAATGGTTTTAATACAGATTTTATACATAAGAGGATAGGGGAATTTAAATATCAAAAAGCTGTCAAAGAAGTTTCAACCCTTAAAAAAATAAAAGATAATTATATTTTTAAAAAGTTTACTTACCATCCATGGGCTAATAAAAAATTTACAAGGATTTTTAAAGAATATGGAATAAATTTGGTCCCTCAAAATAAATTTAATATACAAAATTTACTTAATTTTTCAAAAAAACATAAAATACCAAATTATAAAAAATCTGGCATTTATCAATTTAGCTGTTCAGATTGTGATAAAGTTTATATTGGTAAAACTAAACGTCATCTAGAAACCAGAATAAAAGAACATTTTAGAAATATTAAATATAAACAAACTGATAAATCAGCTGTGGCAGATCATTTTTGGTCATTTAATCATGAAATTAATTCAGAGGTTAAATTATTAAAACAGTTAAGTAATCCGATAGATTTAATGGTTTGGGAAAAAATTTTTATTTTAAAAAACAGGAACCATGTCATGAACTTTGAATTGCCATCTATGGATTGTATTTATAAATTTTTGTTTTCAGAGATTGGTAAATAAAAAATTAAATATGAATAATTGTTTTTCACAAAAATAAAAGATTGTAGCTTGGCAACGATTTTGTTTATATGACTTTGAGAATGAGCTGGATATAGCTTGAAACCCCTGGGTCAGAAAAATAGAAAAAGAATATCAACATACTAAGATAAGTGAAGTTTTTAGTTTCTAATTTGTTCTTATTTTAGAATATTACAAAATAATTGAAATAGCACAAAAAACGGCTTTCCCAAAGAATTAGTAGATAAAAAGGTAAAACAAGCTGAAAAGAAAAAATTATTAAAAGAAACTACAACTCTCACAGCCTTTGATAAATTTAAAAAAGTGTTCAAGGAATACAACATTGAGCTAGCAGCAGTAAACCATTACTCCATAAAAAACCTACTACTTTCAAACATCAAAGATGCTATTCCACCTAACAAAAAATCTGGCATATACCAAATTGAATGCAGTGATTGTAATGAAATATACATAGGAAAAACCAAAAAAAAATTTAGAAATTAGATCCAAGGAACTCGTTAGAAACATTAAGAGTAAACAATTAGAAAAATCAGCGGTTGCATTTCACTTTTGGACAAAAAAATCATGACATAAAGCTAGAACCGAAACTTCTTAAACACATAACTGGAAAACAAGAACTGTCCACATGGGAACAAATCTTAATTTTAAAAAATAGAAACCGAGTAGTTAATTTCGACATTCCTCAGAGAGACATTTTCAGTAAGTTCATTGAACCGCCACCAGAAGAAACACCAGAGTAAGCATCACCATCTGCACCATCAAGCACCATGGAAACCCAGTTATTGTCCGGTTGATAATGGAGGAAATTTACTTTCGAAACGCGTCCCGGAAAAATATGTTGTAAGTGTTGTTCAGTGTTATTAATTAACTCACCTTTTAAATTAAATTATATTTCCTGTTCTTCTGATATATTGGCTTCTTGTACTGTGAAGACATCTATATCTTGGTCTTTTAATATTTTCATTAGCTCTTGTTTTTTAGGCTGGGACATGCCTCCTGCATTCCATTGTAGAATTCTTAAAGTATTGGAATTGTGATGAAATTTGCCTAAAGATGTCCCCACCCGGAGATCCAATTGGGGGACAGTTTTAACTCCGGAAAGACTCATACTCATGTATGTGGCTTTCATGTAACTGTTTTCTTAACGGGCATCAGTTTTACAATGTGGCAGTTACATCACCCGACTTAAACCCCCATTTTGCAAGGGGGACCACACCTATCGTTGGTCAACGGGTCCATCGGACCTAGCCGGGAGGACTAAATAGGTGGTATTTAGATCCACCGACCTTCCCCTCATGTGCCTCTGAAGGACGCTGTTGTGCTGTGATAGGCCAGCACATATGTAAATGACATTTCCTCCATTTTAGATGAAACAGTTATACCGCTGTGATTTGGTCCCCAGAGCCTCATCTGTTAAAAGCAGGGTGCACCACGAGCATGATGAGGATGGGAATTGGGTAGGAGAGGCTATAGGAGGCGCATCACTACCCCTCACACTCCGGGTAACTAAGTGTAGATCATTATGAAACTGACAAATTATGAAATTCATTGTGGTCATATTAATTGTTTCTGAGGTTTTCTTTTGATTTTATATTCATGTACTCTATACATTTTAGAAGTTTTTTTATGATTTGTTTGGTTTTGTGATGTGAGAAACCTTCAATCCAAAGTATTGGCTGCTGGCTTGTTAAGATCACTTTGTTAGAAACATACTTCCATGCTAAATATAACCAAAATAGGAATTGTTTATAACACTGCTTTGAATAGTTGCTATTTTAGCTAACCTAGAAGTTGTAATTCTCAATGCACACTACAATCTTTGTTTGTATGGCCACATATATCAGTCTGTTTATTTGAATTTATTTAATGATGTGTGAATTAATAAAGCTAACTCAGTTGTAATGAGTAATATAGTTGCTCTACATTAGAATGTATAACTATACTTAACATTTATCCCTTACAGTGTACCTATTGTTACCAAACAGAGACTGTCTCTCAGATGTAGTCCTCTAATTGTTGCACTTAGGTAATAATGCCAAATCTTCCAACATTTCAGATTATGTACAAGAGTTTCCTGTGCTGCCTGTAGTAAATCACCATTGATTGATGCTGAAGTCCCAACAAGAGGCACAAACTTCTATGATGGAAAGGATAATCTTGAATATGAACATCAGAAAAGTGTTCTCACAGAAATCCCAACTGCAGAAGAGCATATTCTATCAGAAAAACCTGCTAAATGTACTGAAGGGGAGGAAATATATATAAGGCCTTTACACCTGAAACAAAAGACTTTGACTCATCAGGCCAAAAGACCACATATATGTAATATTTGTGATAAAAGCTTTACTTGGTTGTCACATTTAAAAGCACATCGTTTGTGTCACAAAGGTAAGAAGCCACATCAGTGTAAAATTTGTGATGGCAGTTTTACTCGGCCATCAGATTTGAAGAGACATAGTTTGATTCATCAGGGTAAGAAGTCGCACCGATGTAAAACTTGTCATAGGAGTTTTACATACATGTCAGATTTGAAAAGACATAATTTGGGTCATGAGGGGAAGAAGCCACACCAATGTAAAACTTGTGATAAGAGCTTTACTCGGCTGTCAAGTTTGAAAACACATAATTTAATTCATGAGAGTAAGAGGCCACACAAGTGCAAAACTTGTGATAAGAGCTTTACTCAGTTGTCAAATTTGAAAACACATGACTTGGTTCATGAGGGGAAGAAGCCATACCAGTGCAAAACTTGTGATAAGAGCTTTACTCGATTATCAAATTTGAAAACACATAATTTGGTTCATGAGGGTAAGAAGCCACACCAATGTAAAACTTGTGATAAGAGCTTTACACGGTCATCACATTTGAAAGCGCATAAATTGATTCATGAAGGTAAGAAGCCACACCAATGTAAGACCTGTAATAAGAGCTTTACTCGGCTGTCACATTTGAGAAGACATTATTTAGTTCATGATAGTAAGAACTAGTGTCGGATGAAGCACATTACTTTACTAGTTATTTCTGAGGATGTGCTTATGGTGTTTTGTTACAGTATTATCTGTCTGTATGGTGTGGGGATAGCACTCTCCCTCTCATTCAGGAGGTCCTGAATTTGAATCTTAGGATACATTACTTGGATAATGCTTTTTCCCTTTTCCTAAACAAAGAATTTTGGTAACTGTAAGCTCCTTACCCTGGCATAATTTTATTTCACCCACTTCATGCTTTTATATGACATGGGTAAAAGTCAAACATATTTATTAATCTTGTTTTTCTGCAGGTAGATCTAATTTACATATCAACTTGCCATAGAAAATAGTAATTTTGCCATGAAGTTCTCTTGGATGAGCTAGAAGTAAAACGGTGCTGTTAACTATATGTCAGCAAAACATACCACTAGTTTTATAAATCATTTCCTAGTTTTTTCTTTTAAGAAATACTGTAAAACAGACTAATTTCGGCCACCTTGGGTAATTTGACCATTAAGTTCAATTTTACTTTTTAGTCTGTCATCTAGAATACTGATTTTGTAAAGTTTATTGTGCTGGCAATGGAGAGCATCAGTTGCAAAGGTGTTTTTCACACACCAGCAATAGCTAATATCATTCCACTGATAAGTGTGACTGTTCAGAAGACTGAAAACAAACTTATACCCAGCTAAAACTAGAAGGTGTAGGTGATTTGTGTTTCATAACACTAAGGAGTAAGTATCTCCAAACGTATGTTATTTAATATTGAAGCAGATTAAACAGTATTTAATTCAATTAGTTCAACATTCATTAGTGTTAATTTTAATGTTAACTTTGGCCATGACAGAATACCAAAGAAATATTCCAGATTCTCCTTTTGATAGGATATAGCACCAACTATATTGAACTAGTCCCTAACTGTTGTTTAAACCGTCACATATGTAAAGGAATTTTTTTAAACGTTTTTTTTAAGGTTTAAGTGTATTCAGCTATAGTGCCATCATCGCCCTTAACAATTCATGGCAAAAGCCAGATATAAACTTCAATCAGGCTGGCCCCATGGCACAATTGGTAGAGCATCTGCCTGTTGTGCTAGGGGTCCCGGGTTCGATTCCCGGCAGGGGGGTAGTAATTTTTCTCCAGCCAAGATTATTTCTCATCCTTCCCCGAGTCTGGAAGTATGAATGAATGTGTGTGTGAATTCAACGTATAAAAACCCCAAAGACCGATAACACACTGTTAAATGAGTAACACCATTTGCCAAAAGGCAAGGTTGCCCATGTGACCTCTGCAGTTAAAGGCGGGATATAAATGAAAAATTAAAAAAAAACCTTCAATCGAAAATAAAAGTAGTAGTAAAAAGGAAAATATATGCATAAACACAGAAAAGAGTGGCAAAAGCCCGAATAAAACCGAAGTGATAAAGATGGCAAAAAAGCATACAAAATAGATATCGAAAGTTTCAAATCCTCAAACTCATGTTACATTCCGCTAAAAACTTAAAACTATCAACCGCTGTTTTGTCATCCGCCAAGACCTCTGCAAGTCTGGCAGGCAGCTGTAGAGAGTCTTTAATTTGCGCTAGAGAGGAACACACTAGCAGCACGTGACGAACTGACAAAAGGTTGTTGCACAGCGGACAAAGAGAAGCAGGGCTCCTAAGGAGAGGAACACCGTCAGCCCAAATTAAATAAAGATACATAGACAAACCCAATATAATATAGTAACTTACTATACAGAGTATTACCCAATAAGAACTGCTCTGTGTCCTGGAGTGACTCACTAATGGCACTTCTCAAATTTGCATGCATAGTAGAGAAAAAATGTAGAATAACCAAAGAGTTTGAATGTAACGTCTGCAAAGAATATCTTGGTAAGAAACGTCATTACAACAGAAATGGAACTCCTATGTTAGCAGAAGCAGATGATTTGGTCCAGATTGAGTCGCTTTCTTATACAAGTTCCAAAACAAGTGGTTTAAAAGATGTCTCAGTGGTTGTTGATGAGAATGCAGAATACTGTTCTTGTGCAGTTAAGAATCAGAGATTCTATGCTGCAGAAGTTTTGAATCCTGGGAATACATGAAGTAAAGTATTTGAGGAAAAATCTGGGAAAACTTCTTTGTCTTTCCAGAAAAGAAGCATGAAAGATCAAAAAACAAAACATGGGAACTACCAAACATTCACACAGTAATTCCTGAGCATCTTCGAAAAACAGCAGTTGCAACCTTCAGGTTGATTACAGGACATGATTGTCTGGCAAAACATTTAAGCAGAATTGGGATATATCCTTCACCACTCTGTACTCTAGGTGATCTGCAGGAGGAAATGGACCGAGACCACCTTCAAATATGCCCGGCCACTTCTAGTGCCCCATCCATCAGTGAAAAATATTGGAGAGCAAGAGGATTAATGACTTCATTGTCAGAAATCCAGCATTAGCTAACAACATATTTATGAAGTATTGGAGAGCAACAGGATTATTGACTTCATTGTCAGAAATCCAGCATTAGCCAACAACATAATAGGTTAGTTTTTTGGTGACAACTTGTAAGAAATTGCTGCTCTGGAATGTGACAGAGTAACTGCTTGATGAAAATGTGAGCTTCTATACAAAATATTTTGGAGGGCTATTCGAATTGCTTCAATTTCTCCATCAAAGTTTGTAATTCTATAACTTGAAGATTTGCAATAAGAAAAGAGGTGACACATAACTCCAGCCCCTGCTTCATCTTGCTTTGATATCAATGATCCACCAGTATAAATATGGAGCCATTCTTGTTCTGGAAATCTAGTATGGATTGTCTCTAATGCCAATAATTTTAGAACACTAGTTGAAGTATCACTTTTCTTAACTTCTTCTGTCAGGTGTAAATAATATGTGATGTCTAATGTTCGTATTGAATTCACTTTATGTATGAAATTTTCCTTTGAATTAGGAAGGTATACATTCTTCTTTATGTCTTGAATTTTGGAAAGAAAGCCCTCACGAGTCTTTAGTGTATCTGTAAAATTTCTCTCGTTTCATGTATTGAATGGGAGTCTGATCAACTTTTCATGTTGAATAAGAGCTGGGCAAAGCAGCAGGACCATTTCCACCAGGGTCAAGGAGCACAAACGGTCCATATGCTTAATGCAGCCTGATAAGTCAGGGCTAGCGGAGCACTGCTTTGAAAAAGATCACAGAGTTAACTTCAAAGAAACGACCATTGTGACAAAATGTAGTGGTTTCTGGGAACAAAGAGTTAAGGAGGCTCTGTCCATCTCTTTTGAGAAGAGAACACTGAACCGGGATGCTGGATTGCAGTTTAGTTCCTCCTGGAAACTAGCCTTAAAGTTGGAGATCGACCGGCTCAGAAAACACATTCCAGCGGAGCGTTGAACCACGTCCACATTAGATTCGGTGTTTTCTACTCGGTACGTACTAGCGGACAGTATATATACTGATCCCTTCAAAAACTTATACTTTTTGGGGAGGTCCGGGACTACAGGGTAACTATAGCATGACTCTACACAGTAACCCTCCAGTTAAAACGCCTTCGGGCAACACTTGGCCACGGTGTATAAGGTGGCACCAACCCATGTAGTGACAATGACTTCCCTTCAGGTCATGGGAAGAAGAAAGCAGCGCAGGAAATCGCCGTCTACACCGGGCAATGGAGCCTCATCGTCCCGGGAACCTGAAACCATCGCCACACCAGAAAATGTTGAGGCAGTCAGCGCAGTCGCCGTAGTTCCGTCCGGAGCCACACCTAGCGCCACTACACCGCAGCTAGAAAACCAATCGCCAAGTCAGAGTGTCAGCTCCTCGGGAATGGTAGTGGGAGTGCCAGTCCCGGGATTGCCGGCTTCACCACAGTCTACCGCCCATCTCCCGGACAACTCACCATCGCCGCCTGCACACTCTGGTCCCTTCCAGGGGACCAGTGTCATCATACAAGGAGTGCCTCGAGACATCCCTGAGAGACACGTACTACACGCGGCAAGACAGAAGTGGCCCTCTGCAGTGAGGGCCACTCGCATCATCACCTCTCAGGGACCTTCACCACTGCTTCGAATTGTCCTCGCAGACATCACCGACAGCGAAGCCGCCTTGAGGACGGGTTTTACCCTACTCGGGCGACGCCTGCTCGTCGAGCCAGCCAGAACCACCAAACGAGTACCCTGCCGCCGATGCTGTCTCTTTGGTCATGACGTCACCACATGCAACGCTGCTCCTAGGTGCCACTATTGTGGGGCCCAGTGCCTCACACAGGACTGCACCAGCCACGACCTACGCAGAAGACGTCGGTACTGCGCAACCTGTAATGGCTCCGGCCATTTCACAGGCCAGGCGCAGTGCCCATGTTACCCAAGAGCTTCGACATCGCAACCAGCACCAGCCACCGCAGATTCACAACCTCTTCGCAAACCAGCACCAGCCACCGCAGTCTCACAGCCTCCTCGCCGTCTAACACCAACCAACGCAGTAGTTTCACCAGCACAACAGTACACTCCAACCTTCGCCGCCACTGCAAGAGCATCACTACCCAGGAACGAAACAGAGGACATCCGCCACGACGTCCAACATCTTCACCAAAGACTTGACAAAATCGACGAGACCTTACTTCAAATCACCGCCGCCGTGTCCACCATAGCCACCTCTACTGCTACTGTCCAAACTCAACTGCAAGACGCCATAGACGCAGGACGCGAGCAACACAACTCCTCAACTGGCCGTTTGGCGTCACTTCGCACAGACATCCGGAGAAGCAACAAGAAAATCAACTCTTATCGAAGGACACACCGTAAAGCATTCACTTTAATTCACCGACGACTTCTTCAAAATTACGTCGACTTCAACGCAGCAGTAAGAATCCTGGAAAGACTCGCCAACACGACCTGGAATCTGGACGACTACACCACAACCTCCATGGACACAATTCAACGCACACTTCAACAAATGGCAAACCAAACTACAACCACGACACACGAAGCCTACACGCAGACATCCATACTTACATCAGAACCCAATAGTCAGACCTGGACCTCTTCGCCTCAACTAGCATCGCCAACTCCACAGTCAACTGAACGCAGGATACCGACACAGGAAGAATTCGACCGCTTCAATAGATATGGTTTTAACAGCCACCCAGGACGTCCCTCCGACTTCAGGTGCAGAAGAAGGCTCTGCAGTGCAACCGGCCTTGAAGCCTCTGATTTCCTACACACTTGAAACTCAAGTGCCACCGCAGACATCGCAGTTCCTCGGAACCCTCTACACAGCCTCCGCCGTAAATAAGTATACTCCTTACTCCTAACCATATCCCACGTCTACATCCCGTGTGTGACAGTCAGGACTTGTTCATGACTGTCACCCGGCAATCCTTATGCGATGCCGGTAATTTTACCGGCTATACACCAACGCACTGCGAGGGTGCTTAGGCGGTACCTCCCCACTTACGTCACACTTCTTCCCTTATCCCCCCGAGAAAACTCCATCCCATAACCCATTTCCCTCCCCGGCGTAATAAGCCAACTCTTTCTCCCGTCCAACTCTCTTTCTGTCTCCCCTTTATAAAAAAAAAAAAAAAAAAAAAAAAAAAAACTTATACTTTCTCGACTTCAAAAACAAGTTTCGGAATCTCATGAACTCTCAAATTCACAGTTTGGTTTTCGAAAAGGACATTCTACTGATTTACAGCTTCTCAGACTAACAGATGACGTAACAGAGCAATTTAACAATGGGGCTTCAACGTTGGCGCTATTTCTGGACGTAGAAGCCGCATTCGACCGGTGCTGGCACAATGGCCTCATTTACAAACTGCACCACAATTTCCCGGCTCTTCAAAATTATCTATACCTGCTGCACAATTTTCTAGAAAAACGGAAGTTTTACGCCCAAGTGGGCCGCTCCTTCTCACGGGAGCGAGTGATGCGGGCTGGCGTCCCACAAGGGGCAATAATGTCCCCGTTTCTGTATATATTATTTACTAATGACTACCCAGTGGACGCCAGATGCAAGGTCGCCATGTATGCTGACGACACTGCAATATACAACCACCATAGAAACCCACGTTTCGGCCTTGCAGAAATGCAACGTTATGTTAACAACTTCCTCTCATGGCAACATGACTGGAAAATCACAATTAACCCCGACAAATGCCAGCTAATTCATTTCTCTAAGCGGCGTCACACTTTGGCAAAGGACCTAACGGTCGGTGGTCAAATATTGCACTGCCGTCAGCAGGTTAAATACTTAGGTGTCACCTTGGACCGCACAATGTGTTGGTCCACCCACATAAAAAATAGCGCCAATAAAGGCAGACAGCGGCTAAAGTTGTGCGCCCCCATCTTCCGCAGTAAACAGTTGCGACTGAAGTCAAAACTGATATTATATAGGTCATTTATTCTCTCGGTGGTCCTGTATGCATGTGTGGCCTGGGTAATGCCTCCAAAACCGCCCTGAAACAACTCCAAACCCTCCAAAACCTCTCCCTCAGGAAAATCCTCTCTGCTCCACTCCTCACCAGTACCCAAACACTACACCTTGAAACCCGGATCCCGTTCATCCCGGAGGCAATTGAAAAACGAGCAACGGCTGCATGTACGCGCATTAGAAACCACGAAAACGACGTGATCGGCAAAGGCGAGCCGAAGCACCGCAAGCATAATAGGATCAAAATGTTCTAGAAGCGGCTCGGCTCGCCGACTAATGCGCGTCCACGCAACCTCGTTCCTAGGCCACATACATGTTATGGCAGAGGCCCTCGCCTCGAATATTCAGGAGCTGCCACCGCGGGACAGTGTATATACGAAGTGTAAATAGTGCAGTGTGCTGGGACGCATTTCTCTGGTGTGCCCAGTGAAGATGTGTGTGTATGTGTGTGTGAGAGTGTGCGTGGGTGAATGCGTGCGTGAATGTGTATGTAAATAAATTGTAAGTATGTACATAGGTATATATAACACAAAGAAGAAATAGAACTTAAAAAGACAAAATAAAACTATTCTCGGTGACCTACAGATGGTCACCGTATGGGTTTTTTGTTGAAACCGAAAAATGTGTATATATATAAACAAAGTTAAATGTAAATAAAAATGTTAAATATAGCCTGTAAGCCGGGCCCATTGTACCGGCACCAGGCCAACACTTTCTAATAAATAACTTGAACTTGAACTTGCCACAAACAGACGCGGCGTATTCACGCCAAGATTCATAGCACCCTGATTCCTGACAGCAATCACAAATGACTCCTACCAAACCATCCATGACTCCGCTAGGGGGCAAGCTGGGCTTCGGCCAAGCTCGTCTCCAAGCTCCTAACCTTCTCCGTCTGGTTACGCTATGCGAACCAGCTCTATCTTCACCACTGAATGCGCGGGTGCTACAGGCGGTACCGCAGCAGGCTTTCACCTTCCTAATACCGGTGGATGGGGTTTTTTTAGTGGGTATGGCCATCTTCAATGGCGACTTCCAGAGTACCATGGGGTCTCGTAACAAGATTTTCCCCTCCACCTTAAAAAAAAAAAAAAAAAAAAAAAAAAAAAAAACATCCTAGTTGCAGACGCTTGGACGGCTCGAGATCCCGACTGCCAACCCGACCACCACCAGGGAGGCCTCAACGCAGACACGCCGCACCAAGGAGACACCACCAGCTCGAGACAACAACAACCACCGCAGTTCCTACCTTCACGAGCCAAGGCAGCGGGCTTACACATTCATGATGGCCGCCCCTGCTCGGAGTTGTGTCGCTCCATGAAGTGTACGGCGTATCCGGATTAATCCACTTCACTCCAGGACTCAGCCATCATCATTCATTCACCAATCATGACCATCTCATTTCACCACAAGAATCGAGCACACCACTCACCATTATCACCAATGACTGCTACCAGGGGGCTCTCAGGGCTTAGGTCATGAGTGTCTCCTGGCCTTCAGCTTCACCACGCTGTTACTGCCTCTGGCAAGCAGCTTCCATCATTACCACTGAATGCGCAGGTGCATCATTGCGGTACTGCAACACCGAGGTTTCGACCTCTGGACTCTTCCGGTGGGGTTTTTTAGTGAGTAGGCTGCCCGGGTTCGAAGCCCGGGTAGGAGTCTCACACTCGCATGCGTGCATGCGGTTACGGCGTAAGTAGCCTTTTTCCCCACCACAAAAAAAAAAAAAAAAAAAAAAAAAAAAACTTGCCACAGTGTAAGTCGAGAATTATAGGACGACTCCAGCACCAAAACAATGCAGAAAGTGCCAGCAACTGTTCCATACCCATTTAGAGTGTCAGGCCCCAATTAATGTATGCGCCAAAGGCAAAGGTCCTAACCCCTCCTATCTATGTAGAGTTCCTCCTCAGGAACGACTGTGCGCACTGTGTAACCACACAGGCCACGGGGCAACATGGCGCAGTTGCCCAGTCTACCAGGTGGCACTTAACTCAAGGCCAAGGGAACAGCCAAGTAGGGCCCCCCGTCCCCACCCTCAGAGACAGCAAAACACTACTCAGGCTGTTCCCACCAATAACGAAGGATGGTTCATCCAGGACCGTCGCGACCGCAACAGGCCAGCCCCCGAAATCCGCCCTTCTACTGCCAGGGATGACCGAGTCACCGTCGGTCAGACCCTGGCCACACCAGAGCGCACCCCACTCACTAGGGTCAGAAACAACAACCAACACACACAAGCACCCCCAATACCCTTGGAGGATTCAATTTTCCCTCCAGTAGCGCTTACCACCCGCGAAGCTTTTGTAAATGGAATGGCCTTGAGGGAGCTCCTGGCTTCACTAGGAGTCTCCAGGGAAGTAAGTTACGAAAACTTCCTTAAACACACAAAATGGCTGCTGGAGTTAATCACACACCAAGACGCAGACCCACTTTACCTCTTTAACTATCTTGCCAGATATCTCCTTGTACTTTCATCCCACAACCAGTAATGGATAGTACATCTACACAAAGTATTATACTGGAACTGCAACAATATCAGACGAAAACGTCAGGAATTAACGGACTTCCTGATAAGAAACTCGATCCAAATTGCGCTTCTAAACGAAACACATTTAGTACCAATGGACCGCTTCTCCATTCCGGGTTACAGTATATACCGCAATGACCGAAATAGAAGAGGTGGAGGCACGGCAGTAATAATACTGAATACTGTCAAGCACCACCAGAAACAAGTGCCAGAATTAAACCGGTTGGAGGCCATAGCGGTAAATGTGCAATTGCACCGCGCCGCTGTAACGGTGTTAGCCGTATACAACCCTCCACTGAATATTGATATTGAGGATGTCGACAAAATAATGCGAATGGACACCAAGGTAATTGTGGCTGGCGACTTCAATGCCAAGCATTACCTATGGAACTGTCTAACAGCGAATGCCCAGGATACACAACTACTAAATTTTATCAACCGGGAAAACATCCTCCTAACGGGCCCAGAAGAGCCGACCTTTATCCCACGAGCGGCCAATCATATGCCCGACATCTTCGATATCGCCCTACTAAAGGGAATACCATATGACACCGAAACTACGATACTAAACGACCTCACAAATGGAGGTCGCGGCGCCCGTGATGTTCAAACCAGAACAGCCTAGGCGCAACTACAAACACGCCAACTGGCCCGAGTTCGAAGCGTTAGTTGAAACGCAACTCGAACAAAACAACCCTGTCATTAGCTCACAAGATACTCAAGAGCAAGCCGTAGAAATAATCACCAGAACTATTCACCATGTGACCGAAAAACATGTTCCCTTAACTAGGCCAACGAATAGGGCAACCACACACTTCCCTCGGGCTGTAAGACAGGCAATGCAGGACCGAAACAGGGCCAGGCGTAAATGCAGCGTACGTGAAACCAAATACCTCGCAACGAATATGACAAACTCAGAGTCACGGCCGATATACTAATGGCCGAACACATAAGCGAACAATGGAACGCCACACTGGAAGACGTTGATCCTCATAACAGAACAGTGTGGCGAATAGCAAAGTGCTTGACACGTACTCGCACAAACATTCCGCCCCTACATATTGACGGGCAAATAGCCGAAACACCGGCAGAAAAAGCAGAAGCTTTCGCGACCACACTAGAGGAGGTATTCCAACCGAATGCTGAACCATGCGACAGACAGTTCGCAGCAGTAATGGAAGACCAAATCGCTGAAATACGGAATATTCCAACGCACAACAAAATTCGAAAGACCAGTGCAAGCGAAATCAAATGGCTAATAGCACACTTGCCCACTCGTAAGGCTCCAGGACCAGACCATATTCCCAATATAGTCCTGAAACATCTACCGCCCAAAGCCTTAAAAGTGCTGGCGGATATATTCAACTACGCGCTGGAATACGGAGAATTTTCAAAGCGCTGGAAGGAAGCACGAATCCTTATGTTTCCTAAGCAACATAAAGATCGGTCCATTCCTACTAATCACAGGTCAATTAGCCTCTTAAGCACACTAAGTAAACTGCTAGAGAAAATAATACTTAAACGCCTTAACTCGTTTCTAATTAAAACAACGTGATAGCTGACTAGTACGGCTTTAGGGCCAACCACTCTGCAACACTACAGATCCTTAGGCTTACCGAAAGTATCACCAGGGGATTTAACACTAAACGATCGACAGGCGTGGTCCTATTAGACATAGAACGCGCTTTCGATAAAGTGTGGCATGCAGGATTACTCCACAAACTCATTCACATAGGGGTACAAGATTCAATGGTCGCCCTAATAAAAGATTACCTCAGCGGAAGGAGTTTCAGAATCTCAAATGAGAATACTGAATCCTCATTGCACCCCATAAACGCAGGAGTCCCACAAGGAAGTTTACTCGGACCTACGTTATTTAATATATATACCAACGATCTACCACCACTAGTCCGAGTAGATAAATACATATACGCGGACGACACGGCCCTGGCCACGCAATCTACTCAGCCACGCATCATACACCGGCAGCTCCAGAATGCTCTAAACACATTGGAACCCTAGTTCACCAAATGGCGGTTAAAACTGAATGCAAGAAAAAGGCAAGCAATCATTTTTACCAGGCGAAAATTGCACAGACAAAGGAGGCGAGCCATCCCACCCCTCACACTAATTCAGGAACCTATTGGGTGGGAGACATTCGTCACGTACCTAGGGGTTAAGATGGATGAATATCTCACATGGAGAGAGCATATTAACTCAGCCAGAGCAAAGGCCAATGGCCAACTCAACAGACTGTACCCGCTGATAAATCTTAACAGCAGCCTTAAGATACGCATTGGACTTACGCTCTATAAGACGCTGATCCGACCCATCTTAACTTACGCCGCCCCAGTATGGGGATATGCGGCAAAAATGTACATAAAGCGCCTCCAAACGATACAAAATAGAATACTGCGAATTATTGCAAAACTACCGCCAGAAGCTCCGAAGTACCAGTTACATGAAGAGCTAAAAATGCTCACAATCGAGCAGTTTATTAAACACCTGGCATGCAACCTATACGCCAAAAAGAATAAGAACCACAACGAGCAAATACGAATGCCCGGGGATTATGATATGACTCGCGACAAACACAACCGGCCCTCTATCATTGTTCGATCGCACTATAAGTATAGGCGAACCTGAACTGAACATACAGGAATACCTGAATAATTTAGTACCATGAAAGTACTGGTTAGGGGATGAAGGGAAGCACTCAACAAACACATAACGCTAAAATACACACATTTACACTCAAGCCCTCACAAGTCCTTGTGCTACCTAGCCATGGCGGACCCCGGGAGACGATGGCCTCCCCGGTAGTGGCACAGGCTCGCTCCTGCACTTCAGGCAGACAGCCCGCCATGTGTACACTTATACGACCAGGCAAGATCAGGTACACGATTAATGACGAAGCCTCCGGCTTGATAACACCATAGTAAGTAAGATCAACAGACGCAGTAGAAGTTAGCTCTACAAATTGTAAATCATGTCACCATAACTGCATCTAGTTATATAACCATCGTAACATACTTCTAGTATAGATTATAGGACTTAATATAAATAATTTAAAACAAAAGCATACTCTAAGAACAAGAAACGAAACCTTCGGGTGGAGATTTACAAACTAAACATGCTCATTTCACTCATCCCTCACATCCATCTACACCTAACGATGCCAAATGGCTGAAACACAAAAGAACACCATCAACTATCATACACATCACCATTAATTACTACCAGGGGGCACTCAGGGCTTATGTCATGTTTGCCCTCCGGCATAGCAGTAATATTCGCTGTTACTGCCACTGGCAGGCAGCTTCCATCTCTCACCACAGAATGTGCAGGTGCTTTATGCGGTACTGCAGCATAGAGGCCTTGACCTCAAGACTTCCGGTGAGTAGGCTGCCCGGGTTCGAAGCCAGGGTAGGAGTCTTACACTCGCATGCATGCATGCGGTTAGGGCGTAAGTAGCCTTTTTCCCCACCACAAAAAAACAAACTTGCCATCCCGGCCGCAGCGCCACTAGTACCGCCTACCGCAGCCCCACTGGCCACCGGCCCAGAACAACATCAAACGGAGACAGACCAGCGCATGGCGATGGAGGAGGAGCATAAGGCAAAATCCCTTGAGAAACTTCGTAAGGAAGTCAAAGACATTCAATCTGAGGTCAACTATTACACGAACATCTTAACCAATATGGACGCAGACTCCGACAAGTGTTATAAAGTCACATAGGACCTCGCGTTCTGTTATAAGGACTATGCACCTAAAAAGAGAGAGCTAGTGAGGATGAATGAGGGGTGGAAGACTACCTCATCACGAAAGCAAAGAATCCGTGACAGTGACCGGGAGAGCGATTCGGATAGCGAGCGTCCCGGCCAACACTCCAACAACAAGAGGATCCCGAGGCAGTCCACACCGCCATATCCCCTCACTCTAAAAAACTCCTTCACCCCGCTAGAGCCGACAGAACGCGAGGAGACGGAGGACCTGACACCGCCAACCCCTTCACCCAAAATTTCCTTCCCAAAGTTACAAAAGCCAAGGGCCACACAACAACATCACAAACTCGCTCCACTCCCCTCCCACATACATCAAACCCAAACCCATCTACCTCAGCAGCAACGCCAACACCTACAGGCCCGACAACTACAGAACAAGACAACCAAAAGCCGCCACGGATCATCATCCTGGACGTCAAGAAAACAGTCAAGGTCCTACAGGCACTGCGCAACTCACTGAACGGCGGAACTTGTAAAATATAGACCACGAGGGATTGCCTAAAGCTCTTCCTCCAAAGGAAACAGGACGCTATTCCAACAATGCAGCTCCTGACGAACGCCGGTGTGGAGAACTACAGCTTCACGCCCAGAAGCAACCAGCCTCTTAGGTACGTAATCAAGCGCCTACTTGCAGACCTGCAGGTGGATTATATCAAGGAGGACCTGGAGCAGAAGGGCTACACCGGCGTTCAGGTGCGACAAATGGTGTCCCGCGGCAGGCCTCTTCCAAATTACCAGGTAAGCCTGGACAGAACCACTGACAATCAAAAGTTGTTACAGGAGAGAGAGGTGTGCCACATGATGGTCACCGTGGAGGTTCTTAAAAGCAACCTAAATATTACTCAATGCTTTAATTGCCAACAATTGGGGCATACTTTTAAAATGTGCAATATGACCTCCCGGTGTGTCCTCTGCGGTGACCTCCACCGCCTAGCTGACTGCCCAAGGAAGGCCAAGCAGGACGTCATACCCCACTGTGCGAACAAAATGGAACGTCACCGCCGTCAACTGGCAGCTGCAGCCAGGAACTCTCCTGGTGCTCAACCAGGGCCACGACACATCCCCTACCCGGCCCTGGCCAAAAACGGCACTACCTTTGCAGGAGCCGCCGGAGGGCAAAATGCACCCGTGCAACCACAAAATGGTCCCCCTCCACAACCCCAGCCCTCACAGGCACCCACCAGCGAACTGGGAGGTTTAAGAGAAATTTTCAGTCTGTTTAAGGACTTAAACCTCCCGGCGCTTCTAACAAAGTTGCAGCCCATAATCGCAAGATTAAAAAGCTGCAACAGTACCATGGAGAAGTTGGAAGCCATCATATGTTTGGTAACCACCCTCTTCGAGTAAATGGCAACTTCAAGGGGAGGCATAACTTTAACCCGCGCACTCCTGTGGAATGCAGATGGCATCCACAGGAAGCAACACGTGCTTGAAAATTACCTACGGCGTAACAAAATTGATGTCGCATTCATTTGCGAAACAAAATTAAAGCACGAGCATACTTTTAAGCTCCAGGGGTATCAAACCTTTCGGAACGACAGAATTGGCAGACAGGGGGGAGGGACTGCTATTTTGCTCAGAAACACTATTGCTCATGCTTCTGTTACGCTACCTGCACTGGCAGCGTTAAGAGTGCACAGCTCTCAAAACCCGTGTAAATAGTCAAACGGTGATGCCGGTAGCGCTTTATCAGCCCCTCAACTCCCCAGATTTCATACGTGACCTCGAACAGATCCTCGCTTTAGAGGAGTACGTTATAATTTCTGGAGATTTCAATGCCCGGCACCCCTGGTGGTTTTCTCGCCGAGCTGGTTGGACTTATAACGGATAATGACGAAATTGAGGTACATCTTCCCCCAGATCCTACATTTTGGCATCGATCAGGGCACTTTGGCTCCGAAATTTTGGACTTCGTATTAATAAATTAATGAAATAACTTTACAGTGTACCACAGCCTGGACTCCGACCACCTTCCTGTGCATTTCGACATACAGGGTTGCATCTCAGTCGGTTCCTCTGGCCCTCGAAGAAGGGCTGAGACCGACTGGGATAAGTTCACCATGGAAATGCACAGGATGGCGCAACCCAGGCTGTCATACTATAGTGAGGTAGATATAGATGTCGCCATTGAAAACTTCACTGCCTCGCTACACACGGCCAAGAGATGCGCTACCACTTACACCACAAGACCACCCGGTTTTTGCACGTACCCCGAGGTAGAGCAACTCATTGCGAGGAGACGACGCTTGACAAGACTGTGGCGGTACACCCATCAGCCTGAATACAAAGTGCTAGCAAAATGGCTATGCAACATCATTCGACAGCAAATTAAACTTAACAAAATTGAACAGTGGGAAAACAAAATGCTGAGTACCGCCCATTCGGAATCTTCCCTGTGGAAATTATTAAAGGCATTTTAAGTCTCCACGAGCGTCAACTCCGCAAATGAGGCGCTGCACACTCACGGTGGCCTGCACTTCTCCGAAGAGGAGAAAGCCGAGGTCTTCGCTGACTGTCTTGAAGACAGATTCAGCGAAAATCCAGTTACCAACCGTGATTTAGAACGGGAGGTACAGACATGGGTACAAACCTGGGTGGCGCAGAAGCAAAAGCAACAGCTATCCCTAATGACACCGCAGGAAGTTTACAAGCTCATTAGGAAATTGCCTAATAGGAAAGACGCCGGCCCAGACAAAGTGACTAATGAGGAACTTAAGCATCTCCCGAGAAAAGCTCTGGTCAACTGACCAAAATATTTAACGCCTGTTTGCAACAAGGCTATTTCTCCTCTACTTGGAAACGAGTTACGGTAATTATGCTTCCAAAGCAAGGGAAAAGCACCAGACAACCGCAAAACTACCGCCCCATTAGTCTCTTGTCTACTATTGATAAATTGCTCGAAAAACTTGTACTTTCTCGACTCCTATGAACTCTCAAATTCACAGTTAGGCTTTCGAAAAGGACATTCCACTGAGTTACAGCT
The DNA here is from genome assembly GCA_030765045.1 of Tenodera sinensis. NCBI lineage: Eukaryota > Metazoa > Arthropoda > Insecta > Mantodea > Mantidae > Tenodera > Tenodera sinensis. The sequence continues at coordinate 52,973,475 of CM060974.1, read as the reverse complement.
TCTCAGGCTAACAGATGACGTAACAGAGCAATTTAACAATGGGGCTTCAACGTTGGCGCTATTTCTGGACGTAGAAGCCGTATTTGACCGGTGCTGGCACAATGGCCTTATTTACAAACTGCTTCACAATTTCCCGGCTCTTCAAAATTATCTATACTTGCTGCACAATTTTCTAGAAAAACGGCAGTTTTACTTCCAAGTGGGCCGCTCCTCCTCTCGGGAGCGAGTGATGCGGGTTGGCGTCCCACAAGGGGCAATAATGTCACCTTTTTTGTACATACTATTCACTAATGACTTTGCAGTGGGCGCCAGATGCAAGGTCGCCATGTATGCTGACGACACTGCAATATACAACCACCACAGAAATCCACGTTTCGGCCTTGCAGAAATGCAACGTTATGTAAATAACTTTCTCTCATGGCAACATGACTGGAAAATCAAAATTAATCCCAACAAATGCCAGCTGATACATTTTTCTAAGCGGCGTCACATTTTGGCAATGGACCTAACGGTCGGTGGTCAAATATAAACATAAAAAATATCGCCAACAAAGACAGACAGCGGCTAAAGTTATGCGCCCCCATCTTCCGCAGCAAACAGCTGCAATTGAAGCCCAAACTCGTCCTGTGCAAAGCTTTCATCCTGTCAGTGGTTCTATACGCGTGTGTGGCCTGGGCAAATGCCTTAAAAACTGCCTTAAAACAGCTTCAAGCCCTCCAAAACCTCTCCCTCCAGAAAATCCTCGCCGCTCCTCTTTTAACCACTAACCAAACCCTTCACCTGGAAACCCAGATCCTTTCCATCCCTGAGGCAATAACCAAGAAAGCCACAGCAGCAACTACGTGATTGCCAATATTGGCAAAGGTGAGCCGAAGCATCGTAAACATACACTGTTCTCGGTGATCCAAAGAGGGCCACTGTATGGGTTTCCTGAGAAACCTGCTGCATATATCCTGTAAATAGAAATAATTGTAAGTACAATGTAAATTTAAGTCTGTACGCTGGGCCTACTGTACCAGCACCAGGTAATATTCCTTAATAGAATAATCTGAATCTGCATCTGCTAGTCATTCAACATCCTGATGATGGGAGAGATGCACACTCCCGAAACATCAATGGCTCTTCATCACTACATCTGCCTGGAAGTCCAAGAACATCTTGAATAAGAGTTGTTTTTTGTAGTTCATATTCAATGGGGTATTGATTGGTTAATATTTTCATAACTGGTATTGGTGTAGTTTTGTTGGCACCTGTAATTATTCCCAAACTTTAGTTTTGAAAGATTTGAATTTTTGTTTATATTTGCTGTTACAAGAACTTCGCTGCAGTAAGAACATAATGCTTTTATATATACAATGTATGTTGTGTTAAGAGTTGCTCTGGAACATCCTCACTTCTCTCTTGTTAGATATTTTAACAGTGAAAAGCACTTTTCTGCTCTTTGTATTACATTTTCTATTTGTTTGGTCCATGTAAGTCCACATTACTAAGTCATCAGCAAATAGTGCACACTTCTTGCCTGATTTTTGTATTTGTTGTGGCAGATCATTAATAAATATATTAAAAAGTGTGCTGAGCACACTGAGCATTTCTTTAACAATCTGAAAGGAGGATTTAATATCTTTTTTAACTCCAACAAATATTCCACTACTTATCTATATATTTTTCAGTACTAGGTTAGAAAAAGTCCAGTAAAATTGATGTATTTAAGTTGATCATTTGTTAGATTTGCTTCTTGAATGAAAAATATATCAATGTTATAGTCAAATAGTTTTATTGAGCTCTATTCTTTTTGCTTGTGTGAGACACCTGCACTCCATTGAAGAATTCTGATGTTTGATCTTCTGTTAATATAATGCTTTGGTTCTCAAGAAGTAGTCCCTGCCCAGAGATCCGAATGGGGGGCTATTTTAACTTCAGAATATTTTACTCCTTGAGTCATATTTCATAATTTGAATTGAAGAGAATTACTAGTAAAAATAACCGCTTTTTAGAGAGCACCATATTTTTACATTTTGGTGATCACATTGCTCTCTTGCAACCCCCAGAATATCTAGAGGACCACATCTGTCACTGGTTTATGGGTCTCACCAACCTGACTGGGAGAATTATCAAAATAAATTCATATGCCATGACAGGTCAACATGGTAGGGGTTAAGAAGTTACTGAAGTGGAAAGGTTGGAAAAATAAGAACTCCCTAGCCCTCAGGTATCATAATAGCATTCAGGAGAGAACAAGAGATGACCAAGATGAGGTCATAAGGTCAGATAAAAAAGTTACAGTGAGGAGCAAAATACCAGTAAGTGAAAGTAATGTTTTGTTCAGCTTGAGTACCTTGTGGTCACCATCCACATGTCCCCTAGACGGGGATCCCTGAGGGAAAAGATATTCATTTTAAAAAACAGGAACTGCATTATGAGTTTTGAAATACCACCAATAGATTGTACTTATAGGCTCTTGTTTTCAGAGGTTGGAGACAAATAGATCTTTTAAGTTGAGCATCTGTAGCTGTTGTAGCTGGTTTAAATGAAGCCTTGAAGGTGTAATGAAAGCGCCTTGAAACTTGTCAGCAGCATTTCAAGAACTTGCAGCAATTACTAAGTTAAGTGAAACTTTTAGTTTCTAATTTGTTCTTATTTTTGTTAATAGCTTCAATTTTTCTTTTAATCATAATAATTCCCTTCACTATCTGATGGGTTTTAGAGGCCCCATTAAGTGTAGTAAACTTTTGCTGAAACCCAATCGTTCTCAAGGATTCTATGTGCATAATGAAATGCTGTGGTGTATAGAACGAAGTTACACAATATGCCCAACAAGCTCCATCATTTCATGAAGAACTTGAGCAGGACATGTGCTTATCATTATTTTCCTAGGATCTTCCTTAAATGATGGATTTCAGTAAAAGCCTGTAATATATATTCCACCGCCTGTCCCCATTGTGCAAGAGAGCCAAGAGTCGCTGGGAAAATTCTGCCACCAGAGGTGTACTAAAATCCATAGCTTATAGTAGAGTGAGGGAGTAGGGTTTAAGGGCCTGCCTACAGCTAGGTCATTAGAGTCCCACCTTGTTATAGATGCTGGAAATGTTGACCTTCTGCTCTCCAACAGGAGCATATCTCACTCACTCACCTAACCTCAGCAGCAGAAATCCTTGTTCCAACCCTTATATTTATTACTACAGGAACTTAGTGATATCGTGCAAGAAATCACAAGGATTTCTGCTGCTAAGGTTAGGCAAGCCAACAAGAACGTTTTTCATTCTGACGAAGGCCATGGAATTTAGAATGGCCGAAAGCTCAATATTTTCGAACCTCACACGGCTGATCGCCCGTGAAACTATAATAAAGAACGTTTTTACGAGATACCTGTTTGAGAGCACAATGTAAGCATTTCTACATCTACAATAAGACAATGATTTTAATGCAGCTCTGGTGGCCAGCAACTTTTGACTCTCTCACCCACTGGAGAGAGCCCATGGAGCGGGTTTTAAAGATCTTACACACAGAGTGGGTGAGAAATCCCTGTATCCCTATAACTGTTTGTGTCAAATGTTAGTACCTGGCTGATCGAGCTTTGCTCGGCATTTTTCTTCCTTTTTATTTTTTTTGTAAAATTGTGTCTTTTGCAGAGAAGATATTTAGATAAGCCTAAAAAGCAAAACTTACTCAGATTACTCTCCCTGTTATGTATGACTAACACCTCCTGGGACTTAAAATGTTAGCTAAATATAAATTGTCATTGTAATCATTAGAGCTGTTACCAAGATACTTGAGACATGGAAATACATATAAATATTTCATCATTATCATCACTTCAAGCTGCAAGATGTTTACTGCTGAACATAGGCCTCCCCATAGACATCCACCCAGTTTGAGTTTTTCATTGAGCATTTGTTCCACCATGGAGTTCAGTTCTTTGGAACTGCCATCAACTCAACTTCCTGGCATTAACATGCTGCCCAAGGTCCTTCATCTTTTCACCAAGTTCTTATGTCTTCGTTCACCCTGGTGAGTTGTTTGTTAATCTTCTCCAACAGCTCTATCTTCATATTGGACATTTTTGTTTTCATCTTTTCTATTCCGGGGTTTACATTTTTCAATTTGGTTTCTATCTTTGTTTTCATGTGCTTCATTCCGGAATTAATTTCTTTTCGCATTATGTCTATCTTGGCAAACATTTGTTTCATCACTTGCTCCATGTTGTTTCTGGTCACACTCCTGACACCAGTTGGGACCATCTTACATTTTTAGCTATTTATTTATGTTTCATAAAAACACTGGATCCACACTATGCAAAAACACTGTTGAACAATACCAAATACTACAGGAAGAAAAGATAGTAGACAAAGCCATGTGAATGTAATACTCATTTATATTTCAGTCATATAGAAAAGTGTATGAAATGTTCATCTAAGAAGGAGTTGAGAAAGAAATGTTATTATGTATAGTAAAAGAAAACTTAGTAGAGAAAATTAGTGAATGTAATATGTTGCATTTCTATTCCAAACAGAAATTGTATGAACTGTTTGCAGAGGAAAAAGTGCTTTTGTGTTTCATAAAAGAAAAATGAGTAGTAAAAACCGTGTGAATGCTCTACCTTGCATTTATATTTCAAACATGTAGAAAAACATATGAATTGTTTGTAGAAGAGGGAGTAGAGAAGGAAATGTGAATGTGCTGTGTAAAAGAAAAGGGGGTAGAGAAAACCATGCTAATGTAGTATAGTGCATGGTAAAATGGATTACATAAAATACTTCTCCATGAAAAACACTTAGATGTGCCAATTTTCCTGGTGATCACTCAAACGGTTTTGGAATTTACTCATTCCTCAACACACAATTCATACAATCTATTATAGCAAGTTGTAGGAATTGTATGTTGAAGGGCGAGTATAGAAATAAGTGTGATTGTGTCTCATAAAAGAAAAGTGAGTAGAGAAAACAGTGTGAGTGTAATACATTGCATTTATATTTATTCCTAGAAAATTGTATGATTTGTATGTTGAAGGGTGAGCAGAGAAGTATATATGAATCTGTTACATAAAAGTAAAGCGAGTAGAGAAAACCATGTGAAAGTAATATATTGCATAGTAAAATGGATACCATAAAAACTGTATCCTTGTAAAATGACGTGTAGAATTTCACAGTGATTGATCAATTGTTTTTTGAGATTAATGGTTACATATGCACAAGCATCCATTTTGTATATATAGATATGAATTGTTAGTAAATGAGTGAGTAGAGAAAGAGATGTGAATGTGTTACCCTAAAGTGAGTAGAGAAAACAGTGTGAATGTAATAGCATTTCTATTTCAAACATATTATTATATTTGAGAGGTAGAACTGGAACTTAAAAATTTAGTGCCACAGCTGGGATTTGAACCACAGACCCTCCACTTACCAGGTGGGTGCTCTAACCATTAAGCTACTGTGACAACCTGCCAGAATGACATTGAATCCTCAAACCAGTTCGTATTTCTCCCGGTAAACCACAAAAGCAGTCTCACATCAGAGACAATTACCCCAATGGGGACACACATGGCTTGTGTATTTAAAAACACCAACCGTAAGTTTGTTGGTATAAATACTATTATATTACTTATTTTAGAAATGGGAATAAAATGTTTTTCTGTGTAAAATGGCATATTTTTAGGAAAATTGTTGATAGAAGAGTGAGTTGAGAAAACAGTGTGAATGTAATATGTAGCATTTCCATTTCAAACATACAGAAAATTGTATGGATTAATTGAAGGAAAGAATAAAAAAATATTTTGTTTTAGTAAAATTGTCCATGGAAGAGTGAGTAGAGAAAGATGCCAATGTGTCCCCAAAAAGTGAGTAGAGAAAACAGTATGAATGTAATACATAGCATTTATATTTCACAAATTCACAAAATTATATAAATTACTTGTAGAAGGAATAAAAAATGTTTTTGTGCAAAATCGCGTTTTTCAGAAAAGACACCTCTACATATAGCTTAAATTTAAAAGCAATACCTTATCTGAATACAAAATTTGATCCAAATCGTTAGAGCCATTTCCAAGATATGCTGGTTGGTAGCTATGTTAGCAGCTGTTGGAATCTATGTTTACATGTTTTCACAGTCAAGTTTTGTAGCCATGACAGGTGTCATAGTTACACTAATGAGGAGCACTTACAAGGGACACCTTTGAACTCGAACACTCAGAACCTCATGAAAACAGGCTTAGAATAACAATCAATCATAAACAAAACAGTGTTCTGTGTCGCTTCCATGCAAAACATTGCATTCTACTTGAAGTGGCATTTTAATAGAGAGAAACAAAGTACCAAGATATCAATACCATAGGAGGGAAATTATGTGTAATTCAATGACGTCTGTATGGCATTACATTTTCAATCAACAGTGCCAAAAACTCTGTGCTTAAATTATTTATAATACCGCTAAATACACATACTACATATCTGATAGTGCTTACATTAGTCTTCAAAGTGCAGATGCGGAATTTTGATGAAGTGGTTATAACAAAGTGGAAGAGAACAATGTGCACACCTCATTAAAGCAGCATTGTCACATTCAATATCACTTTCTCATTCACGCAGTTTAATATCAGAACCCAGACTAATTATATTTGCAAATGAAGATATGGTGTATGGGAATATATGGTAAATGATGATATGACATTGACATATCCATATCATCATTTGCAGATATAATTAGTCTGGGTTTTGATATTAAACTGCATGAACGAGAAAGTGATATGGAATATGATAATGCGGCTTTAATGAGGTGTGCACATTGTTCTCTTCCACTTTGTTTTAACCACTTCATCAAAATTCCGCTTCTGCACTTTGAGGACTAATGTAAGCACTATCAGATATGTAGTATGTGTATTTAGCGGTATTATAAATAATTTAAGCAGAGGGCTTTTGGCACTGTTGATTGAAAATGTAACGACATACAGACGTCATTGAATTACACATAATTTCCCTCCTATGATATTGATATCTTGGTACTTTGTTTCTCTTTTTAAAATGTCACTTGAAGTACGAGTAGAATGCAACATTTTGCATGTAAATGACACAGAGCACTATTTTGTTTATGATTGATTGTTATTCTAAGCCCGTTTTCATGAGGTTCCAAATGAGGTCAAAGGTGTCCTCTGTTAGTAACAAGTGTGTGGTTGCAGACAATGAGGCAGATTATGGGAGCATTCTAGTAAAGATTTTATAAAGCTAAGCAACATTACTGCATTGGGACAGATGTGGTCGTGTCACAGAAAGGTCACAGAGTTGAAGCGATGAAAGCATTTACTGAAGTCTCTGTTTTGATTCAACAATCTCCTATGAATTTGACAAATAAGCATGCTCTGGAACTCTTACTGAGGACAACAATGCAAAATTACATGAAAAAAAGACCTTAACCTTCTGCATCCTGAGAATACAACACTAGTGCAAAAATTATTATTTTGTGCTTAATGAGTTTTTATGTGCCAAAATTATGTCAAGTAAACATTTTCATGTATTCTTTCCTTTATTCACATAAGTTCATTCTTCAAAGGTCATTGTAATTTTTAAAATAACAAAAACAAAGTATGACAGTGCAAAATAAAGTAGTATACATGTTACAATAAGTGAACAATGAATGACTTTAAGAGTTACTTGAGATCATCTTCCCATTCCTTCATGTTGTTTGCTAATTCAGTTAACTTTGCAATGCTCTTCCCAAATTTCAGTTTGGGCAGCTCCTGAGCTTGAGGCACTTCCTCCACCTTCTGCTCCACACTGAAGCTACCTTCTGTCTGATGAATAGGCGAAGACAGTTGAGAGTCTGCAACAAATACACACCTTTATACCCTCGAGTTTTCATGCTGCAGCCAACTATTAAATCTTGCAACCATACTTTGGATTTGCAAAGGAGTGATAACTTTTAAGCATTTAGTGCTTATGAATTATTGCATGTGCCTTAAAAGTATAGTTTGTTCGCAGCTTGGCCAGACCACCCCACAGTGGCACTGGGTTGGACGAGAATCGGCATGCACTCCTCCAGCATTAACACGCGAACAAATTGCCAAGTCATGGGTATGGAACACTATTGTACCAACTTACAGCGGCTTTACCCGCATCACATCAGATGTTGAAATTGATGATCTTCAACATAAACACATTATTCATATCTTTGAAAACAATTCTGGTTTAGTTCCAAAAGACCATGCTGACTGATTGCCTGTATTTCTCCTGTGATGTTGCCCTCCAATTGTTGTAATCCGTGTGAATTTGATGCATACATTATGTTCCTAAATGTTCCCCATATATAAAAGTCACCTGCAGATATGTCAAGGGAACAAGGTGGTCATAATCCTTGACTAATTATTCGGTCACTACACACACTCCCCAATTCATGCATAGAATTCACAGCAGTGTGGACTTAGCTGAATCCTGCAGAAACCAGTCACACACTCTTTCATTTCTTGTTATTGTGGAAAAATATTTAAATAAAATGTAAATAAACATGTGAATCAACTTCTTCTAAGCATTACAGCCCAGTGTGGGCTTCAGCTTCCCTTAGCTTTGGCTTCCATTCATCCCTTACCATAGCCTTCCTTCTCCATATCCTAACTTCGAGTAGATGCATTGCATCCTTTCTTACAGCATTTTCCCATCTTCCCCTTGGTGCTCCTTTTGATTTGGTCTTGTAAAATTTTCCGTCCAATATTTTCTTGGGGATAAGTTTATCTGTCATCCTTGCCCCATGGCCAGCCCATCTCGGTCTCCTTAGTTTCCCAATATCCACCTCTTTATATAGTTCATATATTTCTTTATTACACCTTATTCGCCATCTTCCATCCTCTTGTATTGGACCGTAGATCTATCTCAGAATTTTCCTTTAAAATGTGTCTAGCATTTTCTCAGAACTGGAGGTTAATGTTCAACATTCACATCCATGTATCAGCACAGTCTTGATTAACATTTTGTATAGCCTAATCTTAGTTTTCCTGCTTATATTTTGTTTTTAAACAAACTCTGAGGTGAATAATATGTCTTATTTGCAGCCAATATTCGAGCTTTAATTTCTTTACTTTCATCATGTGAATCAACTGGTGTGTTGTAAAATATGAGATCAATAAGTTAAATAAGGAAGAAATTGAAGCTATTAACAGTGAAGCAACAAGATTCTAAAGTAAGAAAAAATTAGAAACTAAAAACTTCACTTATCTTATTGTTTTGGTGCTAACCCTGAGAATCAGCTGGACACAGCTTGAAACCCCAGGGTTAGCACCAAAACAATAAGATAAGTGAAGTTTTTAGTTTCTAATTTGTTCTTACTTTAGAATGAGATCAATAATTCTATGCACACTCACCGTGCACCAAACCCCAAACTTTGCAGACTGGTGAAGAACTTCATTAATGATATGGAGATTTTTGGTAAACCAGAGTTGTTTTTGGAGATCTAGGGAATGTGTTCACATGAAGATCATCAATTTCAGCATCTGTTGTAAGCATAATCTAAGTAAGTTCAGCAGTTAGTCTTCCATTAAGAAAAAATTACAATTAAAATCTGCACATCTATCTAGATCCAAATCCTTTTTCCAGTTAAATATTGTCTTCCTTCCTCCAAAAAGTGTGATTTTTATCACATTTGAAGAGTGCAAGTTCTGGTGTGTCTAATACATGGCAATAAATCACACCTGTGAGCTTCTCGATGTTCTGTTTTATTAAAGTAGGCGTTAAAAGGTCCATGTCTTCTGAGAAACTGAATTCCATGTCTTGTAGGTTTAAGGTGTAACTTCAACCTTTCCATACTTATGACTTGCCAGTTGTTTACATGTAACTGTAGTGGAAAATGTGCCGGTCTGATGCTGGTGCTCGACGGTCTGCCCAATCTACAAATGCTCTGTATTAAAGCATCTGGTGTTACAATCACGTGACTTTGTCTATCCACATTAATCAAGATTACATAGTCCTTTGTTCATCTCTGTAAAGCACTTATTGAAGCTAGATTCCATAATGTATCCTCATCAAATGAAGCATGATTTAGTATATGTCATTTGGAAGCTAACAGTATGTTGTTGTTAGCTAATCCTGGATTTCTGACAATGAAGTCATTAATCCTCTTGCTCTCCAATATTTTTCACTGATGGATGGGGCGCTAGAAGTGGCCGGGCATATTTGAAAGTGGTCTCAGTCTATTTCCTCTTGCAGATCACATAGAGGACAGAGTGGTGAAGAATATATCCCAATTCTGTTTAAATTTTTTGCCAGACAATCATCTCCTGTAATCAACCTGAAGGTTACAACTGCTGTTTTTCGAGGATACTCAGGAATTACTGTGTGAATTTTTGGTAGTTCCCATCTTTTATTTTTTGATTTTTCATAGTAATATTTTGCAATAATTTTTTTGAATTCCGAGTTGACTAATCTTTTAGCTGCATAAAATGGTAGATTAACTATAGATTTCTGCACATTGCCGGTACCCTTTTTAGCAAGAAAATCAGCTTTCTCATTATCACTCAGTCCAGAGTGAGCTGGTATCCATTGGAAGACTAGGTGTTTTTGTAGTATGGTTAGATGGGTAAGGATTTTCCAACATTCTATAACTGTTTGGTTTTTGGTGACAACTTGGAATTAATTGCTTTAATTGCCGCCCTGGAATCTGAGAGAATAACTGCTTGATGAAAATGTGAAATTCTATACAAAAGATTTTGTAGGGCCATTCGAATTGCTTCAATTTCTCCATCAAAGTTTGTAGTTCCATAACCTAAAGATTTGTAATAGGAAAAGAGGTGACACGTGACTCCAGCCCCTGCTCCATCTTGGTTTGATATCAATGATCCATCAGTATAAATATGGAGCCATTCGTGTTCTGGAAATCTAGTATGGATTGTCTCTAACGCCAATAATTTTAGAACACTAGTTGGAGTATCAGTATGTAAAATATGTAAAATATTGTAATATAAAGGCAATTCAAACAATTCTACTTCCTGACACCAGTGTCACATGTAACAAAAGTCAGTCCAGTTACTTCTCCACCACTTAATTATCCTCTAAAATTTTACCACAAATACACAGTTTTCTTCTCATCATTGACACAGTCTTTAGTCCTTTGAGCTAACATAACTCAACATTTCTATTTCTCATAATGTTATTCAATTCTTTCAGAGTCTTTCTTAACTTCCTCTGTCTCTCATGCACTAATTACAATGATCTAATCACTTGTGCCACTTGTGGAATCTTCTTACAATTTACCAATATGATGACGCACATGCACGCCTGTCTCACATTCACTAACACATTGACTGACTCATGTCCATAACTTCACTCTAAAGCTCACTGTTCAACTCTTCTCTGGCCTCCTTATATAGTGGGGATGACATCATGCACAACTTTATAGAGTTCCACACACAGAAATAATACAGCTAGAAGTCTTACGAACATTCTTGAAATCACTTTTGTTTCTGCTGCTTCAATTGTTGACAGTCGCACAAGACAGTTGAACGTCTTTGCCCACTTGTCGGCACAGCATGTGGTGTGAAGTAGCTCGACCCCATCCAACCTTTGTTGAGCTCCAAGCCTGACATCACAATATGTTCCATTTGATAAGCCTATATTGCAAAATGTAGGTAATCTTTAAAAGGCACCACACTTAATTTAAGAATAAGTTTCTATTTTCACAATTTTTAGTATTTTTTTGCTGCCTAACATTCAGTCTCTTGTGATACATTATTTTGCTCATTTAGGATGTCATTTGTACCGGACCAATACTTTCTTTTGCATGCTTCCAATTCAGCTAACATAATGAAGGTTAAGCCGCATCAAAATTCAATTTTAAATGGGGTTGTATTATTACTTTTGATTCCCATGGTGAAACTGCTATCATTATTTTATTAATAGCATACGTTAAAGTTATTTGCTTTTAATTTTCTGTTACAGAAAGAGAAATGGAAAATGTTTCTTTGTTACAGAGATCATCACAATAATAGGAAAGTAAATCGTTAACTTTTATAGTTTAAAAACACATGACTACTTCAAAACCTAAGAAACATTAGCTGAAAGTTATAGGAAGGAAATTACTTTCATTGATAATTTATTAAAGAACATAAACCATACATATGGACAGATGAAACCATAAAAACACAACTGAAAATGCATTTTATAGTATACAGGAATTTTAATGTGGAAAAGCTTTGTAAAACATTAAAACATTTCAATATGCAAGTAGGATAAATTGACGTATCTTTTACCCCTTTCACTGTGTTTGCCATCACATAGACGACAGGGCATTTAAACCTTTCATTGCTGAGATATTATCCACTTTCTTGTTATGCTAATGTAAATAAATGGAATCCAAGTATTTCAGGTACCTTCTGTTGTAAAAATATTAAATTAAAGTATCACATTTTTGCAATAAAGATGTAGGTTTTTTTTTTTTAGCAGAAAAGCAAACTCCATGCAACTGCAATCAAATATAACCCTGTCAGCTTCCAAGCATGCTATTAAACTGATTATTTTACTTGGGTCCTCCCCTTTCTTCACCACATTTGACTGCAGTTGCTGGGATTCGAATTCACGACATTTGGCTTTGAATGAATGGCCAGTTCATTGCATATGGCCTTAACCATCAGGGCTAACTGAATCACTTCAGCCACTTTAGAAAGGGATACAAAAACTGATTTAGGGATTTGAGGAAGAGCAGCATATGTAGCAAAATATCTCAGCAATGAAAGGGTCAAACATACTTAATGAAATTAAATTCCTACAGGTCTTTGTTATTTATTAATGAAGCCTGCATCATTGCCACAGTAATACCACAAGTTAAACATAAATCAGTTACATAATGTGTTTGTCAGAATACAATTTACAAGTTTGAAAAGATGACTGTTTGGTACCTATTGTTCAGAGTCTGTTGTAATTAATGGAAGTAACAATCAACTTAAAGTACGTGAAATAAGAATTGACTAATACACTTTTATTCACTGGCCATTCATTACGAGTTCTATTATCCAGTTCTTGTCTCTTACTAAACACATAAATTATAGTTTGTTGTTCTTTAGTTCATTAATATTCTGTGATTTAAGTTTTTCACGTCCACTGGTTATTGCTGTCAGGTTTGGAGTGTTAGTTATTTTCATTTGTAGCCTTTTTTCAATGCTCAGGAAGA